>OY751333.1:25363328-25969578 GCA_963564715.1 Catocala sponsa | reverse complement strand
AACAGGAACGCTGATTTTATCCTTCAGTCAAACGCAAAACTGATTGGCAGCTGGAATAGATAGAATGACGTTACTAGTTACCAAAAGCCTCGGGGCACACCCCCTACACTTCATACAAGTAAACTGATTTCATAGATTGTTACTATCGATTTGAGTTAGACGAGCACAACGCTATACGTACATAAGCATCGTATAAATACTTCTCGTTTGCGCGTAATCGGTGACGAATGACGCTGCCACTGCAGTACTGCCAGTCATACTGCTACGTGAGTGAATAAATACCTTCACAAGAAGTAATTGTTATTATTATATTCTCATGGTCTACGTAAGATGGTAAATCGCAATAAAACAAACATACAAATATCATCTATACTAATATTATAAAGCTGAAGAATTTGTTTGTTTGTTTGTTTGCTTGAACGCGCTAATCTCAGGAACTACTAGTCCGTTTTGAAAAATTCTTTCAGTTTTAGATAGTCCATTTATCAAGGAAGGCTAAAGGCTATATATCATCACGCTAAGATCAATAGGAGCGGAGCACCAATGAAAAATGTTTCAAAATCGGAGAGTTTTTTTTCCTTTTGAGAGCTTTTGCTGCGTGCGCTGCGTAAACAGTTAAAGTTTCGCAAAAATCATGTATGAGAGAATTGATCCCCTTCTAGAAGTTCTAGTTTCTAAAAATTCTAAAAAAAGTCCGCGGCAGTATATGTCTATCTTTTAAGGTTGGCTCACTATAACCTTTTTTATGCTAACCAAATTTGTTCTAAAATAATGCATTATTTGCTAAGGTATTTTTATAAACATGATATTAATCCTTATCCAAATAAATATGTTATTCATCACAAGTATTTAATTTAAAACAAAATTGCACTTTACATCATTCGATTTCAATGAATATCTTAGGAGATATCGCAGTTTTAAAATAACATCGCAGCAAAATAATTACTCATTACAGACATACAAACGATGTTTGTCCTGGTTTATTCTGCGTGATTTTAAATTAGCACTGTAGGTATATTTATAAAATTTTGTTCAATGGTTCTTATGTGGTTCGTGGAATTAACAAAGAAAGTTTCAGCTCCTTTAAAATTGTATTATAGGTGCCTATGACCCACTCTCTCTCTTATGTGACGCAGACGAAGTTGCGCGGGTCAGCTATCTATACTACTATTATAAAGCTGAAGAGTTTGTTTGTTTGTTGGTTTGAACGCGCTAATCTCAGGAACTACCGGTTCGATATATATAACATCACGCTACGACCCACGGGGGCGGCGTAGTAACGATAAACGCGGGTGAAACCGCGGGAACATCTAGTCCATAATAAAATACTGTTTCTAAACAAAGCCTGCACAATTTAGTCTATGCCAATATTATAAAGAGGAAAGATTTGATTTTTGTTTATTTGTTTGTGACGATTTAACTCAAAAACTACTCAACCGATTTTAAAATTTCTTGCACCATTAGAAAGCTATATTATCATCGAGTAACATAATATATTTTATTTCAAAAAGTACTTTGACTAACATAACATAACCTAACTGTACGGTGAAACCATACACTATTGTCAACTAAGCATTTTACTTCATTTTATAATTTTATATTCTTTAACCAATTTAGTACTCGATTAGCCGTCATCGCGCGTGCTCCCTCACTCCTTCGTATTTTACCTTTGGTCCGGTGAATAAATTCGTTATTTTTATCTTAAAACAGACTTATCATTAGCTAACCTCGAACCTTTTACACTAACTTTCTTTTACGCGAGCGAAGCCGCGGGCAAAAGCTAGTAAAATTATAAAATGAGATATATTCAAGCTCGCAGTATTATAATATAATTCTGCATATACTTAGTCGGTAAAATTGTGCTTTTTTAGTCAAATCTGTTTGTTTATACATTGTCGGCTAAGAGTGTAAACCTGCTAACTCCACTTTTGATCCAAAATGTAATTTTTATACCATCTGAAAGAGAAAGACAAAGCACATGGACTTGTAAAACCAGCTAAACTCACTTTAATTATTAAATAAGCAAACAAGTGTGATGCGTAAAATAGCCAATTCCATTTAATTAAAATTGCGCGGCTAACTCCATGATTGACACCATTTTGTATTGTGTCTTCGGCGATATAACGTATCCGTGCAATAAAATATGTTTCCGATTTAAATTTCCCAATTTATTAAATTTCCTTATTTAATATTTTATATAAACAGTATTTTGTTAAGTAACATGTTACAAACAGGTGCTTATTTAATTTAAGTTCTGCTGTTATCTGTTAATCGAAAAATAAAACGATTTCCATACGATGAAAAGTAAGCAAATAATGTACTTACCTTAGCTTCTTATCTAATTTAATTAATATTCTCGCTGTAGTAAACCTGCTGTTTTTAATTTGCATTCTTTATTTAAAGTTCAATTATCCTCTTTGCCTGTTTGTGTTGTGAATTCATGCCAAAATACCTCAATGTTGTTACCTATCCGACTACAAAACTGCATGTAGCGGAGCTGAATCTGTATACATTAGATTTTAGAGAAAAAACAACAAAGGCTTTTGGGAATATTGCCGTATCTGTTTGTTCAAAAATCATTTAAAACCACCGTACACAACAGTTAGATAAATACGTTCAATTAAACTGCCAAAATGGCTGTAAAATCTAGCTTCGAATATTTATACATAGTATACGTCATAGTCTATCCTCGAAGAAGTAGGTAGAGTGGAAACTATAACACACACACTACACTACACACTAACTATAATTTTGAGTCCCTCATAAATGGAGTGAGCATCTTTCGCTCTATTAGACACAATTCCAGACTCCTTAAAAAGATAAGAAAAGGCTGCACCTTCAAGGAAGTCATATTACCATGGTCCATTAATACAATATTGACATTATTGTTTTTTGGAGTGAAAACTTCTTTAGCGGCGTTGTGCACTTTTTTTGTGATGGGTAAAAAATGTTAAACTCTCGTCAGGACACGTGACCTGATCGAAAATTCGTAAGACGGAGGGAGAATCGTCAAACTCGCGTCAGGACACGTGACCTGATCGAAAATTCGTAAAACGGAGGGAGAATTGTTATGTTTGTGTACGATAGCGCAATAAATGAATAATATATTGTATTTTACCACATTATTTATACTTTTATACTGATAATTAAAGCAATTCGTGCAAAATTATTTCCTAACCATTCCAAAATATTAAAGATGCACAACGTTAAAATTCAAGTTTTCACTTCTGCCGACACTCCCAGAGTGCAACCCGTTTTGTTTTTGTACAACTAATGTGGCAAACAAGCATACGGCCCACCTGATGGTAAGTGGTCACCGTAGCCTATATACGCCTGCAACACCAGAGGCATCACTTGCGCGTTGCCAACCCTTTAGGAAAGGAAGTAGAAGGGGAAGGAGCGAGAAGGGGGCAAGAGGGTGATTGGGACTGCGGCACTCTCACTCGCCGAACGAAACACAACAGTAGGCATTCTACTATTTCACGTCGATATTCTGTGACAGGGTAGTCCTTCCCCAGTCGAGCCGGCCGATTCAAGCTGAAATCAGCAAGGCTCTACTACCTATAAACATTTATTATATTGTATACTGTGTCATGGGGATTAAAATGTACAGTATTCAACCAGCTCAAGGGTCAGGGATTCAAATAATTATTGTAAAACAAACTTATGTCGATAAAGATAACCTCAATAGTAGTTAATTATTCCATCCGACTACGCCCTCGTAACTTAAGCGAGTCTCTCAGGCGCACATACAGCTTAATAACTCATTCCTACCACATGAAGGTGCATACGTCACGGCGTCAGATTACGTCGCCGCTCCACGTCGCATCAACAGTCATCTATCTCGATACTGACGTGAACAACCATCGATCTTACAGCTGTCTATGCCACCGCCACCGTAAGGACCAAGTCGTGATTTAAAGGTGTTCAATTCTGTAATATTTACGATGGACTTCTGCATTAGAACATGCAAACTCGAGTAGTGTAGTAACTGGAATTGGCAAATGTATAGCAATTAAAATAAGTTGCAAATAAGATAACTGTATCTTATACACACTAGTGGACGCCAAGTGGTCGAAATTCTACATAATATTTACTGATACTGATATACTTAGAATATAATATGAAGAAGCAGCCATAGCCTAGTGGGAAATCATTGGACTGCCACGCAGAGGTCTCGAGTTCGAACCCAAGGCGCGCATCTCTGACTTTTCGAAGTTTTATGCGTATTAAATAGTTAATTATCGCTTAATTTGTACAGCCTTTTAACATATCTATACTAATACTATAAAGCTGAAGAGTTTGTTTGTTTGTTTGGACGCGCTAATATAAGGAACTAAGGGTTCGTATTGAAAAATTTTTTAGTGTTGGATAGCCTATTTATCGGAGAAGGCTATAGGCTATATAACATCACGTTACGACCCACAGGGGCGGCGCAGTAACGATAAACGCGGGTGAAACCACGGGAACATCTAGTTAAAAATTATTGTACCATCGACTCGAGAAGAAGAAGTTACATTATTAAATGACGTAGTAGTTTGAGAAGTCACTTCGTTATTGCCACTATTGCCCTTTCTGGAATATTTGCATGCTTCTCTATATAACTAGATATTACCCGCAGCTTCGCTCGCCTAAATGTAGGTTAGGTTAGTATAGGTCTTGCAACTCACGAAGGCGAGCGGGCTTTATTTGTGGTAAACGCGTATATGTGTGTGTGTAGGTATCGCTCGCAACTGGCCGCTCTCTCAAATACGCACACTACCGCACTGTGCATGTAAACGTTCAACCACACGTGAAGCCCGCTCGCCTTCGTGAGTTGAAAGAACTGTAACAGTACTTTTTTAGATCAATAGTACCTTATGTCCTTTTCTGTTCCCCAAACAAAATGTATGCGAAATTTCATGATGATGGGTCAAGTAGTTAAGGCGTTAAAGAGTTACAGACAAACTCACATTCGTATTTATAATATTAGTTCCGATATAGTCTATGTTACTCGGTGATAATATACTCTAATGGTGAAAGAATTATTTAAACAAATTAAACAAATTATCATATAATTTTTAAATTAGTTGAGTAGTTTTTCAGTTAAATCATTACAAACAAACAAAATTCAAATATTTCCTCTGTTTAGAGTTCGAAAAAGCTCTTATGCAACAGCTTTGTCCATCTGTCTGTTATACAACTTTCAACTCAAGAACCGTAAGATCTAGCGACTCGGGGTCAACGCCATTCGACTCAGCATAGTCGATATACCCCAAAATGACTATGACTTTTGACCTCTGATCTCTGACTTCTGGTCACGTGATACTATTTTTTTCTAACTCTAAGATTTACGACAATTCATTGCCGTTTCTCACTTGTTAATATTAGTATAGATATAGATAAAATATATTCCATACTAGAACAATTGTGTAAAGTCACATCGTATGACATGCCTACAACGCTTCAGATTCTCATATTACCAATGGATGACAGTCGACTAATTTAACTTGCGAATACTGGTTTGTGATTAGACACCTTGTTATTACCTGATGTGTTTGTGTAGCTAAATGGCAACTTCATATATATATACATATAATTACGGTAATCACATACACATGACCCGACGGGCGCGTATGAAGAATGTGATGAAAGTGAATGAAGCCAGAGAAATGTGTCAAGATTGCAGCAAATGGAAATCCGTAGTCTCTGCCTACCCCTCTGGGAAACGGGCGTGAATCTATGTATGTATGTATGTATCACATACACACACCGTTTATTGCCGTAGAGGGCCTGATAATTGTGAAAAGCCTGTGAAAATTATACATGTAATGTGTAAAAAAAGTATATATGTATGTTAATCCATTGTCTAGTATCCATAGTACAAGCTCTGCTTAGTTTGGGCTAGATGGTGTTGTGTGTATGTGGTAGAATATTATTATTATTATTATTGATTTAAATCCTATAATACATTTTGTCAGTTATGCTGCAGATTTTGCGAAATAGCGGGCAAGATGATTGAAAACTACTTGATAAGTTTCTAGATAATGTGCTTTAATTGATTATTATAATTCTAATAGCAATATTAGCCCTATGTAAACTGTGCCACTGCTCAAACGGGCCTCTTTTCAGTGTATGAAAGGGCGTTCACCACGCTGGCCCAGTGCGGGTTGGCAGAATTCGCATAACTTAGAGAATATTATGGAGCACTCTCAGACATGCAGGTTTCCTTCCGATGTGTTCCTAACGGTGCCTTCTCAATTTGTTGCTTAAATTATCAGCATAGCTTGTTCCATTGTTAACTGCACAACATCTAATTTGTGACATAGCTGTATCACAGATGTTCGCTTTTTTCACACTAAGACGCATTGGTATTCATTTATTTTTATTTGAATACTAGTTTTCACGCGCGGCTTCGCTCGCGTAAATGTAGGTTAGATAGGTTAGGTTTGCAACAATTCTTTTTTCTGGATGAAAGGTACCCTTTGTCCTATTCTGTACCCCTGACAACGTGTATGCAAAATTTCATGTTGATCGGTTGAGTAGTTAAAGCATGAAAGCGTAACAAACAAACAAAATCATTTTCGCATTTATAATATTAGTAAGGATTGCAGTCGCGTCCGGTAACACACCATTACGTTTCAAATTTCTAGACCGAGATAATCGTCCAAAATGGTACAGTGGACTCAAAAGATTATAATTATATTTAAAAGTTTAATCTGAGTCTTAAAAGTAACTGTATTTAAATAAGGCAAGTAACCGCAAAACGTGTGTTAAAATACATAGAAGTGTATTCAAATAAACAAATACGGTGAACCGAATCCAAGAATACTTATGCGGGGAGGTGAACTGTAAAACAGTAATGGTAACCACACATCGGATATATTAAAAAAAATAAGTACTATTGCCAGATACTGCTTGGAATTTTGCCCAATACGTCGGTAAAAGAGAATTTTTACTTGAAAGTACAATTACTAATATTTTTATCTGCAAAGGATTTGCGGCAATGCCGTAGCTTTTCTAGGCATTCTATGAAAAATAATAAGGTTGCTTTGTTAATTATTTTATTTGACTAAACCAATCCACAATATTTTGATTTCTTGACAAGTAACGTGACAATGCTCTCACCTTCTTCTATTCGGGCAATTGAATTGAAATATAACATTTCTAATGTGGAAATGAAAGAAGACTACAAAAGATTTACTCAATAAGACGATGATAGCAATCAACACCTAATTTGTTTGTTACTTATTAGTTTATTTTAATTATTCCAAGTTGGTTTTTTGAAGTGAAAACTTCTTTAGGGGCGTTGTGCACTTTTTTGTGATGGGTAAAAAGTGTTAAACTCTCGTCAGGACACGTGACCTGATCGAAAATTCGTAAGACGGAGGGAGAATTGTCAAACTCGCGTCAGGACACGTGACCTGATCGAAAATTTTTAAGACGGAGGAAGAATTGTCATGTTTGTGTACGATAGCGCAATAAATGAATACTGTATTTTACCACATAAATGCTTTTACTTTTATACTGATAATTTAACAATTCGTGCAAAATTATTCCCTAACCATTCCAAAATATCAAAAATGCACAACGTTAGTATTCAAGTTTTCACTTCTACCGGAACTCCAAGTGCAACCCGTTGTTTTTTCTTTTAATTATTTTAATTATAGGTAAAAAAATTGTTATTTTATTTTAATTATAGGTAAAAATTTTCCACAGTCAGTTACAGTTTTCAATTATATAACAAAGCTGGCAAAGTACCTCGTGGTATGCTTTCGCTGAACTTCAGGACTCAATAGCGAGCTGCCTACTCCTCTAAAAAAACAAGCTTTGTGCTGCTACCTCAGTTAACATTTTATTTTTATGACCCGCACTTGTAATAATTTCTGTGTCGCGAAGGGCTTTACAAACATTCAACCAATGGACACAAAGAACACTCAAACTTCGAACTCACAAAGTTTTGTCTCTTGTGGGATTCGAACCCACAGCACTTGTCGCAATGGCAGTGGTGAGGCAACCACTTAAACCTCTACGCACTTTTAGTCCATCTTCTTTGGACTTGGTAACTTGGTAACATACAACCAAAAAAAAACAATTAAATGATTGATGTGGTAATTAATGGGTACTATGTGCATTGAATAACTATTCCCTATTATTTATTTTTTAATTATTAATACAAGTTTTATATAAATTTTAAAATTAGTAGATTTGTTTTAAATAATGTTTAGCGTTCGCTAAGTAAGCCATCAAACTATTTATTGTAAGATCCAGTGACATAATTAAAGTTCAATCGCAAATTAGTTTTTACTCTCTCGGTGGACCTCTAATGTAAAATATGAAAATATGGCATGGCGTCAATAAAAAAATACCATATTTGCAAATATGGCATATTTTCATGGCAGAATAATAGCTCATTATTATTTTAAGAACATTATCTAACTTATTCTAGCAAATAAATCATTTATATTTCAATTAGTTGGCAGCGATTTCGTATTTTACGATTTGTACTTTAGTTAAGAGTAAAAAGGCAGCCTTTATTTCTTTTATTTTAAGTATTCTTGGTAGTCGGTGTTTATTTTTTGTTCAAAATTCTTTTATTCGTGGGTATTCTGTTACGTGGACAAACTAGGTTAAAATAGTTGGCATTCTAACATTTATTTTCGGTACTAAAATGGAACGAAATGCTGACCAGCTCTCACTTCAATGTTATTAAATAAAAAATCTTTTTATTTAATAACTGCTTTGAATTTTAGTATACCTCTGTGCACTTTTTGAATAGAGAAGCCGTGATAATATGATGACAATATATTGGTGTTGATATACGATCGAATAATCGAACTTGGAACGTTACTACCGCTGATTTATTTTTTTATTTATTCAATTACAATGGTATATACATTACCAATGACACTAATTAATATTAAATTAAAAACCAACAAACAAACCTTAACAAAAAAAAATGCGGCAGTCTTTGGGGACTGCCGATAGAAGTGAAAACTTTAATCCTTGTTCATAAACACTATCACATAAACAAAAAAAAAAGGGGGTGGGGTCGGATTCCTGATACCTACTCTCTTAGCGGTTATTAAGGGGATCAAAATTTCGTTATTTTTTGCGTAGGACGCACCATTTCTGAGATATTGTTAATATTCTAAAATAATTCAAAAATGGAAAGCGTGGAATCGTGACGATGACGTGAGTTCTATGAGTTTTGTTCACCCAAGAAGTGCTCAACGCGCCTAAAGAAGTTTTCACTTCAATAAATAAAACAACTTTAACAATAAGCACGTAACTATATTTAAGTTGTCAGCAAAAATTTCGCAGTTCTGGCAGAGAGTACTCGGTTAATAATAATTAGTGGAAATAATAGTTAGATTTTTCAAAGGTAATATGCTGAATGACAACTTGATTAATTAAGTGATTGATATACCAGCAAAGAAAATCTACAAAAATGGCAAAACGCCAGCGTCAAACAAAAAAGAGACAAAAACCAATCTCGAAAGATGTATTTGTCTCGCTTCAGTGGCAGCGACACAATTGTTTATACGCGATACAAAATTATCTCGAAGTACTCCGTGACTTGACGTTACATTAGAAATGAAAAGCCCAGATTGTCTCAGTTGCTTATCTCTCCGCCGAAGTGGAAGATATCTGACGGAATTGGGTCACGATACGGAGACTGCTGCCGTTGGTTGCGCTGCAATATTGCAATTTACAGCTCCATTGCAAGCATATTACGAGAACTTGTGTAACTTAATGGAAAATATTATCTTTGACTGCATTACACTACTGGTTACTGAGAGGCAAATTAACACAAAAATAGGAAATGCATGAACGGTTGAACGCATGTCATCTGCAGTGATTGGTAAATTAAATTAGTAACAGGCAATTAAATCACTTGACGTGCGTTTGATGTTGAAATTTTGTTGATAATTCTTTCTGAAATCAGTAGTAATTTTTTCACAAACATTTCCTTATGACTTTTTTTTATGAGATAGAAGGTAAACGACCAGGTGGATCACCTGATGGTAAGCGATTACCGCCACCCATGGACACCCGCAACACCAGAGGAGTTACAAATTCGTTGCCGGCCTTTTAAAAAGGAGTACGCTCTTTTCTTGAAGGTTTGTAGGTCGTATTGATCCAGCAATACTGAAAATTTTTGGAAAAACTCATAATTGTGGACTGCCAACCATCTTAATGATGGGGATGGAAATTCTGTCGCGTAGGATGATGGTGAAAAGAGGCGGCAGGGATCAGTCCGAACATGTATATTTATACAGACAAATAGACAAAGGTATATTCATCCATGAACTAACAGGCGGAAGTATATCATACTAAAGTTCCGCTATGTTCAGCTATGATATAGGTTCCCCGTATTAAGAAGCGAGTGTATTGCCATTTACGATACATATTTCTAAATTCTGTGGTGTTACTAAGAATTTATCAACATCAAAACCAAATAACACTTTGTTCGAGACCTCACGGTGGCATGCAAATATATTAAAGGTTTACATAATATTGTCTTCTGTTTACGCGAATGTTTGCTTTTCAGCAGCCATGGTCACGGGGATACCATCTTAGTCTCCCCGTGACCAGAGCTGCTGAAAAGCAACCGAAACGTTGGGGAAAGTGTAAACATAAATATAAATAGTATAATAGTATAGTAATAGTATAAATATTTCTGGAAAAAGCTGATAAAGACCTCATCGACGCTTTTGAAATGTGGTGTTGGCGAAAAATGCTACAGATCCCTTGGACTGCCTTTCGCACCAATGCGTCTATTCTGCGAGATCTGAACATAAAAACCAGACTATCCACCATCTGTCTACGCAGAATACTGGAATTTTTTGGACACATTGCCCGCAAAGACGGTCACAACATCGAACAGCTGATGGTGACAGTCAAGGTTGACGGCAAAAGACCAAGAGGCCGCAGTCCAACGAGATGGTCGGACCAAATCTGATCGTCGCTTAACACCAATCTCCATAAAGCCCTCCACGAAGCAAAAGACCGGAACAGATGGAGGGAATTAGTCCATGAGAAAGTGATTCAGCGGGGGAGTCACGACGAGGAGGAGTATAAATAGTTTTAATAGTTTCAATAATTTAATTAGCTTAAAAATTAGTAAAGTTTAATAGTTATAGTAGTGAAACAGTTTTCAAAATGTTATAATGAAGTGTCAAATAAGCAACGCGATAAAATCCGTATATAGTAGTTTAATTTCAATATTAAAGGTTCTTCAAATTATGCAACGATCAACGCGGCAGCTCATCAGGATCCAATAACCAGCTTCCAAAGCACTATACACATAAAGATATAACATAATTTATTTATACTATCTGGATATTACCAGGATTCTATTCAATGTTAAACAGAGGGGCAATTGTAGTTACAAAAACTATTCAAAATAGAGATCCAATGAATTCTAGTAAACGTCAAACTCAATTATACAAAGTGGCGCAAATGTTATCACATTAATTGATACCACATAATATATTACATGGAATTCTTTGACGATTTACAAAGTATGAACCAAATGTATTCAGTAGCCACATGACATTTTTTTGTTTTTATAATTTAGAAATTTTAGAACGTTATGTAATGCAGAGATAAAGTACTTAGGTGTCAAAGACCTTAAGCAGTGATATTAAAAAAACCGTCGTATTGTATTATTGTATTATCGGGTCCGGAAATTTCCGGTCCTAGCGAGTTGACAAGATTTCTCGGCACCTATGACCGTTAGCGAGGTGGGAACAGCGCACGATGGTGTTCCAATTTGTGTCTAATTTTATTTTATTTATTTTGTTCAAAATACTAATTTTTAAATTTCTGCGAAAATAGGTTTTTTGTTTATGTTAACCGTCTTATATCAACAAGCTTAACACGTACACTGCGGGGTTAAATTCGACTTACTATTAAATGGTGCTATAAGAGGCCGAAAGACCCTCGGTGCACCATTTTCTAGTGCGATGTAAGGCCTATCGACCTCCCATGATACTAGTTACTTAAAAAGCTAATATTTATGCGAAAATCATAAAGTTTTAATTAAAACTATGTTCATGCTATTACAGAAGAGTCACTTTGTCTTATTTTGTGTTCGCCACAGGATATGACCACGGAAAACTGTAGAAAATGAGAAAATGTTTAGGAGGTGCATAGGCCTCTTACCACATTGAATTAAAGATACAAAACATTGTATGCTAGTGATGTTAATACAGGAAAATAAAAGTATCGATTAAAAACAAGTATAAGTACATGCAAATTACATATTATGATAATAATCATAAAAACATTTTTTTTTTATTTCTAGTTGATGGTGTTTTGAACTTGGAGTTATTTAGCATTTTGCAATACATAAAAACTAGATCCCGTACTAGGGCTCATATGAATATTAGTACATACGTGCTTTTTCTTTATTTTAATTAATTTTACGGTGTTTGGGTGTCACGTCTAACTTTTCTAGGTATCCAGTAGTTCTTGGGGCTGTAGCCAAAATAGGTGGACAGATTTGTATATTCTGTAGCACTATAATTTTATTTTGGTCACTAGAAGATGGTTTCGTGAATTTTGCAAGTGTTCTTTGATAAACACGTCGATATATTGGGATTGAAGTGTCCTTTTCTATATCATTGTTATCTTGGGAAAATGCTAAGTAAAGCATTTTCCTGCAACGTTTGTTTTCACGAGACATACTATATTATAAGTAAAGTTACACGACAATATTGATGCGTGCCTTTTATCATAGCGTACGCGCAACACTAGTTCATAGGTCAAAAATCATAGTTACGAACAAGTGCGCAAGGGGGTGGAAGCACCTCCCATACAATGAGAGGTCTATAGACCCCGTGTCCGCACTGAAACATTTTTATTTTCTTACAATGCGGAAAGGGGTCGATAGACCTCTCACGTATTTTTTTGATGTTAATAATTCTACATTAAGCCTACAATACAATAATAATAATAATATCAGCCCTGTATTAAACTGTCCCACTGCTGGGCACGGGCCTCTTCTCAGTATGAGAAGGGTTAGGCCATAGTCCACCATGCTGGCCTATTGCGGGTTGGCAGACTTCACATATCTTCGAGAACATTATGGAGAACTCTCAGACATGCAGGTTTCCTCACGATGTTTTCCTTCACCGTTAAAGCAAGCGATAATCAACTATTTAATACGCATTTAACTTCGAAAAGTCAGAGATGCGCGCCTTGGGTTCGAACTCGAGACCTCTGCGTGGCAGTCCAACGGTTTCCCACTAAGCTATCGCTGCTACAATACAATGATATATTTATTTCTTTCATACACAGAAATCTCTACAATACTAGCGCCGCATCAGAGCGAAACAACATCATTTTCGCCTGCAGTGCGTGAGAGTACTCGCAAGAGGTCTTTAGGCCCCTTAACGCAGTGAACGTGTTAAGGCAGTATATCATTTTATGTGATAACATTTGCGCAACTTTGTATATTTTTTTCTTTTCATTAGAAATAGACTACTCCCGCATTACGAATAATTTGTGTGTCGCGGGGGACTTGACAAATATTCAAACAACGGACACAAAGAATACTCAGATTTGGCACAACCATTTGTGGATCAAGTAAATTTTTGTCCCGTGTGGATCGAACCCATAACTCTCGGCACGGCGGCAGTGAAGAAGCGACCACTTAAACCACTATGCTATTCAGGCAGTAAAATTAACTCAAACGCAATTTATGTCCACATTTAACTTTAATTTAAATTTAGGAGAATATAATTAATTGTGGGTAATACTTATGAAACTTAGATAGATTACCAGCGATAGCTCAGTGGGGAGACCAACAGACTGCAATGCAAAGGGTTTCAGGTTCGAACCCACGTCGCGCACCTCTGACTTTTAGGAAATTATATGACTTTTCGAAATTATGTGCGTATTGATTGACAATTATCGCCTCCTCCGTGCCTCGGAGAGCACGTTAAGCCGTCGGTCCCGACTGCCATGAACATCTATGGTAGTCGTTATTGGGAAGTGCCCTCTAATATCCTGACACTAGTCTAGCCTTAGGGTATCGTTAGCATTCGGGTTGCGAAGGTTAGATGGCAGTCGCTCGTGTAAAAACTGATGTCCAGTCAAATCCGGTTAGACTAGAAAGCCGATCCCAAATGACTTGGGAATAATAAAGGCTAGGGAGAAGAAGACTTATGAAAGTTAGACTAAATCAGAGCTTTATTTTGAACAAGGTAATACCACGGCCTCGATGGCGTAGTGGTTAGTGTAACCGACTGCCACGTCTGAGGTCGCGGGTTCGATTCCTTCACAAGTCAAACATTTTGTGTGCATGAACATGGATGTTTGACTTGGTCTGGGTGTTTCTATGTATAATATGTATGTGTTTACAAAAAAAAGGTATACATATATGTATGTTTATCCATTGTCTAGTACCCATAGTACAAGCTCTGCTTAGTTTGGGCTAGATGGTGTTGTGTGTATGTGGTAGAATATTATTATTATATGAATATTACTCCTCAGAAGACCAAACAATCGCTTCGAAATTGCTGTTGAAAAGTACAAGTATAATAAACTCGCAGTTTTGTATTTGTCGTGTGTGACAAATAGGTTTATTTACGAAGGGATTTAAATATAATATATCCCGGAATATTTTGTTAGACAAAGTTGAGCCAGCTGCCGCGGAAACGGTATAGTGTTGCACAAGTTCATGTGAGAATGCCGGGAATATGTGGAGTATACGATAAATTGCTGCAGTTACAAATGAATTCATTTTTTACTAGGTAGTATGAAACGAAAATTAATTTCTTGTGGATTTATACTACGAATCATTTGGAAATCCATGCCATATTTATACACGTAACCTAAATAAATATTGATTCATAGCGGTGAGCGTTTTTGCATTTTTGTTGTTTGTTCTGGTTTGGTTTATACACAGTGTTTTTTTATTTTATATAAGAATAGCTTTTGCCCGCGGCTTTGCTCGCATTAATTTAGAATTTGACAATCAATTCGGGTTGTACTCTGCTTGTAACAATATAATTCAATCATGATTCGAAAGACACGTGGCGCCATCTATTATCATAAGAACGTTATTGTTGTTTTCCTTGGGAACAGTAATTTTTTCGTGATGAAAGGTAGCCTATGTCCGTTTCTGTACACCTGAGAACGTATATGCAAAATTTCAGGATGTTCGGTTCAGTGGTTTAGGCGTGAAAAGGTAACAAACAAACAAACTCATTTTCGCTTTTATAATATTAGTTAGAATTCGGAATATATTCCACAAATTGTTTATATGGTAGAAATAGTTTCTAAGTTTTCTTTGTGCTATATTTTTTAAATATGGTTAATCTTTTTTAAAGTAACTCTAACTTTTGTATACAGTAACGTCGAGATAAAAATAGTAATATTGTAATAATATAGTAATATTGTTTGTAAGTTAAAATTACTTACTATCTACTGCTCAATGCAGTGAGTTATGAGACAATAAAGACAAAACAGTAACACACATTGCGCAAATGATAACTGCCATGTTGAACATTTGATGGGCAAATCGCAAAGGCGCATTTAGCGCTTCAAGTCCCGCGTACCAACTGTCAAAGTCCCGTGAAATCCCGGTACACCCGTGACAACACTATGCACAATAATCGCAGCGGACTTGTGTTCCGTAAGTTGCCGGCAATTTTAAACTTAAATTATATTGCCACTATCTATTCTGTTCTGGTTACTTTTCGACTCGGTTTCCGTAGAAAGTAGACTCAAATATGGCGATGCATTGGGTTCTGTGCGCAGTTTGTTATGCTATAAGTTATTTGACCATAAGTGGTAGATGATGTCACATTGTTTGTACTTAGTGCACTGAATATTATTCATTAGTGTTTTCACTGTAAATAGAATAGCCTGTATTGAAAACTACGATTACGTGTTCAGAGTGCCTGTTTATTTGATCATCACGAGAGTATTTATAATACAATATTAAACATGTGTAAGTGTACACATATACACACATGAAAACAGAAATATCTTTGACTAAGTAAAATATTAATATTAGAAGAGCAGCGATAGCTCAGTGGGGAGACCAACAGACTGCAATGCAGAAGGTCTCGGGTTCGAACCCACGTCGCGCACCTCTGAGTTTCGGAAGTTATATGACTTTTCGAAATTATGTGCGTATTGATTGACAATTATCGCCTGCTCCGTGCCTCGGAAAGCACGTTAAGCCGTTGGTCCCGGCTACCATGAACATCTATGGCAGTCGTTATTGGGAGAGTGTCGACACAAAAGATCCCACTGGGTCGAAGTGTCGCCGGTCTGCACTGACTGGCTCCCACATAAGATAAGATAAGTAAAATATTAAATAATAATTCAGTACACTAATTAGATACAAACATTTAGGATTTAATGAATTTAGATATAAAATTTATGCCTGCTGTGTTTGCCTGTAAGAGATTGTTACGCTGGTAAATGAGTTTTATGAATGTCTCACATTATCATTTATTTGTAAAACTAATGAATTAAAAAAAGTTGGTATCGTAGGTACGTCTAAAATATTGAGGTGACATAGATGCAATGCGCCTACATAGCCTATTATTTTTATTTTTTATTCTTAATTGGTTTCTTGCTAGCTAACTTATATATTCGACCAGTTTATTTATTTATTAAAAAAAATAAAGTTTAAAAGTTCTTGTTAATGATTTGTTATCAGAAAATAAATTGACTATCAAAACTGATGATCAAAGTCGTAAACGAGGCGAGACGAGAATAATGGTAATTGAAAAAAATCCTATATGGCTATGGAGTTATTTTTCGTAGTAATTACAAAAATCAAATGATTTTTACATTTTACAATAAATATAAAAATAAACATAAAATTGTTTAACATTAGCAATTTTTACTTTTATACTATAAAACAGGTCAAATCGCAAATGTTAAACAATTATGAGTTGAGAGCTAAGAGAAAGAGCTGATAAGTAAGTAGGCATTTGATAAATCAAGGATACAATAATAATAATGACTCAGATTTCCTTACGTTAAACAGTTAGGCAGTATTTCTTTATTTGACAAAATACTATTAGGCTATACAGGGTAGACGCCGCTTTTCATTTATATATATATCCTTCAGACCGAATTTCGGTCACAGCGGTCAATCTTAATGGAGACTGGCCATCTATGCAGGTGATATTATAGAGCACAAGTATGTGCGCAAACACAAGTGAACTCTCTGTTCCCTAACCCTCATGACACGACCGGAGAGAAATCAGGCGCAGGACTAACGGCTTTACGTGCTTTCAGAGGCACGGGGGTGTCTAACACCACCAACTTCCTAACTCCAGGCTCGTATTGAGGTTTCCAGAAAATTCCAATAACTTTTTGCTGGCCTGAGCTGGGATTCGAGCCCGAGACCTCATGCACAGCAGTCGCATTCACTGCCGTTGCGCCACAGAGGCAGTTATACCAAGTTATATACCATGATAATGGTTCCTCAAACACCCATCCCTATAGCCCTGATTTAATACATTCCATACGTAGCAATAGTCATGCACTTACCGTGATCAGTTCATTAGTCGATGTCCCATCACACTGGTTTAAAATTCTCAAAGGCTCTCTTCATGTTGAACTTATGTTATAAAATTAATGTAATTTTATACTGCTTTTTCATTGGACACATAAAATGTTTCAATTTAAAATATTCGAGCTCTGATCTCGGGCACTGAAGTCCACTTATGCAAGAGAGTACTTACGGTGAGGAACTAAAGTAGCTGTTGTATATTTTATAGAGAAATTCATACTTACAATACGTATGGCGTAGCGGGCAAGCGGTTGCCTCACCACTGACGTCACGCTGAGTATTGTGGGTTCGATTGCTGCAAGAGACAAAAATTATATGATTCATAAGTAGGTGTCTAGGTTTTCTTTGATTCTTTGTGTTCGTTGTTTGAATATAATATGTAAATATCAAATCGACACAGGTATAATAAAAAAGGCAGATTATCTTCTTTTTTTTTAAATATGATGTTAATAATAATAATAATATTCCACAACACGATCTAGCCCAAACTATGCAGAGCGTGTACTATGGGTACAAGACAATGGTTAAACATACATATTATATACTTTTTTGTAAATACATACATATTATACATAGAAACACCCAGACCAAGACAAACATCCATGTTCATGCACACAAATGTTTGACTTGTGCGGGAATCGAACCCGCGACCTCAGGCGTGGCAGTCGGTTATACTAACCACTACGCCATCGAGGTTACATATACCATTATTTAAAATAATAAAGGCAGATTTATCTTTAAATATAAAACAGCCTGCTGGCTTCAGCGAAAGTCTAGTAGGAGACCGTTCGACTGCCACGCAAGAAGAGGAGGAAGTTTTGAGTTTGATCCTAAGGCAAGTATCTGTACCTTTTCGAAGTTATGGGCTTATTAAATTGATAATCATCGCTTGCTTACGGTGAAAGAAAACATCGTAAGGAACCTGCATTTTTTTAGTTCTCCATAGGGTTCTCGAAGATATGTGAAGTCAGCCAACCCGCACTGGGCCGTGGTAGACTATGGCCTAACCCTTCTCACACTAAAAATAGGCCCGTGCCCAGCAGTGGAACAGTTTATTACAAGGCTTATATTATAAATATTAAATATTTTACAGCTGTCTTCCTAAAAGCCGAACGGCGAACGTCCTATTATAGCAAATGTCAACCTAGTATAGGGGAATAAAGAAACAAAACAGTACATGAAATAGTTTTATTCATTGTAAAAACGTTAATATATAATAATAGGTATATAATGTTGTAGTAAAAGGATTCGTTATATTAATATATTATGCTCTTTAATTATATCTATATATTAATACGTGACGCAAAAGCTTTATACCCCTTTTTACGAAAATTGCGCTGACGCAGGAGTATGAAATTTGGTACAGTTAAAGTTTATATGGAGAAGGCGGGGCGAATCCTAATATTTTTATAAAATATGCATTTGAAATACATTAAATTAATGAAAAAACACTACACGCACACAACCATGCATTTGACACAGGCAGTCGAATCGCGTTCGTAGTATTTCGGCATTGTTCGTCTGACATCGTACAATTCTTAGTAACTATGGTTACTAAGTATGTAATAGAGAAAAACAGAAACAAAGTAGCAAGATTAGGAATTTTGGTCGAATTTTGACCACTAGGCGACCGCTAGTAGTATTAAAAACATGTTTGTTTAATAAGCATTGTTAAGAACCCATAATTTAGCTTTTAAAAGCGTACTGTAAGTGCCTATAAATCTTGTGACGTGGATAAAATCTACTTTAAGCTATGCATATTATATTACCTATAGAGCAAAGTCTAGCAAATTACCAAAATAAAATAGTTATTTACGTATAAAAATTAATTTGTATCGAATTTTTACTTTGATATCCTAAAATGTATTGCATTTAATTTTACGATACAGTAATTAAAACGCAAACAATAATGCAATTACTACACGTCGTTCAAATAAATAAAACAATTTCAAGACTATTAAACTCATATTCCAAGTCCAGCAAGCAAATACAAGGTCCCTAACCTTAGCACAATAACAACTAAACCACAGAATTTCAACACGGACAAAACTCGATTCGCTTACAGAATACGTTACACGTTGATTAATGTGAATTCATTCCATTCATTTTAGTCGTCCGCAAACTCGTTCTGTGCAACATTAAAACCCTTTCGCAAAAGTTATAAAAGCTAACACATTTTAACCGGTTGTCCGGCTCAAAACACATTTCCATCTCGGTAAGCAAAACCAAAACGTCCAAGCTAACAAATTCCAGTCAATTGAGCATGCAGCATGTATCATTTCACAAATGCCCAGGTCCTGTTCAATATTGGAGCGCAGACCGGGAAAAATATTGGTCCGGAGGTTCCAATATTTTGCCTCGCTTTGCCCCTAATAAAAACATTACAGTCTTACCGCTAAAAGCTTTAGGTCGTACTAGGAGAAAATGAAAGTATGACTCTGCAAATTTATATTTACCGTCGATATGAAACTGCCAGCCGAACTTCAACTGTATGTAGTAAAAAATAAAGTTGTAAATAGAATCGAAGTTGTGTTTCAGTACATGTCAGTTTGATATTGCATGATATATTTTGTGTCAATACTTCTGTAAGAAAATATTGCTCAGATACACACTAAACATTCTGATATATGTCTAATAAGTTATTGAGTTCGTGCTGTGATATTAGTCGTGAGAAATTCATGTGTATTTAATCATGAAAACGAGTACTTTATTGATAAATTATCTATGATAACGAGTATCTACATACACTCTCGAGATGAATATTTAATATTGAAGGTTCAAGAAAATCAATTGTTTTAAAAGTGAGAATTAATCATCTGGCGTATGCATATTCAGTTTAAGCTACAGAGTGTTGAAGCTTGAAATTTGCACACAGGTTTCATATATAACGTAGGTATATTTTGGGTATGAACCCCAACCCAGCCACTAAGAGGATAATCTGCAACAGGAAATTTTTGGATAGTTCTACTAAATAAAGATATATACTACATTTATCGAGATTGTTTGTTTGAACTACCAGTCAAATATGTAAATATTTTTGCTTTCTGTTGAGAAAGGTGTACGCTAAAAAGTGACCAACAGTGACGCTTCAGAGTGGAACGGGCAAAACCGCGGTTCACTGCTAGCATCCTAATAGACTTTTAAGGTTTCAAGCATATAATATAGTAACATTCTTATGCGGTTCTATTATGTAACTTACAACCATATGAAAGGACTTTAAAAGCAAATACTGAACGAGTTTTTCATAAGGTTTTAGAGGGCAATCATTATTATATTAGTTTCAGGCTATGCACATAAACAAAGACACAGACATAAGTTAGTCAAATATAATACTTTTAAAACTTAGCATGTTTACTGGTTATGCAAAATTAAATTGAATGTTTTGAACGCCATTGTGCTCCGTCGGGGTCGCGAACAATAGATTCTCCATTGAGTCTGCTACACAGCAGTTAATGGGTCGAAAACTTGGTTAATATTTGCGCAAGTTTTTACTAGACTTTGCGGTCGGTGAAGGTTAATGAATCAAATATTACGTGAAGATGGACTTTATATTTTATGCCTAGTAGGTATTTGCTTTTTATTTCATTCTTCATGTTGAAGTAAAAACTTCTTTAGGCGCGTTGAGCACTTCTTGGGTGAACAAAAATCATAGAACTCGCGTCATCGTCACGCTTCCACGCTTTCCAATTTTGATTTATTTTAGAATTTAACAATATCTCAGAAATAGTGTATCCTACGCAAAAAATAACAAAATTTTGACCCCCTTAATAACCGACAAGAGATTATCAGGAACCCAACCTGCCCCCTTTATTTTTTCTTTTTGTAGAACTGTTTATGATCAAGGATAAAAGCTTTGACTTCTATCGGACCGCCGCTGGGGCAGTCTTTGGGGACCGCCCCAAAGACTGCTCCAATTTTTTTATCTTCATGTTTCTGACTACCTTGGTGGCGCAGTGGTTATGCGATTGCTATGTATCCCATTCTGTACGATTTCGTATGATAAATGAAAGATAAACTGATAGAATAAAAATAATTATATTGCATGAAAAGAATTAAACAAATTTACAACGGATTTGATAGTGGTCGATACGCGGCGAAAGAGTAAACTGTGCGATAGATCGCCCGGAAAGCTGTTTGCAACTACTACTGATATATTGTTGATGGACTAATTTATATGTAATACTAGATGTTCCCGCAGTTTCACCCGCGTTTATCGTTACTGTGCCGCCCCCGTGGGTCGTAGCGTGATGTTATATAGCTTATAGCCTTCCTCGATAAATAGGCTATCCAACACTAAAAGAATTTTTCAAATCGAACTAGTAGTTCCTGAGATTAGATAAAGATAAAGATAATTTATTTTGTTTAGCGCGTTCAAACAAAAAAACAAACTCTTCAGCTTTATAGATGTGTTTCGCTGTGCGTCTATGTCAGCATAAAACTGTAACTATTAATATGTACGGGTTTGCTCGTACACATTCCATCAAATTGTTATTGAGTTTTCTTGCAGTCTTGAGTTTCATAGCAACACGGAATTTGGTGCTGTATCCGAAAAATGGCTATAGATCCACCGCCTCTTACATAGTACCTGATATCATATTTGGCGAAATATGGGTTTACTATCTCTCTGCTAACCTCTTTACGGTTAACGGTTTGAGACTAAGTACTGAGTATGTATTTTGTGCGCTTTAAAAATAAAGGCATACAAATTGGGCGAGGAATGCTTCGTAAAGTTGTCATATAGTTCTAAAATATATGTGGAGTTACAGAAGATTGTGGGAATTCCGTATTATTTTGATATAAGCTTAGCGAAGCGCTTTGCTTCTTACTTTTATAATGCGTAGCGCAAAGGAGTGGAAATTCGCTACCTAAGTCTGTGTTGCCCGATGAGTATTTTCAAGGCAAGCGTACGCCATTGTCGACTGCATCGTCACTTTACAACAGGTGAGATCGCGGTCAAACGTTAGCCTAAAAATAACGTTTATCATTAATGATTATTGTAACAGTCAAATCGCTTGCATTGATCCGGAAATATGGTGTGGTGTCGTCAAGTGACGTATCACGTTTTTCAATCAACATTGGACAGCAAGCAGTGACAGAACACGTTTGCAAGCGTGTGACGTCAACATGAATGTAACCTATTAAAACCGTTTATGTACACGAGGATCCATATAAGAATAAATTACTTAAGTTTATTTTGGGTTTTTAGTAATATTGTAATTTGCTTATAAAGTATGTCTACGCGGATGACAATGAAAGGTTATTATTTTTTATATAGTCAAATATGCTCACAGCCCTCACTACCAATTTAGATACATTATGATTATCTTTAGGACACGTTGTTAGAGGACAACTGGCTGTGGGAACGTTTGGTCCGACGGGACGTCGTTAGGGCCGATCAATTCACTGCAATTTATCCGCAGACGTCCGAGCTGATTCAAATGCCCGCTAATGTACTCAAAGTTATATTCATTGAATTTCACTTTTCATATGATTAAAAATTGACTCGGTGGCACAGTAGTGAATACGAATGCTGCGTATCTTGGTCCAATGTCCAGGTCCAAGCAATTAGTTATTGCGTTTTTCTAACCAGAAATTCTCAGCAACAGCCCGCCAAGCGGCAATAGACTCAATTCCTATTAAGTGGGATCTAAAACATGTCGCATACAGAGAGTGCGTCAGTAACACCATCGAGTGACATAATGCGGGCGTACAATAGAGTGACCGAACAAAGTGAATTATATACACTAATCACTTTTATTGTCTTCACAATAAATTAACACGAATGTCTTGCACGAAACGAATGACAGTTCCTAGCGAGGAGGTCCGCACTCGACGATGGTAGAAAGATCCGTCGAATATAGCGTGTACCTCTCTTATGTAGGCTATGTCGTAGCACGAAGTGAGATGCGTGTTGCCGTCATCGCAACAGTGCTGCCATATCTCGACTCTGGCACCGCGTTTCATAACTGTGCTAATGACCGTTTCCGACACGAAAACTGTGTTTGTCGAAATGTAGGTGTATTTCACCTTTGTCTACCGCTACGGAAATATAAGTATATGTATGTATTATTGAATACTTAAACATATTCACAAAAGTAGATTTTCTTAAGTTAACTCCTTTCTGCATTATTATTAACCAGTCAAAGACGTATAACGAAAGATGTTCACCGGCAAAGCTGTCAGCCACAAACCGTTTGCTGCGTACAAATGTGGTATTACTTTGAAGTTTGAGGGTAATAGAGCGTTATACGTCATGGTACCCTACCATGACGTATATGACACTGTATTACCCTGGTTTGTTTACGATTGATTTATTTACAAAGTAAGTTTAGTTAGTTTACAGTTCAGGGTGTTAAAGGATTTATAGATTGTTGTGTGTTGTTGTGAGTAAATGTAAATGTGACTTCCCATGAGGCTGATTAGAATAATCGTTTGAATCTTTGAGTAGTTTTACTAAGTTTGGAAGAAAGGGTCACATCTTTGTCACTGTATTTAAAGTAGCTACGAGAAAACACTTAGAGCTGTTTTGAATGTCGGACGCCCGATTTACGACAGTCTACTTATACTACAGACTTACTTTTGCACGCAACTTCGTACGCGTGGAATTTGGAAGTAGGTAGTTATTTATATCTTTCTTTCTTACTACTATGTAAGATGAAGCTGATCTACTCACATAAAACATATAGTTGATTAAAGCGTGCCTCGGAGAGCACGCTAAGCCGTCGGTCCCGGCTTCCATGAACATCTATGGCATTCGTTATTGGGAAGTCAGTGCCCTATAATATCCTGACACTGGTCTAGCCTTAGGGTATCGTTAGTCTTCGGGTTGCGGAGGTCAGGTGGCAGCCGCTTTGTGTAAAAACTGATAACCAGTCAAATCCGGTTAGACCAGAAAAGCTGACCCCAAGTGACTTGGGAACAATAAAGGCTAGGGAGAAAAGAGTAGCTATTGAGAATTCCTTGACAGTAAGGCGCAATGACTCTTTGCCGATCCAGGGTTCGAAACCGAGACCACAAGCACAGCAGTTGCATTCACTGTTGGTGCTCTACTTTGGTACACCCCTCAATTGATCTTCACAGGCAACGTAACCATAACATTTCTAGGTCATCTTATTAGATCAGGTCAGTAGCACAGACTTTTCTGGTTAAACATCCTAGAGATAGAATCTAGTATATTAATACGTGAAGCAAAAACTTTGTACCCCTTTTTACGAAAATTGCGTGGATGGAGGAAAATGAAATTAGCCATAGTTTATATATGGAGAAGGAGGGGCGAATCCTAATATCTTTTAGAAAATATGCATTAGAAATACATTAAATTAATGAAAAAACACTACACACTCACAACCATGCATTTGACACGCGCATTCGAATGGCGTTCGTAGTATTTCGGCATTGTTCGTCTGACATCGTAAAATTCTTTGTAACTATGGTTCCCTATACCTTATTTATATGTACTAAAGGAAAACAAAAAACAAAGTACTTAGCTTAGGAATTTTGGTGGAATTTTGACCACTAGGCGACCGATAGTCATATTAAAAAGGTGTAGTTATAAAACCTCTCTCAAGGAGTAAGTTAACAAGTACATAAATATCCACAGTCCAAAATGCTCACCTACATGACACACAGTATTCGAAGACGTTGCTCACGTACGCCGCGAGGGAAATCTACTCTTCTTATTATTTATATACCGTCCTATTGTTACTTCCAGTAAAAGTGTCACTAAATAATACACTATAAAGAAGCACTTGGATTATAAAAGGTTGGATTGTGTTTGAAAAGCTATGGGATAACCGGTATAGGATATTAGTTTTCGCCTGCGCCTTTGCTCTGGAACTGTAATTTATTTTGTATATTAAAAGTACCATATGATGTGTTAAAAGTACCATCGTGGATGTGAAATTCTATGATGTTCGGTCGAGTAGTTAAGGCGTGAAAGCGTAACAAATAAACTTACAATCGTATGCGGTGGTTACCACTTACAATGACATGGCAGCTTCTTGTTGGAAGCATG
The DNA here is from genome assembly GCA_963564715.1 of Catocala sponsa. NCBI lineage: Eukaryota > Metazoa > Arthropoda > Insecta > Lepidoptera > Erebidae > Catocala > Catocala sponsa. Next base: position 25,944,034 of record OY751333.1, on the reverse strand, counting down.
AACTTGGACATCTCTGCTGGGAAAACACCTCCAAAGTTATTGCAGCCTGGAATAAAAAAACAACCTTGTATAGTATTCCTATACCAGGCTTCATCAAAATGCGCTGTGCTACCACCAGGGATCACTATATCTCATACAATGATCCTCAGCCAAGTGGATGCGACGGGGAAGAATTTATCTTCGCAACACAGACGCAGAAGCACAGAAGTATCTGGAGAGCAAACGCTCTCCAGGTTCTGTTATGTTGGGCTAGCCACCTATGATGGCATCTTAATCCTTAATGAATTCATTCTCCCCTTCAAGTAACCTACTACTATAAGCTTTTTAAAATTTAGGCACCCGGCAGGCAACCTGATCAGAGAAAGAAAATGACCTTTGCAGACGAATTGAAGTCAAGTGATAAACAAAAGAAGACAACCACATACAATTACATTAGATTCAACTCACGTGAATGGATGTGGTATTCTAAAGACGATATATTCTCCCAAATACCATATCCATGCCACGTACCTGAACTGTAGCTTCATGTTATAGCTACACTATTCTCACATTCAAGACATAATTGAATCAAGTGCACCAAAGGGGTAATATAATGAGTTGCCGCAAAATTACGTTAGCGGACATACTGCAGAAGAGCGGCAACTATAATATAGAGATAGGTATTGCCCATCCTTTGTGTATCATTAATGATAATAGCCTAGTGGGAAATCATTGGACTGCCACGCAGAGGTCTCGAGTTCGAACCAAAGGCGCGCATCTCTGACTTTTCGAAGTTATATGTATTATCTGTATTAAATAGTTAATTATCGCTTGCTTTAACGGTGAAGGAAAACAACTTGAGGATACCTGCATGTCTGAGATTTCTCTATAATGTTCTCCAAGATATGTGGAGTCTGCCAACCCGCACTAGACCAGCGTGGTGGACTATGGCCTAAGCCTTCTCACAGTGAGAAGAGGCCCGTGCCCAGCAGTGGAACAGTTTAATACAGGGTTGATATATTATATTTGTATTTAATTATGATTAATCGATATTTTCAATGCCATGGTGGCGCAACGGTACTAAATGCGACTTCTGTTCATAAGGTCTCGGATTCGATTCAGGAGTTGTGCAAACTGCTATTGTATTTTCTGTCAAGAAATTCTGAGTAGCATTACCATATCTGATCCTGGACCAGTTGAGGGCAATAGGTTCGTCCCCTATTACGTGAGATCTAAAACTGTACCTGGCGAAACTTGGGTATGATACCCCTTTGTCTACCTCTTTGTAGGTGGCCTCGATGACGTAGTGGTTAGTGTAACTGCCAAGCCTGAGGTCGCTGGTTCGATTCCCGCACAAGTCAAACATTTGTGTGCATGAACATGGATGTTTGTCTAAGTCTGGGTGTATCTGTGTATAAAATGTATGTATTTACAAAAAAAAAAGTATGTAATATGTATGTTTATCCATTGTCTAGTACCCATAGTACAAGCTCTGCTTAGTTTGGGCTAGATGGTGTTATGTGTATGTGATAGAATATTATTAGATATTATTTGTGGATACAGATTATCATAAAAAAACTTGCGTACTAGGAATAATTCCTGTATCACGGAGGACTTTACAAACATACATTAACACAAAGAACATCTAGACTCAGAAAAAAATTGGGGCAGTCTTTGGGGACTGCCGATTGAAGTGAAAATTTTAATCCTTGATCGTAAACACTTCTTTATAAACCAAAAATAATTCAAAAATGGAAAGCGTTCGGTGACGATGACGCGAGTTCTATGATTTTTGTTCACCCAAGAAGTGGTCAACGCGCCTAAAGAAGTTTTCATTTCAACAACCATTTGTGGATCACACAAATTTTTGTCCCGTGTGGGCTTCGAAGCCACAACACTCGGCGCAATGGCAGTGGCGAGGCGACCACATAAACCACGCCAACCGTGCAGTCAATTACATGTGTATCTAATAAAACAGGCTCGTATTTGAAATTTAGATATCATTGAAGCCGTCAGCAAACTAGCACGAGAGCGCTCCGCTTGCAATACGATACTGTGAAATCAGCCAGTGATCGGATAATCGGGCGCTAATATAAACTTCACTTCACTTTTATTTAATACGGACATGTAATATTTTTTGGCTTATGTTTAACTTATCACCAGATATAATAAAATATAACAGTCAAAAATAGTAAATGATCACCAAATTGCACAGCAAATATACATATATTTAAAGAGATCAAACTAAGTCGACGGAGCCCCGCTCCTATTTTTGGGTGGGTTTAAGAAGGAACCTAACATAATCTAACCCTTCCGAGACGGAATGCAGTGATTTGAGGCGTATAGGTGCTCGTTATGATATATTTTGTAAGCATATTTTGCTGTACTATTTTTGGTGGTCATTATATTTAATCCCATATTTTTTAGTCTTCTGTTCGTATAAAATACAATAAATTAGTCGATTCGATCACTAATCTATTAGATATATAAATCAATTTCCACTACTTGACCACATTGTGCACATCATAATTTTTTATTGATATTCCATTTGTTTTAAATAAAATAAAGATACTAAATCAAAATAACCACTGCTATAATTTCATTAAGTTTGTTATAGTTATTTTTACAAAATTTTTCAGTCCCGGGAACCTGGGATTACTTATTTATTCAGAAAGGAATGTCCATATTCTTCTTTCGTGGGAAGAAGTTTAGGTATAAACGCCCGAATATCCTATCTATAGAAATCACCCACACAATGTAAACAATGAGTGCATTGTAGCATTCTGCATTCGTGTGACTCAGTTGTACACTGCTATTATTAAAACGAGAATTTTCCTCGAACCCTCTTCATTTATTCAGATGACGTCATTCTGAGGAAAGCGGTCTATAATTTAGCACACCCTCGTACGAGACTCGTTAGCTCAGTAGGTGAGAGCGCCGATATAAACAAATGCTTGACCATCGGAGGGCGGAGGTTCAAATCCTTCACGAGTCAGACTTTTTGCTATTTTATTACTTTATTTTATTTTAAGTTATGTCGTTGGTTGTCCATTTTACTATATTTGTTAATATAAGTTATTCCTCAAGTAAATTTTATAGATAGCGTGATATTAAAAGCTAGTTCTCACACAAAATTAAGGATTATTTGGTTAAATTGGAGACTACACTTTAACTAAATAGTTTTATGACAACTGAATGTATCTCTATACTAGCTTTTGCTCGCGACTCCGTCCATACAGACTTAAGTAGGTAAGAGCTTTTACCCCAAACCGAGGGAAGTTCAAGAAATTCTGAGAATTGTTATTAGTTACTTTAATGAACTGCCGTATATACTCTATTATTAATATATAAGTTATTAGATAAATCAGAAAACCTATTTATTACCTATCCCGTGGGTATTTAAAAGTAACCAGCCTTATTCCTTGTTTACATCGTAAAGGGAAAATTTCAGCCTTCGGAGTCAAGGGGGCCTTCAAGCGTAAGTGAGAAACTCAGGACTTCTCATTTATCTTTATGTATTAAAACATTATGAATGTGAAAATTTAAATCCAAACACTCTTATAGTTTAAATCGTTGTAAAGTTGAACAGTAGTAGTTTAATAGTATCAAAATTATGTAATAATAGTGTTTTTAAAATAAACGTGATAAAATCTGTATAAACGTAAGAGTTTAACGTAACAGTTAAGAGAGATACGTTAACAACGTAGACTTAGTAAAGAGGCCACTGATAGCATTTAGACAACGAACTCTAAAAACAAAAATACATACATACAAATATATAAATTAATTTTATCCTTATACATAAAATCATTAAATTCTTCTCCCTAGCCTTTACTATTCCCATCACTTGGGGTCGGCTTTCTAGTCTAAGCAGATTTGACTGGATATCAGTTTTTACACGGAGCGACTGCCATCTGACCTCCGCAACCCGAAGGCTAACGATACCCTAAGGCTAGACCAGTGTAAGGATATTAGAGGGCACTGACTTCCCAATAATGACTGCCATAGATGTTCATGGCAGTCGGGACCGATGGCTTAATGTGCTCTCCGAGGCACAGAGCAAACGATAAATTGTCAATCAATACGCACATAATTTCGAAAAGTCATATAACTTCTGAAAGTCAGAGGTGCGCGACGTGGGTTTGAACCCGAGACGCTCTGCATTGCAGTCTGTTGGTCTCCCCACTGAGCTATCATAAGATAGTTTTAATTATTGTAGAACGGTATAGGATACACACAAGCCACATGAGCGAAGCAGAAGTCATGAAGCTAGGTGAAACCGCGGGATACAGCTGGTTTTTAATACGAGAAGGTAAGGTAACAATATTGTACCCAACCTTATGAGTTGAGCCTGTGAGCCCATAGTCGTCTAGCGGCCACAGTTCAAGACTGTACTCGTACTTAGAATTTTCAGACAGAAAACATTATATTTCGCCAGACCCGAGAATCAAACCCGAGGCCATGGACAGCTATTTGTTTTTACTACCGCTGTGCCACCAACAAACAATTCTTTGGTAAACCAAGATTCGAAAGATACTGCCCTTCATACTACATAGTCAAGTTGTAACAGTTCCTCTAGCTATATTACTGTTACGAACTGCGAAATACAACAACATTGTAACATTCGGCGATTAAAAAGTTCTTTAAATAACGACTACTCCTTGCCTGAACTTAGCAACAGTCAATGTAACTTAGTAAATGTAACTTTGACACTCGTAAAGATACATTGTAACTTTTCGAAGTATTTAGTATTGAGACTCATACCTCTCACGTTATTTATAATACAACAATGTTTCAACAATCTTCTTTTTATACAACTAATGTGGCAAACAAGCATACGGCCCACTTGATGGCAAGTGGTCACCGTAGCCTATGGACGCCTGCAACACCAGAGGCATCACTTGTGTGTTGCCGACCCTTTAGGAAAGGAAGTGGGAAGGAGAAGAAGCGGGAAGGGGGAAAAAGGTTGATTGAGCCTCCGGCACTCTCACTCACCGAACGAAACACAACAGTAGGAATACTGCTATTTCACGTCGATATTCTGTGAGAGGGTAGTCTTTCCCCGGTCGAGCCGGCCCATTCATGCTGAAATCAGTAAGGCTGTACTACTTTGAACATGTATGTCTGTCTGAACATTTAAATTATTTCAACTTTCGCATATGTCAATACATTCATAATAGTATTAGAACCGCATTACGGTTGCTAATATTTTATCGGCATAATGGTGCCTCCTATTCCGTGGGATCCTACGGAACAGGAGGCAGCCTTTTGGCGTCTACCAAGCACACTTTGGGACTCCGTACTGCTATTGAAAATTTCTGGACAGAAAATACAATGTCACTTTGCCTGACCTCATGCACAAACTATCGTATTTACTACCGTCGCACTATTGAATCATACATGCCCATTTTTATTTACTTTACACTTTAATATACACATATTTTATAAAAATATCAACCAGTTATGTTACAAAAGCACTATTATTATATTACATGTTTTAAATATAGAACAGATAAACTAACAAAGTAGGCATAGTAAAAAGGTCTCTGATAGCGTTTAGACAAGGAACTCTAAAAGGAACAGATAAATATATACATTTACATACATAAATGTATTGATTAATTTATGGACAACATCTCGTTGATAAAGTTTTGATGTACAAACATGGCGGGAGCTTACTCGCATACTTATGCGAGTGAAAAAAGTATTTTATTAATTATACCCTACGTAATTTTCGTGATAAAAAGCAAGCAATGATTGACTTTTCTACTTAAGAATGCTTCACATCTGCCAGGCGTCCCGTGACGGCTCACAATTTTTTCAAATCGAACCAGTAGTTCCTGAGATTAGCGCGTTCAAACAAACTCTTCAGCTTTATAATATCAGTATAGATTATACTGCTTCTAAAAAGATACCTTCGTTCTTTCATGACATCCTGCTCTCAATACCTTTACTACATTAGACCTCTAACATAATATTCCATAATAACGTTACCGAACACGATAATCAGTATGTGTTTTAATAATAACAAGAAATAAAATATAACATAGTTTGTAGAAGATAATCACAATTAGAACTTGAATATACTTAACAAGAATAGCTGTGATAACGAATTTGCACAGCCGCGAATAGTGAATCGCTGGCTCTGTCCCAAGGTGTAAGCGATCGACGATTCATCATGTCAGCCAAAAGACGTCCACTGCTGGACATAGGCCTCCCCCAAGGTTTTCCACACAGACCGGTCTTGGGCCGCTCGCATCCAACCGCTTCCCGCGACCTTTATCAGGTCGTCGGTCCACCTTGTGGGAGGCCTACCCCTGCTGCGTGTTCCGGTGCGTGGCCGCCACTCTAGAAACTTTTTGCCCCAACGGCTATCGGTTCTGCGTGCTATGTGCCCTGCCCACTGCCACTTCACCTTGGTTATCCGGAGAGCTATGTCGGCAACTTTAGTTTTCCTGCGGATCTCTTCATTTCTGATTAGATCCCGCAGGGAAACCCCGAGCATAGATCTCTCCATCGCCCTTTGCGTGACCTTGAGGCTTTAAATCATCATCACTACATCTTCTTCTCCTTAGCTTTTATTATTCCCAAGTCACTTGGGGTCGGCTTTCTAGTCTAACCGGATTTGACTGGATATCAGTTTTTACACGGAGCGACTGCCATCTGACCACCGCAATCCGAAGGCTAACGATATCCTAAGGCTAGACCAGTGTCAGGATATTAGAGGGCACTGACTTCCCAATAACGACTGCCATAGATGTTCATGGCTGCCGGAACCGACGGCTTAACGTGCTCTCCGAGGCACGGAGCAGGCGATACTTGTCAATCAATACGCACATAATTTCGAAAAGTCATATATCTTCCGAAAGACAGAGGTGCGCGACGTGGGTTCGAACCTGAGACCCTCTGCATTGCAGTCTGTTGGTTTCCCCACTGAGCTATCGCTGCATCATCACTACATATTATAAAATAAAGTCCCCCACCGCGTTTGTCTGTCTATGTCTGTCTGTCTGTCTCTTCGCGATAAACTCAACAACTACTGATCGGATTTTCATGCGGTTTTTACTAATAAACTAATAATCCCCACCCCCAGGTCAAGTATTGTTACCAATCTAACCTAACCTAACTAACCTAACCGAACGTAGCTGCGGGAAAAATTTAGTCTAAAATAATATCAGCCGTATTCCCAATGTCTCTCTCTTATCAATCATAGTTGTAGAAATACGTAGCTGTGCTAATCAGACCGACTATAAACAAACAGGTCGCGTCATCAGGGTTCTGTTTTTTAGTTGCCTGACTGAGTTCAATATTCGGTAGCTCATTTGAATATCGGGTCGTTGGACTTCATAAATATACAATGCAAACAGTTATAAAATTTCGATTGATTCCCGTGAAAATTTTAGTGCAATAAAATATGGTGAATATTTTTTCAGTGTTGTTACAGAAAGGGTTTATACTACCAATTATTTAAGAGTATACGCCGTATTGTTCCAATTAATATGGCCGAATGTAAATCAACTCTGAAGGATTTAAATAAACATTTTCTTTGATCAATTTAAATGTGAGCTGAACGGTTTTACAAATTGTTTTGATTTATATACAATGTTTCTTTTTCAACATACTTATCTACTTAATTAACAAAAATATTGAAGTGGAGCTTTCATGACAATAATATTGTGTTAAATGGTATCATCTTCCACTAGTGTAATATTAAATAAGTTTCTCGAAGGTAAATCCATTTTATTTCTACATTAAACTTACTAATTGAAATTAAACTACTATATATGGATTTTAACGCGTTGTTTATTTGACACTTTATTACATAATTTAGAAACTGTTACACTACTATTACTATTAAACTTTACCTACTATTTTTTAAGCTAATTAAATTATAGAAACTATTAAAACTAATTATATTTATGTTTACACTTTCCCTGACGTTTCAATTACTTTTCAGCAGCCATGGTTACGGGGAGATTAAGATGGTAGTTGTCTCAATGTTCCAGTGTAGTTATTTCAAAGTACCCGATCATAAGATCATTGGTGTTTCTATTTACACAGAATGAGCTCAAAGTATCATGAAGTCTAGCTGTGGTTTTAACTTATTAAATTAACAATTAAGCAAGGTTTAACAAAAGATAGCATAAAGGCATACCACCTAGGCGCCTGTCAGAATAATATGATGGAAATAACTAACACGTTGATAACTTGTAGTTATTTCCATCGTATTAACTAGTCTTTCGAGAAAAAGATTTCAAATATAATGTTAACGAATCTTTCTGATCATTTTCTGAAATATCCGTAAAATTGAATAATTTAACAAGATATTTATATTATGTATTGTTTTGTTTTAAAGACAAATAAGTCCTGTGTCGCGGGGACTTTACAAACATTCCAACAACGGACACAAAAAACACCCAGACTTGGAACAACCATTTATTTTGTAAATAACACAAAGTTTTGTCCCGTGAGGGATTCGAACTCACAACACTACTTTTTATTTTCCTCTTACTGTTTTCACTGCAGGTTTTCATTTCTTGCACTAGAGGTGTTTCCAAGTAAAACTCATCTATTTTACATAAATAGATGAGTTTTATTTATGTAAAATATACACTATATACATAAACATTTGATTGGTGTACAACACCAATCAAATGTTTACAATGCTCAAAGTAAACTAATCCCAGTCTAATATTAGCTTTGAACTCGCATGTTTATTTATATAAATCAACATGAACATTGAATATCAAAATGGCGATTCTCATGTTTGCATTCAAAAGACGCACATATGTATACAAGGTAGATTAAATTTGATTTGTCAATTGGTATGACGAATACTTGATTTTAAATCAGTTAAAGCCGCAGTTGGGTAAGGTAAAAGAAGCATGAGAGCAGAATAAATGCTGTAGAAATGAGAGTGTTGAGAAGCATATGTCGTGTGACTCTGAAAGATAGAATAAGGAATAGTGTGATTAAAGAGAGATGCGGCATGAAAGTGGATATAGTGACAAGAATAGAAAATGGTATGTTAAGCTGGTTTGGACATGTTGAAAGAATGGACGAGGAAAGACTGACTAAGAAAGTTTATAAGGCTAGTGTGAATGGAACAGTCACAAGAGGAAAACCTAGGCGAACGTTTCTCGATCAGATCGGAGGCGTTCTGGACAAAGGCCAGGTTAAGAGCTCCTTGAACCGACGGGTGTCTATGAGGAATGTGATGAAAGTGAATGAAGCCAAAGAAGTGTGTCAGGATCGTAGCAAATGGAAATCCGTAGTCTTTGCCTACCCCCTCTGGAAACAGGCGTGAATCTATGTATGTATGTAAAGCCGCAGTTTATACTTAATTAGGTATATATATATAATTCTATATACAAATATACTTACAATATTAAGTCCAATTCAATTTACACGTTTTCAGTGGTACAACAGATTACTGACAACGTGTATGCAAAATTGCATGATGATCGGTCGAGTAGTTAAGGCGTGAAAGCGTAACAAAGAAACAAACTTACATTCGCATTTATAATAGTAGCTTTTGCACTCGGCTCCAATCGTGTAAAAAGTTGCTTTTATTCTTCCTCAGGTTTTAAACTATCTCAGTACCAAATTTCATCCAAATCGGTTAACAGAGTTAATTTTGAATTTTAATCATAGTAAGGATTAGTTAGGATAACTGGGTTTTTACTAATACTTCAGGCCCGCTATTCTTATCTCTGACACCACACATCGTCATCTAGTCGCCGTCGACTATTTAGCAAGTCGAGGGGAGTTCGTTACTCAATTAGGTAACGGTTAATCAGCGCGTCCCGGCAAACAGAATGTATTCAGAATGAATAATTCGTCTGCACATCGTCTGCGCCTTCCTTAAACATGGATTTGCATTTCCTTATGCAGACATCAGGAATATTGTGGCGATGTTGCTTTGCGAGAAATAAACGCTGCATTTGAGTAGCATAGGGTAGCTGTATTTCTCTGTAAGTTGAATAGAGACAGATTCAATTCATAATTCGTCGCTTTATTTTTATGTACTATTTAATAGGTCCGCTTAGTCTTCCAGTGTTTCAAACTCTGATTAAATTGTTTAACTCTTTAGTTCGGACACCGGCGACTAGACACACTGCTTATTAAAGTTATTAAAGATGATAATGCGTTCAATTTAATAAAACAAAATTCGTCTTCACGATCGTGCGATCTTTTTACCATATATATCACTGATGCAGGAATTGATGGCAGTTGATTGGGTCCATTCCATACACAAATTTGCAGGTGGACTTCAAATGTTCTTTATGTTTTTGAAAGAAATAAAGAAAGCATGTACATAATATTGTCCTAGAACCTCTTTAATACAGAAATTACGTATACTTTTTTAAAATTGTAAACATTATCTACTTACTTGCTATGTAATTCCTCTTCCTAGGAAATAATAGATCGCGATCTAACTGGAACAAACTTGGCCGTAAAGTGGATGCCGGTACTAGGCTATCATAAAGGTGTCAGACGTGGAAAATTTAAACTTTTCTCTAAAGACCGGAGATAAGTTGTTCAACTTCTGAGATTGAGGATCAGCTTGCTTGATTTATTAATCGTTGTCGTCGTCAAAGTGTTGGAATCTATTATGTATATAGATGTGTTTGAATAAAGCTGTTTAGTGCATATAGAGCTCACGGTAGCAGCATGATGACTTAGTCGTATAGTGTTTATATTTCTCAAAGTTACATAACCTAACATTACGCCTCCTGGGCGCTGTTCCAAGCTCCATAGTGCTATGTAAACATTTTCAGAGACTAAAATCCGATAGCACTTTGCTCCACACGGATATAAACGGCATGATGGGTTTGCTATTTATATACCTACTGCCTCATTGGTTTAATGGCTGCGGATCATAAGGTCTTGAACTTACAATTGTTTCAAGTCGTACCGGCTCGTCGTCCCATAGAACTATGCCTGATCCTTGCAACTAACATAAATGTAAATTCAGTAAAATTAGTCAACTGACTAACCTCTTTGACATTCATACGTGTTACTCCATAATCTAAATTAAGAAATGATTTTAGACTTTGACTTCTGAGAGTACCTTAGAGACTTCAGTTGCGTTTACGCACTATAAAGAGTGTACTTGTGTTTGCGCATATACTTGTGTACTGTAATATAGTCTCAATTAAAACTGGCTGCCGTACCAAAATTCGGAAACCATTATTTATTTGTCTGAGTCTATGTATTTCAGTTAGTCTCTTTCAAGCTATGCCTATTGTTTTAATATCACCAAGCAATTCCCAACCTTCAATTTAACATTTCTTCATCTGTAAAAACATAAACTGACTCAAAACGTTGGATTACATTCTAGCTTTGGACTCATTGTTCATTGTGTAAAGTAAAACAATAGAGATCAGTTTCATTCAAGAAAATTGGTTGATATTTAATCCGGGAACGAGGCTTCGTAGAATTGAAAACCGCCGTTTCAGTTAATTTTCTCATTACATTTAATAAAAGGGCAGATCATTCGCCAATCATTCCAGTGAAATTATTTTTGAATAATTGAATTCAGCATCGTGCATCGGCGGTAGTAATGGGTTGGCTTATGTAATCAACTCAGAAATGAAGTTAATATTTGTGCAGATTTTATCTGGCTGATAGAATATTTAAAACTTTAATGGTATAATTTTATACCGAAGTGGCGTAGAGGTAATAATTGCGACTGCTGTGCTTCGGATCTTGGGTCGATACCCGGGTTGGGTAGATGTTATTGGGATTTTCCGTTAACATTTTTTAGAGTCTAGAACTGTGCTCGATTAACTTCAATAGACTAGCTCCTGATTACGTAGGACCTAAGATGATACCTGGCAAAATGTGGGCGTTATACTATAATACACCATTGCTGATATTAGTTATTGCCACTTAGAATTTCTCGACAGGTAAATCCAATAACCACAAAGGCAATCTTACTTCCTTTCATCAGGTAAATAAACCGATTTTATAAACATTAGTTTTTGTGTTAGAAAGGTTTTGACACGAAATCTGGTGATAATAATTAGATAGCTTCTGCACGTGGGATGACATAATTATATGCATGTCTGTCATACACAATCATGATAACTGATAATAAAATTATTTGTTGCTAACCAAATGTTATAAACATTATAATGATTGCCTAGTTTATCGATATATAGGTATACATATAATTATAACCAAGTCATCAACACACTAAAACGCAGTGCGTATTCAAAACGTGAAGCATTCCCCTTACACTGTTTGATACAACTTTTGTTCATATGAATATTATATTTTTTGGACTGTTTTTATCTTTTTTGTATGCATTTTAACAGCAAATGAGAACTACGGAAGATAGTTGAAACGCTTCAAGACCACATACATCAGTATGCACTAGAGAAACTGTGAGTAGTGTTTCTATTTACGATAGCGAATTGGTTTAGCCGATCCCCCACAAGCAGTTGGGCGAACCGCTTGTGGGGGATCGGCTAAACGTTCAGAATCTCTACATAATTATAGTAGAGACACTTTTTTATGAGAAATATATTAGATAACATGATAAATATATAAAAAATAATGTATTGAATGTACAACTAAAATATACAAACTAAGGGTCCATTTTTCAATAGCGAGATAGTTGACCTAATGAATAAATTTAAAAGATGTCCTACGATTCGCGCGTTAAACAAAAATCAACCGTAAAGCCGTACCCATACTGGCGCGGCGAGATTAGGAAGTTTTATTTCATCTATATCTTGTGTGTTTATAAACCGATACTATCAAAATACTTTATTTATTGCTTAGTTCATCTTTATCTGGTAACTAGATATTCGGCCTGTATTAAAATTCAGATGGCAAGTTGGAGTTCTTTTTTAAATATATGAAAGTATTTTTTAATCCAGACACAAATTAATACATGTATTAACTCGACTAAACAAATGGAATACACATTGATGTAAGCTATTATATTGAAAAGGTCTAGATCTACCTAGACCTGGATCATTTTAATGAATTTTGACAAATTATTTAGAACTTTTAAGTCTAAATAAAAATTTGAAATCACTCAATATCAGACATCGCTTCAGTAATAAAAAAATGGCTTAAGCTTTATTGTGAACACAAGAAACACAAGTATCACTCAATTGAAAAATAAAAATTAGCCTAATCAAGGAAATGTTTGATCGTACTTATAAATATGAAGCGAAATATAAAACAGAAATGTCATAAATTGTAAAGGGAAATGCGTGTGATATTTTTATTAACAATAATCCAGCGAACGTCGGAATGCCAAAATGCCATAACTTTTATAATATTATACAAATAAATGTTTGCAAAAAGAAAAATAACGAATCCAGCAAATTTTAAGAAAATTGGAACAAAAGAAGGGAATTCGTATAATTTTGTGTATTAATGAATTTCTCAGCAATATTGGCGTTACTGGGTCATTTCTTATACATAGTATGTAGAAATTAAATCACATTGAAATCCAGTCTGAAAATGTTTGTCGAAGTTTACGACATGCTTCCGTGGCGCAGCGGTAGTGAATGCGACTGCTGTGCATGAGGTTTCGGGTTCAAATCCCGGGTCGGGCAAAAAAAACGAATTGGGTTTTTCTATTAAGAAATCTCAATACGAGCTCGGAGTTAGGAAGTTGGCGGTATTAGACACCCCCGTGCCTCGGCAAGCACGTAAACCCGTTGATCCTGCGCCTGATCTCTCTCCGGTCATGTCGGATTATCCATCCCATTGGATCATGAGAGTTAGGGAACAGAGAGTGCACTTGTGTTTGCACACATACTTGTGCACTATAATATCTCCTGCGCATATGGCCAGACTCCGTTAAGATTGGCCGCCGTGATCGAAAATTCAGTCTGAAGGACATTATTATCATAATAAGCATATAGTGCTAGACATAGACCCATAGGATAGTATCATAATTGACTACACTTAGCTCAAAAATTGACTCTTCTATTTCAACAGCTGACAGCCACTTTGCGTATATTGCTACTCCTCCCTAGTAAGACTCTTTTCAAAAACAAACGAAAAAGGTTATATTCTGGAGACCACCGATCGTGAATGGCCTTGCCTTACTACGATCTCTTAAAACATTGTCATTGCATGCGCTAGAACGAAAACTTTTATACATTCTGTACATGCAAAGGATCACGAATGTCTGTCACATTCGTGATCCTTTGCATGTACAGAATGTATAAAAGTTTTCGTTCTCGTGTCACATTCGTCATCCTTTAGGAGATGGTGACGCTCTTGGCCTGTCATCTCAGTAGCTTTAGACTTAAGATAGTATTTACTTAGTAGACTTACCCTGGGTTAAGTCTTATTTCTTGTAATAAGTGACTTATCTGTTCTCAATGGGTGGTTAAAATTGGGTATTCTGAACGTCCATATTCCATCCGCGTGTACCACAATAAATCGCAGCTAACATGACTCCTCATGCAGGCAATATGGTACCTTCCTGTTAGGCAAATAAATTATAGGTCCGGAAGCCTATTAAGCAACTAAGTAAGTCTTTTGTCTAGCCTTTATTATTCCCAAGTAACTTGGAATCGGCTTTCTAGTCTAACCATATTTGACTGGATATCAGTTTTTATATGGAGCGACTGCCATCTGACCTCCGCAACCCGAAGGCTAACGAATACCCTAAGGCTAGACCTGTGTCAGAATATTAGAGGGCACTGACTTCCCAATAACGGCTGCCATAGATTTTCATGGCAGCCGGGATCGACGGCTTAACATGCTCTCCGAGGCACGGAGCAGGCAATAATTGTCAATAATGTCCATCAATACGCACATAATTTCAAAACGTCAAAAGAGCAACTAAGTAAATACTTAATATAAAAAATAAACAAGAAAATCACATTTAAAAATTAATATTAAAATAAATTCAAAGGCAACACAAAGAAAGAAGGCTGATGTACCCATTGTATTCACGACTGAATCCTACGTCCAATCAGTGTCAATTTATATTTCATTGGTTAAGACAGGTTGGTTGTCAAAATAGCGTTATAATCCCGCAACCGCGGGCAAACAACGTACAATATTACCATTACAATACAATGCCACAGAAGCCTTAAAGGGGTGCCAAGGTTAGATACGTATTAACCCGAATTATCGTGCAAAGGTTCGGTAACTTTAAATGTACATTTTCGTGTCAAAATTGTACGAGATCTGAACATACATATACGAGTATATAGTAGTATCGTTTAAATTCTAAACAAAAATGAATACATACTATATTTCTTGAACTGCTGTTTAAATTTAATGTTTTTGGAAGCAGAAGTGACATTTATATCATGTTTAATTGAAGTTCTCAAATTATGTTTAATATGGATACACAAATATACGGTTTTGGATTTTGTTACTCAGAAACGTAAATATATCTGCAAGGTTGGTATAAAAACTGTTTTACTCGTACGCACAATGCACATGTATTGTTTATGTTATATATCTGGTCTTTGCAATAATAATCCTATTCCTTGTATACTTGACTCATACAACTGCCACTTGAATTACACTGGTATATAGGTAAATAAAAATAAATAAATAAATGGCATAAAATATTATAAAAATAGCAAATAGCAAGGGTGCTTACAAAAATCTTAATATTAAAAAACTGTCCGATTTAAATATTGCACGCTGACTCTTAAACACACTATTTTAGCACTACATCTCATTGTCACCATTTTCTAGTTTTAAGTATACCACTCTAAACTTGTGTAAAAAATGTATAATAATAATAATATTCTATCACATACACATAACACCATCTAGCTCAAACTAAACAGAGCTTGTACTATGGGTACTAGACAATGGATAAACATACATTTATACTTTTTTGGTAAATACTTACATATTAAACATAGAAACACGATATTTTATTATGTATTTGTTTTACTCGTGGTAAACGGTGTGAATGTCACAATTAGTCTCATAGTATAGAACCATACAATTTTAAAATTTGTTATTCTGATATTATTTGTTTACCAAATAAAGAGAGAAAAAAATAATTCGTTGGAAAACATGTACATATTTTTTTAAAACCATTACTCTTCTGTAATCTGAAGTTTGTTTTTTATTTTTCAAATCGCTGTTCTAAAGGTTCGCTGTAAAAGCTCTTTGATAAAATAATTTGATGCCTGCTTTACGCTTAATAAAATTGTATCGCAAAGCGAAACTCCTGGCTTTAATGCAGACATTGAAAAAGTTAACATTCCTTAAGGTATCAACAATTTTGAATAGTATAATGATTTTTACAGTTGTTGTAGACATGACGGTCTTTCTGTCTGATAGATAAAAACAAATTCCATATCATCATCATCTAATGCTAATGCAGTACATTCATAAGGAGATAGCTAAGGGATGAATCTTGGGGCCGATACAAAAGATCCCAATGGGTCGAAGTGTCGCCGGTCTGCACTAACTGGCCCCCACACACAAGATAAGATAAGATCATCATCTCATCCGATAGATGTCCACTGCCAGACATAGGCCTCCGTCAAGGATTTGCACATAGACCGATTATAAGCCACCCGCATCCAATTTGCCATATAATACCTAATATTTTAGATTACATTTTCATATAACGTTGGCATTCGATATCCACACAGCATTAATATTTAAGCCCAATATACGGCATCAGGCCCGCCTCCTATTATAAAGAACGTAAAACCTTAGTTGGCGAAGCATAGTTGGGATACACTTCTGCCTATCCCTTCAAGAGTATAAGCGTAAGATTATTAATACGTAAATATGTACATAGAAATGTATGTATTAAAGTGGGGAGTATATATACAAAGTGTGGTGTAAATAATGGATAACCCTGAAACTATCGACTGGCCAGATTATCATCTATCATTTACCCCACTTATATCACCATCGCAGTGTAGTACATTTTTTTTCGATACATGGGCCCAAAAATGCATACTTCCTTAGAAAATATGTTAAAATTTGAGAATAAGTATTTTTTGCGAAGTTGTCTTAGAATGTAACAAAAGAACTTGGTACTGGTCTGATGATACAAGTATTCAGGAGTCACATAAAAAAAACAGAACGAGAAAATATCACCAATTGTAGAAATGCCAGCTGATTTTATATGAGTAAGTACGATTTTTATTTAAAATATCAAAGATATCAATAATTTGGTCATCCACGGGCATATGGTGAATTAAGTGGGGTAAATGATAGATGATGATCGGGGCAGTCGACAGTTTCAAGGTTATCCATTATTTACGCCACATCCTGTATATGCATACATAGGCACTCGCCTGTTTGCAGTACGTTTGGCCAGAGACTAAGGATATCTAGTTGCTACAATCCTTACATATGTCTCTTGCTTCGTTTATTCTCATTGCATTCTTTATACGCGTTCGTTGGCTAGAGTACAAAATGTGGATTTTCTTCAGATTATTTCCGATCTGGTACTTTTATCTCACTTAAGCACCAATTTCAGATTTATTAAAATATTATCTCTCATACGACTGAAATAGCAAAACAGCTTACAACCTGACTAATGACCAGCTATTATAATAACTATAAAAACCTAGTTGCAGCGCTGTCAGCCAGAGAAACGAGGTTACGCTACGTTATGATTGAGTGATAGATAGAGGGACTAAAGAAATAAATGAAACCTGAATGTTTCTTTTGTCTGTTGCTCCACGATATAGAAACTAAAACAGTAGAAATGAGCTAAAACTAATCTAAAATTATATAAAATAATAAAACAAGAGAAACGGCATAAGACTGGATTTGGGATCAAATTTGTAGCGGCGTGACCTGGAACGTATTTACAACTTGCGTTCTCTAAATCGGAGGATCCCCTCGCAGAAGCACAGGAAAGATTACGTTGTTAAGGGTTTACATAATATTGTCTTCTGTTTACGCGAATGTTTTTCATTGAAATTAAACTACTATATACGGATTTTATCGCGTTGTTTATTTGACATTTTATTACAAAATTTTGTTAAGGGTTTTAAGGAGCCAATGTACCTACTGCAAACAGGGATACATGAGCAGTCCACACAGTGACTCTTTCTTTAAAAACCCTTGCTCTGGGCAAACGATCATAAATGGTATTTACCATTTAGCGAATTGCATGTTCATTTTCCACCATAGTCATAGAAAAATCGTTTTCTCCGTTTATCTTTTCGCCCACCAAAAATAGGATCTCCAATCAGAATTTGACTGTACGGTTTCGGAAGCAAAGTTCAATCGTAATCGTCAGTCGGCGTGTGGGAACTGTTTGATTTACATAACAAGGCAATGCCGTCCGGCCGCTGCGAGTGTACGACCCTGTAAACGTGACGAACGAGCCCGGATTGTGAAGCTTTTGAAGTGTATGCGGAACTAGTTTTGATTCTACGATTTTTTTTTTGTTGGGTATGTAACTTACCTAGCTTCAGTTCTCGAGTCAGAGTCTTTGATTTTAACAGTATTTGGCTTACAAAAATCGGAAAGATTACTGATGACAGATAACATCATCAAAAATCTTGCACAGATCAGAGGCGTCGTCAAAAATCATGAATGTACAGCGCATGCAAACTGTACATTTTAAGAGATGACCTTCCGTTCCATAATTGTGCTTCTGCCAAACGTTACAATGAGAATTAAACCCGAACATTTTAATATATTATTTAATTTTATAAAATGTCATCTCCCACGCTAGAAAAAATTCCTATGTCACGAGGGAGTTTAGAAACATTCAAACAACGGATACCAAGGACACCCAGACTCAGAACAACCATTTCTGTATCACATAAATTTTTGTCCCGTATGGGATTCGAACCCACAACACTCGGTGTACTGGCAACGGCGAGGTGACAACCTAAACCACTACGCCATCCGTGCAGTAAAATTGAACCGATTTTTGGATAGCCGAATATGCAGTTGGAATAATATGGCAGCAGCAAAGCAAACATTATTTCTCCTCTTTCATGTCAAACCAAAAAGTCAAAAATCATTTATCCATTAAGGTCACAAAGGAGATCAGTGAGTTTACTAGTTTTACTAATGAGAAATAAATATTATATATATGAGGTATAAGAAGATACTTAAAACAGAGTTTAAGAAACAGAGGGACCAAGAGAAGTAGTTAAAGTCTGCTTAACTTTAGTCTTCTACTAATCATATAGCTGGTAAATTCACTTACAAGGATATATTGCGTCTGATGGTAACGGGTTATCGTAGCCCACAGAATAAGGTAACATCGTTTGCGTATTGGCGACCTTTATTAACCTTTTCTTATAGATTGGGACGTTGAAGTCACTAGAAAAAACTTCGTCTTCATCTTCTTCTTCCTAGCCTTTTTATTTCCAAGTCACTTGGGGTGGGCTTTCTAGTCTAACCGGATTTGACTGGATATCAGTTGTTACACGGAGCGACTGCCATCTGACCTCCGCAACCCGAAGGCTAACGATACCCTAAGGCTAGACCAGTGTCAGGATATAAGAGGGCACTGACTTCCCAATAACGACTGCCATAGATGTTCATGGCAGCCGGGACCGACAGCTTAACGTGCTCTCCGAGGCACGGAGCAGGCGATAATTGTTAATCAATACGCACATAATTTCGAAAACTCATATAACTTTCAAAAGTCAGAGGTACGTGACGTAGGTTTGCACCCGAGACCCTCTGCATTGCAGTCTGTTGGTCTCCCCACTGAGCTATACAAGAAATAAAAAAGTCATTATACAACCTTTCTAAGCGATACAATTCCTTCGAAACCACCTATGATAATCATGTAATGTAAATTTGCGTAATCTTCAAATAGTTGATCTAAACCTGAACTTTATCACTGGAAACCTGAGTACAAGATGAAAGAGTAAGAGCAAGTTAGAGTGAATTTAAAAATAAAGTACTTTTGACTTCACTTTACTTTTCAGACCGCAGATTTAAAAATAATGTACTGATTGGATAGAGAAAAGATAGTTTTATATTTTTCTATTATTCTATTAAAGGTTAGATTATATTACTCTCCTTAAATACCTTCTAATTGTACTCCGTGAATCCTCTCAGCAATTCGTACACTCACCTTAACGCACTTGTTATGTAAATCAGATCGCCATTGCCTTTCGATTCGAGGCCATTTAAGTACTCTGTATTTGAAACGAAGGATAAAAAGAACTGTTTTCTGATAACCATTTAAGCTTAATACCGAGTATTTCCTCCTGAACGAGTACAATCAGTTGAGAGTTAAACTGAGTGCCTTTAACTTATTATGCTGGCTAAGAAGGTTTTCTTCTATATTGCTTACGATGGCTAAAGGGATTATATAAAGGAAACGCTGATGACCCTATATGACTAACTCGGTGAGCATTGGGTTTCTAGATTTTGATGTATACGCCATTTTAAAGGTCTCGGAACATATTATTTCTGTGTGTGTAATCAAATATTCTTTTTTTTATTTTGTTATATAAAAACAAGCATACGGCTCACCTGATGGTAAGTGGTCACCGTAGCCTATGGACACCTGCAACACCAGAGGCATCACTCGCGCGTTGAAAAATTATACAAGTAAAGATAAGCAGCAGTGCCAATGGTCAGGGTTTGTCATGTGCTAAGTGATTGCATTTGCTGATGCATGGAGCATGATATGTTTAAATTGATATGTATCCCCTGCTAGAGCATACATACATTACCTTAAGTACTATATACTACAAATACAACCTTTGTTATTGAAATTTCAGATACAAGAAACACTCGATTTACATCTCATATCAGAGGTGTATCTACTCGTTCGCTACTCCACTTAAATTTCTATTCATCTCTAGGGGTTAAACGAGCATCAAGATACTCCTAGTACGAACGGAATCGATCAAAATTGTACGATCTAATCGCGCTATCGAGTGTTGGAGCCAAATGGCGATCACTGATTTACATAACAACGGGCTGGACGGAGTTTCATGTTGTAATATCTGTAGCGTTGTGATGGAAAGGTAGCGCTGGTTGCTAATGACAACGCTAGCTTAGGATGCGATTGAATGTTTTAATTGGATATTAATAATAGTTGATATTTGGAAATCACTAATAAACAGGAAAAAAACTCTTAAGTGTGTACTTGTAATATTATATTTATAGACATGGATAGGTATACATAAATATTATAATATGTATTATATACTTAGAAAATAAGATTTGCTTAACAAATCTTATTTTCTTAGTCTAAACCGATCCGAGCATATATAATTATGATTAAAGCATAAGTTGTAAATCGTGGCAGGCACCTACAGGACAGGCTTGCCTAGTGTGGGGCCGCCGGATATATTGTAATGTTTTTTTTTTGTTTACTGTAAATAAATATTTTTCTATTTTCTGTTTCTAATTGTCTGGTGGAAGAAATTAAATGTATTTTATTTCTTACACCAGATTTGGTTGAAAATAAGGATACGGCAGTTTAGTGAACGCTTGCAATACTTATGAAATAACTGGCGTGTAAAGCTAGTTGCTGTAGGACAAAGGGCAACGCTCTCAGTGGTCTCAGCTGACAGCACAGCGCCTACTTAAACTGACAGTATTATGAGCTACAACACAACACAAGGTCACGATCTACTATAGGTCCGAGGTACTTTTTTAGTTAAACTGTTCCGATTTGAACGATATTTCAACGGCATCTCATGTTGTCATGGTAATTCTAAAATACTTATATAATGTTCAGTAAGTTATATCTGAAACTAGAATTTTAAATCGGCCTGCTTAAAATTAATACAGATTTCAGTGAGATTCGCAATTGAGCTGTACAGATACCTAAATTATTTATTATTAAAGAAAATAATATTTGTTTATATTTATAAATATATATTATAAATATTTTAGCATTTAGAATGCTAGTGGTCAGGTCGATCGTTACTATGTTATATAGGAAAGTGGAGAATAATTAAAATGCTTCACTAAACATCTTGCACAAAACATGTTATATAATACATAAAATACTCTGAAACTTCTATGCACATCTTCTTCTCCCTAGCCTTTATTATTCCCAAGTCACTTGGGGTCGGCTATCTAGTCTAACCGGATTTGACTGGATATCAGTTTTTACACGGAGTGACTGCCATCTGACCTCCGCAACCCGAAGACTAACGATACCCTAAGGCTAGACCGGTGTCCAGGATATTAGAGGGCACTAACTTCCTAATAACAACTGCCATAGATGTTCATGGCAGCCGGGACCGATGGCTTAACGTGCTCTCCGAGGCACGGAGCAGACAATAATTGTTAATCAATACGCACATAATTTCGAAAAGTCATATAACTTCCGAAAGTCAGAGGTGCGCGACGTAGGTTCGACCACGAGACCGTTTGCAGTGCAGTCTGTTGGTCTCCCCACTGAGCTATCGCTGCTTCATGAACCTTCAATGCACATGTTAATGACATAAATATTACCTTGTTGCAGGTAAAATATCATTAAATTTAAAATTATAAAACTCTAAAAGTACCACGGAATTAAAATGTAAATAATAGGATAGGTATGTAGATCTCCGCAACGCTTACTTATAATAATAATAATAATATAATATATTCTATCACATACACACAACACCATCTAGCCCAAACTAAGCAGAGCTTGTACTATGGGTACTAGATAAGGGATAAACATACATATTATATATATATATATATATTTGTAAATACATACATATTATACATAGAAACACCCAGACCAAGACAAACATCAATGTTCTTGCACACAAATGTTTGACTTGTGCGGGAATCGAACCCGCGACCTCAGGCGTAGCAGTCGGTTATACTAACCACTACGCCATCGAGCGAAAAGTAGTTTGTCTGTTTCTTCTTCTATGGCGATTACCTCAAATAAGGTGATATGGTCCCGGACGAATGGGCTTATATTTTGTACCATTATCAAACAATTACAAATGAACGGACAAAAACTAATGGTGCCAATTCTGTTGTCACAAAATTCTCTAAGCTTAACTAAAAATCACAAAAATTTAGTTTAGTCCTCTCAAATGACATTTCGTATTCTGAAACCGTTAAAAGTGACAGGACTAAAAAAAATTTTAGTGATATTTAGTTAAGTTTAGAGAATTTTGTGACAATAGAATTGGCACCAATATCTCTCATATTTGAACTTACTTAATATTAAAAATGTGAATGTAAGTTTGTTTGTTTGTTACGCTTTCAAGCCTCGACTATTTGACCGATTTTTCGAATCCGCGTTGTCAGGGCAACAGAAAAAGACATAGGGTACATTCATCTAGAAAAATGTTGTTCTTTTTTACTATTGTATCGAGCGAAGCCACGGGCAAAATTCTATCTAATATTATAAATGCGAATGTATGTAAGTTTGTTTGTTACGCTTTCACTCCTCAACTACTCGACCGATCATCAAGAAATTCCGTATACAACGAGTATGCGGAATTTCTTGATGATTGGTCGAGTAGGGCAACAAAAAAGGACGTACCCTTCATCTAGAAAATAGTGCTGTTTCTAAGATAAACTAACCTAACATACATTTATGTGAAGCCATGTACAAAATCTAGTAAAAAATAAAATAAAGTATTATTAAAACGTCGCAAAATGAAGTTTACTTGTTAAAAAATGTATTACGGATATAATTCCACGTAAGGTTTTAATTAATTCTCTGGATTATAATTATTCGTAGCATTAATCAATTCTGGAATATAAAACAACAACATTTAACGGTGGTTGGACGAAATCAATACGATTGCTTTATCTTTACATTTGTGAGGTTTTCACTGTATTGTTAATCCTGTACTATAATGTTTCGTATATGATTATATGCGATCAGATTAGAAAGAAAGAAAGAAAAGAAATAAAACAGTTTATTTTGTCCTTTACACAGGCATAAAACAAAAAAAAACAACAAAAAATAAAAATTTTAGACAAACAACAATTAAAAAATATATATAAGAATAAGCAATTTATATAATTAATCATACCGCCAGTGCGAGACCAAAAATGGCACTTATCTCAGCATAATGCTGCAGCACCGTGGTAGGTAGTGCAGCGCTGATTTTCGGATAAGCCGGATTGTGGTAGGTTTGGTTAAGAGGAAACACAAGGGCCGTTTTTCATACAAACGTAGTCTCCTGTTTCTTCCCTGGATAATGCCAGTAGAGCAATAATTTTTTCCAAAACATGTATGGGCTCTATTGGCATGTCCCTATGTTTCCTTCTTTTCATAAATTAATTATTAAAAGAGACATGAGCCTTCAAAACCTCAAAAATTGACCAGATTTTCGGTTGTGTTCAAACATCCAGAAAACAAATTTGACAAGATTATATAAAAGAAGAAAACATAGGAACACGGCCAAAGTCTTTTTTAATTTTTAATGAAAAACGTAGTTAAAACAGTCAAGTTTTGGAGAAGGAATCAGGGGACTACGATACGTTGAATTTGTGTACTTTTAATAGGTATTTTCGGTCCAACCTGCAGTTGTCTCTATCGCGCTCATGACTATACATGACTATACATTGCACTGCGCGACAGCTATAGATTTTACAAATACCTATTTTTCAATTCTTTCGCCCTTAGTGTTTCCTCTTGAGAGGCCGACCAAAGTTTTTTTGTCCCGTTTGACGATCGAGTCCGGAACACAGAACACGCGTGGCGAGGCGACCACGTTAACAAGAGTCAATATGGAAGTGTAGTTGCTTTTATTCTATAAGGAATTTGTACGTCATAGTTTTCAGTCCTTAATTGTTCAACCTTATGAACTTAACTTAAAAACTGGACACTATTAAAATTTTCAATATTTGGAAAGGTTTTAGTTTTTGAATAAACCTAATATTTCTTCTTATACTTTGTGTATTAGAAGAAATATTAAAATGTACATGATAGAAAATTTTATTAATTAGGCGAAAACCAGACTTATAATATAACTTATTTCTTTTACTAACATAGTTTGTAAGAAAATTGTTACTAACTCATATGGACTATGTCTGAAATAAATGTTTTTATTATTATTATATAATAAAGCGTTATGCCCGGGCCCAAGGTCTGAACTTTAACCAAAAGATGATTGAAAAGATGAGTGGTAGTGGTAAAAACATTGGGGCAGTCTTTGGGTTAGTGGTTATTAAGTGGTCAAAATTTCGTTATTTTTGCGTAGGACGCACCATTTCTGAGATATTGTATTATTCTAAAATGGAAAACGTGGAAGCGTGACGATGACGCGAGTTCTATGATTTTTGTTCACCCAATAAGTGCTCAACGCGCCTAAAGAAGTTTCACTTGAAAAAATATTGCTAATTACCACCCAATAATTAACAATCAGTAATTACAATCACAAAGCAACTATGTTAATGTGTAGTTCATTATAGTCAATACGCGTGTCAACCGTCTTTGTAGTTAACCATGTTCTGACGTCATGTCTCCCCAGGTGACCGCACTTACCTCTTGGTAGAGTCTCAATCGACGACGCTGCGTTGGACACGTGAGTACCGATTTTGGCTTGTATTGAAATACAAGAGAGAGGCAATCGCGATTTTTATAAGTCCCGTTGTCGCTCGTGGTTTCCTTAAAGTATTATGATAACTACTGTGCTTCAGTGGATATGGATATGCTATGTTTCTTCCGGATAAAATAGCTACTTTACGTAGGAAGTATCATTAAAATCGGTTTAAGTACTTTCAAAGTTTACCAATTAGAAATAAAAGCCGTATATTATATAAATATATTTTACCGTGCGACACATAAATAGGGAGATTACTGAGCGCAAGAAGTATATTTATGCAATGCAATTATAATATATTTAAACAAGTCTCGATACAATATAATATTTCTTTGAACATTATGTAAAGTTTACTTTTTTAAAACTCCGTGTACAGCCTAACTTATGCGCCTATGTTCTCCATGTAGGCTGGTATAAATGGTATATACGGATGATATTATAAATTTACTAGTGGACAGTCCTGATAATTCTAGCGACTAACAGAATTGAGTTAGAGAAGGCAAAGCATATGTCCAGTATCTATCTACCTAGGGTTGGAATACCAATATTTTTTTAAAACTGCTCTAGTACTAGGATTTACTAATCAGAATGCCTGTGTCGCAGGGCACTTTCCGAACATTCAAACATCGGGCCCAAAATGTCGCAGTTTGCAAGTTGGCAGTGTTGCACGGGCACTTGAACAGCATGTATCACTGTTGTTCCTGCACTCTCCCTCCGGTCGTATCAGATTGCCGTCCAATGAAGTCTCTTTTGTAGTGATAAAGGAGAGGAAATAGAGAGGGTTCTTATGCTTGCACCCACACTGCACGACATAATGCTGGACTCAGTTAAGCTGGACAATCTTAAAAGAAGCTGTCATGTAGTGCACATGATGTATGGACGAAGACACAAGAGGTCTCTCTATTCCCGTGATCGAAATTCGGTAAAGAGAACATTATTTAGGTTGGTCGCTTATAATTTAGACCATCAATCGCCTGTATATTGGTCATATTAGTTGTTGCCCGCGGGAACGGCGTACTGGCCGTTAATTAATGAAATTGGACGGTACGCAATGAATAGCTGCTTAGTTCGTTATCAAACGTCCATTTATTTAACTTATACGAGCTGTTACGCGCCTAATGACCTGGACTGGACGATGTAATAGGCATTAACTATAATTAATATTCATATTATTAGTTCTGCAATTAATGTATTTCGGCCTCTTAGGATCAAATGTTTATAGAATGGCCGATGACATATTAGTATGGGATGCTTAATTTTATTAGTGGTACCATCTGGCGATGATGCTGAATGTGATATTCATATCAACATTGCTTCCTGAATTAAAATTTTACCAGTGGTCGCCCAGTGGTCGAAATTTGACTGTTATTCATTTTTGTTATTCATTTTTGCTTATTGCACTTCTGCTTCATATAAAACCCTTAGCAAAGCAAGTCAAGCGATTATAGCCTACACAAACTCCTTACAATCAGATCTTGCAAGCAGTTAGCACTTAGCCTCCGCCTAATGAGATGGAGCTGTTATACAGACAGCAAGAGGCGCATCTCTCCGTGGTAATAATAGATATGTGGATCACATACCTTTATCTAACCTATCAAACGATGCCGCTGATCAAATGTTAACTGCATCCGCCATATTGCTCTGCAGATATTTTCTTGTCTATCATCACATAGTCTAACATAGGTTTTAATGTCATAGGTAATTTATGTCTGACATTCCATTTTACCAATAGTTACTGCGGTTTTCAGTGAAGGAGCACAGAAACTGCGTATATGAGCGATGGACTGCATTAATCTCATACATACATTACTACTTATCCCTTGACAGATATATTCTGCACATGAGATGTCATTTTCAATTGCCAGCTCGAGCAGTGTTAGGTGTTTCTGTCTTAGTAGGTGCACCAAGTCGGACTGGGAGACGACAACAGGCTCGTTACCTATTATTATTTAATTAAGTCAGAAACACCCAATAACACTTTGCTTGACCTGGGAGTCATGTAATCATGAAGCCCAAAATATCTGGTGAAATGTGAATGAAATATGCTTCAGCCCACCACTTGAGGGATACAGGCATGAGATTATTTAATTCAAATTCAAAATATTTATTTTGCAGAAATGTCTGTTACAATGGTGTTATTAAATGTACAGGCGACAGGAGGCCCAACCGTCCCTCCCCCTCCCCCCTAAAAGGAACGCAACGCACTTGTGACTCCTCTGGTGTTGCGGGTGTCCATGGGCGGCGGTAATCGCTTGCCACCAGGCGATCCATCTGCTCGTTTGCGTCTTATACCATAAAAAAGATATGTTTCAAGAGATTCTACCGCAAGGCATGTATACATAGTTGTAGGTAGTATGTAGTATGATATATGCATTGAATTAAGTATTGCAAGATGTGACTGCAACTATTTTGTACCTAAAAACTAACTTCTATAGCTATAGAGCGCACATAAAATATAATTTCACGACCATTGCTAGCGAGTGGCACCGTGTACACTGAGTATCAAAAGCAATGTCGTAGACAACAACATGCATTCAAAGTTAAGTCTTAAGCCTTTATGTTAAGCTCTGAAATGCTATAAACGAGTTCAGGGAACAATAGATATATGTAGGTGTGGTTAACCGTGCAGCGTAAATGGCACGATATACAAGTATTACAGGCATATCGCAAACGTTAGACAGAAGTTCAAGTAGGATATGTAACGGTGTTTGACAGCATAGTAGGCCTTGTATTAAGATGAGATATAAACGGGCATGAGACTACTGCTATAAAAATGGTCGTTTTAGTCTCGAGTTTGCAAATATTTGATGTTGATGCCATGAAACTATTAGACACTTAACTTGATACTACATAGAATCTTGTAACCAAAATAATGACGATAAGTCGTAGTATAATAAAAAAATTACCGTATTATACAATCATAGGTAGATTACTCTCAGAAAAAAGAATTGGATGCATCCAATTCTTTCTTCTTTTCGCAATTGACGTCAATGATGATTCATTATTTTATAATGCACAAGCTGTGCCCCGTTAAAATATTTTAATAATCTTGCTCCACTTCCTTTAGGCTTAAAAAGCCACCATGCACGTATCCCGTCAATGTGTTGCGTATCAGATCTTATTAATCTTGCTTACCATAGTACTTTATAGCACCATAATCTCTTCTTTAATATTGCTGCTCGTTTAGTGTCTGACTTGATCTTGGCCTTTAACACTCTCACCGCCACCCTTATACAGAATATTCCAGTGCAGCAGGCCATGCGGTACGCCGGTATCCTCAACTTTGCCTAACCGTGCACGCCAAGGTGAAAATACTACATCGAATCCAGCAGGCCATACGAGTGGCTAGCGGGCTCACCGTTTACTAGCAGGCCATGCGGTCCGCTGTAACCTCGCATTTTTATGTTAATTTTGTAGTGCGTGGCTTGCTGTTACAGAAACAGTTCAGTGCAACATACAGGTGGCGTGCGGGACTCGAAAACGTACGGGCCACCGGCGGACCGCATGGCGGTAAAAGTGTTAAATATGTGGAGCAAGCTTCCCAAATTTTATTTCTATGAAATCGTTATTCGGACTACTAAAAGAATTTAAAAAGAATATACCAAATTCCCTTACTAAACAATAAAGTAGATTTTTATTTATAGCGAATTCTAACGTAATTGAGCCACAGAATAGCATTCATAACATTTCAAGCACGAAGTTGGTCTTGCTTAACAACTTGCTTTTAACTGCGGCTTCGCTCGTTCAGTAACAGTACTTTTTTCCTGATGAAATCTTTGCCTTTTTGCACCTCTGATACCGTGTATGCAAAATAGCATAATGATCGGTCGGTCGAGTAATTCAGTCGTGAAAGCATAACAAACAAACAAACTCACATTCGCATTAATAATATTAGTTAGGATGTAATTGATAGGCAGTAGTTCTATTGATATGTTCTACGAACATAAAGCAGCGATAGCTCAGTGGTGAGACCAATAGATTGCAATGCAGAGGGTCTCGGGTTCGAACCCACGTCACGTCGCGCACCTCTGACTTTCGGAAGTTATATGACGTTTCGAAATTATGTGCGTATTAATTGACAATGATCGCCTGCTCCGTGCCTCGGAGAGCACGTTAAGCCGTCGGTCCCGGCTGCCATGAACATCTATGGCCGTCGTTATTGGGAAGTCAGTACCCTCTAATATCCTGACACTGGTCTAGCCTTAGAGGATGGTTAGCCTTCGGGTTCCGGAGGTCAGATGGCAGTCGCTCCGTGTAAAAACTGATATCCAGTCAAATCCGGTTAGACTAAAAAGTCGACCCCAAGTGACTTGGGAATAATAAAGGCTAGGGAGGAGGAGAAGAGTAGTTCTACTGATATTTGTCTGTCTATTGATTACACAAAGCTGTAGCATTGTAACAACGGACCTCGACAAATGTATCCGATGCAATGTTTGATAAAGCACTGCTTTTTTAATAAAAAACTTTGCGTACGTAATATATTATATTTATTTATTTATTTATTTATTCATAAAGAAACAATATAAGCTTACAGCAATACACCAACACGCTTACATGTTATGCTAATTTAAAACTAGGTTAAAAATGTATTTATTATACTAATTAAATAATAAGTAAACATAAATAAAACAATTAAATTAAAATTATAAACATATCAAATTAAACAATCAAACACATTATACATTATTTAAATACAATAATACTTTCTTTGTAATTATGCTCATATTATCAAAGAACATGGTATATCATATATAGTGTATATATGATATACCATGTAATATATATAACGTTATTGTTGCGACTAACGTAGACTGTGATAGTAGCTTTTAGAGTTTCACGTCTTTGAAATAAATGTAACGTCGTAAACTGACTCCTCGGTGTCAGAGCGGCAGTAATCGTAACTGTTAAGCATGAAGTCTAATATTCGATTCTTGGCTCAGGCAAAATGTATTTGCATTTTCTATCAAATATTTCTGCAATAATAATAATAATAATAACTTCATTTCAGATAAAATCCATATTGAAGACATTACCTGGACATACAATTTGTTGGATACCAACAAATTGTATGTTCTTTTGGTAATAAATGATTTTTATTTTTATTATTATTATTATTATTATTATTAATAAAAGAGAAAAATAGTGAAAGCGAGTCAGTACTCAAACATTAAAATGATACATTAAAAATACAATAATTGAATACAAATTAAATTAAATTTAAAAATTTATGTATTAATGCCGCGAGTTCGATAGTATGGCAAAGTGTAATTGACTTTTTCTAACAAGAAAATCTCAGTAACATCTTGAAATCCGGAACTATCTCCGGTCTACAACATATCTGGTGAAGTAATAATAATAATAATATTCTATCACATACAAACAACACCATCTAGCTCAAACGCTTAGTTGAGCTTGTATTATGGGTACTAGACAATGGATAAACATACATATATACTTTTTTTTTTGTATATTCATACATATTATACATAGAAACACCCAGACCAAAACAAACATCCATGTTCATGCATACAAATGTTTGACTTGTGCGGGAATCGAACCCGCAACCTCAGGCGTTGCAGTCGGTTACACTAACCACTACGCCATCGAGGCGTAATACACATCTGCCTACACCCTTGTGAATATAGCCGTGAAACCATGTATGTATGACTAGTGATTCAAGTTGATAGTAGGAAGCCGATTCAACTTCCAATGCGCTTTGTGAACGTTCTAATTATCAGGCTACGATAAACATCGGCTGATTAAATATGGCTTCCAGTCACATAACATGTTAGTTTTACAACACTAGCTTTTGCCCGCGGCTTCACTTGCGTATAAGTAGGGTAGTTTATGTTATTAAAAATAGGTTTTTTGTAAATAAAATATTGCCTATGTTACTAGGTGATAATAAAGCTTTCTAACGGTGAAAGAATTTATAAAATTGGTTAAGTCGTTTTCGAGGTAAATCGTTACAACAAACAAAGAAACATACCAACAAAAAATCGAAACCTTTCCCTTTCTAATATTGGTGTAGAAGTAAAGATATATGTAGACTAGTGTAAATATGTGTGCATTTGTGATGCATATATTTCTGGACACAGATAACACGTTGCCAAGTCTGAAAGGAGGAAGATAGTAGCAGCGCCAAGTTCGCTGCAATCCTTCCTTGTATGTTTTAGTTATTTTGCATATCATTAGTTGAATAAAAATGTTGACGCATACGTATATAGTCTCGGTCTTCTATCCTCGCAACGGTATTATACCTACATTCAATTTAATTTCACCTACAATCAAACCTGAGGCCATTCAATGCGATTGCGTTATACTTGATAGTATAACGTAATAAAATATACAGTATCGCCAAAAAATATTTGAAGTTATAATCTAAAATAACAAATAAAAATAAAATAAAATAAAATATCTTTATTTCGGACATTAATGTTGGTATGTACCTACATAAAAAGAGTCCATAGATAAATGCATAAGTAATTAGCGTAACAATATTATAACAACAAAAAAATAGTATTTTAAAAAGGTACAAAGTTATATTATTTAATTTTATACAGTTTCACAAATCAGGAACAAGAGATAAAAAAATAGAGCTGTTTTTGTGTGTTACCTTTGAAACAGAGAGTCAGTTCTCTTATTAAACCTGTTCAATATAGAGTCCTAAACACAGTGTCAATCATAAATGGTATTCGTCTGAATTAGCATAAAAGTCAAATGTAAATATAAATTATATTTTTATTTACATTTGATGTTTATTAGCTTAGATTGGAATTCTATTTTGAACAGTTATTACGTATATTAGTATTACGAGCATTGGACCTTAGATTTCGGCAGTACTTGGTAGGCTGTTAGCACTCTGGGGAAATAACGTCGTAAGAAGAAGCTATTAATTTAATAATGTTGTCAATTGCATAGATAGTATATAACATATTATGTAGTTAGAGTTCGTAATGGTTTGTCAATATTTGTACTACAAGTAACGGTGGACTATACAAAGGAGCTAGTTCTGCCAGGGCTGCAGGATGAATGCGCGGGCGATACCTGCACCCTGGCCATAGACCGTGTGAAGGAACTCCGTGATAGGTTTAGTCGGTAGAACCCGGGATTTTCTATATTTCCCCGGGTGAGCCCGACATAAACCCTCCGCCCTCCCCCGCAGAGTGGTATTCGTCACAGCGCTACCCACGTAAAAAAATGAAGGAAGGAGCTAATAATTAAATAATGTTGTCAATTGTTCAGATAATATAAAACGTCTCCAGCTAGAGTTCGTAATGCTTTGTCAATATTTTTACTTGGTATAACAAGTAACGGCGCACTATAATCCGCTAGTAAAAATAGTTTAAACTTAAAATATATAATTTTCTTTACCATTCAGCTACGACGATAAAGCAATCAGATAAACTGAAATTAAACTACTATATACGGATTTTATCGCGTTGTTTATTTGACACTGTTACAAAATTTTTTGAAAAACTGTTACACTACTATAATCACTATTAAACTTTACAAATTTTTAAGCTATTTAAATTATTGAAACTATTAAAACTATTTATACTATTACTATACTATTATACTATTTAGATTTATTTTTACACTTTCCCCGACGTTTCGGTTGCTTTTCAGCAGCCATGGTCACGGGGAGACTAAGATGGTAGTTGTCTCAATGTTCCAGTGTACTTATTTCAAAGTACCCGAACATAATTTAATCATGGGTGTTTCTATTTACGCAGAATGAGCTCAAAGTATCATGAAGTCTAGCTGTGGTTTGCTTCTTCTTGGGTTTGACTATTTGGATTACTGGATCCCAAGCTGGTGGTACACTCCAACCATCTTCTCTATTGAAATTAGGATGTTTCTTGATTTCAATAGCCTCGCGAAGCATCCTTGGTAGGAATCGGTGTTCTTTAGCGAGCATCTGTGGTTTGTCAAATCTCAGGTAGTGGTTGGTCCCCTGTTGCACATGTTCACACACAGCAGACTTCAACGAGCGTTGGTGTTTAATTTCAATGAATAACATTCGCGTAAACAGAAGACAATATTATGTCAATCAGATAAACATTAAATCCAATATCATAATTTTATAGCATCATACATTTTGTAAAGTACCGTAACAAGTTGGTACAACCAGCCAGAATGTTGGGCCCCAGACTAAAGAGAGGCAATTTCATTAAAATAAATAACTTTTGGTATTAAACTTTGGATAGTTGGCAAATGTTATCTTTATAATTTTTGGAAGAATAAATTTTTGGAGTTTTGTGTAATTCTGCTTACGTTTACTGATAAAAGTTTTTGAAGTGAAAACTTCTTTAGGCGCGTTGAGCACTTTTTGGGTGAACAAAAATCATAGAACTCGCGTCATCGTCACGCTTCCACGCTTTCCATTTTTGAATTATTTTAGAATATTAAAAATATCTCAGAAATGGTGCGTCTTACGCAAAAAATAACGAAATTTTGACACCCTTAATAATTCCTAAGTGAGTATCAGGCACTAACATCCGACACGCCCCTTTTCTTTTTTTGGAAGTGAAAGCTTTTTAGCCGCGTTGAGTACTTCTTGGGTAAACAAAAATCATGGAACTCGCGTCATCGTCACCGAACGCTTTCCATTTTTGAATTATTTTTGGTTTAAGTGTTTATGATCAAGGATTAAAGTTTTCACTTCTATCGGCAGTCCCCAAAGACTGCTTATTTTGCTCGTGAAAGTTTATTTATTTACAGATGTTTATTTGTCCTTTGTAAGTTGATTCAATGTTTCACTAATAATATAATTTTAGAGTACTAGAGCCTCGCTGATTTCAGCATGAATGGGCCGACTCGACCGGGGAAGGACTACCCTCTCACAGAATATCGACGTGAAATAGCAGTATTCCTACTGTTGTGTTTCGTTCGGTGAGTGAGAGTGCCGGAGGCCCAAGCACCCCTTTTCCCCCTTTCCGCCCCTTCTCCTTCCCACTACCTTTCCTACAGGGTCGGCAACGCGCAAGTGATGCCTCTGGTGTTGCAGGTGTCCATAGGCTACGGTGACCACTTACCATCAGGTGGGCCGTATGCTTGATTGCCATCTTAGTAGTATAAAACAAAACTATTATTTATTATGTGTTTATATATGCATCGACTCACACTTGTATATTCTTAAAGGGGTTGGCATAAGTCTATTACATCCACATATTGCTAGCAGTATTTTAAATCTCATGTAAGCGAGATGTTTATTGTCCATCAGGCACATTTCCAGAGAATTTGCGAACATAAAATCTTATTATAATAAAATTCAACTAGAACTTAAGCATAACTGTAAACTTCGGTGCATAACTTTGCGTGTACTTTACAGCCGATCGTAAGGTCTCAGGTGAACCAGGTTAAATTAATAGTGGGCACATGTGGGGACGCCAATGACCTCGCTTTCTATTGCGTGGCCTCAGACTATCCTTTGGGATATATCTATGAAGTTATATTGATAAATTTTGTAGCTAACAGTGAAATGGTCCGTGTTTTATGTTTGATAATATAACAACCTCTCATAACATATGCTATGTGAAAGATGTGTAAAAATAACAAATAAAAATGTATGTCGTAGCGTATGAAGTTGCAAATATCGTAATTATAATTCCTAGTAAAAATATGCGGTCTTTTTGTCAACAAAGGACCGCCTCTTCATGTCATCTTACAAAGTCAACTAACGTTAATATAGAAAGCTGTTTAGAATATTTAAAAAGAGCAAACTTTAAAATTCTTTGAAGTCACTTAAAGCAAATTTTGCTACTTACTAGTTTTCTAAGGGCACAATTCAAGTTTTTCCTTTCAGCCTCTGAGTTCAGAGTTGGAAGCAAATTGTTTTAGAGAAAACGTTAGTTAATTCAACCGTCGACGGTAATCAGTGGACGGACAGCATCTTGTTAAGTTGTAATTAGCGTACCCTTTGACAATCTGTATGCTTAAGTAAGGAATTAAGTATGGTCTAGAAAGAGCATCTTCGGAAAACCGAATTCTACCTTAAAGTTTTACATTAAAGCTTACTATCGCCTGTTGTTTTCTTGTGGACTTAAAGCATTTGTTCATGCTTATTGGGTTTAAGGTTTTTACATCCGTATTTTAGTTTTTGTAATCTTATATACAAGTTGTACATATAATTCAAGAAAACAAAACTGGTTTAGTCATTCTAAGTAGACTTGAATGAAACGAGATTTTTGTTCGA
The DNA here is from genome assembly GCA_963564715.1 of Catocala sponsa. NCBI lineage: Eukaryota > Metazoa > Arthropoda > Insecta > Lepidoptera > Erebidae > Catocala > Catocala sponsa. The sequence goes on along the minus strand of OY751333.1, from coordinate 25,908,424 downwards.
GAAAGGGGGACATGCGTCCATTCGGTTGAAATAGCCTGAAGCGCTAAGACTCAGGGGCACAAGTCTGAAACTCGTAACGATACAATAATAATGTCGCGAACAAACTTCGCTGGCGAGGCTCTGACTATTTTATCACCCCTGTACACTGGCGATATCATTATAAATGTTAAAAGATTCCACGAGAGTCCACCTTTCGTGCGCAGCAGCATTGCAGCTTGAAATAAATAATCACGACGTTCGTTATAAGAAACTACGATATCTTATTTCAATTGAAACGAGCATTACAAGGTAATTTTTTATTAATTCGTCAAGCTCCTTAAAAGTACAGAATCGGATCCAAAGATACAAATTTAAAGCTAAAATGTTTATTTCTATAAAAAATAGTTAACATTACATGGACACGTCAATTTAAAATAATATTTTTATAATAGTAGAAAGGAAATAAAAACATTACGTTGAAAATGAAAAGCCAGTTCAAGACGTAGAGCACTCATGAAAAGAAGTTGACAAGAAACCCATGGCCAGTTTTTCAATCGCCTATTTTATCATCAATATTTTGCTTAAATAGCCTGTGGGCGAGAACAGTTCAATCCCAAGCATTTATATCTTCTATAATAAAGTACAGGTACGGGGCATTACATTTCCTGGCCTGAAATTTATACTGATATTGTCTCGAAAGCCCTGGATCTAGTTCTCAACAGACCCGTTGCGAAAAACCAGAGTTGCCAAAGGTATATGTAAGGGACAGTCATAGTCTCTTCACATATCGAATGCCATTTAGCAGGCACAAATGTATTTTTTGTTCGTTGTCATTTATGACCGTCATGGCGTTCAATGACAGTTGGTGTCTACAGAAGCCATATCATAAACAGAGTAGATTACTTTAAAGGCATATTTTTGTCTAATTTACATTCAATTCGTGAAATGGCAAAAAACTAATTTCGATTACAATGAACAAAATACAAATTTAATATCCATTTATGAAACGGAATTTACAGTCGCAGTGTTATATTAGACAAACCATAGCGATATTACATGACAATATTATGGTGACCGAACCAATTAATGTTATAAATTAATTATAATTTCAAAACAAAATTAATTAACGTTGTAATTTATTATATCTATAATACCGTTCATATTTATTCCGTACATTGAATCCTTTGGGTACGAAAATGTTAAAAGCTAAAATTATTGTAATTTCATGGCACATGTGAAATCCAGTGAATTGGCAAATTCCATTAATGCGATCCCATTAATGCGGTTACGAGCAGACTAATCCGGTTTGTCCCACTATTATCTTAAATGACGTCAATAACGATGGCAAATATAACTAGTTAGCGGACCTAGCACGGGCTAATGGGCGACAAACTATATCGTACATCTTATCGTGTGAGTGCATCTCTTCTTATGACTTCCTTATTCAAAGACGATTTGAATTTTGTAATTTGGTCGTTATTATAACTATTGTCCAAGAACTGTTATTTGAAGTTTATCGGATATATATAAATTGCGTACAGATTTAATTTTTGAAAAAATATAAGAGAATACTGCAGTTCATTTGTTATATTGGAAATAAAAGCAATTGTTGCGTACACCTGAGATCACTGATATCACTGGACATTGTGAAAGTAACATAATTTCATTGTCAATAGAGATAAGCTCAAAATATTTTTACCAAATACTTTAACTGTCGGCCTCGATGGCATGTGTGTATATGAACATGGATGTTTGTCTTGGTCTGGGTGTTTCTATGTATAATATGTATGTATTTAGAACAAAAAAAAAATTATATATGTGGATAAACATTATCCATTGTCTAGTACAAGCTCTGCTTAGTTTGGGCTAGATGGTGTTGTGTGTATGTGGTAGAATATTATTATTGATAATTTAAAAAAAATTAAGACTGGATGCTAATAGTATAAAAATATGTTAGTATTTCATATCTGAAGTCCTCCTCTAGCAAAGTGCTGTGGCTGATAGAGTTCTTATTGATCTAAGTTTATGATAATTTAACACCTTGTTATTGATGGTATACAATAAAGACATTGAATTTAATTAATTAGACGACTCGATGTCTCCTGTTTTGTCGACCAAGGGAGTAATCTTTTTTAAATTATTTTTACCTTTGCAATGGTAATGTAGATCTATTATAGTTTAAACTTACCGACTTTGTTTATCGGTGAAACGCGCCCTTAATTCCACTACATAACCTATGTTATACACGTTTTACAAAAAATCACACTAATATACAAAAGGCAGGTATTAATATTATTATTATAATACTATGTATTCATATCCAGTGGGATATGAATACATAGTATTATAATAACTAGCGGTCGCCTAGTGCTCGAAACTCGACCAAAGTTTGCCTGTAAGATATTACTGATATATGTCATTATATATTAATATATGTAATCATAGTTACGCGCTCTGACTGCGTGTGTCAAATGCATGGTTGTGTGCGTGTAGTGTTTTTTCATAAATTTATTATATTTCTAATGCATATTTTATATAAATATTAGGATTCGTCACTTCTCTGTATAAACTATAAGTGTGCGAAATTTCATACTCCTCCGTCCGTCCAATTTTCGTAAAAACAGATTCAAAGTTTTTGCTTCACGTATTAATATATAGATATACATAGTATTATAATAATAACGTTAATAAACTTAAATGTCTTCGACGATGTTGCCCTGCATGTACGTCTAAACTAAGACATTGAACCTATGTATGTATGTACATATATCTGAAGTCACGTATGTCGGTCATGATAAGCTAAGCAACGGGATTGTGGTCATTGGTTAGGCTGACATGTAGAAGGCACTCTTGTATATATAAAATTTGGTTTACGCATAGAGGTCTTAGGAAATATTCAATGAATATTTGATTAAAAAAGGTTATGGTTACCAAGCGAGGAATTGCTCGACGTCTTTCGTCAGTTTTGATGTCAGCATGGATATTTTATACAAAATATCATCTTCAAAAACTTGGTTGGCACCAACGAGGTAGAGTTGCCACAAGCTTGACCTAATATTTGTATGTGATTGACATGTCCCGCGTTCGATTACTGCGTCGGGTAAAGTTTTACTCTGTTAGTAAATTCTTTGAGTATTTTAAGTATTTAAAAATTTCCTACATAACCATAAAAAATCGCAATAAAATTCGTATAAAGTAGTTTTATTGCACAGAAATTTATCACAGATCTAGACCTAATCAACTCAAGGGCGTATGTTTTATGTGTATATAAACACAGAAATATGTTTATTACACAAATATTTGGTTTATTTGCTTCGCAAATATCGCTATAATCACAACACATCTAAAACGACAACATGCTAAGATGGTATAAATCTAAATGACGCATAAAATCATAAAATCAAATAGCTACATAATTATCGGTGATATGATTTAATGGCTACATAATTTAGTCATATTCCGATATATTTTAAATTGGTAACTTGATTTCGTCATATCCCTACACTATACTAATCTCAGGCAAAGGAAAAACGATCATATTTTAATGATTGGCCACATACACATTGACATCGTAGCGATGTTCGTAGCAGTTTTAGAGTTATTCGTAGCAAGTCGTAGAGCTTACTCACTCGATACATCAAGATTGCTTTATTTGGAAAACCTGTTGCAAACACAAGAATAGACAGTTAACCTAGTCACGAGTAGGTTTGTAGTAAAACTTGACGGTCGTCACAGTAAGTAATACAATGACTACCTCTATGTAGTAGCCCTGTAGTGTAATTTCATGTCTGAGCATTGTACTACCCGGTATACGATCATTGGTCCGCGTACAATGATATATTGCTTTCTAGCATGATATTCCTAGTAGGATCAAGGAATTTGGTATAAAACCAGTCGAAAGCAATTAACTCATTTCAATACGTGACCATGATATAGCATACCTACAAAAAGCACGAGACGATATAAGCCTATACACATGCCTTTAGTATCCACAAATTACAGACAGAATACATTTCTCTGGCGAGTGGGTGATACTTTAAACGAACAAGCAAGAAAGTTTGACATTGATGTTTTTAATACTCAACCAGATGCAGTGAAGCTCAGTCTTGACTTTTTTACAAGGTTTAATGCTGATTAATTTTACTTTATTTGTTATATGTTAGATGTTTAAGTGATAAAATAGTTGATGTCCACGCATTGTTATTTAAGAGTTAGTCGTGAAGACCTATCATTGGCTCTCTGTTGCATATTTATTTTCACTACTATGTATTTCAAAGCTGTTGGTCTTCCTTATACATAAATAAATAAATAAATATCCTCGAATGTCGGAATAGAAAGTTCGAAGATCTACTTTTGCTACCTATATTTAGGTGACAGATAATTGGAGGAACCTGTTACAGTCTCATATAATCAGACTCTGCTGCTAAAGAGAATTCTCTAACAAAATAAACCTACTAAATAAAAAATAAAAAATATACTGTTACTCAAACTGGAAATCGACTCTGACACCTCGCGACTGCATGCAAAGTTAAACGTAAACTTACAGCATTGAACCCTCAAAGCGGTTGTATTATGTTGAACTTAAACAAAGTTCAGTAAAAGTTCCACATTATACCACGTTGAGTTAAGAAAGCCTTAAGGCTAGATACAAAACGCAACCTGGCTAGATCCGACAGTGCAATACATTAAGTATTATTAACGACTGTATTAATTTGTTCTGTAAACATCATCCTAAGCATTTGACAGCCTCGATAGCGTAGTTGTTGGTGTAACCGACTGCCACGTCTGAGGTTGCGGGTTCGATTCTCGCACAAGTCAAAGATTTGTGTGCATGAACATGGATGTTTGTCTTCGTCTGGGTTTTTCTATGTATAATATTATGGTTGTATTTACAAAATGTTTCTGAATTGCTTGGGACTTATTGTATGACTAGCTTTTGCCCGCGTCTTCGCTCGCGTTAATTTAGAATTTGACAATCAATTCGGGTTGTACTCTGCTTGTAATAATATAATTCAATCATGATTCGAAAGACACGTGGCGCCATCTATTATCATAAGAACGTTATTGTTGTTTTCCTCGGAAACAGTATTTTTTTCGGGATGAAAGGTATCCTATGTTCGTTTCTGTACATCTGACAACGTATATGCAAAATTTCTGGATGATCGGTTCAGTGGTTTAGGCGTGAAAAGGTAACAAACAAACTCATTTTCGCTTTTATAATATTAGTTAGGATTCACAAACAGTTGTTTGAAGTTTAGGTTTTCTTCCGTTGTTTATAATTATTATGTTTGTGAACAGATTTCTAATTACTCTTAGTGCGGGAATTGTCTTATTAAAATAGAAAAAAATACTGCTGACAATCACTGCCTTTTGAAAATCACTTTTCTGAGTCTCGTCTCCGTCAGGTTAGCGGCAAATTTATTTTAGAACAAAATATTGTTCTTAAAAGCCATATCTTACAACGTAGCTGACTTGCTGGCGAAGACAAATTGTGGACGTTTAATAAAGTCAATATATAAAATATCGACGTCAGAACTTGCAACGTGGTGCCTCATTTATAATTCTTGAAGCTTAGAAGAATGCAATCTTGTGTTTATAACGGTATAGTGGTTTATGAACTAATATTTGAGAGCTCAATACTATTTGAACTTTTAAAACATATTTGAAGGTGAATGATTCAACATCAAATTAATTATTTTTATCTTTGCTGCAATCAGTCATCAGGGTAAATTAAAAAATCTAATGCAGGTTTTTCTTAGTTTTTAAACATCGTTATGGCTCTAGCAAGATTTTCTTCTAAATGGGGATAAGACACATCATTCTTATTTTATATAATAACATTATTTATTTATTTATTATATGCCTGTCTTGGTGGCGCAGCGGTAGTGAATAAGACTGCTGCATGAGTTCTCGGGTTTGATTTTCGGGTCAGGTGAAGTGTTATCGAGATTTACTGTCTAGAAACTCTTAGTTGCAGCACAGAATCTGCAACTGCGCCCGGCAAACAGCAATAGTCTGCCCCTATTACGTAAGACCTGGAACTATAGATGGCAAATACGTCTTTAGGAATATAGGCGTGAGATTACGACATGTCTTATGTCCAATAAGGTCGTACAGTACTTTCGCTGCCTCCTCTGTTTCGGCAATCAGAACATTTTATACCATGTTTATCCAGTAATATGTTGTCCCAGTATTAATTTTTATGAGATCTTCTTCACACACTTCATTTATATGTGATATTTATTGTGCATGCACGGTTTGGAAATACACAAAAATTTTGCCTATTAAGCAGTCGGTATTTAATAGGATCTGACCAGTTCTCTGGACTGGAATCTTAGCGCAATTGCGATATGATAACTAAATTCTTCGCTCGTCCTGCGGCAAATATTTGCGCTTATACTTGTGGCTAATTATGAAGTTTCGGGTTTGATTGCCGGGTCAGCCATGTCCAAAAAATTCGCCAACTATTACATTATATTTAGATTTTTCTGTCTTAAATTTTGTGTATGTAAGACAATCGCGACCACTTGAATCATTACGCCATTAGTGCATTGCCATTAAGTTATTAATTAGCCGAAAACCAGACGCAATGTGGCTAATAAAAGCATTGCCCTGGAAACCTAGAGATTCAAAGTCAAATTTATTTCACAGGATGTCTACCTAGCTAAATGGCTAAGGTTGGATACGATTGCTTTTAATCTTTATATTTTACACGTTATAAATTACCTTATCGGATCACCAGTGCAGGCAGTATATTGCAGTTTACACGGATTTATGTCCTCGCCGCAGAATTAACTGGAGATTTACAGACGTGGGAGTTAACGTTTTAATGAAATAATTTTAAAAATAGATGGTTTAACAGATGAGTTTAGAAAAGCTGTACAACATTGATAAATACCTGAATGCTTTGATTAAGCTTTGATATTGATTATTTGATAACGTTGGAATGCCGGATATCTTGAAAAGCTATTGTGTCTGGCCGCCGGTGTGCCGCTGCGACTAAATAGGTTAATAAACTAATGTAAAGATACCACTACTGTGCTTACTCAAAATGAAGATATAGGTAGTTGTAGGTACGTGGCTAACATAAAAGGATCGATATTAAAGAATTTCACTCACAATTACAGTACACACCATAAGTATTGAAAGTATATATTAATATATGTATATATTTTAAAGACTTACCTCCTTATCGATTTAAGAATCACTTTTAGGCATGGCTACCTGAAAAGTCATACTATTCCATTAAGGAGTTTCTACATTAAACAATTTATGATAATATATTACAAAATTATTTTTAAATACAATGTCACTAATTTAATTTAATTATCATACCTATACAATAATTAGAATTATTTAAAAATGTAAAACATTTCGCATGCCACATTGTGACTAAATGGAAGAGGTAAATGTATTAATTTTACCACAACATCCTTAAATGTAGGTACTCCATTTTCTGTGAAATAAATATCATTTATAATTTATATGGTCTGGGATTCTACAAGGCCATCGTCGTAGCCTAATGTATACAAATATCGCCAGCTCGATCAGAACTAAAATTTTAATTATTATCACTAATAATATCTTTATCAATATTCGGATACGGGATCATACAAGATTTTTTTAGCAATTGCACATCTCGTCTCTCTTAGGGATGAAGCGCGTACTGAAACCTGTTGTGCTCCAACTAGCATACTGCAAGTATACGTCCAGGTTCTATGACTGCTATCCACTAGGCATGGAACATTTCAATTTTAACAGTGAAAAATCATATGAAATGATTTTTCATCAGTCACACTTGCTACTTCGCTTCACTATGCCCGCTTAAAATCACTCACGGTATGAAATCACAGATTGCTAAAATGGTTACTTAAACTTAGGTAGTAATAATTATTTTATAAATATTATTTAAATTAGAACAATGAGTGCATTGATTTGGAACTACTACGTATGAGAAACGAGCATTGCACTGTAAGGTACGAATGTAAAACAAGCTATCATAATATTTAATTAATTAGGTAGTCTTATGCTATAATTCATATTTCATACTGAAGCAAATTGTACCAAATGCGAAGTTACTGCGACTGAGAATGAAAAATCATTAACTGTGAAATTTCACCTGCGAAATCACTGTGAAAAATTCATCATTTCATTGAATGAAAATGAATGAAATGTAGCAATCATTTCCATGCCTACTATCCACCATCAAATTAGTAATTTCAAATCTAGTGTGTGATGGTTGCCTTCGAAATTATTATAATAATATCAACCGTCTTTATAAACTGTGATTCCGTTACTGGGTACTGGCCTCTACTCAGTATGAGAAGGATCAGATCGTCGGTCCTGGTTTAAGTTGGTAGACTCCAAGAATATGATTAGAAATCTCAGTCTTACAGGTGACAGTGGGTACTACTTTGAACTCAAGACTTCCTTCTACGTAGCAGTTTAACATATTATGGTGAGCTGAAAACCTGAAAAATTAACTGACTTTAATATGGCGGCCTCGATGGCGTAGTGATTAGTGTAACTAACTGCCACGCCTGAGGTCGCGGGTTCGATTCCCGCACAAGTCAAACATTTGTGTGCTTGAACATGGATGTTTGTCTTGGTCTGGGTGTTTCTATGTATAGTATATATATATTTACAAAAAAGAAACTACATATGTATGTTCATCCATTGTCTAGTACCCAAAGTACAAGCTCTGTTTAGTTTGGGCTAGATGGTGTTGTGTGTATGTGATAGAATACTATATTACTACTATATTTACAAAAAAATATTTCGAAAATTTCCTTCGTTTGGTATTTTAATAAAAAAAGGAATTAGTAGGTACTAAAATTGTTCATAGCAAATAGAAAAGCTTATTATTAAAATTTTAATTAAACTTTTACGACGCTTAATTTTTCAGTTCATCTTTTACGTATAGACTGTCAAATAAAGCAAAATTAACTAGATATTACAAACACATACTCGCGTTTTAAACACGCATAGCGCTCGTAAATTTTCCATGAATTTTTAATTCACAATATCCAACATCTAACAAGCCTCGGTTATTCTTTGCGTCCCTAAAGTTATTCCTTGTAACTGGCCTAGAGGGTGTTTCATAATGAAAATTTAATAAATGGCATTATTATCCGGAGTATGGAGGAAGGGAGGGGACGAAGAGGGATGGTGTGGGTCGCGAGGCTTCTAACCGCGACTAATTAATACACGGCGCGCGAAACGTTTTTGTAAAATCGACGACTGTTACCACAAAATGGTTTTTGTTACTTGTCAGGCTTTGATTTGGTTTTGTCATCATGTTTTGTGAATGATACGCGTGCGTTTTAATTAAATATGTCGGCAGAACTGCGATGTTTCGAAATGTTATTGGAATTATTTATTTACCAAATGTAGGTAGTCTATTAATTGGGTAATAATATTTATTACCTGGCATAATGTAATCAAAATATCGACGTTGAGTGTACGGTATATAGTTTTCAGTACTCTCCAGGTTTAGTATTCTAACAAAACCTGACAAATTCTTATTTAATCGCGCCGTCAGCGTTATTACCCGCTTTTAGTAGACGTGTTAATCATATTGTATTACAAGAATTCAAAAGAAAACTTGCCTTGTTATATACAAGCACTATTAGTGCTTGTATATAACAAGGCAAGTTTTCTTTTGAATTTTTGCAGACCTGACCCCGGATTAAAACAGACTATTATAGTCTGTTTTAATCCGGGGTCAGGTCTGCAAAACTTTTAAGACCTCAAGAATATTGGCATCGTGGTGCAGATCAGATCTGTGTTAAGAAGTCGGTAGTATTTCTTATGTCGGCAAACACATAGCAGTTAGTACTGTGTTTGATCACTCTTCGGCATTGGCCGATTACTATCCCATGAGAGCATGAGGGTAAGGAAATAAATATATATATATATATCCAGCAAAATGGTTACTGTCAGTCAAGGTAACCCACCGTAACAGAAATTTGATCTAAAGAACGTTATATATCAGAACCTTAACGATACTTTACTCGTCATCCTGCTAAAATTATATTCCCTATGAGAAACTTGATAGGTTGATCCTCACAAATAAGGTTTTCCATTGGAACCGAAAATACTCAAACTCACTGAGACGGTCCACGTGACTTTAAACGAGTTTATCTTTACAAAAAATAGTCATCTCAACACTATCAGTGCTACAAGTGAAGCGGTTTCTGTTTCCGGATGAGATATGTATTTTGCGTGATTTACAGGTCATTAACCTAAGTTTGGTTGTTTTTTTAACCTCTGGTTTATTGTCAGTAAAGGTTTGCGGTTGCGTCACACTGAAGTGGCAAATATGCATGATATTGCTTCCTATGCATAAAATATTATAGTATGCAAATAATCTTGTGATATAAGCATATCACAAGATTATTTGCTGCAATCTTCTGAAGTACAGGAAGGTCTCTAATGTGGTTACTCCACTTTGAATGAAGTCTAAGGGTTAATAGAAATGTTATGTTGTATCTTATATCTTTAAAAAAGCCGGTCAGAATTTTTTGAATGATTACGTACATACATATTTGGTGAGAGTTATACATAACTAGCTGTCCCGACAGACGTTGTCCTGTGTACAAGAGAAAAAAAACACAGTAATATCTAAACCATTCTCGAATCCACTTGAACACACTAAAAGTTCCATCAAAATCGGTCCAGCCGTTTAGGAGGAGTTCAGTGACATACACACGTACAGTAGAATTATATATATAAAGAAGATTATAATATACTAATGTGCAATACCTACATTTTGCCTGATGTGATTAAGTCCTACATATTAGGGGACCAGCATATTACTGTATATCGGTCACAGCTTTATACTCCATAATGCCTCTGAGATTTTTTTCACAGAAAGCTTCGCACGATCCGGGAATCGAGCTTGAAACCTCAAGCACAGCGGTCGATTTCACTACCGCTACGCCACCAAGGTAAACGTGTTTAAATAACGCTTTAGTTAAGGTCATAATTTCTTGCCTTTACTGGCATGCTACATCCCAACTACTACTGGATGTCCCTACAGAACCAATCCTGCTCTATCAACAAATAACTCACTTCCATTCCTCACATAGCAAATTGCATATTAAAATGACAACGGCAATCTGGGGCTTCGCGGCGTGACGCAAAAATATTGCCTGTCGTATAATATATTGCACCAAAAGTATTAAAATAAGGGATTACACTGCCAGTTGCACGAATATCATTTTTCATTAACGCGCAAGCGGGGTCTATTGTCATCTTACTCGCTATCATTTCGTATACAAAATATCGCATAAAGAGTGACGTCATTTTATGCTTACACTGTCACGTGAAAATGTTATACTGCTATTGGGCTGCTTTACTTTTTAAGTGATGTAAGCTAGAGTATATCATGTTTCTTATTGACATTATGGCGTAATGTCGGCCTCGATGGCGTAGTTGTTAGGGTAACCGACTGCCACGCCTGAGGTCACGGGTTCGATTCCCACACAAGTCAAACATTTGTGTGCATGAATATGGATGTTTGTCTTAGTCTGGGTGTTTCTATGTATAATATGTATGTATTTACAAAAACAGCAACCTGTCAGAGGATGCCAGAGAGATTCCTATAATATCATCTTAGAATCCGCAATGTTAGATGAAGTCTCTCACTTCAAGTACCTGGGTAGTCGAATAAAAAATGACAACACCTTGGCAGCGAAAATACCCGCCCGAATAGCAAGTGCAGCAGCAGCTTTTGGCAAACTAAGAACACGCGTTTGGAACTCACACGATCTTAAATTGACAACCAAAATTATGGTGTACAGATCCATTGTCTTGCCCACATTATTGTATGCCTCAAAAACTTGGTGCTGCTATAAAGCAGATATCAAGCAATGAGATAATTTCCACCTCAAGTTTCTGAGGTATATTCTGCGGATTAAATGGCAGGACCGGGTTCCAAACACTGAGGTATTGAGACGTGCTGCTGTACCTGGAATAGAAACGCTCATCATAAAACAGCAACTGAGATGGAGCGGCCACGTTTCACGTATGGATGACAAGAGGCTTCCAAAGGCAGTTTTCTATTCCGAGCTCTCTTGTGGGAAACGTAAACAGGGTGGACAATATCTTCGTTACAAAGATAACCTGAAACGTAACCTTGTAGCGTGCGATATACCTGCAGACAGCTGGGAGAAGCGTGCACGTCTCAGATCGGAATGGCGGCGTACCATCCATAAAAACGCCGATAGGTATAAAGAAGAACGACTCCAAAACCTTGATACCGTGCGCCAATTACGTAAGATCCGACCCAAACCACATTACAACTACACATACAATTCGGCGGGCCAGCTCTATTGTGGGCCTTGTGATCGAAATTTCAAAACAAAGTTCGGTTTTGCAAGTCACATACGCGCCCACCGCAACAACAATCCAGACTAAATTTAAGGAGTCGCCGTCACCGGATACGGTGAGGAGGACATGATGATGATGATTATTTACAAAAAAAATAAGTATATAATATGTATGTTTATCCATTGTCTAGTACCCATAGTACAAGCTCTGCTTAGTTTGAGCTAGATGGGGTTGTGTGTATGTGGTAGAATATTATTATATTATTATTTGTTTCTCTTTCACGGGTATATTCCTAATACGTTAAATACCCTTTGGGAGGCTTACACGGAGACATGAGTCCAACGTGAAGTGGCCCTTCGAGAGTTTTAATCAAAGGTGGGATGGAACACCTACAGCGGCACTAGCCGTAGCAGGCGTAGGACTATTGCTACGTATGGATTCTAATATATGGGCTATGGGTATGGGTGTTTGATGGACTGGTATATTGATAACTATAGATGATAAAACGGCGTCTGCTCTGAATACTCTAATAGCATCAATCGAATGGACAGACGGTGACTTGCCAACTCACTAGATGGGCCCCCTGAATAGCCACGATAGGCCACAAGCCAGCAGCAGATTATTATTATAATGTTTTACGAAATTGATAAAAATAATATCTTGCTAGTTAAGAGTAGAAGACCTTAGCAAACGTTCCAATAGTTCTGATATTCTTCCAAGATAATTTGCAGATACGTCAAAGTTAAAATAATTTATTCATATAGGTCACAAAAAACACACATGAACGTCAAAAGCCATTGAATAAAGAATTTACTAAGTTACTGAAGCTACTTTTAGGTAAATAGCTAGGTTCAGGCAAAGTGTTGAGCCTGTGACAAAATATGTACCTGCAAGAAGCTCACGGCTAGTACTTTAAATCGCCAATTACTTCAATAAACTACTGGCTAAACGCCATTAATTTCATTATTTATAAAGTAATGTAAAGGAAATAAAGTAACAGATAAACGAACCAGAACCGCACCAATACCAATCTTTGCCGTAGAAACTAAAGTAAGTCTATATGTATTTGGTAGTTGTCTATAATGTAGAACTATAGCTGGAGACGGCAGCATGTTTACAGCCTTTATCAGATCTAACAATGGCTGACAAAATATTAATGCGAAACATACCGTACCGTTCGGTAACACATACATTTTTTTTTTATACTACTAAGGTGGCTAATAAGCATACGGCCCACCTGATGGTAAATGGTCACCGTAGCCTATGGACGCCTGCAACAGCAGAGGTATCACTTGCACGTTGCCGACCCTTTAGGAAAGCAAGTGGGAAGGAGAAGGAGCGGGATGGGGGAAGAGGGTGATTGCTAAATATTTGGTACTTTAATTGTCCTTCGTGGTCTACGATTTCAATCGTGATGTTTTAGGAGTGGAAGACTGTTGTCAATTATTTAATGTCGGTACAAATGAGCTGTCGTAGCCAAAGATTCGCCACTCCTTTACAAGCAACCTAAAACTATTAACAATGATGCTGCGATCTGATCAATGAATAGGAGTACTGGGTGCGCTCACACGTAATACTTTCATCCCTTTCATTTTTTTTTATACAACGAAAATAGCAAACAAACATACGGCCCACCTGATGTTAAGATTTCACCGTAGCCTATAGACGCCTGCAACACCAGAGGCATCACTTGCGCGTTGCTAACCCTTTAGGAAAGGAAGTGGGAAGGAGAAGGAGCAGGAAGGGGAAAAGGGTGATTGGGCCTCCGGCACTCTCACTCACCGAACGAAACACAAAAGTAGGAATACTGCTATTTCACGTCGATATTCTGTGAGAGGGTAGTCCTTCCCCGGTCGAGCCGGCCCATTCATGCTGAAATCAGCGAGGCTCTACTACTCTCAAATCATTCATCCTATCTTTACTTCCTTTTACTTTGGTTTGACAATACATGAGTGACACCTCTCGTATTTCAAGTACCCATAAGCTACAGTATCCATCTACCATTAGATGAGCAGTGTGCTTGTTTGTAGAATAAGCAATATGCGCAATAATAAACCAGAACGTTGTAACCTCTACAACTTTCGAGGTACGGTTTACAAACTTTAATTTTACTTAGTTCAATTATTAAGTTAAAATCTTCCAAAACTTTCTCCCGTCTTATAATTACTAACAAAAAGAAAGTTAGTAACTTTCTTTTTAGCGTATAGCAAAATTGTGTGAAAATATTGTAGACTCCTAAGCTAGAAAATAAATAATTTTTGGATCGTTATTTTCTAATTCATTATTTTAACTAGAACTTCTTGTCCGATGACGTTGTCTGATACTAACTTTTTCACTCATTTCGAAGTAAAAATACCTTATAATATATCATCATCATTCATTACAAAATATTGCTTTTGTAACGTTACATCTGAGGCCCATATATACTTCAGAATACTTTTATCCATTACCTGAACACAAGTTAATGGCATGCTTAAAACTTTGAACAATCCAAGCAAAGAAAAAAGTAATAATACAATATCTCAGGCCAGGCAACACGACAATTTTTCAACGTATACAGTTTTAGCACCATTCAAAGTTCTTCCAGCACCATTTCCAGCCAACATTAAGATTACAAAGCGCTCAAGTTCAAGATAAAAAATTATTTCTTTCTTCCAAACTTTTTGCGTTTCTCCTTGACCTAAACCTTCATTGGAAACATTGTGAAGCACGTACTAAATGAAGATTGGATCTTCAAAATCTCTAATCGAGCCTTTTATCTTAACGCTAAAAGGCAGGACTTTTTTAAATATATACCACTTAGCATCGTTGTAGCAGCTCTAATAACAACTTACGACGTTATTGAGATATAACAGGCCATTGTGACGCCGAATTTTTAGATCACGGCGATAAAAGTACCCTTTTGGATAAAGGTATTAGGGAATCGGTATATACCTTCAGTGTTAAGAAGTAGGCTGTGGTTTAAATAATCTTCTTACCGTCCCTGCCTGCACATCGTTAAATTTTTTTATGTAATATTGTTATATAAGTTTAGGCGGTCTTTGTGTGAATACACACAAGGACGATAACTTCACATAGTGACGAATATCAGCTATATTGTGGACGAGTGTGAGGCAGGTGTGTTAAAAATAGCATTGATTACATGGTGATGATGCCTTGACCACTAACTTACACATGTAAGTTGGTTTTTATCTCTTTCTAATAACTAAATGAACAGAAATAATTTGATACAAACAGTATTTTGTTTCCGATTATTTCTGCTACACAGCTTGTTGTAGCTACTTGAATTCATAGTGCTTTTAACCAGAACAGGTGAAATAACCATAGTAACTCAAATACTTACTGGATTTTCGTCGTAGCGGAAACGCTATCAAACATAACTTAAATGAAATATTATAAACTGCCTCCGTGTTGCAGCGGTAGTAAATGTGACTGCTGTGCATGAGGTCTCGGGTTCGAATCCCGAGTCGGGCCAACAAAAAGTTATTGGGTTTTTCAGTTATGAAATCTCAATAGCAGCTTGGAGTTAGTAAGCGGCGTTATAAGGCACCTCCCTGCCTCGGAAAGCACGTAAAGCCGTTGGTCCTGCGCCTGATCTCTCTCCGGTCGTGTCGGATTACTGTCCCATCGGATCATGAGAGTTAGGAAACAGATAGTGCACTTGTGTTTGCGCACACATGTATCTCCTGCATTAGCCGGTCTCCGTTAAGACTGGTCGCCGTGGCCGAAATTCGGTCTGGAAGATATTATTATTATTAAATGAAATATAATAGCAACTGCTGTAATCCTGCCATGTCACGAACGACTTTGAAAGAACACCCAGCCATGGTATAAAAAAGGCAAATAAATAATTTTATTCATATAGGTCACAAAGTAACACATATGAAAATTTCTTGATCTACATGAGGATCGGGTCCTTAATACTCGGCACTCGCAGCAATGGCCACTTAAATTAGAACACTATCCGTGCAGTTCATAAATTATGGCACTCTCCTTGATAGCACTGTGTGTCTTCATAATTCGCCGTAACATACGAGCAAGCAAGTATAGTAGAGCCTCGCTGATTTCAGCATGAATGGGCCGTCCCGACCGGGGAAGTATTACCCTCTCACAGAATATCGACGTGAAATAGCAGTGTTCCTATAACAGCTGTTGTGTTTCGTTTGTTGATTGAGAGGGCCGGAGGCCCAATCACCCTCTTGCCGCCTTCCCGCTCCTTCTCCTTCCCACTTCCTTTGTTTCCTAAAGGGTCGGCAACGCGCAAGTGATGTCTCTGGTATTGCAGGCGTCCATAGGCTACGGTGACCACTTACCACCAGGTGGGCCATATGCTACTTTGCCACTTTAATTGTATAAAAAAAAGCAAGACTATAGTAACAAGACATACAGTATTAAAATGTTCAAAATGCCTAGTGCTAGTGTATTTTACGTTAACGCGATTGACACGCTTATGACGTTCGGCATGTAAGGTAGTAGATCCTCGCTGGTTTCAGCATGAATGGGCCGGATCGACCGGGGTAGTACTACCCTCTCACAGAATACCGGCGTGAAGTAACGGTACCCGTACTGTTGCGTTTCGTATCGGTGAGTGAGAGAGCCGGAGGCCCAGTTACCCCGATCCTTTTCCTATCCTTTCCTTTGTCCTTTCCCTCCTTCATTCCTTTTTAAAGGGCTGGCAACGCACTTGTAACTCCTTTGGGGTTGCGGGTGTCCATGGGTGGCGGTAATCGCTTACCATCAGGCGATCCGTCTGCTCGTTTGCTGCCTATGCCATAAAAAAAATTAAAAAAAAACTCCGGTTGGCCCACTCCAAGCACTTAACCAATTAGGAGAGCCAAACGCGGTAAATCTTTCGATCGCATTAACGTAAAAACAATTCGCACTAGGCAACCTGTATATCGATTGATCTCAAAATAGGCTCATATTAACTACGATGACAGGCCCATAGTTAAATATGAACCGCCATTTTTCTGCACAAATTTACAGTCGTAAATACCCATGATGTATTACATTTTATTTTAAATTCAATATACGCTGGCAAAAGTGATGACAATTAATATTTATTAGATAAAATACTTTTAATTGACCAGATACCTTATTTGCTCTGTTTTACTGAAAATGTTATTGGTTATTTATTTAGTCCACAGCATAAGTGTATTTTATTTGCAGCTGATATTATAATTTTTGTTTGTTTTGTAATTTTTGCGTTTATACTGAAAATTCAGCAAAAATAGTGGAGTTTTTTATTTAAGATAGGATTATATCTGTTACGTTATTATAAAGTTTTACATTTTTATTACTGTAAAATTAATATATTAATAATTAATCTTTTGGAAAACTTATACATTTTTTGAAAAAAAGACGTCGAAAGAAATTGCTGTCGATTCATATAACGGACGGATATACGAATCAGCTATTTGACTGAATTTGCCGGGTAATACGTTTCATTGAGTATACCAGTAAGTAAGCGATAAAAAATAAATAACAGCGTTTTATTTTTCACGTTTTTAAACTATAAAAAGCACTGTAACGTTTTTAGTATGTATATTTTATTTTTAAGAATTCAATTATTATTTCTTGAAAACTAACTTTTGCCCGCTATTTCATACGTCTGGAATTTGGAAGTAGGTAGAACATGCACCAGATTTTAAGTTACACCTCCAGCTATACAACTGTGAAAATCGTATTCAATTCGTGCAGTATTTTTTACTTGGTGTGCCTACAAACATATAGATAAACAAACAAAATTTAAAAATGATTGTTTTGGCTTCTATAGCTTTTATAATGTCACCCCACATTTTTCCTGAAACATTTTCTATGTATTGAAATTAAACTACTTTAAACGGCTTTTATCGCGTTGTTTATTTAACATTTAGTTACATAGTTTTGAAACTGTTACACTACTACTATTGAACCATGTTCACGGGCAGACTAAAAAGTAAGTTTGAGTCTCCATGGCTGCTGTACAGCAACCGAAACGTCGGGCAAAGTGTAAACTTAAATATATTATATGTTTAATAAGTATAGATAGAAATTAATATTTTAACAGTTGTAATTAAAGTAGATTTTATGTTGTTTGCCGTAACTAAGTCAAAGTCAAATTCAAAATTTTTTATTTCCCTAAAAATGTGCAAACAATTCTTGGACACGTCACCTAACTATATAAGATATATTCATAAAAAAATAGAATAATAAACAAACTAGGTTGTACAAAACTATGTTCAGTATAAAAGTTAATGACGTTACTAATTGCGCTTACGATTATAACTATATAGCAACACAGGATATCCATTAACCCAACATCCAACATGGTACAAGTACAGGTAATAACAATACAGTTCATATCCCTATAATTAATCCTATTGTTGAACTATCTCATGTTGATAACAATTATCGCTGTTATTTCTCTTCTCTCTATTTTGCCGTGCCCGACAGGATCCATATTTCGTCTTTTATATTATTTTTTGTGACAACATGTAATTACATATGGAGAGCAATAAAGCATTGGAATTGAAATTGACGTATTTAATTATATCATGATATTCATTAATCGGTGTTTAATTTTTGGAATACAGTTTGTAGTATCGTGATTGTACTAGGCGCGAAGGATTTGTTACAGCCTTACAGTTTCAGACTCTCTTGCTCTTACTGAGACATTTCTGAGAATCACTGTTTTTCAATCCCAATGTCTATATATTCCAATGTCTGATCAAGTTTTATATTTATACTATACTAGCTTTTGTCCGCAGCTTCGCTCGCGTTAATTTAGAATTTGACAATCAAATCGGGTGCTTGTAATAATATAATTCAATCATGATTCGAAAGACACGTGGCGCCATTTATTATCATAAGAACCTTATTGTTGTTTTCCTCGGGTACAGTAATTTTTTTCGGCATAAAAGGTAGCCTATGTCCGTTTCTGTACACCTGACAACGTATATGCAAAATTTCAGGATGATCGGTTCAGTGGTTTAGGCGTGAAAAGGTAACAAACAAACAAACTCATTTTCGCTTTTATAATATTAGTTAGGATTAACAAATAAATTATTCTGATTCTGATTCTAGCTGTATTTTTATTCTAGAATTCTTTATTATGTTTCTAGATAATTTAGTTTTAGTTATATGTAAAATCTTTATTAGGCCAAAGTATATACACACAATATTATGTTGTATTTAAGTAAATGTTGTGCATATTTGTAATTGGCGGGAGCCTTGGGTAATAATTATGTAAATATATGTATTTATTCTCGTTCTAAATTTGAAGATGTCTAGATAAAGCGTACGGATAAAGCGTTGGTGGTACTCATTGCACAGATATAAACCCGCTCCCAACACAGGAATTTATAGGTTAGCTGGTACGCCTCATAAATAAATAAACATTGTGCCTGCCAATTCTTTAATCGACCTTTTTTTTAAATATTTTTTATTTAGAGGCTTTTATTACAAAATAATATGTTAGCCCCATCGTGGCTTATTCTAAGATAATTACTTACTATGTAATGATAGCAGACAGAGGAAGTCGTTAATTTACATATATTTCAAATAGGTCTAACGCCGCATTTGAAGTAGGGTCACTTAGAATACTAATGAAAAGTCCTACATCGTACACGTTAAGATTCTAGACCCGTGATTGGCGTTACGGCCACTGCTATTATTTGGGGTTACAGATTCAGCAAAGTTAGACACATAAGGAAAAAAATATCATCAAGAGCGTCATAAATTGTTAGAATATAAATATTTATTAGCCCTATATATACACTGTCTCACAGCTGAGAAAGGGGCTTCTTCTCAGTATATATGTCACGCTTAATAGCCGAAGTGCGGCTACACCTGGTTTTAGCCGGCTACGACTAGGTGCAGCCGGCCACATGCGGTTAGGTTAGGTTAGTTTAGAGGTGTTCCCGCGCGCCTTCCAATGTCGAAAGGGGAGAGCGGTGAGGCTCTCCCCTGGGGACGAGAGGTGGTCGGGTCCGTTTGACCCGGCCCGCACCCACGCGGGGGGCCTGCTATGGATGACTCAATTCTTTTAAGAGCTCCCAACAGGCCCCTCCACTGGGTGAGAGAGGGAACACCCCAGGTTTTTTAGTGGGTATACCAGTATGGGGAGTCCCCGCCGGTGCCGTCCTCTAGCCGGCGGATAGTGCATCAAGCATTTTTCCTGGGTACCAAAAAAAAAAAAGGTTAGTTTAGAGTTGTAGCCGGCTAAAACTAGGTGTAGCCGCACTTCGGCTATTAGCCGTAACATATACATCAGACAAAATTGAAGCAAATTGTATGTTCACCGGTATCATGCATTTCATGCCTCACTGTATAAATTATATGAAGTCGAATGTAACAATATACATTTAAATACAGTGACATAATGACAAACCAATATGAAATTCATAATGCTTTCAATAAATTCATTTTGTCAGGTGATTGTTTGGGTATTATTATCATATATAAACTCTGAAGACTGTTTTATTGGCCACGCAATATATTTCTGGTTGAAACATCATTAATTGTACCATCATGTGCAGTCCGAGAGGATTTCTTTCTTTGCTTTTCGTTTTTAAAACTAAGTCTCGCACTTATGGATCACACAAATTTGTGTTCCGTGCTTCGAACCCCTAATACTTAATGGAATAGCAATAGCGAGGTCACTACGTCATCCGTTCAGTCAGCCGCGAGGTGAAATGTAGTATCCAACTTCGAGGACGAACAAATTACGCTGGATTTTTCTGTTAGAACTTTCTTAATAGCAGCTGGATCCTATAATGTGCCTGGCAGTCGTAGGCTAGGGCCATTTACGTGAGACCTAACACATATCGAGTAAAATATAGGTAAGACAGTACCTACGCCGCGCGCCGTCGAAAATGTTTTTATCCCCAAAATATTTCATTTTCTCTTTATTGAATATTTCTACTCAATATTTCATTGCAAATGCAAGAGTAGAACACTAAGATATCAATTTTGTGTAGTTTTTTATCAATATCAGTTGTACTTAATTATACAAAAAACACTGTATTTAATCTCTCGTGTGTTTTTGGCACATCTAGGGTTCATAAGCGCCATTCCTTTCACTTTTTTTTGCCGACACTAACTAAAGTTTTGTTTGAAAAGTAGCTTTATGAAGCAATTCTAGGCACAAATTATCCCATTTATATTTAATCGAAAATAATAACAGAATACATATTTGTAGTGAACTATTCAATGGACATATTCTGTAAAAAGTGGATGTCTCTTTTTTAGGTTAAATAAAATCAGTATTTTATTTGAAACACAGTTGCTTCAGAGATACATTAACTTCAGTCTATGTAAGTACAATTAAATCCTATTAATATCATCCTCAATGTATGAGCACAGATTCCTTTTATTATTTTCATTGAGAGTACTTACCGAGCTTCGCTACTTTTCTTCATAATAAGGTTTTACTTCGCCGTTTGTGAAAAAATAACATCTATTATTGTTGACTACACTTTGTTTGTTTACTTTGTTAAATTTACAGACTGGTATATTAAAATTATATTTGAAACGTAAGTCCGTACAGATCTCATTTTGCATTTGAATCAAAACTGTCAACGGAGTCTGAAAACAAAAATCCATTTAACAGAAACTGACGTCACAGATGACGTAGTGGATTAAGTGGTCGCCTCGTTACTGACGCCGCGCTAAATGTTGTAGATTCGATCTTCACCCAGAACAAAAAATTGTATGACCCACAAATGGTTCTACTAGACTCGGAACGTGTGTATGTTCTTTGTGTCCGTTATTTGAATGTTTGTAAAATCTCTCGTGGCATACGAATTATTCGTGAAGCGGAAGTTGCTTTTAAAAACAAAAAAAAAAAACTAGGTATTTAATAAAATTGTAACTGGTCGACGGTAGTACATAAGAGATATTTAAGAAATATAATGTGAGGGACTTTATAAAAGCTATAAAAGCCGAAAGAATTATTATGTTTGACTGTATGCTTGAACGCGCAACACGCAAAAAAATTGAAATTTCATTTGTAAACAATTTATTTCTTTAGGTAAGCTTTGTGTTTGTGATTCCTTAAGTGGGTGGTATTGCCCCGGGAACTGGCTCTATTAATATATTAGGAGTTTTCTTTCTGTCTTTAACACAGGATGATTTTGCAATGATAAAGTCTACAGTATACATTTCTACAGAACATACGACGGCGAGTGTTCTGAAGAGTTATTTCACTTTATCCCGGCCTCCCCTTTCCCATCCAGAACAACGCGTGCTGGACTCAGATGCCATCCTTACACGGTAGAATTGACTAGAACGCACACCAACAAGATTGCGTCCTCATACCTCCACGGAACGATCAAGGCATGGAATTCTCTGCCAAGGCACGTGTTTCCTTCTTCCTTCAATCCTCGATATTTTAAGCCGGGCGTCAAAAAGCACCTTCTCAGGCCGTCAAAGTCAAGGGACCTCAACATCGCCTCAGCTGTTATGAGGATGGTTTGGTGGTCACTACTCTTGGACCACATGCTCGCTTACGTGCTTATGTGTGGTCATTGTGACGAGCAAAATAAAAAAATACTTATTGCATTATGTACAATCAAGCGACTAAAACCAAAGCAAATTGTTTTAAACTGAAACAACCGTTTCATGCACACTGTAGAACATTCTCGTTAAATTGCTTTCGAATTCCTATAAAAAGCTGCTGGACAGATCATCTGACGCTCGGGGAACCTCGCTTGTTTTATACAATTTGTTTCTGGCTGCAGCGTTGTTTTGTGGGTTTTTAGAAATGAAATTATATATTTGTATGTATATTAAATACTTTCTTTCTTCTCTTTTATTTGTCTGTCAAATCTGACGGTTGCGTTCTGTGAATTTGCTTAAAGCGTTTCATAGTCTTAAATTTGTTGCTTTATAGAAGACAGCTTCTACATAATATGTAAATATATTCGCTTCATTAGAGTAGGAATAATGATGTATAATAATAATATATTATGTTGTAAATAAAACTATATTCCTAGAAGACACCTTAACCTAACCGTACTAATACCTATTTAATTATACATACATACCTACGTGTGTTATAAAATCAAACAAAGCTTTTTTTATACAGCTAAGGTTGCAAACAAGCATACGGCCCACCTGATGGTAAGTGGTCACCGTAGCCTATGGACGCCTGCAACACCAGAGGCATCACTTACGCGTTGCCGACCCTTTAGGAAAGGAAGAAGAGAAAAAGGAAGTGGGAAGGAGAAGGAGCAGGAGGGGGAAAGAGGGTGATTAGGTCTTCGGCACTCTTACTCACCGAACGAAACACAACAGTAGGAATACTGCTATTTCACGTCGATATTCTGTGAGACGGTAGTCCTTCCCCGGTCGAACCGGCCCATTCATGCTGAAATCAGCGAGGCTCTACTGCTCACATTATTATTCCAACAAATAAAAATATAGCACTCAAAATTCGCCAACTAAGGTTCTGCATTCCATAGAATAAAGGGCACACAGAGTCTATTTCCGTGTACCGTTCACAGTTTCAGACTCAGTGCTGCATCTGCGAATTTCTTAACAGACCATCTCAAGAACACTTTACTCATCACGTCACTTTACACACATACTACACTTAGCACATCAGTCGCATGATTTGACATGATTGCCTCAGTGGTGTCCGATGCAATCATTTTGATTTCACATCATGGATATATTCGTCTCCACGTGTTTAGCAAATTCGTTTTTTACCGTGTTAATCATGAGCCGTTTACTGCAGTCGACATTAGTTAAGAACGAAAGAAATAAATCAGAGAAGTCGACTGCATTACGGCACCGATCAAACTCTGATAAGAATCGATTCAGAACAATTCTCAAGCTAGCCTAGTTTTATTGAAATCGTAGCAAATTCATTGAGTAAGTTCAATGCGATTGTCTTTACATTTTCATTTCTTTAGAAGATACTACGAGATGTGTTTATTGAAGGTTCTTACTTTAGTACTTTCGGCTTAAAAATATTTGGTTTGATATACATTCCTTGAGGTAAGCGTTTTTAGACTTTCACGATTTGTACCCATACCATATTAGAAAACAGGGCTTGATGAAAGTTAACTTGTGGCCAATATTGGTACAAATTGGTCGAACCTTTGAATAATATATAGGTAATTTAACTTTAAATATTTACCAATCCGATTAAGACCCATTATTTAATATTGTATTACTAACTTTTGCCTGCAGCTAAGCTTGGGTTCAGTATTTCTAGGTCAAGCTACCCTATGTCCTTTTTTGTACCCCTAACAAGGTGTATGCGAAATTTCTATTGGCTGAGTTCTTAACTCGATCAACAGAAATTTCGAATGAAAAAGGCGTGAAAGCGTAACAAACAAACAAACTTAAATTCGCATTTATAAATATTGTCTTATGTTTACGCGAATGTTATACATTGAAATTAAAAAATTTATACGGCAACCGTAACGTCGGGGAAAGTGTAAACATAAATATAAATAGTATAGTAATAGTATAAATAGTTTCAATAATTTAATTAGCTTAAAATTAGTAAAGTTTAATAGTAAAAGTAGTGTAACAGTTTTCAAAATTTCGTAATAAATTGTCAAATAAACAACGCGATAAAATCCGTATATACATAGTAGTTTAATTTCAATTAATAACATTCGCGTAAACAGAAGACAATATTATTTATACGGATTTTATCGCGTTGTTTATTTTTTGAAAACACTATTATTACATAATTCTGAAACTTTAAACTACTATTTTTAACACTTTTACTAGTTACTGTTTACTTCAATTTAAGCTATTTAAATTATACAACTATTTAGATTTAATTTTACACTTTCTCCGACGATTCGGTTGCTTTTCAGCAGCCATGGTCACGGGGAGACTAAGATGGTAGTTGTCTCAATGTTCCAGTGTAGTTATTTCAAAGTACTCGAACATAATTTAATCATTGGTGTTTCTATTTACGCAGAATGAGCTCAAAGTATCATGAAGTCTACCTGTGGTTTACTTCTTGTTTGACTATTTGAATTACTGGATCCCAAGCTGGTGGTATATTCGACTCACTCTTATAATATTACTAAATCTGTGATTGTATACTAAGCAAACTGCACAATATACCTAGAGCGTAAAGATTGTAAAATAATACAGGTTTATTTAAAGTAAGTAAAAACTAAAAATTACTAAAGAAAATTGAGGCACATACCATTTCATCTGTTTTTAAAATAATAAAATTCTCGATAAAATAAAACAATTTAATTAAAAAGCTACTCTAAAAGTACTCTATAAAAGCAATGAACCAAAAAAATACACATACTATTAAATTTAGAGATTCTAAAAAAGATTTATGAAAACTGAGGAAGCTCTATTGAATGAGCCCAGCTGGCAACCGGCTAGTACAACTAAAAGCTTTCCCATGTTTGCTTAGTAGCAAAATTTGGGAAGGCTTTAATAATTGATTATGTTCTTGAGATAAAGTGTTCTGACTTTTAACTTATTCTGAGATAGCCGCGGCATTTACTTTTTATTTTTTATTTTAAATCTTCATGCACAAAATAGTACATTGGCGAACTTAATGCCAAGGGCATTATCTACCAGTCGACCTGGTGATGCAGAGATAAAAAGAAGTAGGTGCGTACAGTAACGCGAAACATACAATCATGTATATATACTAAAGAATATCACAATAGTAATTATACAGGATGGTTTTGAAATCGTGTAATTCCTTTTAACTACGCATTCTAATGGTGATATAGAATAAGCCTGACCATATATTTTTTTATTAGAATTGTATTTTTGGAGAAATTAATGTACCGATTTTATTCGTGAAATGGTTTCAGATAGTCATATGTTAACCACCCGAGACAATCTTAATATTTTACTTATTTAAAAAAGTAACATAACAATAACTTATGTCGTAAATAATAAGGGCAATAAAAAGGACCGCCCGTTATTATTTACGACATTAATTGATAATATGTTATTTTTTTTTAATATATGACTATCTGAAACCATTTCACGAAAAACAACGATAGGTACATTAATTTTCAATAAAAATAATTCTAATAAAAAAAAATATGTTCAGGATTATTCTATACCACCAGTAGAATGCGTGGTTAAAAGGAATTACAAGATTTCAAAATCAACCTGTATATTACATAATATACAGGGTGTAAGGGACGGTGTACCGAAAACGTTGCACAATCGTTTGTCCATAAGTACACAACTGAATGGAAATGTCAATTCAAAAATGAAACGTACGACTAAAGTTTTATGCTAGTACATTGTAATTTACACTACGCAATGTATCGCTACCAATGCAATGTGTCCGTCCGCGCTATCGTATCGCGCTTCCCGCGCACCAACGCTACGCGCGCTCACATTATCTGACGGAGCCCGGATCACCAATTTTAGTGATCTACTACAATAATAATTTAAACGTTGTGACTAATAATCGGATTGTACAATTTTATTATTGTACTTACAAAAAATTTTAATAAATTGAATAACGTCTTATAAAATTAATCTTATACGCACATTTCGTTAATGTTTGTGTAGGTAAAAACAGAAAGCCAAATGTGTTTATAAAATAAAAAGGTAGGGTGATTTACGATAAATTCTTTGAATTAACAGTAAATTGTAAAAGTAATTAAACCTTACCTTAAGATCTCGCGGGCCTTATAAGATATGGTTCAAAATGGCTGCCTCCAACTTGTTCACAAACTTGCGCACGATTGATTGGTTCGGCGTGAAGGCGAGGCATCATGGAGGGGTCTGCGATAATGTCAGCTTCTAACTTTACAAATGCTGCCGTTATACGATTTCGCATTTCGTCCGCAGTAGTGCACTGACGAACACTTTTTCCTTGATATAGCCCCACAAAAAAGAATCCAGCGGTGTTAAATCCGGTGAGCGGGCTGGCCACGAGTGAGGCCCGAATCGCCCAATCCATCTCCGAGGAAATGTGTCGTCAAGATATTGGCGCACTCTGAGCACTGTCGTGTTGAAACCAAATTTGAGGTAATTGAGCAAGCGGCAAATCTTCCATTTGATCCCATTCTGCGGCAAGGTCGGAACGTAACACATCCAGGACAGTCAGGTCTTGCTGTAGAAAATCCAAGTATCGGGGTCCATTCAAGCGCTCCGGTAAAAAGTAAGGCCCTAAAATTTTGTTGTTATAGTTACCATACAATACGTTTACTGACCAACGCGTTTGGTGACCCGTTTGTTGGGATGCATGTGGATTACTTCGCGCCCAAACGTGCGAGTTACGTCGATTCCACATGCCATTCCGAGTAAACGTGGATTCGTCAGTCCAGATTATGTGGGATACAAAATTTGGATGTTGCCGCTGCTGATTCATCAACCACCTGCAGTATGCAATACGCCGAACTTGATCGCCAGGCACGAGAGCTTGCACTTTATGAATACGGTACGGCCGTTGTCGATCTCTGCGTAAAATTTTATGCACAGTCCAGTGCGATAGGCGAGTTCCGTGGTTACAGCGCAGAAGTTTAGCGGTGGTTCGCGTACCAAGGTGTGGATTACGGTGAACGGCATCGAGAATTCTCCGCTCAGTGGAAACTCTAATCGGCCTGCTGGAACCCTCCTGATGCGGTACTATGGGTAAATTATCCAGTACTCGTTGATACGTACGAGAAATCACACGACTGTCCATAGGGTGACGAGCGTCAGGATACCGCTGGATGTAAATGCGAAGCGCCAACGAAGCATTGCCTCGTGCCTCCCCGTATGCCATGAGCATTTGTCCATATTCACGTGCACTAAATGGCTGACTCATTATTTATTAGGTACAAACACAACTTTGTAGTTACACAAAAAGTTATAAACAAAACAAAAACGTTAACAAAATGTTATGAACACAGTAAATAAACACAATTTAGTACACAAAATAGTTATAAACAAAATAAAAAACTTAACAAAATGCAACGAAAATAGTAAACACTCGCGAATACGAGAGATTACATCAAGTACTTCCAATTCCTGACAGTAGCGCGACCGAACTAAAGAATTCAAAAATAAATTTCTTTTGCAGTTGTAGTCATATTAGATAGGGATGAGATACATCTATCTAATTAAGTAAATCCATAGTCGATAACTCTCATAAAATATTTTTATGAGAGTTATCGGCTATCGATTAATTTTATACTTATACATAGTAATAAACTGTTTATGGCTAATTCTATTAACAAATTTTTGTAACAGTTTTGTATTTTAACAGTTAAGTAAAGATTTACTAGATTACATTACATTGTATGAATCACTGTGTACAAAAAGCTTTGTTTTAAAACAATTAGATGGTCTTTTACATTAATTATTATTAAAAGTGATTAAATAAACTCATACATGTACATTTACGATACGAAATAACAAAACAATTAATATTTTTTTACATTTAAAATGCAAATGGGTATTGTAAAGTGATAGTAGTATAACATTTAATTACAGGCTACTTTAATCATTACAATCTTTTCAATCTACGTGACTAATATAATAATAAATAGTGCTAACACGTTCATGTAACCTTTACTTTTAAAAGGAAAACAACTATTTTATTTATTAACCTATCCCGGTTTGTTTAATACACTTTTTTCGATATCGATCATTGATCATAGATCTTCCCTAGTTCAGTGGTAGTAGGTACGATGCGGGCGGGTTTTTACACAGCACACTATTGCCGGTGCGTAAAAAAACTTTTTTGCGTTGGTCATTGCCTTGTCCGCGCAAGATCAGCTGATTGGTTCAACTGTGTTTATTTTGTATGTTTGGATTACATAGCTGTTTTTCGGTATTAAGTATTTTTTATTGATATTATCTAGTATAATGGGTCGTTTACTCATTATGTAATCATAATCAGTTAGAAAAATGTGAAATTTCGAAAGAAAATTCGATAATTTTCCGGTGGAAAATTCCTACGTTTTCCAACTCAGAATGATGGTCCGAAGCTAGTATTTCAGTTTTCGGTGAACCGTCACTTACACCCTGTATACATACCAATAAATATATTATATAATTTAAATAAAATATATACAAACATATAAATATGTATCTATATCTATAAATATACATGCATACATACCTATATACATACGTACCATATTACTGATGAGATGAATCCGATAAACTATCAAGGAGGAGAGCACGCACTTTTACCTTAAAGTGTAACGGTTTGTGGCCATCCTGACTTCGTGAGGAAGCGCATTCCGTAGTATAACATATGATAGCAGTAAGTTGTACATAATAATATGATAGCAGGCTTTAATTGCATTTTTTTAACACTAGCTCCTGCCCGCGGCTTTAGCCGCATGAATTCTAGAAGCTAGCTACCTAAATAAAAATAATGCTTATTGTTAACAGAACAGGGTCTATCTGTATATTAATTTCATCCAAATCCGTTTAACTGTTTATGCGTGTAGTAGTAACAAACATTGAAACATCTTTAGAAACATTTATAATATAATAAAAATTCATCTTTTTAGTTATAGTAGTCACCAAAACGCTCAATTTGTTAAATACACTGATTTCAATCATCCTAATCTCTCCCAAAAGAATACTTTACTTTTTTTAAGTTTGGCTTTAAAAGGGCGTCGCAGGGACTTGCAGGGTCGACGACCTAAAAGTGATAGTTTAATATTGCAAGTGAATAAAAGTAATCTACCTTGTGAACCTGGATTAAACTTTTGCTACTTAAATATTAATTATAAATCCTATGCAGAAATGGACTGTAAACATATTATATACAATTATACATAGTGTCACATCCATATCTCCAAAGGGTTAGGCAGTGGAATATTACATCCACATTTCGCCAGTCCTGCGTAAAATGGAGGCGAGCCTGTTACCATCTTGCAGGCAAAGTACCAGATTACGTGACTCTATTAAGATTTTATTTGTATTTTCCTGTATGACTCCTGTGTATGGGTTCATAACCTGATCCAACAAAGTATTACTGGGATTTTCTGACTAGAAATTCTCAGTAATGTTTTTAGTAACAGTCTGAAACAGTACTTGCTAAAAGTCTCACCCCCTATTACATGCGATCTGAAACACTAGCCGGCGAAATATAATAATAATAATGTCCTCCAGAACGAATTTCGGTGACGGCAGCCAATATTAACGGAGACTGGCCATCTGCGCAGGAGATATTATAGTGCACAAGCGTGTGCGCAAACAGAAGTGCACTCTCTGTTCCCTATCTCTTAAGATCCGATGGGACGGTAATCCGACACGACCGGAGAGAGATCAGGCGCAGGGCCAACGGCTTTACGTGCTTTCCGAGGCACGGGGTGACTAACACCGCCAATTTTCTAACTCCGGGCTGCAATTGAGATTTCTTAACAGAAAAACCCATAATAACTTTTTGTTGGCCCGACCCGGGATTCAAACCCGAGACTTCATGCACAGCAGTCGCATTCACTACTGCTGCGCCGCGGAGGCAGTTAAAGGCGTTTTTGGCGAAAAATAGGTGTGAGACTATATTGTATGCATGAACATGCATACATACATGTTAAAACTAACATGTATGCCAAAACATAAACTTTACCTCTTAATAAGGCTTGTTACCTTTGATGTTTTATTAGGGTCCTACAGTAGGGTACGATCGGAATAAAAAACCTCGTTCGATTGGCTGTTCGTCTACGTCACCAACTATCACCAATGCTAATAAAAATATGAACTAATTTTGGAGGTAAAATAATCCAGTTTATTCGTAACCTAAGTGTTGGTGAATCGGTGCTGTTGGTTTTGTAATGATATAGAATTTATTATATGTAATGAAAATAATATTATGCGTTTTGGAATCTTGTATTGAAGTTGGATGTATGTTACTCAATCGGGAAATTAATTCGACTGCAAGAATGGCATACCGGGCAAGTCGCCTTGCCATAATCACCTGGTGTTGTGGGTTCGAATTCTATACGGGAGAATTATTTGTGTGACCTACATATAATTATTGTTCTAAGTCTGCTATTTCTACTGTGCGTATTTCGCATCTGAAATACCCAACCCGTTTTTACATAGTTTTTACTATGAACTACAAATATGATTTTCTATAATACACTTATCATATTAGTCTCTACATTAACTTAAATACATTTCAGACACAAATCAAAATTAATTAATTGCATTTAAAACCCCAAAATATGACACTTATACGCGACTTTGCCTCTCGGAACAGTCCACATGACATAAAGGTTGTTAAACATATATGGCGAGATTCGTGTATATAACACACTTCTAATATGCAAAGTACAGACGCATTGACATCCTAATCCTAATCCTAATTTCCTAACTAATATTATAAAAGCGAAAATGAGTTTGTTTGTTACCTTTTCACGCCTAAACCACTGAACCTATCGTCCTGAAATTTTGAATATACATTTTCAGGTGTACAGAAACGAACATAGGCTACCTTTCATCCCGAAAAAATTACTGTTCCCAAAGAAAACAATAATAACGTTCTTATGGTAATAGATGGCGCCACGTGTCTTTCGAATCATGATTGAATTATATTATTACAAGCACAGTACAACCCGAATTGATTATTAAATTCTAAATTAACGCGAGCGAAAATAAATTAGCAACCAAAATACATAAGTTAAAGTTATCAGAATATATTGTTCTGTTATTGTTTCAGTACTTGGCCATAGGCTAGTCCCGGTTTGTCTTCAGCTTTGTCCCTCAGTGTAGTAATTATGACCATTTGGACCCTAGCATATATTTCCTGAGATTATAAGGAACAAAGAGTTAGACAAAGGCACGGGTTGCTAGCTAAGAAGTAATCTCATTCAACTAATACCTTTGTAAGTTTGTGTGTGTATAATGCAGTTATGATCTCACAAGTTACCATAGAAACTCGAATAAAAATCACTTTTGTATCGAAAAGTTCCCCATTGGATAGAATAAAAGAGAGTCATGCTCAAATAAATATTGTGAGATTTTATTCATAAGTTGGGTATATTGACTGCCTTCGTGGCGCAGCGGTAGTGAATGCGACTGCTGTTCATAAGGTCTCGGGTTCAAATCCCGGGTCGGGCCAACAAACAGTTATTGGGTGTTTTAATTAAGATATCTCAATATCAGCCCGGATTTAGGAAGTTGGCGGTGTAAGACATCTCTGTGCCTCGGAAAGCACGGAAAGCACGTAAAGCCGTTGGTCCTGCGCCTGATCTCTCTCCAGTCGTGTCGGATTACCGTCCCATCGGATCATGAGAGTTAGGGAACAGAGAGTGCACTTGTGTTTGCGGACACACTTGTGTACTATAATATCTCCTGCGCAGATGGCCAGTCTCCGTTGAGACTGGCCGCCGTGGCTGAAATTTGGTCTGGAGGATATTATAATATAAAGAGGAACAAATCTTTATCTTGATCGAATAATGATAAATTAAGACAGAGGCTGGATGTTCTTTATGTATTAATTTTTTTTTATACTAGGTGTTAAGGTGGCAAACAGGCATACGGCCACCTGATGGTAAGTGGTCACGTAGCCTATAGACGCCTGCAACACAGGAGGCATCAATTGCGCGTGCCGACCCTTTAGGAAAAAAAATTAAGTGGGAAGGAGAAGGAGCGGGAAGGGGAGGGTGATTGGGCCTCCGGCACTCTTACTCACCAAACGAAACACAACAGTGGGAATACTGCTATTTCACGTCGATATTCTGTGAGCGGGTAGTCCTTCCCAGTCGAGCCGGCCCATTCATGCTGAAATCAGCGCGGCTCTACTAAGTCGCACAGTAAACATTTAAAATGTTTGTAAGGGAATTATTCTAGCACAGGCGTTATCTCTTATGCAAATTAATAAATAAAGATTATATTTATAGCAATAGAGATTACTGAAAGCATCGCTCGTATATTAATACAAACTACAAAAATACAAATATGCCTTTAAAATACATTTCTAGTTGTTCCATTCACACGGTTTAAAAGTAAATCTATTTATTTAAATCGATCTTATCCATCGGCAACTAAAAAAGAACGCAGTTAAACTTTTTACCTGCATACTACGCAAGGGACGCTGCCGCAATCGTTTCTAACGCAACAAAATAAGCAGTGTACAAGGGTAGTGGTCCGGCATCCAAGGCAGTAATCCTTAGCAACAATGCGAGGCATAATTAAAGCGCTCCTTATTTATGATAATGACATAAATAACGGCCAGCGGAAAAATGGACGCAATAAACGTTTATTATGCTTCATCTTTGATTATCTTTTAATGGACTTGGGCTACAGTTTAAGGGTAACTTATCTCAAGTTCTATTATTTGTTTTCACGTTTAGGATTCGTGTCAGTTGAGTCATCGACATAGCTCAGAGAATTAGCAAGCTGAAGTGGCAGTGGGCTGGCCATATCGCGCGAAGAACCGACAACCGCTGGGGTAAGCGTGTTCTTGAGTGGAGACCGTGACTCGGCAAACGTAGTGTAGGACGCCCTCCGACCAGGTGGGATGACGATCTGCGAAAGACTGCAGGCAGATGCTGGATGCGGCAAACTGAAGACAGGGCTGTTTGGGGGAGGGCTATGTCCAGCAGTGGACTATCATAGCCTGATGATGATGATGAGCCACGATGGCTTTTGACTTGTAAGGTGCAGCTAACCTAAGCCAAATTAGGCCTCAATACACATGTTTGTGACATTATTTAAGTGACATGTTATTGAAGTAGATACTTGGATAAATTGTTAAAAACAATTTTTAGAACTACATTTTAAAACAGCAACAATTTGTAGCCGACACTTACCACTACGTCATTGAGGCCGACTTCTCTGCAAGCCTTGACTGGCCGCGGGGAATAAACAACGCGTTCGATTCAGTGGAATCAATTCAGTCAGAGAAAACGTTTGCTTCGACCAAATAAAGCACAAACAGTTGCTGCAACAAACACAGACTGTGGGCCATCAACACGTATTTGATTTCAATGCTCTGTATGAGGTGTACGTTAGTTCACTAGTTCTTAAGCTCAAATTAATCAGGCTACGTAACATAAATTTTCAAAGTATTAGTAAGTTTTAAAAGTCTAGGACTTAGCCATAGTCCACGTAAAGATGAGCGTTGAAATACTAGTAAATAACCCACACAAAAAAATTGCATGACGGTTTACGTTCAAGAATTCTCATACGGTCCTCATAAGTCATTTAAGTAGCAAAATATCTATGCCGTTTTCTATTAAAATTTAGTAAATTCATAAGTAAAACAAACGGCAAACGTAGTGTAGGACGCCCTCCGAACAGGTGGGATGATGATCTGCGAAAGACTGCAGGCAGATGCTGGATGCGCCAAGCTGAAGACAGGGCACTATGGCGCTCTTTGGGGGAGGGCTATGTCCAGCAGTGGACTATTATAGCCTGATGATGATGATGAAATTCATAAGTTATCGATGTTTGTAATTAACCTTTCTGATAAAAAGCCAGTAACAGCATTTTCGTGGTTACCAGGAATGGGGATTAAATGGCTTCAACTCCAGCTTCCTACTGAGAAAATCATAACAATTAATATAAGAAGCAATGGTAGTTTAATTAATAATGCGTCGGACTTACGAAATACTTAAAATTTCAGCCATTTAAGTTCTGGCACGAATCTATTATATAATATAATCTTAGCTATAGGAAGAATACTACTGAAATTCGAATATCTAATATTTAAAATATGTTTTTCCGCAGCGATAGCTCAGTGGGGAGACCAACAGACTGCAAAGCAGAGGGTCTCGGGTTCGAACGCACGTCGCGTACCTCTGACTTTCGGAAGTTATATGACATTTCGAAATTATGTGCGTATTGATTGACAATTATCGCCTGCTTCGTGCCTCAGAGAGTACGTTAAGCCATCGGTCCCGGCTGCCATGAACATCTATGGTAGTCGTTATTGAGAAGTCAGTGCCCTCTAATATCCTGACACTGGTCTAGCCTTAGGGTATCGTTAGCCTTCGGGTTGCGTAGGTCAGGTGGCAGTTGCTCCGTGTAAAAACTGATATCCAGTCAAATCTGGTTAGACTAGAAAGCCGACCCCAAGGCCACAAATGGTTGTTCCGAAGCCGGATGTTCTTTGTGTCCGTTGTTTGAATATTTGTAAAGGGTGTTATTTAAATGGTTAGCATAGTATTGGTATTTTTGTGAGCAGAAAAATATAATCTGTGAGCAGAAATAGCTAATTGATCAGCAACTCATGACCAGCAAACATTTCAAAGGAGGATTTCAAAGGAATCTCCTATTTTTGGGTGAGTTTAAAAAGGAACCTAACATAACCTAACCCTTCCGAGACGGAATGCAGTGATTTGAGGCGTATAGGTGCTCGTTATGATATATTTTAGTAAGCATATTTTGCTGCGCAATTAGTATTTTTGCTGGTCATTATATTTAATCCCATTTGTAATGTCCCCCGCGACATAGGAATTTATTCCTAGGGCGGCAGTTTTAAACCGAGTAAACGAGTACCTATAGTACTGATTTACATAATATTGCCTCATGTTTACGCGAATGTTATACATTGCAATTTATTTATTTGGGAAAACAAACAGATACATACAATTCTTAATTTAAATAATTTATAGAAAAGGATGGTGGTAAGTATGTACCTCACAACGTTATCCACGTGTTAGTAAAATATTTGTTTTGAAACTAATTGTATGCGAGCAGAACTGTAACAATGAAAATATTGTAAGCCAAATACCTACAGTAGGTACATATAAAATAGAAATTACAAAAAATTAAAGTAAGTAAAAAAATAAAATAATAAAAATGGTATAAATTAAAGATATTGAATTAAAAAAAAAACAATTTAATTAGTTATTACATTTAATTAAATACAGAAAACTACTTTATACGGATTTTGTCGTGTGTGTCTAACAGTGTTATAAAATAAACAACGCGACAAAATCCATGTAAAGTAGTTTAATTTCAACGAGTATAGTACTACCTATTACTATACTATATATACCCAAATATTTACTATTGTACTAATCTATACTAATATTATAAAGCTGAAGAGTTTGTTTGTTTGTTTGTTTGTTTACTTGAACGCGCTAATCTCAGGAACTACTGGCCCGATTTGAAAAATTCTTTCAGTGTTAGATAGCCCATTTATCGAGGAGGGCTATAGGCTATATAACATCTCGCTAAGATCAATAGGAGCGGAGCATTAATGAAGAATGTTTCAAAATCGGAGGGTTTTTTTTCTTTTGAGAGCTTCCGCTGCGTGCGCTGCGTAAACAGTTAAAGTTTCGTAAAAATCATGTATGACAGAACTGTTTCTCTTTAAACGTTCTAAAAAAAAGTCCGCGACAGCATATATCTATCTTTTAAGGTTGGCTCACTATAACCTTTTTTATGCTAACCAAATTTGTTCTAAAATAGTGCATTATTTGCGAAGGTGTTTTTATAAACATCCAAATAAATACGTTATTCATCACAAGTATTTAATTTAAAACAAAATTTCCCTTTACATCATTCGATTTCAATGAATATCTTAAGAGATATCGCAATTTTAAAATAACATCCCAGCATAATAATGATAACGAAGTCGCGGGTTAAAGTTAGCGTTAGCCCAAAGTAAATATTGCACGCGGATTTGAAATAATATTTTAGTGTTGGATAGCCTATTTATCGAGGAAGGCTATAGGCTATATAACATCATGCTACGACCCACGGGGGCGGCGCAGTAACGATAAACGCGGGTGAAACCGCGGGAACATCTAGTATAATAATATTTAAACAATAGAATTTGTCCGCGGCTTCGCTCGCGTAGAAGTAGATTATGTTAGTAACAATACTTTCTTTTAAATAAAATACAGCCTATGTTACTCAGTGATAATAGAGGTAGTTTTCTTAACGAAAACAATTTTTGAAATCGGTTGATTAGTTTTTGAATTAAATCCTTAAAAAAAATCAAATCTTTGCTCTTTATAATATTAGTACCTATAGATAATACAATTAAAGGCAGCGGCGATCATAGAACATAAAACGTAGGATATAGATCAAAAAGCAGTTTAATAATTTTAGGTACAAGATAACAAATTACTTACATGAATGTGAATATTCAATTTAGGCTGAAGTGTTTTAATTAATTTCTTGTAATTAATCAAGTTTTGCTCAATTAGTTCCTTTCGCTTATAGTATACATTATATAATATATCTACTGATGTTATATTATTTTGTAATTATCTAAGATTTAACTATTAATTAATCTCCTCAAGAGCTCTTTACTGTGTAAATATTAAATTGTTTTATAAGTAATTTGGGCCTTGAAAATCAATTAAGCTAAGTATAAAACAACACTCTTGATTGACTCTGAAAGATAGAATAGGGAGTAGTGTGATTAGAGAGAGATGCGACATGAAAGTCGATATAGTGACAAGAATAGAATAGGGTATTTTAAGGTGGTTTAGGCATGTAGAAAGAATGGACGAAAAAAGAAAGACTAATAAAGTTTATAAGGCTAATGTGAATGGAACATTCACAAGGGGAAGACCTAGGCGAACGTTTCTCGATCAGATCGGCAACGTTCTGGAGAAAGGCCAATTATACCAGCCTCTCAAATACCCATCCCTATAGTCTAGATTTATTAGGTTCCATATGTAGCAATAGTTTCCTACACTTGTCGCGGCTAGTGTCTCGGCAAGTGTCACATCTCATTCTAAATTAAGGCTCTCGAAGGGCCTTTGCATGTTGGACCCATGTCCCCGTGTAAGCCTCCCAAAGGACCGGGTTTTCCTTACGCATTAGGAAAATACCCGTGAAAGAGAAACACATAATAATATTCTGTCACAAACACACACTAAGCACAAACCATTTAGCCCAAACTAAGCAGAGCTTGTACTATGGGTACTAAACAATGGATAGACATACATATTATATACTTTTTATTTTGTAAATACCTACATATTACATATAGAAATACCCAGACCAAGACAAACATCCAT
Source organism: Catocala sponsa (assembly GCA_963564715.1). Lineage (NCBI taxonomy): Eukaryota > Metazoa > Arthropoda > Insecta > Lepidoptera > Erebidae > Catocala > Catocala sponsa. Next base: position 25,870,235 of record OY751333.1, on the reverse strand, counting down.
GTTCATGCACACAAATGTTTGACTTGTGCGGGTATTGAACCCACGACCTCAGGCGTGGCAGTCGGTTACACTAACCACTACGCCATCGAGGCCGACTATTAATAGTATTAATAGTAGTTAGAATATTAATTTACTTACGTGTAGTCCAAAGTGAAATCAACGTTGTTAAGTTCTGTAACAAATTAATTGCGTTTAGAAGTGTTTGGTAGAAAACTCAACTCTAAGAGCATTGTGAAAGTTTTACCAAATTTTTAACAATACAATTAGTTCTGGGAATACCTACAGCCTGTGGCAATTCTTAGACTCCATAATCTGTCCTTCTGAGAAACAGAAATAAGTCTATTAGTGTATAACTTTTTATGTAGGTATAATAAAATTAAAGATGGAAGGCTCTCGAATTTATAAGCCAATATTATTTTTTACTTTAAGGAAATTTCGAATCTACTAACTTTACATATGACAAGGAAATAGTCTCGAATTGTAAGTACTAGTACGAGTTTGATTAACTTACTAATTATATCGCTATTTTGGGTTCCTTGCAAGTTTATGCCATCCACAGTATGAGATAAGATTGCAAGATTTGAAAGAAAGAAGACATAAAAAATGTAGCACCAAACATTCTTAGACTAATTACTAAAGTCTGTACAATTCCATTTGTCATGTTTTGCAGGAAGGATATTTTCTATGTTGCAAAGGAACAAACATTAAAATAACAGACATTGACCTTGAGAATTGTCGGTGAGCCCAAACTCACAGACGGTATTGAGCCACTAAGTTTTAGACGGGATTTTGCCTCCCTTTGTGTGTTCTACCGCTGTTCTGATGAGTTGTTTGAGATGATGCCCTCAGCTATTTTTTATCATCGCACCGCTTGCCATCGGCAGGGATTTCATTCTCAAACCTTACAACCTAACTGGTGCCACACCAAGCGGTTCCAAAGGAATTTTCTCCCGCGGACGCTCAGCTTGTGGAATGAACTCCCTGCCCAGGTTTTCCCACAAGACTACAGTTTGGGGTTCTTCAAAAAGGGTGTTAAAAGGTTTTACAAGGTCGGCAACGCGCAAGTAATGCCTCTGGTGTTGCAGGTGAGAGATTAATATATTGGGAAGAGCTAAAAATAATAGTCGTACAAAGGGGCAAAATATTTATTTATTTAAAATTTCAAGTAAGTGAATTAGCTAATATATATATATTTATTTGTAAAGGAAATACACAAATTTTTAGTAATCAGTTTATTCTAGCAATTTATTTTATAGACATAGGAATATTATATACTGGTATTGTACCATAAATTAGTTGAAGTATACACATAAATCACATACAGAAATATATTAGAAATTATTTATTATTTACTAAAAATACATAAAAGTTAATCAGCAAGGTAAGGTTACTTAACTTAGGTCCGTTCGATGTGACTGCTCCGGAGCGAATGTGCCGAGTACGGCGGAGCGACGGCTTTTATAGTTGGTTGTAAACAAGTGATGTCACATCGTACGATTTTAATACAGACTTGTTAATACTTGCATTTTAACATAAAACTATTATAAAAATAGAGTAAATATTTTGAAATTAATTAGTTCAATTACATACTTGGTCTTACAATGGCATAATTAGTAAAAAAGTCACGTTAAACCGTTAAATAAAATGTTATAGAAAACAATAAAAGAACACAGTTTAAACTTAGGTTATAAACATTTTATAAGTTTTTGATAAGAAACTGTTGTAATGTTGTGTTTCACATGTAAACAAGGTTATAATTATTATAGGGATGTTGTTCTTTGTGTCCAATTAATGAAAAAGATTGAAATAATCTATCACAGGCGTCCATAGGCTACGGTGACCACTTACCATCAGGTGGACCGTATGCTTGTTTGCACTTAAGTAGTATAAAAAAAGTAAAAGTAATCACATTTTCTTGCTTTTGGAGATAGAACCTGTAAAATTCGGCGCTTTGTCATTTTACGGTCAAACATACCTAAGATTAATCTACATTTTACCTGTTTACAAAGAAAAGAGAGAGGAAACGTTAACAAGTCAAGGAAACCGTTCCATAAATCCAGCCCATTTACAACACATTATGCAAAGGCATCAGTATAAATTCCCTTTTCGAAATACTTAAATACATTCGAATAAAACGAACGGAAGGGTTTTGTACAAGCTACGAGTTTCATTCATTCGTTCACCATAGTGACGCTCAGTTGAATACGTATTCAGTTGAATCATATTCAATTTTTTTAACCAATTCAGTGGGCCGGTTAATCTGATTTCATAAATTCATTGTTTGCAAGTCTGTGTTAGGCTTAAGTTTTGAACAGATTTTTGTGTGTACGATTATGTTAATACGTTTAGCTATTTGGCAACGGTATTTTGAGGACCCTACAGTAATAACAAATACATAATTTAGATTGAATGAAAGTAATAATCTTGTAAGGTCATCCAGATCGAATTTAGGTAACAGTGGCAATTATTAACGGAGACTGGCCATCAGTGCAAGCGATATTACAGTGCACATGTATGCAAACACTAAGATCGACGTGAAATAGCAGTATTCTTACTGTTGTGTTTCGTTCGGTGAGTGAGAGTGCCGGAGGCCCAATCACCCTCTTTCACCCTTCCCGCTCCTTCTCCTTCCCACTTCCTTTCCTAAAGGGTCGGCAACGCGCAAGTGATGCCTCTGGTTTTGCAGGCGTCCATAGGCTACGGTGACCACTTACCATCAGGTGGGCCGTATGCATGTTTGCCACCTTAGACGTATAAAAAAAATGTCTGTTAAATCCCACAAGAGACATAGTTTAGTGATTCTCTCAGTACGCATCATCATTAAAAAATGTATCTAAATAAATATGTCCAACCAAAATGATAATAAAATATATACGGCAAATATGCCCATAGTTTCAGGCACACAGATATTCTATTCAGATTGTGTCAATAAATCATATTTTTTGTCCAAATAAGTTGTAACGGCATTAAATGTGTTGCGGGTTGTAAATTATTCTGATGAACGCGACGCTTGAATATTTAGGTCAGAAACGGTAAATGAATGTGGCGACAAAAAATTTTGTATTTCAAATGAATAGAAATTTACTATTGTCTCACTTTTATACGAATTAATTTGAACTTAATCCGACGTTGAGGGTGCTTTTAGTCATAGTTGCGGGAACTCAAGTATAAATTATAGCAACAATAGTTTAGATATAGAGTTTTATAATACACCGCGATAAAAACAGTGTAAAATAATTGAAACCAATCAGCTTAACTATAATAAGACAATGATAATAGTGACACAATATTTCTGCTGATACGCGGGGAATTATAGTGCCCCGTACAGTCAGTGTCCGTGTAAAAACTGATATCCAGTCAAATCCGGTTAGACTAAAAAGCCGACCCAAGTGACTTGGGAATAATAAAGGCTAAGGAGAAGAAGACAGTCAGTAGCCAGTTACTGCAATGTTTGGTTTGCGGTCGCACATAGAAATGAAATTGACTCGCATTGACAGTTGACAGTTTTGTTCAGGATAATCAATTCTACAGAATTTGTAGGTATGCAGAGACAATACTTAACAATAGAATTGTGCCTAGTAGCCGATGGCCTACGCCGATAAACAAAATATTTCAAAAAGTAAATTTTACTCATGAATTGACTCCCTTGTACTGAATGAATTCTAATGAGATCAGATACGGTCTGAAGTGAAGTTAAATAGTATCCGAACGCGATTGGAATTGCCATATAGAGAAGGATGCCACGATACAGAGAGGTTGATCTTTGTCATCTCCGTCCGAAATATAGCGGCTTGAAGCCCAAAGTTGAAGGATCTGCCATTTTCATCAACAACAAAATATATTTACATCACATTATTTCATTGAATAAGGAGGCTTTCTAGATTTGAAAATACTGTACTTTGAAACTACTCTTATAATGTTTGTATATTTAAAGATAAACATAAATTTGAGTCTTAAATTAATTACAATTGTATATCAGTTAATACAAGCACCTTAAGAAGAAGCTTATTTAAAACCATACACCGAGTCCCAGAATTGATTCGCAATTCATGATGATGATACTCGACAATTTAAATACATACCTAACAAAGGAAAATATTCCGTAAACAGTTTTTATCGTATTAAAGTTTTATGTATGAATTTCGACAATACGTTCGATCAGAGGGGCTTAGTACGACGAATAAGATACGGTATCAGTTGGGAACAGTTGGCAGATGTTTGACGAATTTACGTGGCTATTTATTTTCGCCATATTGGGTATAATGACGACGCGGGTAATGTGGACAAATTGAGGCTCATGCGTTTTTGTATCATGTAATGATCAACGCCAGCTTCTGCGCATGGAACCTGTTGTAGTTACATGCGCATGTATCCCATGCATCCCACGCCAGTTACATTGTGTTTTATCACCTTTAAGTAATAACTAGATTTAAGCCACGGCTTCGGCGTAAGTTAGTAAATTAGTAACGGTACTGTTTCAAGATGAAAGGTAGGTACCCTATGTCCTTTTCAATTTCCCTGACTTGAGACGCTTATAGCCAGTTGCACTCATTGATCGGTAAACGATTAGCGAAGCTAAGCAACGTTGGGTGCGGTCAGTCTATAGATGTGTGACCATTTAGTGGTATTTCATCTGAGCGTCTCCGTGCTTCGGAGGGCACGTAAAAATTCGGTCCCGGTTGTTGTCAAATTGACAGCAGTTGTTAAGCCATGTCAGAGGCCTACGGGCTGCTTGAACAACTCTTAACAACAGGTTGGCTACTAACCATATGATAAGAAAGAAAGAAGAAGAGTTTCCCTGACAATGTCAATGCGAAATTTCACGATGAAGTCGAGTAGTTAAGGCGTGAAAGCGTAACAAACAAACTCACTTTCCCATTTATAATGGAGAATTTATATACCTTACCTACCTTGTCATATTTGAAGCATAGTCGCCAATAAGCGTATTTCAAAATCCTATGCCAAATGAACAGTAAGCAAGGAGGCGAATCGAGAGCTTTATAATTCCAATAAATCCAAACACTTCAAAAAATTTATAGGACATCTCGTGTTATCTACAAATTGGTGCAAAGAAGGATTATACGTAGCACTCTTGTTGCCAAATGAGCTAGAGATGTGGACAGCGCTGACCAACAACAAAACACAGTGCAAAAACAAAAGCCTCTTACACGTTAGGTTCCCAAAAACAACACGAGTATAATAATACTCAGCAGACGTACTATTTGCGGCAGACTGCTACTTACGATTAGCAATACCTGGCAAGCTTAACAGGATTCTAACGTTTTAAGACTTTCGAGATTTGTACACAAACTTAACGAAATGGGTGTAAAAACCCAGGATACAATCTCTTCGTCTTAAATGTAAAAGTAATGAAAAGAAATGAACCCCATATCTCGGGGGTCTTTTGACCCACAGGGCCCATATTCAAACTCAACCGAGGTATGACCCCAAGGTATCTGTCTGCACACCAAGTTACAAGTCAATATTTTGCCATTTAAAATACATGTGACCTTGTGACCCCTATACCTCGGGGGTCTTTTGACCCACAGGGCCCATAATATTCAAACTCGACTGAGGTATATGACCCCAAGGTGTCTGCACACCAAGTTACAAGTCAATATTTTTTCCGTTTAAAATATGTGACCCCTAAATCTCGGGGGCCTTTTGACCCACAGGGCCCATATTCAAACTCGACTGAGGTATGACCCCAAGGTGTCTGCACATTAAGTTATAAGTCTATCGGTCCAGTGGTTCCGGAGTTATGCCTGTCACAAACATCAATCTGTCACTAACACACAGACCGTCACAAAGTGTTTTCATTAACCTCTTCGAAGAAGACTCAGAGGTTAATAAACATAATACTAGAAATGGGTTATTTGCATTGAAGTATTTAAAGGTAATAACTATCTTTTGATTGCCCGACGTTTCGACCGACTTGTATCGATCGTGGCAAAGATATAAGTCGGTCTATCTGGTACTATATTAAAAGGATTTGTAATTTAATTAGGTTTATGCTCTCAGCTGCACTTTTAGCTGCTTAAGGAATGGTTCACTTGCGATTGAGTAGCATCGTCTTGATTGACAATTATCGCCTGCTTCGTGCCTCGGAGAGCACGTTAAGCCGTCGGTCCCAGCTGCCATGAACATCTATGGCAGTCGTTATTTGGAAGTCAATGCCCTCTAATATCCTGATACTAGTTTAGCCTTAGGGTATCGTTAGCTTTCGGGTTACGGAGGTCAGATGGCAGTCGCTCCGTGTAAAACTGATATCCAGTCAAATCCGGTTAGACTAAAAAGCCGACCCCAAGTGACTTGGGAATAATAAAGGCTAAGGGAGAAGTCTCCGATACTTACTGACAAACATAGTAATATCAAACTTATTTATGAACTGTAACATTGCTGGACATGTGCCTCTTGTCAGTATGAGAACTATAGTCCACCCGCTTGCACAGTATGGGTTAGTAGAGACAGACATCCCTCCAACACATTATGACGAAATCTCAGACAAGCTGATTTACTTACAATCTTTCCTTTAGCGATAGATATAATTAATACTTCAAAATCTAAAAGCTATCGCTGTTCCATTTACAAACACTTTTTGTCAAGCATCTTATGTTGAATTCGAAGAATTTTGTGTCGCGAGCTCTTTATAAACATATAATAACCAGACACAAAATACACCCAGAATTAGAACAATTTATTTGTGGCATTCGAACTAACAACACTTGGCCTGGTAGCAGCGGTATAAAGACCGTTTAACCGCTATGCCATCTGTGCAGCCATTGAACATATTTCAATGATTTAGTAAAAAAGGTGTGATATTGTGGACTGGATGAAGTAAACACTAAAATAAAGTATCAAACTTTTAAGGATTTAATTTTGTGTTTGCTTAACTTTAATAATAAGATATATGATGACGTCACGGATGTTAATATCGGAGTGTCAATCAATTCTCGTAAAAAAATCTTTTTAATCTAGAGTTCCGATCAAATCTGTGTATCATAAATATCACAAATAGTACTCTTTAATTCAATTAAACGTCAAATGTGAACATAAATCGATTTGATTGTTGGGCCGAGACCTCGACAGGGTCGCGATTTGCATGTGAGAATGATTCGCGCTACCTCGCTGGCTCTGGTAACAGCGAGAAACACCGTGGTAGCTTTAGTCGCTAGGACTGGGACTTTCCCCGAGTGAGTCCGACATAACCTCTCCACCGCGTCGCGTAGAGGTAAGGCCTAGCAAACCCAATAAAAAAAAAATTTCGCTGCTATAAGATATTTATATTTTAAATTAACTATAGTTTGTATATAATATATGAAATACATTATCTATTTAGATTATAATTACCCAAATTATGCCTGCTTACATACTACAGCTTCGTGCTTTAGCGAAGGATTTTTTACATAACATAAATCTCACTATACAATATGGAATCAGAGCTAACTTTCATAACAGAGTTCGAAATCCTTCAAAACCCTTTTTAAGTTAAGGCTGAAGAATTTAGAACTTGTGGTATGTTAAATTATAAAGCGTCGCTATGCACTTCAAAATTACTGCAGGAACTAAAACTTTGAACTCATATCAAAATATGCAGGGTTCAGGCAAACTTCGTCTAGCGGAAACGCGCCCTTAATTCCAAAACCGTTGCTTCCAAATGTTCTATTTACTTTGAATTGAAATCCAACAAGCTATTTCTAAATGCAGTCGCGTAAATAAATCACTACTGTTTTAACTCACTCGTTTTCTCTTGTATTGTTTTCTTAAACCACGGAAGCTCGTAATTTATCACAGCCAAGATATGGAAGTCGAAAAAACAAAAAAGATTGCAGTTTGTAGAAATCTTTGTACAAACAACGCGGGACTATTAATGGAGTGTCACGTCTCAGCAGATCAATGAACAAGACAATTATTGGAAACACGTCTTTACTTTCTACACACTTTACTTGTCTTTTTTTGAAGTGAAAACTTCTTTAGCGGCATTGTGCACTTTTTTGTGGTGGGTAAAAAATGTTAAACTCGCGTCAAGAGACGTGACCTGATCGATAATTCGTAAGACGGAGGGAGAATTGTCAAACTCGCGTCAGGACACGTGACCTGATCGAAAATTCGTAAGACGGAGGGAGAATTGTCATGTTTGTGTACGATAGCGCAATAAATGAATATTGTATTTTACCACATAAATAATAGTACTTTTATACTGATAATTAAAGCAATTCGTGCAAAATTATTCCCTAACCATTCCAAATTATCAAAAATGCACAAAGTTAATATTCAAGTATTCACTTCTGCCGGCACTCCCGGAGTGCAACTTTCTTTATTTTTTCATTGTTTAAGATAGACCTTTTATTGGTACTAGAGGGAACCTTGGAGATAACACTGAATTATGTTATATACTAATATATGTATGTATATGGCTAAAATTAATAAACCATCTCCACCGTCTGGTGGAATAACATATACATAACATTGATAATAAGCTTTCCTAAAATATAATTATATTTTTTGACCTCTCGAAGTTCAACATCAGACAATCCTAAATAGACTTAAGAAAATTTAATAATCCTTACTAATATTATAAATGCTAAAGTAACTCTGTCTGTCGGTCTGTCTGTCTGTCTGTTACCTTTTCACGCTCGATCCACTGAACCGATTTAGATGAAATTTAGAATGAAGATAGCCTGAGACCCTGGGAAGGACATAGGCTATATAATATCACGCTATGGCTCACGGGAGCGGCGCAATAACCACAGGTGAGCGGGTGAGACCGCGGGCACAGCTAGTAATGAATAAAGGAAAGGCATGTCTATACACGCCTTTCCTTTATTCATTATTATTAAATTTTTCTCTCTCATTCTCATTATTCTAAATTCTTTATATTATGCTTGGATATAAAAAGTTGTGGTCGAAGTAGAGACCTCGGCACCACTTCACGTGAGGACGTAGTATTGGCAGTTCTGCTCGTGACCTACACGATTGTTTACTATCAGGGGGCAGTGAAGTCATTCTGACAGTCAATATTAAAATAAAATAAAAATAAACCACTTGTTCCAATAACTATAGTACTGCTTCCAGCGGTAGTGAATGCGATAGCTGTGCATGAGGTCTCCGGTTCGAATCCCGGGTCGGGCCAACAAAAAGTTATCGGGTTTTCTGTTAAGAATTCTCAATAGCAGCCCGGAGTTAGGAAGTTGGCGGTGTTAGACACCCCCGTGCCTCGGCAAGCACGTAAAGCCGTTGGTCCTCCGCCTGATCTCTCTCCGGTCGTGTAGGATTACTGTCCCATCGGATCATGAGAGTAAGGGAACAGAGAGTGCTCTTGTGTTTGCGCACACACTTGTGCTCTATAATATCTCCTGCGAAGATGGCTAGTCTCAGTTAAGATTGGCCGCCGTGACCGAAATTCGGTCTGAATGACATTATTATTATTAGTACTGGGTACTTGCTGAACGTATGCTTTTGCTTATTTCTCAAAGAAACGTATGAATCTATTTATAGTGTCGTCAAAAACCATGTTGCTTGGCATTGTATTCCTTATCAGCGTTCATGTTGATTTGTAGTAGTTTTTCGTAGCTTTTCCTGATAGTAATTAATGTTCGAAGTTTTGTGTAACCTTGGGATACAAAAACATTAGTATTTAGTAATGAATTTTCGTGACGTCATTGTTTCGAGACACTTAGTCAGTTCGCTTCTGTTCATTTGTTTTTGTGTCGACGGCTATTCGAGATAATATGGTTAACTGGTCTTGCTTATAGTTGTCCCTTTCATATACATACATATGTTTTGTTTATAGATTCAGTGGCATTGCTGTAGTGTATGCAACTGCTGTGCATGAATTTCAGGAATAGTGTAGCTGGTCTTTTATGTTAAGAAATTCTCAGAAGCAGTATGTAATCGAAAACGGTATGTGAATATACTCATTCATAAAATGTAATTATTGTATGAATGAGTCTGTACGCGGTAACCGGAGACGAATCTAAATATTATTATAGTGGCTTCGGGTTCGGATACCGTGACACATTACTGTTTATCAATTAATGTAATCAATGTATTCTTAAATAATGTATATAGTAGGTAGTAGATCCTCGCTGGTTTCAGCATGAATGGGCCGGTTCGACCGGGGTAGTACTACCCTCTCACAGAACACCGGCGTGAAGTAACGGTACCCGTACTGTTGCGTTTCGTATCGGTGAGTGAGAGAGCCGGAGGCCCAGTTACCCCGATCCTTTTCCTATCCTTTCCTTTGTCCTTTCCCTCCTGCATTCCTTTTTAAAGGGCTGGCAACGCACTTGTAACTCCTTTGGGGTTGCGGGTGTCCATGGGCGGCGGTAATCGCTTACCATCAGGCGATCCGTCTGCTCGTTTGCCCCCAATGCTATAAAAATTAAAAAAACCTAATATAATTTACACCCATGTAAACTTTCTTTCAATTTTTATGTTTTATATTGCTTAATTGACTAAATAAAGTAAACTGTGTACTTTATTTTATTTATATATTAAGGGGGAGATGTGAGGGAATCTATATAAAAATGTATGCTTTACTCTAATATATTCAGTGTTTACAAATTTATAGTCAAACTTGTTTCTGTGTGCGGCTTCGCCCATGTGTGTACCACGGGAATGCTTTACTAAGATAAATGTATTGAACGTGTTAATTCGGCACATCGGTCTATCTGAGGTCGAAGTTTAAAGCACAGTCGATCCAAAACACAAACTTTCACATTTATAGTAGGCTAAAAATATCCGGACAAATTATGTACTTATTACCCCAATTTTGTACCCATTACTCAAAGTTTAAAGTTTGAGGCTATATTTACACAACCTTTCTCAAACATGTGATATCATAGGAGTAGCCTATTAGTTCGTACTCTAATGATATACTATCTAAAGCAAATTGTTCACTGTCATTTTCAATTAAAAGTTTTTGACGAGGGTGTGGTGTGAGCCTCTTGGGAACACATAATGGAAACAACACCTCCATTTGTTTATTATTAGAGAATTAATAAGAACTAGCGGTCGCCTAGTGCTCGAAATTCGACCAGTTTGCCTGTAAGATATTGCTGATATATATGCGACCAAAGTTAGCCTGTAAGATATTGCTGAAATATGTCATTATACTCGTATATTGATATATGTAACCATAGTTACGCGCTTCAACTGCGTGTGTCAAATGCATGGTTGTGTGCGTGTAGTGTTTTTTGTATTTCTAATGCATATTTTAAAAAAATATTAGCATTCGTCACTTCTTCTCTGTATAAACTACTAGATGTTCCCGCGGTTTCACCCGCGTTTATCGTTACTGCGCCGCCCCCGTGGGTCGTAGTGTGATGTTATATAGCCTATAGCCTTCCTCGATAAATAGTCTATCCAACACTAAAAGAATTTTTCAAATCGAACCAATAGTAATCACGCAGAATAAACCAGGAGAAACATCGTTTGTACTATGTCTGTAATGGGTAATTATTTTGCTGCGATGTTATTTTAAAACTGCTATATCTCCTAAGATATTCATTGAAATCGAATGATATAAAGGGCAATTTTGTTTTAAATTAAATACTTGTGACGTATTTATTTGGATAAGGATTAATATCATGTTTATAAAAATACCTTCGCAAATAATGCATTATTTTAGAACAAATTTCGTTAGCATAAAAATGGTTATAGTGAGCCAACCTTAAAAGATAGACATATGCTGTCGCGGACTTTTTTTTAGAACTTTTAAAGGGGTACAATTCTGTCATACATGATTTTTGCGAAACTTTAACTGTTTACGCAGCGCACGCAGCGGAAGCTCTCAAAAGGAAAAAATACTCTCCGATTTTGAAACATTCTTCATTGGTGCTCCGCTCCTATTGATCTTAGCGTGATGATATATAGCCTATAGCCTTCCTCGATAAATGGGCTATCTAACACTGAAAGAATTTTTCAAATCGATCCAGTAGTTCTTGAGATTAGCGCGTTCAAGTAAACAAACAAACAAACAAACTCTTCAGCTTTATAATATTAGTATAGATAAGTATGCGAAATTTCATACTCCGCCGTCCGCCCAATTTTCGTAAAAAGGGATCCAAAGTTTTCGCTTCACTTATTAATATATAGATTAATAATGAAACATTATGGTTGATACCATTTCAAAGATTTGTAATACCACACGAAATTGCAGCAAAGTTTATCGCCTAACTACCTGGAAACGATTTTAATTCAGTTTTTGAAGTGAACATTTCTTTAGGCGCGTTGAGCACTTCTTGGGTGAACAAAAATCATAGAACTCGCGTCATCGTCACGCTTCGTCATCGTAACGCTTCCACGCTTTCCATATTTGAATTATTTTAGAATATTAACAATATCTCAGAAATGGTGTGTCCTACGCAAAAAATAACGAAATTGACCCCCTTAATAACCCCTAAGAGAGTATCAAGAATCCGGTTTTTTTTTAAATAAATATTTTATAGATTAAAGTTTATATGGCAGCGCTCAAGTCAGTATCGAGTTGACAACTTTCAATGGGTTGTTTTATATATACTAGCGGTCGCCAAGTGGTCGAAATTTACCTATAATTTATTTAAATTTTAAATTTGATCGTTATTAAGGTTTATTGTCTATAACTAATACCCTTATAATCACGTTTCATATAGTCACCTACGCCACATACATAATTATGAATGTAACCATAGTTACGAAGCATTCTACGAAGTCAACCGAACCATGCCGAAATACTACGAACGCGATTCGACTACTTGTGTCAAATGTATAGTTGTGTGCGTGTAGTGTTTTTTTAATTAATTTAATGTATTTCTAATGCATATTATATAAAAAATATTAAGATTCGTACCTACTTCTCCATATAAACTTTAACTGTGCCAAATTTCATACTCCTTCATCCGCGCAATTTTCGTACAAAGTTTTTGCTTTACTTATTAGTATATTTAGATAATCACACTTGTTGCTTTGAAGGGTAAGCAGAGATTGTGGAAGATAGGCAGAAAAATATATGTCTACAATTCGGCCATTTGGTGCGCTTACTCCTTCGGGGATATGCAGGTGAAAGGCTATATAGTTTTTAAAAAACATATAATCGTTTGAATTTAACATGGATTTTAATACTACTATTGACAGCACGGATATCGTAGTAGTTTAAGTGGTCGCCTCGCCACTGCTTCTGCGCCGAGTGTTGTGAGTTCGATTCCCACACGGGACAAATCGCATCTCTGAGTTTTCAAAGTTATATGCGTATTAAATAGTTAATTGTAGCTCGTTTAAACGATGAAGGAAAACATCGTGAGGAAACCTGCATGTTTAAGAGTTCTCCATAATGTTCTCAAAGATATGTGAAGTCTGCCAACCCGCGCTGGGCCAGCGTCGTGGACTATAGCCTAACCCTTCTTACACTGAGAACAGGCCCGTGCCCAGCAGTCGGACAGTTTAATACAGAGGTGATGTTATTATTATATATAACCTTTTAAACTATTTAAATTAACACTTTACCTGACTTTTCATATATTAACAAAATCATAAAATAAAATGTGTTTTTACTAAAATTAGTTATAAGACAGGACAGCTTAGAACTTAGCCACTTTAGAAAAAAGATGTTACGACAAAGGTAAAGGTTATTAAATTAAGGTAAACTATGACACTCTGGAAAGACCTTAAAAATTTACCCAGCCATTTTTACCATTAATTAAGGTAAAATAAAGAGCAAATTGTTATGCTTAGTACCGTACAACATCTAAATATACATATGTATGTACAAGATATTAAAAGTAGAAGGAAAATGTACGTAAAACTTTTCTATTCCGCTTTTAGTAGAATATGTTTCCGGGAATGGCTGTTACGTGTAATTATACATACGTAAACATAATATATGTATGTATGTGTATATGTAGTACTGCTGTAATAATATTTCGTTTATATTATAAGATCCTAGACCTGCCAGACCTACGTCATTTAAGTACAGGTGAATTCCTTACATAAATCTGTAACTAGCTTTTGCCCGCGGCTTTGCCCGCGTAAAAGTAGGTTAGGTTATATTTAGTAATCCTTACTATCATTACTAATATTATAAATTCGAAAGTAACTCTGTGTGTCTGTCTGTCTGTTACCTTTTCACGGCTAAACCACTCAACTGATTTAAATGAAATTTGGTATAGATATAGTTTAAAACCTGGGGAAGGACATAGGCTACTTTTTATTGATGTAGGTACCAAGCGGGCGCAGCCGCACGCAAAAGCTCGTATATTGTATAGGTATATAATATATGTATATTTTATGTGTAAGTAATTTCTTTTTTTTTATAGTGACACGGCAAAGTGATTGTAACGGACCTGATGGAAAGCCCAATTACAGGCCAGAGACAGTGACGACGAGGAGAAGACAGATGTCTTCTAGCCGTCGTCAGTGTCAAGCCGGTCTGACCAGATGCTTCTTCACACTACGTTTGAAGGACCCAATGTCATAGAAGGGAGGGACACATGTGCCGGAAGACCGTTCCAAAGTTGTATGGTACGGCATAAGAAGGAAATGCTGAACCTTTTGGTGCGAGACGGGATTGTGCTAACCGTCCATCCGCGGTTACGCAGACCGCCACATCTGGTTTTCGAAAGGAAGGGGGAAGGTGTGATGAGGTCAAATAACTCTTCAGAGCATTCGCCATGATAGAGGCGATGCTCTTATTCTACCGGAAACTAACTATTTAAAGCATTTGCAAGCTTGGTAACCACTATAGTTATTCCGTAGACATATATACAGAACCTTTTACCTTATTCCATAAAACAGTAAGAAATAATTTCTTTGAATATAATAATTATTAAATTTTACCTTATCTTTTATTATTAAGTGCATACAATATTGAATGTAACTGTTTCACAAAGCCGCTCATGCTATGTACTTATTATCTTTATATATTATACTAGCTTTTGCCCGCGACTTCACTCGGTTTAATTTAGAATTTGACAACCAATTCGGGTTGTACTCTGTTTGTAATAATATAATTCAATCATGATTCGAAAGACACGTGGCGCCATTTATTATCATAAGAACGTTATTATTGTTTTCCTCGTGAACAGTAATTTTTTTCGGGATGGAAGGTAGCCTATGTCCGTTTCTGTACACCTGTCAACGTATATGCAAAATTTCAGGATGATCGGTTCAGTGGTTTAGGCGTGAAAAGGTAACAAACAAACAAACTCATTTTCGCTTTTATAATATAAGTTAGGATAAATCTTCTGTGCGTGTATTTGTAACTAAACTCCACCTAAACAGCTAGACCGATTTTGATGAAATTTTTTGTGTGTGCTCATGTGGATTCTCGAATGGTTTAGATTTGGGTTTTTATTTATTTTTTTCGTGTGTACAGGACAACGTCTGTCGGGACAGCTAGTATTATGTATAACACTTTTTACGTGCGCACATAACTTTCAAAAGCATGTTACCAACTTTTATGCGCCTAATACTAAAGCGACTCTTTCTTTGCTATATATTTAGATTTTTCGTATTTGGATTAAATGAAGTCTGCGCCATTTTAGTTATTTTCCTGGGGCGACATGCTTTATCCTATCTATTATTGAGGTCAAAGAACGGTATTAAAGGAACGTCTTTCGTTAATTAAAATACTGTACATAATTAAATATCTTCAACATTAAATAAATATTAAAATAATTAGCTGTGCGTCACACAAAGAGGTAACCTATAACTAATCTAAGTTAAGAAACCGTTCTAATTAAAACTTTGGTTTTAGACGAACAATCAACCGCCCGAGGCATTCGTTTCCGCTAATTATTATTCCCTTGAAATGGTAATGAAGTAAGCACTTAGATCTTTTCGTAAAACCAAACAGATCGAAAATGGAGATTTTATAAGGTAATACTTAGCTTATCGCCAGGCTATTTCATGCTGTTTGATGATATTTGCATATTTAGATGAATAATGTTTGAGCTTGACTATGACAGGTGATTATACGATGTTTACATCCATTTGTGGTCTTTGTTTAATTTGTAGGCGGATATTAATTAAAAGCAGCGATAGCCTAGTGGGAAACCGTTAGACTGCCACGCAGAGGTCTCGAGTTCGAATCCAAGGCGCGCATCTCTGATTTCTCGAAGTTATATGCGTATTAAATAGTTGATTATCGCTTGCTTAGTTTGATCTCTTTAAAGTTTGCTGGCCATGAGTTGTTGATCAATTAGCTTTTTTTGCTGCGCAATTAGTATTTTTTTGCTGTGCAGTTAAATACTACCCATTTAGATTTCACCTCGCACGGCATCTCGCGTTGTTTTTCTTCTATCGACGGTGAAGTGCCAATACCTCCTGTCACTTTTCTAGAAATTCACTTTTTAATCGTTTTGAATTTAAAGGCGTTATTTAGATTCAAAACGATTAAAAAGTGAATTTCTAGAATAATTACAGTTAGGTATTGGCATTTCACCATCGCTATGTATATTAGTTGGCAGCAATAGCCTAGTGGGAAACCGTTGGACTGCCACGCAGAGGTCTCGAGTTCGAACCCAAGGCGCGCATCTCTGACTTTTCGAAGTTATATGCGTATTAAATAGTTGATTATCGCTTGCTTTAACGGTGAAGGAAAACATCGTGAGGAAACCTGCATGTCTGAGAGCTCTCCATAATATTCTCGAAGATATGTGAAGTCTGCCAACCCGCACTAGGCCAGCGTGGTGGACTATGGCCTAACCATTCTCATAGTGAGAAGAGGCCCATGCCCAGCAGTGGGACAGTTTAATACAGGGCTGATATTATTATATTATATATTATATGTATATTATATTAGAGACTAACTTTTACTCATTACTTATTGCTTAAATGTTTCATGAGTGGTAAGTGAGTTAATGGATGCAGCTCTATACCATACAGATTTGTTTAGCTCGAAGTTAGATAGTTGACGGTATTGCACAAATCTGTGCGTAAAACAGTTGGTTCTGCGCATGATATCTCTTCTTATTTATTTAATTAATTTATTCACAAGCATAACTATAGCTACAAGTTATTACTTATACGGGAGTGTAGTCCTTATCTAATTCATACATAACATAATATAACGTTATCTTAGAGAATTACTAAAAGAACAGGAAAATATATCAACCCAATTAGCCACATTGGTGAGTGTCTTTAGCGTACGCATCATTGCTTTGTCTAGTAAGTAACGAGGAAAATATCAAACCATTAAGCATTAACGTGGTGTAATGTCCCTACAACACAAAGGTAGGATCATTCAACCAGCTTGGATGTCGGGAACTTGTATATATAGTAACTCGCTGTGTAAACTCCGCTTGCGTCATTCAGGAATGTATGGCAAAGTGCAAATTGTTTACAGCGCCATCTCTTGACATGTGTCGGTACTTTTCCTTTTGAGTGGAGTCACTACAAATACTACTTGTATTACTTAGTGGTTAATAGGTGACTTCTTTCTAGGAGATCTTCGAGTAGCAATACAAGTTTTGGAAATGCGCCCGGTATACGCCTACTTGGCACTTTGCGTAACCCAGGTATTGAATCGGGATCTCAAAATTGGTCGCAAACATAAGTACCGTAACTAACAAAATAAAAAAGGGTATATATGTATGTTTATCCATTGTCTAGTACCCATAGCACAAACTCTGCTTAGTTTGGGCTAGATAGTGTTGTAAGTATGTGATAGAATATTATTATTATAAATATTTACTGTCAATCGGTAAAACCCGGTAGCACTTTACACCAGCATTTTTTATTTTTAAAAGCTGTTATGTGAATGATTTTTAAAACGTTGTTACAATATTTTTGCGTATTATTTAGTTACGCTAAAAAACTATGTTCTATGAAAAGCTTGGTAAAATCAAATTCATGAAGAACATCAGTTGGTAAAGCGATGATGTTGTCCATTGAGTGTTTTGATTGTACGTACCTATGGACGAGGAAAGACTGACTAAGAAAGTTTATAAGGTTAGTGTGAATGGAACAGTCACAAGAGGAAAAACTAGGCGAACGTTTTTCGATCAGATTGGAGGCGTTCTGGACAAAGGCCAGGTTAAGAGCTCCTTGAACCGACGGGCGTGTATGAGGAATGTGATGAAAGTGAATTAAGCCAGAAAAGTGTGTCAGGATCGTAGCAAATGGAAATCCGTAGTCTCTGCCTACCCCTATGGGAAACAGGTGTGAAAATATGTATGTATGTATGTACCTATGGCGTAGCGGTCGCTTCGCCGCCGCCCAGAGTGTTTTGGGAGTTGGACGTTAGACAAAAAATTGTTTAATTCACGAATAGTTATTTAGGGATTGAGTGTTCTTTGAGTGCGTTATTTGAATGTTTGTAAAGTTCTCCGCGATATAAGTATTATTTCTAGTAGGAATTTTCTTTGTAATGAAAAGAAATAAAAATTTATGGTTTCAAATTCCGCTTCACAGATTGACTTTTTGCTTTATGTTGCTATAGAAAGGACCTTTGTTTTATATTTTTGGTTTTATATTGTCAATAAAAGCCCATTTAATAATCCTCAAATATATATACTGCTGACTGCTTTGATGGCGATTGTGAAAGAGACTGCAGTACATGAGTTTGATTTTCGAGTCGGACAAAGTGTTTATATGTTTTCTGTAAAGAAATTCTCTGTAACAGGATGGAGTCTGAAACTGTGCTTCTTAATAGGTGGAGCCTGAAAGCATAGTTAGTGAAATGTGGGTGCATTATAATATCTCTGCCGGTCCGTTCG
Organism: Catocala sponsa; assembly: GCA_963564715.1. Classification (NCBI taxonomy): domain Eukaryota; kingdom Metazoa; phylum Arthropoda; class Insecta; order Lepidoptera; family Erebidae; genus Catocala; species Catocala sponsa. Next base: position 25,851,540 of record OY751333.1, on the reverse strand, counting down.
GCGCTGTCGCCGCTTCATATCTGTTCATCTTCATATCAGTAGTTTAAAATAATTTGAAAATTAACTTTAAAATATAGCAACGTGGCGCAGCGTTAGTGAACGCGAATCCCGGGTCGAGCCAACTACGAGTCATTGGGTTTTTCTGTTAAGAAATCTCAATAGCAGCCCGGAGTTAGGAAGTTAGCGGTGTTAGACACCTCCGTGCCTCGAAAAGCACGTAAAGCCGTTGGTCCTGCTACTGGTCTCTCTCCGGTCGTGTCGGACTACCGTCCCATCGAGTCATGAGAGTGTGGAACAGATACACATTTTGTACACCTATATTTTGTCAAATAAATGCGTAAACTTCGGCTATTCTAATTATGAGCTGTGTATTATATAAAGTGATTTGAACACAAAACAATAGGTATTTCGATTTTTCTGTGTGTTTAACGTTAAATCTACTTAACTTATTTTGATGCATGAGTTTAGGTTTGAGTTCGGGGTAGAACTTGCAATATAAACTATATTAAATTTGACAATGTTTATTAGATCCAGAGTTGTAGTTCGTTAGATTGCTATTTTTTTTAATTAATTTATTTATTGTTAATTACAACGGTTAAATTAACCAATTACAAAAATTAACATAGATTACAAACTGATAACGATAATAACATAGATTAAATACAAAAATTGTTAATAATAATAATTTATACAAACAATAACTAATACGGCACCGCAGAATCTCTCGCATACTTTTTCTCGCAGAATACCAGGCATACTCTTATAATTTCATTCCACTTGTCAGCAAAATAACAGACAAGACATGACGTAATAACAGACAGTGGTTTGATCAGCTGTCGCCTAGAACACACGTAATACTCCGTCGCACTACACAGAGGTTTAAGCACAAACAAAGGTAACACAATATCCAGGAAGGCGTCCAATATTGCTCCGTTTAATTCAGAAGATTGATCAATCTTTGCTGCAGCTCGCTCGAGAAACACAATGGTCAGAAAATTTCCTATTCTCTGTGTTGCGCGCAAGTAACAGGGAACTATGAAATATACTAGCTTTTGCCCGCTCGCGTTAATTTAGAATTTGACAATCAATTAGGGTTGTACTCTGCTTGTAATAATATAATTCAATCATGATTCGAAAGGCATGTGGCGCCATCTATTATCATAAGAACGTTATTGTTGTTTTCCTCGGGAACACAAATTCTTTTCGGGATGAAAGGTAGCCTATGTCCGTTTCTGTACACCTGACAATGTATATGCAAAATTTCAGAATTATCGGTTCAGTGGTTTAGGCGTGAAAAGGTAACAAACAAACAAACAAACTCATTTTCGCTTTTATAATATTAGTTAGGATTAGGATTATAGCACTATACGTGTATTTTCGTAGGGGTAGGCAGAGCTGTGTGATAACTCATACGACAAAAGATAAACTTTTTGATGAATTTTAGCTAATATTATCATTTACGTTCTTATTCACCTCTCCAGCTAGCTTGTGTAAGAAGTAGGTTCTGATCAGTAATGTGTTGGGGAAGAAGCGAATCCATTTTCTTTCTTTTTTCTTTTCTTTTCGTGTGGTGGCAAGAGTTGTTCAAGCCGCCCGTAGGCCTCTGACATGGCTTAACGACTGCTATCAATTTGACAACAACCGGGACCGACTTTTGTCGTGCCCTCCGAAGCACGGAGACGCTCAGATGAAATACCACTAAGCAGTCACCCATTTATAGCTGACCGCACCCAACGTTGCTTAACCTCGCTAATCGTTTACCGATCAGTGAGTGCAACTGGCTATGAGCGCCTCAGCGAATCCATTAAAATGTATTTTTAATCGTCTAGACACTAGGATAAGCACAAACAACGACCTAACTATTCGGCGAATATTGCTGATTTTCAAAATGACAATAATTTATGAACTGAAAACTCAAGTACATACATAGTTTCACGCCTGTTTCCCAGAGGGGTAGGCAGAGACTACGGATTTTCATTTGCTACGATCCTGACACACTTCTCTGGCTTCATTCACTTTCATCACATTCCTCATACACGCCCGTCAAGTACTTACATATATGTAACTATTTACATACATCACATGATCTCTCGAAGTTCAAGGATTCAATCATTGGGTTCGCAGCTGCATATATTATGTTTAATACTTACTATTGGGATATTACATCCCACGTTATAGGAGCAAATATGTTGCCCTCTATGACACATATTTACAGATGCTGCGCTTCTGCTACTAAAAATGTCTTAACAGAAGAATCAAATAGCAATTTTCACAGCCCGGAAATCTAACCATGTAAGTTTTTTTTTATACTACTAAGGTTGCAAACAAGCGTACGGCCAACCTGATGGTAAGTGGTTACCGTAGTCTATAGACGCCTGCAATACCAGAGGCATCACTTGCGCGTCGCCGACCCTTTAGACAAAGAGTAAGTGGGAAGGAGAAGGAGCAGGAAGGGGGAAGAGGGTGATTGGGCCTCCGGCACTCTCACTCACCGAACGAATAGGTAGGAATACTGCTATTTTATGTCGATATTCAGTGAGAGGGTAGTTCTTCCCAGGTCAAGCCGGCCCATTCATGCTGAATTCACGATCACGTTAGATCCATAGAAGTAAATAAGAAAATTATTTAGGTTTAAGTATACTTGTCAGATTTTCATTTAGCCAATAGGCTAGGATGAAATCAACAAGCGGCTAGATCGCACCAAATACTCATAGTACAAGCTCTGCTTAGTTTGGGCTAGATGGTGTTGTGTGTAGGTATGTGGTACATAACATGTGAATAAAGCTTGGTTGTAGAGCCGGTAACACACCTCCGAACTTATCGAACAATCTATATTTAGTCACTAATAACACCCTACTGGATGCCTTCTGCCGATTTGACAGGTCAATTAACTTCGCCCGCGCTATCCCGCGGCCCAAAATAGGTCACTAAGGAAACCCAAAAACAATTTATTTGAGCAATAATTCCTTACACGTTTCTTTAATATTTTGCCTAAAAGAACACTCGCATTCTGAACGATTTTAATGATTCAATGAACATAGCAAAAGAAGGACGGAAAATTTTCTTTTATGTTGGAATTGGAAACAAGCTCAATGCTTTAAAGGTGGGAACATATCTTGGTATTTATATTTAATGATGCTTAATTTGGATTTGTTTCAAAACGTTTTCTTTTTCAGAATTGGTTTTGTGTTTTGTTTTTCTATTATATAATGGTTGTTAGAGAGTTTCGAGGAAAAAGGAGGCCTTTAATATTTCGCGTCTTTATTAAAATTTTCTCGAGATGAGGGAATTTCAAAAAGAGAATTTCCGTAGTCATTCTAAAAAAGAAATTAAATTGACATAATTTTGTCGTTTTTGTTTATCTGTTTATTTAATAACCTATTGAATCGCAGCGGCACACCAGCAACCACAATAGATTTTCCATTATGTGTGGCATTTGAACAATTGATAGATTAATAGTATATGCCAAAGGTTGCGTCTGCCTCTGTGTAATCCAGGAGATGGTCTATTTGTGGTCCAAGTTGAATCCAAATCGTTACGTGATTGTGGAACTAAGATCCAAACATCTTCATACACTCATGTTTATAGAAAACCACATTTTGCCCACGGCTTCACTTGTGTAATTGTAGGTTAAGTTATAAACAGTACTTGGTTTTGGATTAAAGGTACCCTATTTCCTTTTCTGTCAAGGTGGGGATATATAGACACAGGTACGAATGCATGTGACTGCGGCGTATCACCACAGACAATGAGGCATCTGTTGTTGTGCCCCATGAGCCCAGAATCGTGCACACTGGATGACCTGTACCAGGCTACACCAAATGCAATCCGCGTTGCCGAAAACTGGTCAAAAATTATATAAAATGTGTTGCCATCGACACGATAAGTAAGTAAGTATAACCCTGGCAATGTGTATTTGAAATTTCATGATGATCGCTCGAGTAGATAACGCATGAAAGCGTAACAAACAAACTCACTTTCACATTATATTAGTTAGGATACAGACACAGCTTTCTAATACTATAGGTTCAACATCGATTTCCCGCCTCAAACAAACTTAATATCTAAGAAAAGACAACTAAACTTGTAACACCAAATCTCCAAAAGATTCCCTCTGTGTGTTTAATCGGCACTATTTAGTATTCCATACGACAGTGGCAATATATTGTGACCGGTTTGCACCAATCACGCGTAAAACCAACTTATCCAATAATACGAAATGGCTGTATTACGTTAACCGCAGGCGATATCGAAGGCAGTTACGTGGTTAATTATGTACCTGTTTTTATGTAAGACAATTTCCCGGTAAGGTAATTATGGGTTGTGTTGTGTGAGGTTGTTGATTGTTATTTTCTATGAATTTGCTGTGGTTGGTTTGACTGCCACAAGTTTCTTGTAGCGAAGCATAGAAGGGTGCTATTTATTTTTAAAACGACATCACTAATAATAATTTCTGTGCAGTAGGGAACTTTACAAACATTCAAACAACGGGCACAAAGAACGTCTAGACTTGGGAGTAGTAGAGCCTCGCTGATTTCAGCATGAATGGGCCGGCTCGACCGGGGAAGGACTACCCTCTCACAAAATATCGACGTGAAATAACAGTATTCTTACTTTTGTGTTTCGTTTGGTGGATGAGAGTACCGGACGCCCAATCACCCCCTCACCCCTTGCCCGCTAATTCTCCTTCCCACTTCCTTTCCTTAAGGGTCGGCAACACGCAAGTGATGCCTCTGGTGTTGCAGGCGTCCATAGGCTACGGTGACCACTTACCATCAGGTGGGCCGTATGCTTGTTTGCCACCTTAGTTGTATAAACAAAAACTATATGTGGATTACACAAATTTTAGTCCAGTGTAGGAATCAAACCCACAGCACTCAGGTCAGTGGCAAAGGTGAGGCAACTTACTCTTTGTGTTCGTAGTTTAAATTTTTGTAAATTGCTTGGAACACAATATTCAGAACTAATAAAGGAGACGTCTTCTCAAAAAAATATCAGCAAGTTGCCTATAAAATCGTAAGCACGGCTTATTACAAAACTTAAATTACAAACGTTTTTCCTGCAGTAATAGGAGCCTCCAAACGAATTAGTTAATCGATATTTGAATATCGATAAAACGTCTCGTATCCCGCTTAAGGGTGGCGTCAGAACAGTTGGTGCGAACATAAAAATTCAATTGCTTTTCTATTTTTAGAGATTCTCATATATGCTGACGAGGAAAACGTACGTGTTAGGTAGATGCCTTTCTTTGTTCATTATTAAAGGTGATATTTATCTATAGCTGTAGGTAAAAGTTAATCATTTTTTATCATTGTGTTGTATCACTTGTGGCTGATGTTGAATTACGAATGGAAGAGCCTTTCGTTGCCAAATATTTGGTGTCGTTGCCAAATATTTGGTGTCGTTGCCAAATATTTGGTGTCGTTGCCAAATATTTGGTGTCGTTGTCAAATATTTGGTGTCGTTGCCAAATATTTGGTGCCGTTGTCAAATATTTGGTATCGTTGCCAAATATTTGGTGTCGTTGTAAATGAGCTAGCTTAACTTAGAAGGCACTATCTGTCACTGATGTACTTAGTGTCCCGGGTAAGCCCGATATACCCTCTTCACTTCCCTTTTTCTGAGGAGAGGGACGCGTAAATGCATAGCACCACGTTAAAATAAAAAGAATTGCGCTCTAAAGGAAATTGGCGCAAGAGTAAAAACAATATTATGGTAATTCATCCTGTTGGTATTAATTTAGTGCCTGCGGCTTATATACCTGTGACTTCCATTCCATTCCTTTTATCCCATCTTTCGTACATTTTCTTTAGAGTTGAAAACGCGCAAATAAAATTGCTGGCATTGCAACCGATAAAAGGCTAAGTTTTATCTTCGCCTGCATCGCTATACGCTTGTTTGCAATTTTTGGTTCATTTTAGTAGTACGAAACATATACTAGATATAAGGGTAACGCTTTCTAAAACAAAGATAGTCCTGGTGACTACCAATTTATAATCCTAATCCTAACTAATATTATAAAAGCGAAAATGAGTTGGTTTGTTTGTTACCTTTTCACGTCTAAACCACTGAACCGATCATCCTGAAGTTTTGCATATACGTTGTCAGGTGTACAGAAACGGACATAGGCTACCTTTCATCCCGAAAAAAATTACTGTTCCCGAGGAGAAGAATAATAACGTTCTTATGATAATAGATGGCGCCACGTGTCTTTCGAATCATGATTGAATTATATTATTACAAGCAGAGTACAACCCGAATTGATTATCAAATTTTAAATTAACGCGAGTGAAGCCGCGGGCAAAGCTAGTAAATAATATTAGGTAGTACGAAATATAATGTTGTCTTCTGTTTACGCGAATGTTATTCATTGAAATTAAACTACTATATAAGCAAACAACAGCTAGACTTCATGATACTTTGAGCTCATTCTGCGTAAATAGAAACACCCATGATTAAATTATGTTCGGGTACTTTAAAATAACTACACTGGAACATTGAGACAACTACCATCTTAGTCTCCCCGTGACCATGGCTGCTGAAAAGCAACCGAAACATCGGGGAAAGTGTAAACATAAATATAAATAGTATAATAGTATAAATAATTTTAATAGTTTCAATAATTTAATTAGCTTAAAAATTTGTAAAGTTTAATAGTAACAGTAGTGTAACAGTTTCTAAATTTTGTAATAAAGTGTCAAATAAACAACGCGATAAAATCCGTCCGTAGTTTAATTTCAATAGTACGAAATATATTTTCGACTACATATATGTACAAAAAGTAATTATTGATATAGTACCTATTATCATTTGTAAAAATATATATTAAATCCTAATTAGTATACCTTATTGCATAAAATTTTATTATGTATTATATCCTACAAAATATTCTAAGGAATATATAAGAGAAAGAATATTCAGTAATATTACATGTGCTTTTCAGGTTATAAGTGGTATTTTTAATTACTTTTAAATGAAATTTTCATCTTTAACATAAAGAATTAGCTAAAGTAAAAATCGAGCTACAACTTATTCGATATTGACTATCGATTATTCTCGTAATACGCACGCACAAGATGTACCATTCTCATTCACAGCACGTTCACTTCTCGATGGAAACCATATCTTGCGTTATTAATATCGGTCGGTTTTATTTTTTCATTAAATCCGGACTCCCTTTTATTTATTTTCATATAAGTTACATTATTGTTCGGCAAGGTATGGTAAGTAATTGGTATTAGTTTCGGGTGGAGAAGGAATGAGCTGTCTAATGAATATTTGAAGGCTCTGGTCTAATAAGTGATAGGTATAAAGGTCAGTAGGTTCTATCGTTACATTACATAATAATAATATTCTACTACATACACACAACACCATTTAGCCTAACTAAGCAGAGCTTGTAATATGGGTACTAGACTGGATAAACATACATATATACCTTTTTTTTTTGTAAATACATACATATTATACATAGAAACACCCAGAACAAGAGAAACATCCATGTTCATGCACACAAATGTTTGACTTGTGCGGGAATCGAACCCGCGACCTCAGGCGTGGCAGTCGGTTACACTAACCACTACGCCATCGAGGCCGTCATAATGTATTGAAGTTATGAAAGTATTAGATGCTTGTTTAAATATATAAGACTAGCTGACCCACGCAACTTCGTCTGCTTCATATAAAAAAAAATCCCCAATGTTTTTGCAACATTTTTGATTGCTGCTCCGCTTCTATTGGTAGTAGCGTGATGTTATATAGCCTATATAGCCTTCCTTGATAAATAGGCTATCCAACACTAAAATAATGTTTCAAATTGAACCAGTAGTTTCAGAGATTAGCGCGTTCAAACAAACAAACTCTTCAGCTTTATAATATTAGTATAGATTTCGTGCGTTTTGGTTTACATATTAATAGTATTGTTGTTGACCCCTGCAGCTAAGCTTCAATCCCTGTATTACGATCCCTACCCATCGCACTACTGACGTGGATGGGGATTCACGTCGCGTCTGTAAAGCGATGGGCAGGATTCGAATCTATAAACTCTCGATCGCATGTCCAAAACCTTATAAGGCGTATCCCGTCTTATAAGGCGGTAGCCCGAAGAATAAGTACGTAGCAAATGTCGTATACAACATACTTGCTTACGAGCAAGAAGCAGGCTTAAGACTACGCCAAGCGAAATGTGCCAAAACAGGCGGTCACATTTAAGTGAATAAAATCAACACTTTTTGTTTAATACAAATATAAAATATATATTTACCAGAATAATGAACGTGTTTAGAACTATTCTGTGTAAAAACTTAAAATAATTAATATTTTCGCCTACAAAATTACGTAAATTTACTATTAAATTGCAAAAACTTAAGCTCGTTTTACGTGATTTTAGATTATAACAGTGGAAATCTATCCTATTTTACAGGTTAAACGAAACATAAATAGTTATATTACAATTTGTCCGTCCCAAACATTTAAGTTATTGGTTGACAATAGAAAAAATACATATTTATCAAAACAGCACTTCAAATCCTCCATACAATTTTACTATGGCGGCCGCGCGCCGATTTGAATATGCGCCACACAAGCTCTGTCATTATCTGTCTTACGCTTGGCGCAGTCTTAAGCAAGGATGACCCTACGTCTCTGATGCTGTCAGCAGAGAAACATCAATTCTTGATTGATCTGACCCTTGATAACCCGGTTTAACAAACATCATAGGCTATATATCAGGCATAGCAGCATAGGCTACAACAACCGTGGACCCCATGGTCAGCAGTCCATACTGCAGGTTTAGTTATAGACTGAAAATAAATAAAGCAACCACATCTTGGTTTAAAGAGATGAGAGTGCAGGAAACTTAAAAGGGAAAAGAAAGAGAAGAAAGAAGGCATGAAAATTACAGGTAATAAAAATATATCTAGAAAAATCAAAGTAATATTTTTTCTAAAGTAAATTCCTTGGTCCTGTGTCATAGGAGACTGCACAAACATGTTTACAATTAACGGACAAAACGTTCACATCAAGACTCAGCGGCGGCAGCACCAAGGCGATCACTTGCCCGCTCTATCTATCTCTCCAGGCAAACGCAGTACATTTACCTATGTATATTATAAAATTCATCAGCAAAGTATTCCACTTTGTTCACACTTAAAATTACATTTAATTAAATAAAGAGGGCAAAAAACCAACGAGATTGTTGAAATAATCGAAATTCTCAACTTTATTCATCGTCTACAGCGAATTCTCATAACTTTTCAAGTTTAAGAACAATTTCTTGGCATAATATAAATCTGTTGGAGGATTTTAATTTAAATAGTTCACCATTACAATAAATACGTTCCCAAAATTATTTCCTTTAAAACTTTGAATTAAGTTTTATATTCAATTTGACTTAATCGCTGGTTAAGTCTAAAATATTTTAGAATGTCATTAAGATAATTTTCTTAACCGAAATCATCTACTTTTTTTTTTTTTTTATTTTGCTCGTCAAAATGACCACACTCCTCCTGATGGTAAGCAGTCGTGTGGTCTAAGAGCAGTGGCCTCCACATCGCCCCCACAGTAGCCGAGGCGATGTTGAGGTCTCTACTTTGACGGCCTGAGAAGATGCTTTTTCACGCCCCGCTTAAAGAACCCAGGATTGAAGGAAGAAGGAAACAAGTGCCTTGGCAGAGAATTCCATGCCTTGGTCGTTCGGCAGAGATATGAGGACCCAAACTTTTTGGTACGCGCTCTAATCGACTCTACCGTGTAAGGATGGCATCTGAGCCCAGCACGCGTTGTTCTGGATAGGAAAGGGGAGGGCGGGATAAGGTGGAATAACTCTTCAGAGCACTCCCCGTGGTATATTCTGTAGAAACATGCCAATGAGGCAATGTCTCTACGGAGTTGCAGAGGTTCCAGTGAACTCGTGACCTCTGGATCTCCGATGATACGGACAGCCAGCCGCTGTAACCGGTCGAGAGCGTCCAGCAAGTACTGCGCGGAGCCATCCCAAAGATGAGAACAGTACTCCACGCAAGGGCGCACTTGTGCCTTATACAATAGGCACAGTTGCCCAGGCGTGAAGAACCGCCTCACCCTGTTCAGAACTCCGAGTTTTCACGAAGCTTGCTTAATGACGCTCTCGATATAGGTTTTCTGATTAAGGGAGCGGCAAAGATCCATACTTAGGTATCTCCATCTTAGGATGGAGAGACTGTCACGTATCACCAGTGGAGTGTTCTTCAGAGAAGGGAGGGGAAGGAACGGAGACTTTTTTGTTGAGAACGCGCATGCCTGGGTCTTCTTGGCGTTGAACTCGACCAAGTTCTTGGCACCCCATTCATAGATGCGGTGCAAGGTCCGGTCAAGTTCAACGACAAGATTCTGCCTTTTCCCCTCAACCTCAGCCTGTTTGGCCCCAGGATGTCCGAGATATCGCCCATGCACGGTACTGTCGTCCGCATAACAATGTATGTTGCCGAGATTCAACATATTGATATGCAGAAGAAAGAGCGTAGGGGATAAGACAGAACCCTGAGGCACTCCTGCATTGACCTGCATAAATTGGAAGCGCGACCGTCGCAAAGGACCCGAATACGACGCTTCTGCAGGAAACTTGCAATCCAGGTGCACAGTTGAGGGGGCAAGCCATAGGCCGGAAGCTTGGAAAGAAGAGACCGGTGCCAGACTCTGTCGAAAGCTTTGGCTATGTCAAGGCTGATAGCCAAAGACTCGCCGTGCTTATCCATAGCCTCACCCCAGAGGTGCGTGACGAACGCTAGAAGATCACCCGTTGATCGTTTAGACCGAAAGCCGTATTGGCGATCATTGATCAACGATTGATCCTCCAGGTAGCGGACAATTTGGGTGTTTATAATCCGCTCGAACACCTTGGAAAGCACCGAGGTGACAGCTATGGGTCGATAGTTGCTTGGCTCGGAACGGTCCCCCTTTTTGGGAATCGGTTGAACGTTCGCTTCCTTCCAAGCCTCAGGCACAATTCCTGTGACGTAAGACGTCCGGTATAGGCGCGTAAGTGTGGGAGACAACTCCGCTGCACATTTTTTAAGAACCACAGCTGGGATGCCGTCAGGTCCACTGGCTTTCCGAACATCGAGAGACTGCAGTATCGCACGAACGGTTCGTTGCCTGATACATATATCAGGCATGGTGTAGCCGCAGTTGGCAATGTTAGGCGGCTGCGAACCGCAGTCATCGATTCGGGAGTTGGCCGCAAAGAGATTTGCAAGCAGATCTGCTTTCGCCTGCGGCCGATGAGCCAGTGATCCATTCGGATACCTTAGAGGGGACAGCATGATCTGGCAGAAGTTGGACTGCACGGCTTTGGCCAGGCGCCAATAGCTACGACTGCCCGTAGGATGCGCCATTAGTTCCTGGCCGAACCGTGCGACGCGCTGGGCATCCGCTCTTAAGTATGCCCTCTTGCAGACCTTTGTGGCTTGGTTGAACGCCGCCTTCAGGTGATCCACGTTAGGGTCGTGGAGAGTGCGAGCCCTGGTCCAAGCGCGATACGCTGTCTGTTTGCGTTCAACAGCATCGGCGCATTCACGCCCGAACCAGGGCCTTTTCCTGCCGCCGCTCGTGACATCACTGTATGGATATTTAGATTAAGATTAAGATTAAGATCGTAGAGCCATATAAGTCATTTTGGCAAATCTGATGTTCAAATGGCTTATTCCCGTGCGCTCCAAATCTATTGTCTAAAATTCATTTTTCCATACATTAATTACCAGGAGCTCCAAAGATTTTTATATGAAAATAATACCTAAGTAAAGTCACATTTACCAATTTCATTTCCTACAGCTCCAAAACATTATCTAGGTACTTTGAGATTTTATTTCTAATGAAGAACTAATATTATATTATTACATGTTTTAATTCTGCCAACCATACAGTTTGTTTTGAAGCTGTCGGGAACACGCTAGTAAGTAGGTCTTTATTTAATTATTTGTAACATAATTTGGAGCTCCTAGAAATAAATGTATAGAGATCAGAGGTTTTAAACAAATAAATTTGCATAAGCTTTTGGGGCCTTGGGAACGATTTTACAAAATAATAATAATATTTTATTTTCGTCTTGGAGCGCTTGGGAGCAAAATATCGGAGCGGGCGGGCATAAGCCGTTTAAAGTATACCCGTATTAATATGTTGCCAAATACAATGCCCATGCATACTCGCTAGTTATAAAATGGGCCTATATTTTACATTGTCTTATATTTTTTTACATCTTAAAATCAGAATACCAATCTTAGGATTGGTAGATCTTTCGAATCAATATGTACATAAAATAGTTAAATGCCGGCTTACTATAACGTAAGCAAATTTTATTAATAGAATAAGACAACTTCATAGTCATTATTTAAATAACTTAGCAGAAGTAGGTAGTATTTATGTTACCGATGTTGATTTCAATATTATTACAATATCGTTATTATACAGGTTGTTAGGGACACGGTTATCCAAATGAAATAGAGATCTGGTTTGGGCTATTGCCAACGTGTTAGACTCAGGCAAATTAAATATTATTATTTTTTTTAATCATGCAAAGTCGAACTTTGTTCTGTTTCTAGCTCTTTCCGAAACTTTGATAGCCTGTTATAATTTTTTTACAAGGTGTCTATAGGAAATAATAATTTTAATGAAATGTAGCAATAGTTAACTAAAATAAAAAATATCATTATGACAGCTGAACCCATATTCTTTTAACATTTTTATAGTTTTAGTCCAAATTTCCGACCTTTTATTTTAAAAATGAAAAAGAATCATATCGCCGAAACTTTGAGACAAAATTTAATTTGCTTGAGTCCAACGCGTTGGCAATAGCCCAAACCAGATCTCTATTTCATTTGGACAACCGTGTGCCTAACATCCTGTATATATCTTAAATTTATCAGGTTTAGCCACGTAACTAGTGGCTAATACCTACTGATAAATTTGAAACCATTTATAACAAATAAGTACCTATATTCTATGTCATATTTACAAAAAACGAATCATGGCTGATATCCTTGCTTCCTAACTATAATAATATTATAAAAGCAAAAATGAATTTGTTTCTTTGTTTGTTTGTTACCTTTTCACGCCTAAACCACTAAACCGATCATCCTGAAATTTTGCATATACGTTGTCAGGTGTACAGAAACGGACATAGGCTAGCTTTCATCCCGAAAAAATTACTGTTTCCGAGGAAAACAACAATAACGTTCCTATGATAATAGATGGCGCCACGTGTCTTTCGAATCATGATTGAATTATATTATTATATATTATTACAAGCAGACAACCCGATTACAACCCGAATTGATTGTCAAATTCTAAATTAACGCGAGCGAAGGCGCGGGCAAAAGCTAGTCACATATATTTGCAAATAAAATAGAAGTATAGCATAAGAAAACACATAACCAAACACAATTATAAGCAAACAAGGTAATAATATAAACTGGAATAGATATTACACTCGACATATATGTAATACAAAGTATGAACATAACAATAAATTCTATATAAACAATAATATAAACTGCAATATAACAAAGCTTATAAAGAACTTCGCTAGTTATTGCTATTAGCATAAAACAAGTACAAAACAAAAGTTGAGCTAACGGCCTAAAACTGAGCCCTGCTGAGCAACTGCTCAAAACTTTTTTGATTTACATTTTATTCGTTTCTAGGATTATTTATTTTTTCACTAGAGAATAACCTGGAGATCGTAAAAATTCTTGGGATTACTAAACATTTACTACCGCTCGCCTTCAACATACTTATACTTACATATTAATTAGATCATACCTATGAAATTGCAATTTATTTTTCCTTCATTGAAATTAGCAATTCATATACAAAATACAATTATTGTTTCAAAAAATATTATTATTGTGAGTATATTCTATAATAATTATATAGGTATATTTCTATTTTATTTATATTTTATTTAATCTACATCAATTAATTGCCATATAATTTGTGTTTATCTTAGCTCGTTTAGTATCTTGCCGAATTCGTTGCTTAAAATCCTAACTTTTTTTTTTATGCAACTAATGTGGCAAACGAGCATACGGCCCACCTGATGGTAAGTGGTCACCGTAGCCTATGGACGCCTGCAACACCAGAAGTATTACTTGCGCGTTGCCGACCCTTTAGGAAAGGACGTGGGAAGGAAAGGGAGGGATGTGGGAAAGGGGGTGATTGGGCCTCCGGTACTCTCACTCACCGAACGAAACACAACAGTAGGACTACTGCTATTCCACGTCGATATTCTGTGAGAGGGTAATCCTTCCCCGGTCGAGCCGGCCCATTCATGCTGAAATCAGCGAGGCTCTACTACTCAAACTTTCTAATTTCCTAATCCTAATCCTATTCTAATCCTAACTAATGTTATAAAAGCGAAAATGACTTTGTTTGTTTGTTACCTTTTCACGCCTAAAGCACTGAACCGGTCATTCTGAAATTTTGCATATACATTGTCAGGTGTACAGAAATGGACACAGGCTTCCTTCCTTCGCCATCTACTGGTATCTCGACAGTTGGGATCACGTCTGGAATGACGTAAGAAGCTATGCTTTATGCGAGCAGTTAAGCGATATACACATAGGACTATTAGATGGTCATAGCATCCACACACGATATACGTCGGGATAACACAATGATCGATGTCATTTTATGACCTTTAGAAGCATGTAAGCTGTAATCATCTTCGGTCAAGACACTCGTATAATTAGATATCAAACTTCACAAGGTAAGTTCGTTTGATTCTTAATTATATTATTACAAGCAGAGTACAACCCGAATTGATTGTCAAATTCTAAATTAACGCGAGTGAAGCCGGGGGCAAAAACTAGTACATTATAATTACATGACGGTAGCTATTTTTTAAATTGTAAACTAATTAGACATAAAATTAAGCAACTACGATAAATACGATACTTACTACAATATGTAAAATTACAACGTTATTTGATTAGCACATACAAATATTCATAAATTTGTTTAAGAATCCCTATCAGCAGCGATAGCTCAGTGGGGAGACCAACAGACTGCAATGCAGAGGGTCTCGGCTTCGAACCCACGTCGCGCACCTCTGACTTTCGGAAGTTATATGACTTTTAGAAATTATGTGCGTATTGATTGACAATATTATCGCCTGCTCCATGCCTCGGAGAGCACGTTAAGCTGTCGGTCCCGGCTGCCATGAACATCTATGGCAGTCGTTATTGGGAAGTCAGTGCCCTCTAATATCCTGACACTGGTCTAGCCTTAGGGTATCGTTAGTCTTCGGGTTGCGGAGGTCAGATGGCAGTCGCTCCGTGTAAAAACTGATATCCTATCAAATCCGGTTAGACCAGAAAGGGGACCCCAAGTGACTTGGGAATAATAAAGGCTAGGGAGAAGAGAAGAAAAGTTTAAGTATCCCTAATAGTATTTATAGCCAAACGCTACAGATTATACGCTTCGGCGGCCTCGATGGCGTAGTGGTTAGTGTAACTGACTGCCACGCCTGAGGTCGCGGGTTCGATTCCCGCACAAGTCAAACATTTGTGTGCATGAACATGGATGTTTGTCTTGGTCTGGGTGTTTCTATGTATAATATGTACGTATTTACAAAAAAAAAACAGTATATATGTATGTTTATCCATTGTCTAGTACCCATAGTACAAGATCTTCTTAGTTTGGGCTAGATGGTGTTGTGTGTATGTGATAGAATATAATATTTATCCCATACAGAATGACAATTTTATAGATAAAGTATAAATTAATAGATTTTCATAATGTTAAACACAAAAACAAAGAAGATAACTGAAAAATTTCCATTGCCGTATTGAAAAGAGTAATAATAGATGAACACAAAAGGAAAAAAGCAATCAATACAAACTTATCCTACGATTGTTTCCCGTCAAAAATAAAGAGAAGGAAATAACACTCTCGATTCCTGCGTCAATAAAAATCAACTACAAAATGTCCGACTCGGCAGCGCGATCAAAGTTGCTTCTTATAGTGGAGTAAGGTAAGGGAAGAAGCGATTTTAATATGAATCTATATCTATACTAATATTATAAAGCTGAAGAGTTTGCTTGTTTGTTTGAACACGCTAATCTCAGGCACTACTGGTTCGAATTGAAAAATTTTATTTCCTGTGTTGGATTGCCCATTTATGGAGGAATAGGCTATATAACATCACATGGGAGCGGTGCAGTAATCATTAACGCGGGTGAAACCACGAAAACATAATTATAATAATCTGATATTGTATTCCTACTGTTGTGTTTCGTTCGGTGAGTGAGAGTGCCGGAGGCCCAATCATCCTCTTTCCCTATTCCCGCTCCTTCTCCTTCCCACTTCCTTTCCTAAAGGGTCAGCAAAGCGCAAGTGATGCCTCTGGTGTTGCAGGCGTCCATAGGCTACGATGACCACTTACCATCAGGTGGGCCGTATGCTAGTTTGCCACCTTAGTCGTATAAAAAAAAAGTTATTATTCGTAGAGTAGTAAAGTCCGTAAAAACAATTTTAAAAACAAGCTCATGACTTTGATTGATGATTTTAACTAAAAGTGTTTGTCGCCGCGGAACCGTATTTTTTTCTAAAATCAAAGTAACCTAAGTTACTCCTTGTAACATCAGCTATCTGCCGTGAAAGTCTCGTCAAAATCGGTTCAGCCGTTTCGGAGGTTAGCCGGAACAAACAGACAGACAGACAGACAAAAAATTTAAAAATAGATGCTTTCGTATAGGTACCTTATATACTTTCATATGCATTTCATATTCATTGCATATTAGATAAAAAGCTGTTATTTGGCATTACAAACAGACACTTAAATTTTATTTATTTGTATCGATGTATAGATTGTGTATAGTACAAATACGTATGAATGTATTGTCCCGTGGCGTTAATGGCACTATCGCGTAGCTCATTTTTGCGTCGAGTCTTCGAGATTGCTTGTATTATTCATGTATACAAGGATTTGATTTTCGTGAGCAATATGCTCTCGCCTTATTTCGTGGGACTTAAAACGATGGCGATATTACATCTCTACCTACACCACGTAGGATGCATGTATGAGACTATGTATCTATTTATACATAAAAGGGAATTTCTCAGTTTGTTTGGGTGCTTTGGCTTGGCGTGAACATTGATTATAGTAATAAATGCATTGCTTTTTTAATATCCAATACCCAAAACAAACTAAATATAACATTAAAACTGCAGCAAGTTGTTAAAATATGCCTTTTCTTGTATACGTAATATTGCAATATTGTCACTTAATAAGTGACTGAAAATGAGCATTTCATTGATTGAATAATATCTATATTTATTATAAAAACGATAACTTATTTCAGGCAATCTAAGTCTATAGTGTTAGGCGATTTATAGTAAGACTAACCAAACTGTTTACACCTCTCAGTTTGCTTCCAACGTTTAATAAAATGTAATCGAGAGCTCGCCAGAATTTTGCACGAATACTGAATTTCTATTCAAATCCTCCAATTAGTTTCGGCGTGAGCTATGTGCAAATACAGCTATCGATTTATTTACGAATAAAAATTCAGTCGTCTGTACGTTGGCTATTATTTATTGACTTGTTATAACTGAACTGGTTGGCTGAATTCTTTATATGGGAGGTGACAGAATGGATATTGTGGTGTAAATCGGGAAGATCCTATGTACAATTGTGGACTGCTCAAGACTAAATGTTTTTTAAAGACTTACCCCACACTTCTTCTCCTTAGCCTTTATTATTCCCAAGTCACTTGGGATCGGCTTTCTAGTCTAGCTGGATTTTACTGGATATCAGTTTTTACACGGAGCGACTGCCATCTAACCTTCGCAACCCGAAGGCTAACGATACCCTAAAGCTAGACCAGTGTCAGGATATTAGAAGGCACTGACTTCCCAATAACGACTGCCATAGATGTTCATGGCAGCCGGGACCGACGGCTTAACGTGCTCTCCGACGAGTGCGGTTATACTAGTAATATTATGAATTTACATTTACTTGTACCTATTGCCACGTTTAGTAAAGGAATAGCGTAGAACCAATGAGAAGAATGAATAAGAACCTCACGACTTTATATATCTGTACTTTCATATCAGTAGAGTAGTATTCAATTTAAATGTACACATAATTATATAGAGTTACACCTGTGTATATGACTCATGTGTCTGCGTCATTTCGTTGTATCCAATCTTATCTTATCTTATGTGGGGGCCAGTCAGTGCAGACCGGCGACACTTCGACCCAATAGGATCTTTTGTGTCGACACTCTCCCAATAACGACTGCCATAGATGTTCATGGCAGCCGGGACCAACGGCTTAACGTACTTTCCGAGGTACGGAGCAGGCGATAATTGTTAATCAATACGCACATAATTTCGAAAAGTCATATAACTTCCGAAATTCAGAGGTGCGCAACGTGGGTTCGAACCCAAGACCCTCTGCATTGCAGTATGTTAGTCTCCCCACTGAGCTATCGCTGCTGCTGTTGTATCCAAATTACGCTAGCAATGTTTTAGATTCAATTTCGACGCAATAGTAGACCTAGTGCCGTCTACTGGGTATATTTTTAAAATTCGTGATGTTATTGAGAATATTTTGCTAGAAAATCTTTATAATACTTTGCTCTACTAGATAATCGCGAATTGCTATCCCAATCACAAGCGAACTTAAATTTTATTACACGAACTTAGCCACGGCAAAAATATCTTAAATCTAACTTAAGCGCTTGTGCCTTGCGCTCTCTTAGAACTCACTTGAAGTAAATAAGATTTTCTATACAAAAAGTCCCTCGGGAATCTTACTCGAATTAATCTCTTAATGCCACCCGTACCCTTTTCATTAAAGGGATGATCAGAGAAATAATTAATCTTAGAATTTTTTGCAATAGACCATTATCAGTGTAGCCTCTGTTGCCCGGATTATGACTTTCAACTTGTACATTTTTGAGTCTAACTAAGTATGAAAGGTTAAGGTAAAAAGATAATTTGAAACTTTGATAACCGAAAGAGGATATCATAGCCGGGTCTAAATCGTTTTTATGAACTGTCAAATAACCGCTTTTAGTCCATCAAAAAATGTTGACCGTGGCCAATGAGAGTGGCGCTGAATTACGCTAGCAATTGATCGTGATGTTTTGGGTTCGACTCTTGGGGCGGAGAAAGGTTTTCTGTTAGAGATTTCTAAGTATCAGCACAGGATATCGAAGTGTTCCGGTCAACGACTATAGGCATGCATGCATATTACGAATTTGTATTATATCTGAAAGAACTTGATATACATACCTGAGCTTTGAAAAATAACAGGCGTAATTTAATGTATGTATTAAAATTCAGCAATTATTTTAAACCTTGATGAATATTACCATCAAACAGGAACAAGTTACAAAAAGGAAATCCTTCTCATCTCAAACAGAATTTAAGCTTCAATGTAAGAAAAAATAAAACAAGAGCCCGGTCTGGCGAGGTAACGAAGCGAAAATTGAAATAGACCGTAGAACACGTAAGAAAGTCTTGTTTAGTTTGGCGTCAAATTGTATCATCAATAGCATCAACACCCTTATTTTTAAAACCACAAGGTTCAAAATCAAATACATTTTTCATTACCTCAGAATCTGCGGCTGCGTCAGTATCTTATGTTGGTTTAGGATTCGCCAACGTGGGTGCTTTATTAAGTTTTGAGGTGAAAAATCTGTTGCCCACCTTCAATTTTATGTTAAAAATACCAACAGTTTTAAGTAAATAAAGAAGGGTAGTATTTAACTGTTTCTCAATTTTTTGCCTTTGTTCTACCAAAGATACTAATTGCACACCAAAATATGCTTACTAAAATATTTTAAAGAGATCAGACTAAGTCGACGGAGCCTATTTTTGGGTGGGTTTAAGAAGGAACCTAACATAACCTAACTCTTCCGAGACGGAATGCAGTGATTTGAGGCGTATAGGTGCTCGTTATGATATATTTTAGTAAGCATATTTAGCTGTGCAATTAGTAATTTTGGTGGTCATTATATTTAATCCTATAAAAAAAAATACATAAACCGTTGTTTTAAAATTAAAGCCGCAGAATTTTAAAATCTGAATTGATATTAAAATTTTTAGTGGACCTCTATCTTGATTGTGAATAAATTAGTTTAAATTCTAATCTTAGTTGCTAGCAAAGCGATTACTTGACAAGCCTAGCTCGAAACTTTAGCCATAACAAAACCTTAACGAGCACAAAGCAACCCCCTTATTGCCTTTTATTTTGTAATGGCGGGACGAATGCCATGTTCTTGTGTTCATACACGGACCGCATGTAGTGCGGTAAAGTTATTATTAATCTGACTAAAATTATCATTAAGAGACTGCCATTTCCACTGAATATGAGTTAAGAATTTACTGTATTATTTTAAGTACTTGGGACATAGTGAGAGTTACTGTTTCTAACCTCGTAAAAAAATATAATCTCGATGGACCGTCCTACTAATCTCACATGGTTGAATTCAATGGACTATAATGATGTTAAGAATCTATTGACGGTTATAACTTATTACTTATACATTGGTATACAATTGATTGGTGAAGTGCCAAATATTCTGATCTCAAGACACCGTCGTAGGGCCAATCATCGTACACACACACGCGCGCACACACACACACACACACACACACACATACACGCACACACATATTCTTACACTTACACTTTCTTTTTTCGGGCGGATGGGTTATGTCGGACTCGCCGGGGTAAAAGAAAGAGATGTTGAAATGATAATGGACCTCCCGGGATACCGACTAAACCTACCACGGTGTTCTTCGACAAAACCACTATCGGCGGGGCCGCGCGAATCACTTGCACATGCGATCGCGACCCCGCCGAGGTTTCGGCCCGCCGTATGAAACGGCAGGCCACTACACGAAGAGACCTACCAAAATGCACTCACTCACTATAAACTTACACTACATAAGCAATCGCTTACCAGTGTAATAGCAATGAAGTGTAATGTAGCTTATTTTTTTAATTACTTCTAACCTTTTTATTGTTTTTTATTTTTGGGATACTACTTAATATTTTCTTTTTCCTTTGGTTTATGATATTGTAATGACATAAAATGATCTGTAACTTTTAAATAAGGGGAAGGCACTGGCTCCTGCAACACAGTTAGTGCAGGGGTCAGAGAATTCTAAATTATTGTAGTTAAATTTGTGTCAATAAAGAATTATTATTATTACTTATATTATTAATGTCAAAGTTTATGAAGATATTTGGATGTTGGTTAGTCGATCATATCAATCAACGAATTGGAATTAAACAACACATATAAAGAGCATGTCCTAAATTAACAATACGACATAGTATGCGTTCCTATACATATTCCCAGGCGGGCGATGTCGCAACAGTAGTTAGAAATAAACATGACAAGTACTAAAATTAGGTTTAGGTAATAAATGTTATTGGGTTTTTATGTTAGTTAATATACAATAGCAATTCGTAGTCTGATAGGAGAGGACAATCTAACTTGTACATTGGAGACTTCAATTTACCAACTTCAAGTTCCATTAGCACCTATTAAGTTCGATATAGAAATTCAGTCAATTTAGTTACATCGTGTGGAAAACTTCAAAACCATGTCATTGAACTAATATAATAATAAACTGCTCAGTAAATATAACACTATGAATAAAAACGTTGAATATAATAAATATATTTATTCTGTGAAACATATATACAACTGCATACTGAACATTCTAAATCTACCATTTATTTTTATGTATAGCAAAAACAACACACCGGCAAAAAAACAACAATCCAAAACAAATGTTTTCCAACCATAAAAAAGATAACGGTAACTGTGAAAAGGAATACTTTACCACGAATCTGGTACAACAGATAAATAAAAGTATCATCACACCACATTTATCAACGCCACGAGGCAAAAAAAGCTGTCCTATCTCCCCACCTGTAAGTCCCATTGTTTTGTCCAATCCGTAAAATGCCGAAAATGTCCGCGGAGAGAGATTCGCCCATCACACAGCCAGCCGGCGAAACTGGAACGATAACGCGTGAAAGAGCCCTCTCGGCCCCGACGTGACATTAGGACCTCTAATGTCAGGACTGGGACACATTAGCCCATTCTTGGCGCCGCTCCTAGTTTAGAAACCACCTCTGTTTAACGAACTTTGTTATTAGCGCTATGTTTTTTGTTTTAATGTATTTCTCTTGTACAGATTTCGTATGTTTTAAAAATATGTTACGCACGGGAGTTTTTAAGCGAGCACTCGTTTTATTTGAATTTGGAATGTTTTGTTGTGCGTCGTTTGAGTAAGGTAGCGTTTGTTCTAGATTGTTTCAACAGGGTTGCTGTGCGAAATATGATTTATTATTTATTTTCAAGCGCTAAGATCAAGAAAATTTAACTTACTTATAAACTCAACAAAATTAAGTTTGCTCTCTGTAAATAAACAATTTCTCCGCAATCCTATTAAACTATTTACACAACAGAACAAACTAACTCATTAGCATCATAAACCGTAACGAGCATCTGACTAATTAAGTGAAGCTATCTGTTGGAAAGACGAGAATTCTACAGACGAAAAAAATGGATAGAAATGTTCAGATTTCCTCGTTCCTTTGAGGAGACAAAAACCCTTGTCACTGTGGCTCCCGCGAGTAACGAAGCGCGAGGGAGACCACTCCGCGAATGCAGAGCGTTGCATGCACTTGTTGAATATAAGGGATTGAAATTGAGGCGGCTACTAGTTGTACAGTTCATTGAAAATGTACGCTTTACAGAATCGACGCAGTATTAACAACGATGCAGTATTATTTTTGGACTCTTTTCAGAACTTTTTCGTTTTTTGCAATATAACTACGACCAATATTTAGATTAATGTCTTTGTATTCTCAAAGGTAGTAAGGCAGAGGTGTGTTGTGTCCATATTTTGCCAAATACCTTTCAAATTCTTATGTTATTAGGGGCAAGCCAATTACATTTTACTGGACAAGTATTTTAGAGCACGGTTCCAAGAATTATATTTTAGAGGTATGAGAGCTATGGCTTTGGTTGTGTAATTTATAAGAAAGATCAAGTATATCAACATTCCATGTTTAAATTAGGCTATCCTATATTTCCAGTTAGCGATATAAAAGACAGAACATAGAAAATGCTAATAAAGGTTTTGTGGTAAATTTACCACAATTATTAAAATTAAACTACTTCATACGGATATTATCGCGTTGTTTATTTAAATAAAACTTTTATTACAATACACAATATCTACATATTTATATTATTATATTTTACATTCGCGTAAACGTAAGATAATATAACCTTAATGTAATAAGAAAGAAAATCGATACCCAATACTCAATAGTTTATTGCATTCCATAATATTAAAGGTACAAAGATGGACTTTTATAAACAAATTAGATTATTATATACCCTGTTGGGCACAGCAAATTAAGAAAGAAGTACAGTATTAAGTAGCAATTAAAATAATTTATTTTGAAGTATATTAAAATATAAAATCTCTTCTTACTAGCCTTTATTATTCCCAAGTCACTTGGGGTCGGCTTTTCTAGTCTAACCGGATTTGACTGGATATCAGTTTTTACACAGAGCGGCTGCCACCTGACCTCCGCAACCCGAAGGCTAACGATACCCTAAGGCTAGACCAGTGTCAGGATATTATAAGGCACTGACTTCCCAATAACGACTGCCATAGATGTCCATGGCAGCCGTGACCGACGGCTTAACCTGCTCTCCGAGGCACGGAGCAGGCGATAATTATCAATCAATACGCAGATAATTTCGAAAAGTCATATAACTTCCGAAAGTTAAAGGTGCGGGACGTGGGTACGAACCCGAGACCCTCTGCATTGCAGTCTATTCGTCTCCCCACTGAGCTATCGCTGCTATATCAAAATATAAAATATCTACATATATTTAAGTTAAATTATTTATTATATATTGTTATACTATTAATATTAATCACTATTTATACATATACGCATCACACTAATATTATAAAGGCGAAAGTTTGTGAGTGTGTGAGTGTGTATTTTTGTTACTTCTTCACGTCTAAACGGCTGGAGCGATTTTAATAAAATTTGGTATGGAGTTAGCTGACACCCTGGATTAACACATAGGCTACGTTTTACTGCAGGAAAATATCTTATTCCCATGGCAAAATCGATGAAAATGAATTCGCGGATAATGTATGGGGAACTTTGTACATAACTTTAAAAAAAAATTGTTTTAAATAGAAACTTAAAACACGATACTTAAAATCACGCCCAATTCCCATAAGGAGTGAGCAGAGGATCGTGAAATGTAGATAGTACTTTAACACACCAATTGTTGCTTTAATTTAGTATGATTCATTTTACTGGAGATGCACAATACTTATTTGGTGTGATAAGATACTTAAGGATTCAGCAAGCTTCGTTGGCTGTATCAAGTCATATATGTTTTTTTGACCCCTCCAAAAAGTTACCATTTTCCGCCTGTGCCAGGGAGACGAGTTTGCTCGGACGTTGTTCTATGTAGAAGTGCGAAGGTATTACACGTGAAATGCGTCACGAAAAGAATGGAAACGTCGCGTGCAGGGCGCACCCGTCAACGGTTGGCCTGGTGTGAAAGCCTCAGATGCTCTGGGTAGAATTTATACCGTACACATAACACACTTTGAGTGTTATTGTGTACGGTTGCTGCTGACTAGAATCCGAGGCCCCACCAGTTTCAAGCGCTCAAAATCGTCGATGGGCAGGAAAAGGCCACTTTCCGAGAAGCATGTGAGACGATGGTGCTGCTTGAAGACAACGGCCACTGGGACGCAACGATGGAGGACGCCATGTCGTGCCGGTCAGCGACTACGTTGAGAGAGCTCTTTATGATTACGATAAGCACCTGCGGACTCTCCAAACCCCGGAAATTGTGGGACAAGTATAAAAACGCTTTTGCTCGCCGATACCAAGGGATAACACTAGCCAACGATGACATAATTTTTAACGAAGCGCTGAAACTTATCGAGGATAAAAATTTTGCGATGGTTGGAAAATTACTGCCCGATTTCAGTATGCCTGCCCCACAAAGA
The DNA here is from genome assembly GCA_963564715.1 of Catocala sponsa. Classification (NCBI taxonomy): domain Eukaryota; kingdom Metazoa; phylum Arthropoda; class Insecta; order Lepidoptera; family Erebidae; genus Catocala; species Catocala sponsa. Next base: position 25,826,472 of record OY751333.1, on the reverse strand, counting down.
ACGGAAGAGCTGTCCACTGATTTGGTCAGAGAGCTTGGTTATGATACTATTGCTTTGGGGGTTCAAGTCACCCAAACAGAGCCCCTGTTACTACCGGAGCAAAGGCAAATCTTTCTTTCTTTCTTTTTTTCTTGGACGCACAAGGGGGCACCGTCATAACTTTTTTACTGAACTTGCTGCTGGCACAGTTGCGCAAAGACAAAGTGGTTGCGCTGGCTGTTGCGTCCTCCGGAATAGCCGCAACCTTGCTGAGTGGTGGCAGAACCGCACACTTAGTATTCAAGCTCCCGCTGAACCTTGCAAGTGAAGAAACGCCCATTTGCAACATCAGCAAAAGTAGTAGTCGCGGTGCTCTATTGCAATGGTGCAAATTGATCGTGTGGGACGAATGCACAATGTCGCACAAGCGAGTGATTGAAGCACTGGATCGCAGCTTGCAAGACATTCGGGGCAATCGAATCTTGATGGGTGGAGTGGTCTTCTTGCTGGCAGGTGATTTCCGGCAGACGTTACCGGTTATCGAGCGAGGTACCGCGCCAGGCGAGATAAACGCATGCCTCAAGGCATCGCCGTTGTGGGCTAAGGAAGAGCGGCTACAGCTGAATACTAACATACTAACAGTTCATGATTTTACAAACATGAAAACGATTATATCCTTGTATAACGCACTGGTTAGAAGCCAACTGGAAAGTAACGCAGTCATCTGGTCTCCACATGAGACTAAATATAGTTTCTTGTTGGAGCGGGTACAGAATACATTTTTAAGATATTTGTACGCGGTACCGTAGTACCGCGTGTATATCCGTTTTACCCATTAATGTATCCCACTCTATTCGTTTTGGGTGTGGTAGGGTATAATGAGCTAAGGGTTAGGAGGGAACTAGCATTGACCTCATATATATTTAAAATATTTAGAGGAAAGATACATAACGCAGATATGCTGAGACAGGTGAATATGTGTGTCCCTGACGGATATGTAGGGCGGTGACGCCGGCCCCGGCCGCTGGCAGTGCCGCGCGGCCGCACCAACCTACTGGGTGAGGCACCGCTGACGCGCGCACTGCGCACTCTCAACCTTATAGCTGAATAAACTGACCTATTTTGTATTGCACTGAGTGAATTTACAAGAGTGGCATTATTTGTAATATGTTATAAACTTAAATGAACTTATTGTATTAAGTATTATACACTATCGCATTACGTATAAACCTGTAAAGATATGTGTAATTTTGGATAAATAAATAAATAAATGAGGGTCCAGCTCTTCAATGATCAGGAGTCTGGACTCTTCGCACAAACACTTCTCGAGGTCGGCGAAGGTCGCATGCCGACGGATACTAACGGCCAAATAACCTTCGATAGCCTATTTAGCAATGTTGTTAACTCGGAAGATAACCTTATTAATGAGGTATTTCCGAGTTTACATGAAAACCTGGCTAACGAAGAGTGGTTGTGGGAAAGAGCTATCATGGCGCCCAAAAACGAATTGGTAGAAAAAAATTATAAAAGAATATTAGGGCAAGTTCCAGGTGAGGTGAGGACCTACATGTCAATAGACACGGTGATGACAACTGACGACGCAACTATATACCCTGTAGAGTTCTTAAATTCCCTCGACCTGTCAGGGGTACCCTCCCACAAGTTGGAACTCAAAGTTGGTGTGCCTGTCATACTGATGCGTAAACTGGACGCGCTCAAACTGTGCAACGGCACTAGGTTACGCATCGCAGAGCTGAGACAGCACATGGTCCAGGCCACCATTCTTACTGGAGGCGCCAAAGGAGAGACGGTATTGATACCCAGAATCCCTATAATACTCACAAACTTACCCTTCCAGTTCAAACGCCTACAATTTCCTTTAAAAGTGGCTTTCTCTATCACGATAAATAAAAGTTAAGGACAAACTCTAAAAGTAGCCGGCATTCACCTGGGCACCCCCTGCTTCTCCCACGGACAACTGTACGTGGGTCGCTCGCGTGTGTCGAGAGCAAGAAATCTTTTTATTTACGCAGAAAACAATAAGTCCCGCTATGTTGTTTACCAGGATGTGCTGCAGTAAAATGATTTCTAGCTCTCTACGACCCGAGACAAAAAACAATTACATAAGACAGCATAATCAACTCTCCCGTTCTGTAAGTCATCAAATTTTGTAAATTGATCTTTCCGATGCTCAAATTTAAATTACTTTGCTTTTAAAAATGTGAATAGTTATTATTTTACTGTTAATACACAATTTATTTTCCCTAATAAACCACAGGTAACACCGCGGGGCACAGCTAGTAATAAATATATGCATACCTACACGTATCCAGAGTTAGTCTCGAGTTTTGTCTATGGAAAAATGTACATAATAATTATGTGCATTTAGCGACATAAATTTACCTACATTTGTAATTTGAATTGTTCCATCATTACTGTAGTTTATTACTATATTTAGAATTTTCATTCTATAAATGACAATCCATTTTTGTCACCCACGGTACTATATTCCTCACAAGCAACAAACTTCCAAACGGCATTATGGCCTTTTTTGTCTCGAACTTGCCCTATGCTCTGTCGTATGTTTTCATCTTAAAGTTTACCATATCTTACGACAGACTTTTCCTCGGGGGATGATAGCGGAGGGCATTGACCCCTCGCCACTTACTGTAACATGTACTGAAAGATCTCGACATTATGCCGTTACTGCAATTCTCTGTCGGCTAACATTTTACACTGAAAATGAATAAATTATATCTAAGGAGCCGTGTACAACTCGGAATAAGGTTAAAAAGGCGTTTTAAAATTTTGAAGTCGTTTGCTTGTAGTATCTATTGCTTGTTAGGCATTTTGTAAATATGATAGAAAATATTAGCATCAGCACTATTGTAAACTGGGTCTCTAAATTGAATCTAAGATGCATGACATACTCATGTTTGCTTATGTTTAAAATCATCTCTCAAAGTAAAAGTTCGATCGCCACGCAGGATAATGTTCTCGAAGATATGTGAAGTCTGCCGCACTGGGCCAGCATGATGGACTATGGCCTAACCCTTCTCACACTGAGAAGCTGCCCGTGCCCAGCAGCGGGACAGTTTAATCTATAGTAATATTATAAAGCTGAAGAGTTTGTTTGTTTAAACGCGCTAATCTCAGGAACTACTGGTTCGATTTGAAAAATTGTTTTAGTTTTGTATAGCCTATTTATCGAGGAAGGCTATAGGCTATATAACATCAAACTACGACCCACGGGGGCGGCGCAGTAACGATAAACGCGGGTGAAACCGCGGGAACATCTAGTGATATTATATAATTATATATTTAAAGTTCAAAGAAACGGTTTTATTGATCCCAATTAGTCATGCTAAAATATTTCCAATATACAAACACAGCCTTGTTATAGTTTTACAAAAATACAAATATAATGCAAATAGCAAAAATATTAAAACAATGACAATTTATATTATCTACTTTTATAACTAACTAAGCAATTAGTTTTATTTAACTTTAGGCTTACCAACTAAAATGCATACTACGCATTAACATAAAAACATTCATACGAATACTTATATATCTGTGTATGCTTTTAAATTAAAGGTTAGCATAACATTACCTACCTTTTCTAATGATTGATAACAAAGTCGCAATCGAGGTAAACAAACATTTATTCTCTTAGGTCACAAATAAATACTAATGAACGTCAAAGTTTAGTGATTAGTGAGTTTACTAAAGTTACTCTAGGCGAGTAGTAACTCACCTAGTAGTAGCTAGTAAGATTAAACCTGAAATATCAGGTGTGATCTTATATGAATTCACGTTCATTCTTTTAATTCAGAATAAGGACAAAATTAGATAAGACAAATAGAAGCACGTGTTTCACGTCCGGACATCGAAGCGTGAAGAAACGCAATTAAGGTATCAAACACTTAAGCGTTTACCGGAAGGGGTGGTCTTTCTTGCGGAAAATTGGCAACGCCCGTATCCCCCGCCTGGGATTTTGTACATTCAGCAATCTGAGTTTCACTTCTTACAATACCTGCCTCACCAACTTCAATCTTATCGAACTAAATTTAGAGTTCAAATTTGCATACATCTGTAGAGCCTTCCGAAATAGTTTTACGCGGTACATTGTACTGAACGATTAACAAATTAGACGAATGGAAACTCCTTGGAGCTCAGGATGGATCAGTGTCAATGATTATTGCTCAATAAACCGCATTGCGCCATCTTTTTAACCTAGTTATGTCATGAGTATACTGTGTATAAGTCAACTATAATTGCATGTTTTCATGCACAAATTAGTTTTGTGTCATATTTATGTAGAAGCTTAAATTATAAAAGTCTTGTAAGACGATTGTAAAACATTCACATTAGCTAGAACGATTTACCAATAGTATGAACTAAATCGTTTTCTAGTAGACCACTTGTATAAATCAATTCATATTTTAACATACTAGCGGTCGCCTAGTGGTCAGAATTCGACCATAATTGATTTAAATTTTAAGTTTCATCGTTATTAAGGTTTTATTGTCTATAACTTTATCCTTATTACACCCATTTCATTTAGATTTCGCCAAGGCTATACACGTTAATATACCTATCTTTTTTAAACATTTAAACAAATTATTATTTACTTAAGTATACTCTTTCATTGACAATATTCCTAAGCTGGCTACTTTGTTTTCTTTTTTCTTTATAATGTATAAATAAGGTATGTATAGGTATGTAACCATAGTTACAAAGAATTGTACAACGTCAGACGAACAATACCGAAATAGATAGCGATTCGACTGCGTGTGTCAAATGCATGGTTGTGTGCGTGTAGTGTTTTTTCATTAATTTAATATATTTCTAACGCATATTTTATACAAATATTAAGATTAACCACTCCTTCTCCATACAAACTTTAACTGTGTCAAATTTCATACTCCTCCGTTCGCACAATTTTCGTAAAAAGGGGTACAAAGCTTTTGCTTCACGTATTAAATATATAGATAATTATAAAAGACATCAACAACAAAAATATTAAGATTTACTGAACTCCTGTGTCTGTGACGTATCAGGCAAATAAACTGACTGATGAACAGATGCTGACATTACTTTCTTTTATAAATTCGAACAACGAGCGATGTTAAGAAATCATTTTTATATCTAAACGGTAATGCTCATTTTAGTCTTTAAAATACATAGACCGTAATTTCCAGTGATTATCTCAAATTTATCTATAACTTCGGAGTCTGTGAGCCTATAACTCTGAAATGGGCAATTACTTAATGGCTTATACAAAGATTAGAGCAACGAATTCTCTGGCTAGGAAAACATCAATAACATTATTCATTACGGGTTTAAATACAATATTTTAAGTTAAACTACTATATACGGATTTTATCGCGTTGTTTATTTGACACTTAATTACAAAATTTAGATACTGATAAAGTTTAATAGTAATGTTAGTGTACTATTACTATTAAAATTTACTAATTTAAGCTAATTAAATTATTGAAACTACAATCAATACAATCAATTCAACAATCAAACTTATTGGGTCAAAAATGTGATGAAATTTTTATGAAAGTCTATAAATTTATGAGGAATCACAAACAAGAGAATCAGGTTTTATGATAAAAACTGCTTGCCATTTGGTTGATGTCTCCTAAGTTTCTAATTTCACACATAATCAGACAAGTCAAGGAACGTCCTGCGACTAATGTCTATCCGATCATGTCGAATTGCCGTCCCATCCAACGTCCCGTACGACAATTCGAATTCGAATACACTTGTGTTTGTACTGCATTATAATATCTCCAGCACAGGTAACTAGTCTCCGTTAAGATTGGTCGCCGTGACCAACATTCAGTCTTACAGACGTTATTACTATTAGTATAAATACAAATGGAAATAGGCATGTATAATAATTATGTGAAATGAAAATGAAATGAAAATAGCCTTTATTAAAAATCAAAAATATATAAATAAATTACATATACATATATTATCAGCAACCTGGTTCTTCATAGTTAGGCTGTCTGCCGACATAGGCCTCCTCTAATTCCTTCCATACACTTCGGTCTTGATCTAGTCTTCTCCAATTTGGTGGTAAATCGTGTGTAATAATTATGTATGGATATACAAAAAATAAGTAAGTGTATATTATGTATGTTTATCCCGTTGTACCCATAGTAAAAGCTCTGCTTAGTTTGGGCTAGATGGTGTTGTGTGTATGTCATAGGATATTATTCATAATTAAATCAAAGACCAAATAGGCCAACTAAAGCAACAAATCCTCTCTTATATTATTATAGCATATCAGAGCAGCGATAGCTCAATGGGAAGACCGACACAGACTGCAATGCAGAGGGTCTCGGGTTCGAACCCACGTCGCGCACCTCTGACTTTCGGAAGTTATATGACTTTTCGAAATTATGTGCGTATTGATTGACAATATTATCGCCTGCTCCATGCCTCGGAGAGCACGTTAAGCTGTCGGTCCCGGCTGCCATGAACATCTATGGCAGTCGTTATTGGGAAGTCAGTGCCCTCTAATATCCTGACACTGGTCTAGCCTTAGGGTATCGTTAGTCTTCGGGTTGCGGAGGTCAGATGGCAGTCGTTCCGTGTAAAAACTGATATCCAGTCAAATCCAGTTAGACAGAAAGCCGACCCCAAGTGACTTGGGAATAATAAAGGCTAGGGAGAAGATTATAGTATATCAAATAATTATAAACGAAAACAAGCAAGAAGTTCCTTCTAAACAAATATTTGAAGGGCATGCAAATATTGACTGTGTGGAGTATGAGCAAACTCAAGACAGACCCTTTTATATAATGTGAATGACGTGAATGTTCAACCACATGTTTCTTAAGTAAACAATATTAACAAAAGGTAATAAAAGCAAGTATCTATTTAAGGATGTATATCAGCACTGTGTAAACTTCGGTTTTTAAGTTTGCTTGAGGTCTTGGGTTATAGTTTCGGGTCACGTAAAGTTATTTGGTGTTTTTCTGCTAAAAAATTCTGGGTAAGAGCATAGAGTCTAGAAATGTGTCCGGTATGGCATTTCTTTTTTTTAAGTGAAAGCTTCTTTAGGCGCGTTGAGCACTTCTTGGGTGAACAAAAATCATAGAACTCGCGTCATCGTCACGCTTCCACGCTTTCCATTTTTGAATTATTTTAGAATATTAACAATATCTCAGAAATGGTGCATCTTACGCAAGAAATAACGCCTAAGCGAGTATCAGGCATCTGACCCGCCCCCTTTTTTTATAAAGAAGTTTTGATAAATAAATAAATAAACGTTTATTGCAAGTTCACAAAACTTATGATTATGAGTATGATCAAGGATTAAAGTTTTCGGCAGTCCCCAAAGACTGCCCCAGTTTTTTTTTTTTTTTTTATTTCTAGCTACTATGTCGGAGACAGAGCCTATTCCGTATTGATCTACAACCTTAACAGTTACCAGCTACGGACCTGGCTTATGCTCGCCTGCTGGTAATGCGTTAAAATGCCAATAGCCAATAATAGAGTTGGGGTCATAACCCTAACTGAATTACAGACTGTACCATTTTTTTTTATTAATGAATATCTGAATCTAAAATATTTTATATAATTTCGACAATATCACCAATAACCTAGTGTGGAGACCGTTAGACGCATAGATCTCGAGTTCGATTCCAAGGCACGCACCACCGACTTTTCGAAGTGTACGTATTTAATAGTTACTTATAGCTCATTTTAACGGCGAACGATAATATCAAACTAAAATGTAAACGTTGAATTTTTGCATATTACTTACACGTCACCTTATGTCATCTTAAACGAAGCTTAGCACACATAAATACCATAATATCTTCAACCATTTAATCTTAAATTACGATTTACTCGACCGTATCCTGGATTAACACATACAAGCTCTTATCCCGGCACTTGTTCCCGTGGGATTCATTTGAGCGGAGCCAACGATATAATCTAGCATGATATAAAAATTCAACTCTCATTAGTATTAAACTGAAAGCCATAAAAAATTAAGTAAACGACTTCGTTTGCCACAAAACTGGAACGTTTAAACGAAAATTCATTTTTAATACGACACTAAACGCTTCATTCACGTGAAGGTATTACTTATTCATCAGCTTCTTCGCGTATGAGCGGCATATTCTGGGCTACTGTTATATTGAGTAGCTTTCGAGAGTTTCATCGTCTTAAGTGATCTTTAGTCTGTCAAGGAATGTTTTCAAGGCGTTCAAAAGTGTGGTTCGTGTTTCTTGACGTGAGATTAACAGCAAAGTAAGGTGTAAGTCTATATCGAATTTATGGTGGGTTATGCCCGCGCCGCGTGCTGCGTCTATGTGTGTAATTGTGCATGCCAATGTTATGTTATGATTATAGTAAGACATTTCATGTTTAATTAGTTACAAACGTATCTTGGCTGACACCGACTCCAAAAATAACAATAATTTAATTATTCACAAGATTATTTAATTATTTATTAACTTTTTAGTGCATTTTAAGTTTTAGAATATTCTTTCTTGAAGTCGATTTCTTTTTTGTTAAAATTTTGTTTATTTCTCGGCTTTTAATGAACCTTGCCAAAAATGAGAACATCATCAATGTAGCCAAATACGCATTATTAAGGATAACTCGAAAACGAATGATTAAATCTTGAACAAACCAGCACCAGCTTTCAAATAAAAAACGAATCATCAAAATCGGTTCACCCAGTCGAAAGTTATGAGGTAACAAATATAAAAAAAAATAATTAAAAGAAATACAGACGAATTGAGTACCTCCTCCTTTTTTTAAGTCGGTTTAAAAGAGCGATAGTCTACTACGCTGGCCTAATGGAAGTTAGTATTCGTATTTATTTTTCCGCAGCAACTGCACGCCATATTTAACACACTCATACTTCGATCAAATATACCATAGATGCACGATCGTCGCTCGAAAAACGGCCCCAACAAAACTGTGCATAACTCAGTCGTATGCGCTATATTATGCACCTGTCCCACTCACTCTTACGTGCGCTGCCCGTAAGCGAGAGCGAATCGACACCACTACTACAGTGGAGACCGTACCATATACTTAGTACGCTTGCGTATCGCGAGTAACACTTAGGACGCTTTACATTGACGCATTTTAACTAAACTATTACAAAATGTTTCTCAGTGGGCGTTCAATGGTTATTCCGGTTTATTTCCTGGATTGCATAATAAATGCAGACACTTATAAGTAAGTAGTACTGGTCAGTGCCACATATTGACGCGGTTTTTGTATAAGAATGTGCATCTATGGTATATTTGATCGATGCGCTCATAACATTGAATAGTTATGACTTCGTACCGTGGGATCGAACTGAACACCTCTGCATATCAATAAAACGGTTTTCTCACTAGGTTATCGGCACTATCGTTACTTATCTTATAATTAGCATTAACTTATCTTATCGAACGAGGGAGTCAATAAACGAATTATTTACTTACAGTAAATTGAGTACGTATATAGAAAAATATCGTCACACGACCTCATTTATTGCCGATAGCAGAATTACATGTCAATTCAATATGATATAAACGAACTACCGACTGATATTTTCCTCATAACCAGAAATATAATATAGATAGTTACGATTAGATTTGATCAAAGTGGCGATTAGGCGGCTGTAGTTCAATAGATATGGCATTGGATTGGCGATCAAAATGTCGTGGATTTGATTTTTATCCGTTGCACTACCGACATGAGCTCACTTCTATACAACCATTTAAGTTAGCTGGTGGGATTAATTACATTTAAAAACGTGGTAGAAGTCTAATCACAGATGAGCTTATATTAGCTTATAACTTTCATAAAATAGCATCCTCGGTCAGAGAGCTGGAAGCATTTTTTTTCCGTTTTAGTCGCACTGCCATCCAGTTCGAAATTTCTAGTTTATTGAGCAGTAAGATTAGAGTCAAGAGCAGCGATAGCTCAGTGGGGAGACCAACAGACTGCAATGCAGAGGTTCTCGGGTTCGAACCCACGTCGCGCACCTCTGACTTTCGGAAGTTATATGACTTTTCGAAATTATGTGCGTATTGATTGACAATTATCGCCTGCTCCGTGCCTTGGAAAGCACGTTAAACCGTTGGTCCCGACTGCCATGAACATCTATGGCAGTCGCTATTAGGAGAGTGTCGACACAAAAGATCCCACTGGGTGGAAGTGTCGCCGGTCTGCACTGACTGGCCCCCACATAAGATAAGATAAGATTAAAAGTCGGTGGCAAGATTTGTACAGAATAGACAAACAAACATAAGGATACTGCTTAATAAAAACGGTTGCAGGATAATGACACTAACTAAATATGAGGATAATTTCCATCCCCATCATTTAGATGGTTGGCAGTCCACAACTGTGCGTATTTTCTGATTTTCTGCCTTGCACGACTAAACTATGGAATGAACTGTCGCCTGCGGTATTTCCGAGCCAATACGACCTACAAACCTTCAAGAAAACAGCGTAGTCCTTTTAAAAGGCTGGCAACGCATTTGTAACTCCTCTGGTGTTGCGGGTGTCCATAGGCGGTGGTAATCGCTTACCATCAGGCAATCCATCTGCTCGTTTGCCTCCTGTCATAAAAAATAAAAATATATATATAAGTATACAGTAATGAAAAACAGGAACAGTGATAGCCTCACGCGTAACCGTTGGACTGTCATGCAGAGGTCTCGAGTTCGATCGAAACCTGACCTTTCGGAGTTATGAGCGTTATTAAATAGTTAATTATGGCTAGCTTTCATGGCGAAGGTAAACATCCTAAGGAAATCTGTATGTCTGTAATTTCTCCATAATATTCTCGAAAATATGTGAAGTCTGGGTCACACATTGGGTCAGGTAATGCTTTTTGAATATTTTTATTAATTTAATAATGACCAATGTAAGAATATTAGTGTTCGTGGATCGGTGGGAGACCCCGATGTTACGGAAATGGATGCAGCTACACGCTGTGATTTAATCGTGCATATTAGGTACCCATGTATTATATACTAACATTAGAATTTTAAGTTAATTGTTACTAACACAATATGGACTTAGTCCGAAATAAACGTACCTATATTATTATTATTAGCCCTGTATATGGAGGACTATGACCTAATCCTTCACACCGAGACACCAGCCCAGCAGTGTGACAGCTGTTAATATTGAGGGCTAATATTTTTACATTGGTTATTATTATATGGGTAGTATTTAACTGCACAGGAAAATATGCTTACCAAAAATACTAATTACACATCAAAATATATTTAAAGAGATCAAACTAAGTCGACGGAGCCCCGTTTCGCGGAGCTCCTATTTTTGAGTTGGTTTAAGAAGGAACCTATCATAACCTAACCCTTCCGAGACGGAATGCAGTGATTTGAGGCGTATAGGTGCTCGTTATGATATATTTTAGTAAGCATATTTTGGTGTGCAGTTAGTATTTTTGATGTTCATTATATTTAATCCCTTATTATATTAATGAACAATAATCAAAAAGGATTATAACATATTTCTACCAGAACTTTAAATATGCTAACACAATCTTCAGCCATCCATCCACAAACAGATTAATTATTACTAGTCCAAGCCCAACACATATTTATCAAAAAAAGAAAGAAGAAAGGAAGGAAGGAAAAAAGTGAACTTATAATCAGGTGATATTAATAAAATGGCGCTCAGGTTTTCGAATTTTCATTACCAATAAACCAAGTGAGCAAATCGTGAAGGCAATATTCAATATTTTATTCCCTCGCTAAGTTTACCGTTAACTTCAATTCCATATAAAAATTTCAACGGGTTTAAAATATCAGTGGATCGCAGCGTAAGTTCAAAGATCAGGCGTTCTTTACATACTGTTCCTTTGGGGACATGTTTCATTGGTATTCGCTGTAAGATAAGATGCTACCCTCATTTCACATTCCTTTTACACCGCTTCGTACCGCTGCAGCGACGACGGACCAAACGAATTTGTATACCAACTTTGAAATCAGTTAAAAATTTAGCGGACAGCGCTTTTTGGTTTTAAGTTTGGATTTTCATTAGCTTGAATGTGCTGCTAAGTTCAAGTTGTTCAGTGAAGTCTAACAAGAAAGTTATTATTGACATGGTTTTACAGAAAGTTTAATAAGAGCTGCCACGGTGATGCAGCGGTAGTAAAGATGGTAGTGGTGCGCGAGGTCTCGGTTCGATTGCCGAGTCGGGCAAAGTGTTGTTGGAATTTACTATCAAAGAAATCTCAGTAGCAGCTGTGGAACGTGGAACCTAAAACATGGCAGGCAAAATGAGGATGTCCTACACACCTGCCTACCCGTAAGGAAACATACAGGCAGACTATTAATTACTATTTATACTTTTGTCGGCCTCAATGGCGTAGTGGTTAGTGTAACCGACTGCGACGCCTGAGGTCGTGGGTTCGATTCCCGCACAAGTCAAACATTTGTGTGCATGAACATGGATGTTCGTCTTGGTCTAGGTGTTTCTATGTGTAATATGTACGTATTTACAAAAAAAAGTATATATGTATGTTTATCCATTGTCTAGTACCCATAGTACAAGCTCTGCTTAGTTTGGGATAGATGGTGTTGTGTGTATGTGATAGAATATTATCTTATATTATTACTATGAGTAATAAATATAAAATAACGTTGAAAGCAAACATCGAAAGAACTGTTTCCTTGTGTGTTCCAAGACCGTATACAGAGCTTTCCTCGTTTCCCACAGTGTCCTCCAAAATATGTGGAGTCCACTAAACCACCCTGAGGTGAATTTAGAGATCTACATAATTCATTTCGATTGCCATTTAAATAGGTACAATTATTGTGAATAGTGTCATAACAACTTTAAATGAGGAAGTTACGTCGCACGCATTTCGATTTAGTATTGTCAACGCATTCGAATGAAATTCGAATGTCATAGTGCACATTGCTACATTACCAACTGTTTATGAACAAGTTACTGCGCACGCGTTTCCATTTAGTATTGCCAACCTATTCGAATAAAATTTGAATTTAATAGTGCATACTGTTAGATAGATTAATGTCTTGCTTTGCCTTGCTAGGCATGGGTCTTTCTTTTTTTTTATGGACTAGGGGGCAAACGAGCAGACGGATCGCCTGATGGTAAGCGATTACCGCCACCCATGGACACCTGCAACACCAGAGGAGTCACAATTGAGTTGCCGGCCTTTTAAAAAGGAGTACGCTCTTTTCTTGAAGTGTTGAAGGTCGTATTGGTCCGGAAATACCGTAGGCGACAGCTCATTCCACAGTTTTGTTGTGCGAGGCAGAAAATTCCTGGAGAAACGCACAGTTGTGGACTGCCAACCATCTAAATGATGGGAGTGAAAATGCTGTCGCGTGGCAAAAAGAGGCGGCAGGGATTATTCCGAACAATTCCTCGGAAAACTCCCCATAGTATAAGCGATAGAAGATGCATAGCGAGGCCACATCTCTACGCAGCGCTAAGGGGTCTAGCCGATTTCAAATATCCTGGGTCTCCTTTCAGAATAAGGATTCTGAGAAGAGATCAGTGCCTATCAGTGTGCTAATTTGTAAGCAGATCAAAAGGCCAATTATTGTCACAAATTAATATGTCTAAGATATAATTCCAATCTAAACTGATAAACGTCAAATGGGAACTGCAATGCAAGTATTGTTTATGTTTGACTTTTGTTATAAATTTAAAAGAATATTATGTTTATGATACTGAGGTTGAAACTTCATATACACTATTTGAACATTCCATTTGTGATGATTATGTTACCGATACTAAATTGGAGCTCTACTTTGTACATTTTATAAATATATAAAATTAATGACTTGAATGAAGGATACCCTGAATATGCATATATTAGTTCTTCAACTATAATATAATATAATGTTCTATCACATACACACCGACCAGGTGGGATGACGATCTGCGAAAGACTGCAGGCAGATGCTGGATGCGGCAAGCTGAAGACAGGCCGCTATGGCGCTTTTTGGAGGAGGGCTATGTCCAGCAGTGGACTATTATAGCCTGATGATGATACAAACAACACTATCTAGCCCAGACTAAGCAGACCTTGAACAATGGGTACTAGACAATGGATAAACATACATATATAATTTTTTTTGTTGTAAATACATACATATTATACATAGAAACACCTATTTTAGTATTATATTTTTTGGGCATTAAAATAATCCCATCGATGACGATTCAATTTAATATTATTTGTATATCAAGCTCAGCTAACAAGCTCGTAAAATACAAGCCTTAAAATGTTTTGTATTTTTCATCCGAGCCACTTCAACAATTTTCATTTCAATCATTTCAAAATAAATGATCCTATCTCGCCGGTATTGTTTTTAGCCATAGGGAACATAATGTTAGGGATAATTGCTTTGTATTTCAGAGTAGCAGCTATTTGGCAGTATGTTTGGTAGACAGATTATAGGCTTTTCTATTATATTTTTACATAATATCTAAGCTGTTTTTATATAGGGCCATATCTGAGAACCGGCATTCTTTAGCATGATAAGGGTTACATGCCACACCACGTGCAGTTTTGCCGACTTCACATATTTGTTTTTTTTATACAACTAAGCTGGCAAACTAGCATACGGCCCACCTGATGGTAAGTGGTCGCCGTAGCCTATGGACGCATGCAACACCAGAGGCATCACTTGCGCGTTGCTGACCTTTTAGGAAAGGAAGTGGGAAGGAGAAGGTGCGGGATGGGGGAAAGGTGGTGATTGGGCCTCCGGCACTCTCACTCACCGAACGAAACACAACAGTAGGAATAATACATATCTTCGAAAAGCTGCAGGTTTATTACGACGTTTTTTATAAATGTGTCAGATTGAATTCGAATCTTTGTCTGGTAATTCATCGTTATACCCGCCACCGTTATTCTATACTTTTTAGTTTGTTATCATGGTATCTTAATATAGGTGGCATATCGTGAACATGATACACTTATTTTATATAACTAAAAACGAGTTAAAACATGATCATGCTCAGGAATTACAAACATTTTTTAAAGACCTGAATTTTCAGCTTGTATAGATTAGGACACGGTCGCGGTAATGCCCATTTCAGTTACATAAATCATGCAACGCGTAACCAAAGTTACTATACATTGCTGCCCAATATTTTGAAGACATACTGCCATGATAATAATAATAATATCAGCCCTGTATTAAACTGTCCCACTGCTGGGCACGGGCCTCTTCTCACTGTGAGAAGGGTTAGGCCATAGTCCACCACGCTGGCCTAGTGCGGGTTGGTAGACTTCACATATCTTCGAGAACATTATGGAGAACTCTCAGACATGCAGGTTTCCTCACGATGTTTTCCTTCACCGTTAAAGCAAGCGATCATTAACTATGTAATACACACATAACTTCGAAAAGTCAGAGATGCGCGCCTTGGGTTCGAACTCGAGACCTCTGCGTGGCAGTCCAACGGTTTCCCACTAGGCTATCGCTGCCATGATGTTGTATTGTATCTCTATGGATTTCCTTTGAGTCTTAAACTTTATAAGCACATTTTACTGGTATAAGTAACTAATTTATAGTATTCTCGTTAACCTCTCAAGCTAGCTTGTATTAGGAGTGGGTCGTTAGTGCCATAAGTAGGATTCAAACCTTTTGATTGCGAGTCCGATGCCTCATTGGACTACAGCGGCTATAAGATTATAATAATAATATTCTACCACATACACACAACGCCATCTAGCTCAAACTAAGCAGAGCTTGTACTATGGGTACTAGACAATGGATAAACATACATATATACTTTTTTTTGTAAATACATAGGTACATATTATACATAGAAACACATTATACAAAAAAAAGAAGTATATAATATGTATGTTTATCCATTGTCTAGTACTCACAGTACAAGCTCTGCTTAGTTTGGGCTAGATGGTGTTGCGTGTATGTGATAGAATATTATTATTATTATATATTTAAGTGAACATAAAGTTGACTGTTAAATATTTAATTTTAGTAGTTTATTTATTTTGAAATAGCTTTGCTCGGTGCGGACGTATTCATTCGGACTTTTACCGCAGTTCTAGTTTCATTCGCGAACAAAAATATTACAATAATACGATTAACTGCTTTTAAAAAAAATTATTTGTTGTTATCTACATAAACTCATGTGCAAAATTTTGGCAGCATTTTATTGACATATATTTCGCTGTTGATAGTCCAATACCGCGTAACTTACATTGTCAGATACAGCATTATGTTGCTTTCGCAAATTTTACTGACAGAGGAAAAATCTGATTCCCTAGAGAACTATTCCCTAAATATGAACAGAAGGTGTTTTAGGAACATTTTATACTTCTTAATCTAAAGCACTGTATTAAAAAATCACTATCAACCGATAGAAAAAGAAGATGATAACTTCCCGTAGTGATAGGCAAACACTCACATTTCGTCAGCTGTGGTTTTCACATAATATAATAGGAGAAAACCTGTGGCCGTCTACTGGACCCAATTCTACAGTTCTTGCTGTAAATAAGAATTTTTTGGCAGACAATTTCCATAAGCACCATTTTATCCTACCATGGAAAAATCCTGAGATCAAATGCACAGCACTTACATTACTACCGCTACGCCATCCCAATAAAGTCAAAGTAGGAATTATTTACTTATTTAGGATAAAAAGTAACACTTATGAACATCGACGAGGTTATCTTATCTTATGTGGGGCCAGTCAGTGCGGACCGGCGACACTTCGACCCAGTGGGATCTTTTGAGTCGACACTCTCCCAATAACGACTGCCATAGACGTTCATGGCAGCCGGGAACAACGGTTTAACGTGCTCTCCGAGGCACGGAGCAGGCGATAATTTTCAATCAATACGCACATAATTTCGAAAAGTCATATAACTTCCGAAAGTCGGAGGTGCGCGACGTGGGTTCGAACCCGAGACCCTCATTGCAGTCTGTTGGTCTCCCCACTGAGCTATCGCTGCTCATCGACGAGGTTAGTAAGTTTACCAAATTTACTGAATTTACATTTACGTTAGTTGTTTGGTTGAGCCAAAAGGTTAAGCCTTTGAGAAGATACCTGCAAGTAACAGCAATAAGTGAAATGTATGTGTATGAGTGTAATTCGCTACTGCCTACTCTTTAGATGATATGAGAGTCAGACTATGTATGTATATATTCCAATAAATGCTGTAGAAATGAGAGCGTTGAGAAGCATATGTGGTATAAGGAATAGTGTGATTAGAGAGAGATGCGGCATGAAAGTGGATATAGTGACAAGAATAGAAAAGGGTATATTAAGCTGGTTTGGACATGTAAAAAGAATGGACAAGGAAAGACTGACTAAGAAAGTTTATAAGGCTAGTGTGAATGGAACAGTCGCAAGAGGAAAACCTAGGCGAACGTTTCTCAATCAGATCGGAGGCGTTCTGGACAAAGGCCAGGTTAAGAGCTCCTTGAACCGACGAGCGTGTATGAGGAATGTGATGAAAGTGAATGAAGCCAGAGAAGTATGTCAGGATCGTAGCAAATGGAAATCCGTAGTCTCTGCCTATCCCTCTGGGAAACAGGCGTGATCTATGTATGTATGTATATTCAAATAACTTTCCTCATAAAACAAAAACATGCACACATGTGAATTACGAGTATCTTCTTTATTTCAAGAGCTATTAAGGAGGTCATATATTTGGTACAGTTTGTCCCCTACGTTTCATGATGACAGGCAGTAAACCACTATCGGTCCATAGGAAAATAATGGCTAAACGAACTATCTATGTATTATTTATATAGCCTTTGATTTATTTGTGTTTTATTATTGAGTCGTTTTCTCCTTGCTTTCTGTAGTTTATTTCGTGACGTAATAAAGTCTTTATTGTTATTTCTTACTTTGGAGAGATGTATGGGATAACAAGATTGTCGCGAAATTTTTGATTTTGTTGAGACTGAAGTTACCTGGCTAAGGAGTACTTTGATACTACAGAAAATTATATCTATTGTCGTACCATAACATAAGTTAGCAGGGTATTCGATCCCTGGACTAAGCAAATTGTTGTTGGGTTTGCCTGTTTGATCATTTTTAGTAAAAGCACCATTCAGGTTAAGTGGTCCACTCGCTATTTCTATTGCGCTTAGTGTTGTGAGTGAAATACGCACACGGGACAAAAATGTACGTGATTGAAAAATGTACGTGATTGAAAAATAATTCATCCGTGTTTGGGTGTTCTTTGTGTCCGTTGTTTAAATGTTTATAATAGTCCTTGAGACACAAGATTTATTCTTAGTGCGAGAGTTGTGTTACATAATAGGTATAACATAAAAGAATAATAAATGACAATACTCTCAATGATAACTTTTAAACTTTCGCGTTGCATGATATATATATATATATATATATATATATATATATATATATATATATATATATATATATATAAAGGATTAAATATAATGATCAGCAAAAATACTAATTGGTCAGCAAATATTGCGCAGCATAATGAGCATCTATATGCCTTAAATCACTGCATTCCGTCTCGGAAGTGTTAGGTTATGTTAGGTTCCTTTTTTTAAACCCACCCAAAAATAGGAGCCCCGCCAAGCGGAGCTCCGTCGACTTAGTTTGATCTCTTTAAAGTTTGCTGGCCATGAGTTGTTAATCAATTAGCTTTTTTTGCTGCGCAATTAGTATTTTTTTGCTGTGCAGTTAAATATACCCTATATATAATATGTAACGGGTATTAACGCGATCATGCATAATGTTTACCTTTTATAGGCTTGACATTTCGACCAGGTTACACCGGCCGTGGTCATAAACTGACTGGTGCTGCGATGTCATGTCTCCGTTTTGAGGCAGAAGAATTTTGATTCACCCTCACTTTTGGCATATTTTTGTTTGTCCATGTACCGTCACAAACTACACTCACGGTATCCCTATTATGTATGCTAGCCGTCGTGTCTGTATTCTGTGAATTACCTGACTGTGCAAAACAGCGAAGTTGCGTATTATTAATCACGGGATTCCATGTCGCGGATTATTTAATTTACATCCTATCCTAATCCTAACTTCCTAACTAATATTATAAAAGCGAAAATGAGTTTGTTTGTTTGTTACCTTTTCATGCCTAAGCCACTGAACCAATCATCCTGAAATTTTGCATATATGTACGTTGTCAGGTGTATAGAAACGGACATAGCCTACCTTTCATCCCGAAAAAAAATACTGTTCCCGAGGAAATCCTAACTAATATTATAAAAGCGAAAATGAGTTTGTTTGTTTGTTTGTTATCTTTTCATGCCTAAACCACTGAACCGATCATCCTGAAATTTTGCATATACGTTATCAGGTGTACAGAAACGGACATAGGCTACCTTTCATCCCGAAAAAAATACTGTTCCCGAGGAAAACAATAATAACGTTCTTATGATAATAGATGGGGCCACGTGTCTTTTGAATCATGATTGAATTATATTATCACAAGCAGAGTAGAACCCTAATTTAGAATTTGACAAAATTCTAAATTAACGCGAGCGAAGCCGCGGGAAAAAGCTAGTATTATATATCATACTCTCGATATATGACAATAAGCTCGCCTTAAAAATATGGTAAACCAAATATAGGTATACTTCCGCCTACCATTTTTAAAGATACAAGCATTAATCTATATCCGTTGGTACATCGCATCTCCTACTATAATTTATATTCATTACATATTATACTACAGTATAACACAATCTTAACCCAATCAAGCAATTTTATTTACAGCATAACTCATTCCTACAATCAAACACAAACTTACTGTCGTCATAAAATAAGTTTTAGCCCTGGCCTCTAGTCTATAGCTGAACAAAATAACCGTTGGTGAATTAAATAAGGAACAATATGGCGGCTCGCGCGATACGAGTGACGCATGACAATCTGATAACACAACTTTATGACTTTATTATGAAGTTAACATTTGGCCCCAGATTGAATGTGTGTTTACAACATTTTTGTCTATGCTTTTTTGGAGTTCCTTCAACTGATATTAGTTTTACATTACTGTGGATTTATACCTATCCAATAAAATCACTTTATAGTGATTTTATTGGGAATCAATGGACGTAAGTATTTTAAACGAATATTTTTTATAAGTTAAATAGCTGCAAGCAGTGGTTTCGCTTGCATGAAAAGCATGTTCATGAGATTAAAATTTCAACGTGAATAATATAAGTCTTCTGCCTAGCCTTTATTATTCCCAAGTCACTTGGGGTCGGCTTTCTAGTCTAACCGGATTTGACTGGATATCAGTTTTTACACGGAGCGACTGCCATCTGACCTCCGCAACCCGAACGCTAACGATACCCTAAGGCTAGACTAGTGTCAGGATGTTAGACTTTCCAATAACGACTGTTCATAGCAGCTGGGACCGATGGCTTAACGTGCTCTCCGACGCACGGAGCAGGTGATAATTGTCAATCGATACGCACATAATTTCGAAAAGTCATATAACTTCCGAAAGTCAGAGGTGCGCGACGTGGGTTCGAACCCGAGAACCTCTGCATTGCAGTCTGTTGGTCTCCCCACTGAGCTATCGCTGCGTGTTACGTGTATAATATAAGTGCTATATTTAATTATAAAGCGCACAAAATGCTACACTTTAACCTTTATTACATCAGCAGTTCCATGTACTACAGTTTTATTGAAATAGTATTAATATTAAAACGAATTATTGGACTAAAAGTATTTTATAGGTTACTAGCTTTTGCCCGCGGCTTCGCTCTCGTTAATTTAGGATTTGACAATCAATTCGGGTTGTACTCTGCTTGTAAGAATATAATTCAATCATGATTCGAAAGGCACGTGGCGCCATCTATTATCATAAGAACGTTATTGTTGTTTTCCTCGGGAACAGTAATTTTTTTCGAGGTAAAAGGTAGCCTATGTCCGTTTCTGTACACCTGACAACGTATATGCAAAGTTTCAGGGTGATCGGTTTAGTGGTTTAGGCGTGAAAAGGTAACAAACAAACAAACTCACTTTCGCTTTTATAATATTAGTTAGGATAGGATTAGGATTACAGGTGACTTCATCATCATTTATCTGTATGCCAAGTTTATTCTAAATCTGTCAACGGTTTAAGCATGATGAAGTAACAAACATCCATACAATTCACATTCGCATTTGTAATATTAGTTAAGATAATTAGGATCTATTTAGAGGTAGTATTTAACTGCACAGCAAAAAAATACTAATTGCACAGCAAAATATGCTTACCAAAAATACTAATTGCACACCAAAATATATTTAAAGAGATCAAACTAAGTGGACGGAGCCCCGAATGGCGGGGCTCCTATTTTTGGGTGGGTTTAAGAAAGAATCCAGCATAACCTAACCCTTCCGAGACGGAATGCAGTGATTTGAGGCGTATAGGTGCTCGTTATTATATATTTTAGTAAGCATATTTAGCTGTGCAATTAGTATTTTTAGTGGTCATTATATTTAATCTC
This sequence comes from Catocala sponsa, assembly GCA_963564715.1. Taxonomy (NCBI): domain Eukaryota; kingdom Metazoa; phylum Arthropoda; class Insecta; order Lepidoptera; family Erebidae; genus Catocala; species Catocala sponsa. Next base: position 25,805,014 of record OY751333.1, on the reverse strand, counting down.
TTTATTTAGTAGATATGATAAGAAGAAGAAATAGAAAGTTTAAATAAGACTTATTGAATATGCTAAATATTATGTACTCTTTTCATAACATCGTAAGATTTACAGCTAGGTAAAGAAAACATATTTTTAATTATAACTTTGCGAGTAATTTTGAACACCAATTAATTATTATTCAATTTTCAGTAGTTTTTTTTTGTAATTGTCCTTACTAAAGGCATTCTAATCAATGATAGCATGTTTTAGTTTGTCAACGACAACAAATAAAGTACGGCAACCACACAAAAACATACTCTACGAGAAATAAATCTAAAACGTCCCGCACAATTTTCCCGCGAACAAAACCTTCAACTGCCTAACTATTCCACAACTTAAAGTGTGTCTCTACACAGCACGGGCGACAGATGTCGTGGTCTGATTAGCTAACTTTTAAGCTTCTTTCAAGCGATTTAACTCGGCTCTCTAACTCCCCGCTTTGTTTTAAAGTCGACGAAGTGATTCGAGCAATCGAATGCACACACAAATTTATTTTATAAGCATTTCCCATTGATTATATACAGCAGTGATAGTCAAATGAGAGACCGTCAAGAGTTTTTGCGTTTGATTCCAATGCAAGTATCTCTCATCTGCTCTGAAGTTATGTGGGTATTAATTAGTTAATTATAACTTGCTTTAACGCTGAAGGAAAACATTATCTGGAAACCACTGAGAGTTCTACTAACTGGCAGATCTACGACGCGGTTTTTTGAGATTGCAGGTTCAAGATGTGCTTCAAGGCTTATCTTTTTCCTCAGTTAATATTAACTAATCTTGTTAGTACTATTAACATTATTAATGGTTGTGACGCAATCACGCGTAAACTGCTAAACTGATTTGGATGAAACTTGGCAAACAGAAAGATTAATTCCCAAAAGAGTACAATATTAAACATAGTATCCTTTCGCCCACGCTAGCCAAACCTGTCCTGTGGTTACGATTACAATTAAAATTTGAATACAATTTTGGCTCGGTCGAAATCAACATAAAGTAAATATACAAACAATCCTGAATGAAGACATGGATTTTTTATTCGCATATGCGTTCCAGTGGGATTCACGTGGGCAACGCTGTGGGCAGCAAGTAATTTAATACATATAATCAGTTCTATTTTTCTGTCTATCGTCGCGTCAGATTGTGAGGTATCAGATGTGATTCCAGGACCAAGTAATCTGTTTTTCTGAAAATTTGTTAGTAGCATGGAGACTAAAAATGAGCTCGATAGATGGCAATAGGTTTGCTCCCCACTACCTAGAAATTTAAAACAATAAACAGGAACCTGTGTATGTAATGCCACCTTACGTAGAAATACACATTATCACAAATATCACATCTATAACTGAATGGGCTATAATATATGACAACATATCTATAATTTATTTTTATTTGTTTGATTGTAATCGATAGTCTTTGAAACTAATCAATCGATTTAAATGATTTTATCGCTAATAGCAGTAGTTAAAATCAAAGTTACGAAATGGTATATAATGGCATAATCATAAATATATAATAATATCAGCCCTATATATTAACTATCCCACTACTGGACATGGACATCTTTTCAATGTGAGAAGAGTGAGGTTATAGTCCAGCATGCTGGCCCAATGTGAGTCGGCAGACTTCACATATCCTCGACAACATTATGGAAAACTTTAAGATAAGACGATTGCCTCAATATATTTGCCTTCACCGTTAATGCGAGCGATAATTAAACATTTAACATGGGCATAACCTCACAACGTCAGAGGGATCCTTGGGATCGAAGTCGACAGCTCTAAGTGGCCGTCCAACGATATAAAAAGCAAAATATTTAAAAAAATATTCGGTGCATTTCACATTCCTACATACAAATTTACACCAATATTTTCCTGAAGGATTAGGTTAGGCTTTTATACGAAAGCATAACTCTGTGTATGTAGTTTTGCTTAAAATATATACGGAATTCAAGATACATAGTCAACTGCCCGCTTGACCAGTTCCCACTAACTCAGTAGCAATACATTATGGTCATTTATTTAGTCTCGGACCTTATTCCCATGTAATACACAAAATAATATGTACACATAGAGATTGTATGGGCCGAGCCATAAATAGAAATGAGTTTTCTCTTTTTTGATAAAGTATTCGTCCGTTATCCTTGGACAAAACCATTTTCAGGGCTAATCTGGCAAAGATTTAGGGTCGAAAACAAGTACGAGAAAAGTATAGAATTCGTTGTTAAGGAAACAAGGAATATAGGCCGTGTTGTCTATACGGCCGCAGGGGTTTTGGAATAGCAAATATCTGTCGATGACAAAAAAGAAAAATATACAGGTTTATTGGAAAAATATACAACTAGCAGGTAGACATTTATAACTGAACAACTTTGATCTACTCTTGATATATTAAAAAATAAAGCTGTATAGAGAATCCTTTGAATATTTAGACTATTTGTTGTTGTTTATTTCTTACTAACAGACTCTAGGAATAAATGCTGTGTCATAGAGGACTTTACAAACATTCTAGCACAAAAAACATCCAGACTCAGAATAACCATTTATGTTAACAACTTTGAAGTGAAAACTTCTTTAGGCGCGTTGAGCAATTCTTGGGTGAACAAAAATCATGGAACTCGCGTCATCGTCACCGAACGCTTTCCATTTTTGAATTATTTTTGGTTTATAAAGAAGTGTTTATGATCAAGAATTAAAGTTTTTACTACTATCGGCAGTCCCCAAAGACTGCCCCAAATTTTTAAATGAAAACTTCTTTAGGCGCGTTGAGCAATTCTTGGGTGAACAAAAATCATGGAACTCGCGTCATCGTCACCGAAGGCTTTTCATTTTTGAATTATTTTGGTGTATAAAGAAGTGTTTATGATCAAGGATTAAAGTTTTCACTTCTATCGGCAGTCCCCAAAGACAGCCCCATTTTTGATTTTATGAAAGTAATACTAGTTTACCGCCTAAAAAAATAAGAGTTAGATAACGAATCTCTTAGTATTAATTTTCAAATAAAAATTTCAAAAAAGAATATGTAAAATGAGAAGTAATGTTTCGTTCAAAAACTGCTATGCTAACAGTATACAATTTCTTAACGACAAACTTATAACAGGAAACCAGCAGCAACTAAAATATGAACAGTTCACTAGATAATGTCAGCTACCGTACTAACTTCAGCTTCTTACGAAATTGCTGGTAAAGCGATCTCATCTCAAGTGGCTGTTAAAATGATATACCGCCTTCGGAAGGTAGGGAATCGGTAGCTTATGATAAATCATCATGAATGCTGGAAGTCACAAATCTAACAGCTGTTACATATCCAATAAACCTTAGTGCACTAGGTCATTACTTTTCCTAACCTATTAACGAAGATAGTGGTTGGTATATGTGTCATGCACGGGAACGGCTGCGACTTATAGTGACTTTACTACATCAATCAAGACCCAAACTCTAACATTCCTCGATTTAAAATTATATAACTTCTCTTAGGGGGACACAAACAGATGGTTAGTACATCATGCTCGTGAACGGTAAATTTTTGAGTGCTGTCGAGGGCACACATTGTAGTGCCCGTATGATCTTGAGCTTTTGGATTTGAAAATATTAGGCGCCATAAAATCTATTCGTACTGAATAATTTGATGATTTTATCACAACATACATGTAATTATAGTCCCATGACGATATCCATCAAGGTGTATGCAGAGTGGTATTACTCCCATATTTCGACATTGTTTTTTGGTCCCACGTCAAGCGAGCCTATTGCATTCTACCGGGGCCCACTTCCAGACTCCGTACTGCCACTGAAAATATAAATAATACTAATAATAAATAAATCATCCATAGTTACCAATATTACAGTCCATCAAACACCCATACCCATAGCCCATATATTAGAATCCATACGTAGCAATAGTCCTACGCCTGCTGCGGCTAGTGCCGCTATAGGTGTTCCATCCCACCTTTGATTAAAACTCTCGAAGGGCCTCTTCACGTTGGACCCATGTCTCCGTGTAAGCCTCCCAAAGGCCCGGGTACTTTCCTAACGTATTAGGAATATACCCGTGAAAAAGAAACAAATAATAATAAAGTTTATTAGTCCATAAGAAAAACACTTAATCTAGGTACAATACTTAGGGTTTAAGGAATACATAATAAACTGGAAACCCTGACTTCTAAACTAGGTATGGACCTTTATCTTAGAAGCCTACCTTCTGATAGTTACAATCTACATATCTTGACAGGTAGACCCTATAACACTATGGACCAGACCTGTCACGGCAGTCGTATTCGCTACCGTTGCGCCAAAGCGGTACTCTTCACTACATAATATTATAAAACAACTTCCCCCACCGCGTTTATCTGTCTGTTCGCGATAAACTCAAAAACTCCTAAATGGATTTGCATTCTGTTTTCATCAATAAAGAGAATGATTCCTGAGGAAGGTTTAGGTGTATAATTTTTTTAAGATTTTGTTCTACCCGTGCGAAACTGGGGTCGCTAGATTTACATATTAAAAACGAGATGGGTGTAAAAACCCAGGATTCAACCTCTTCGTTTTCATGTGACCTTGTGACCCCTATATCTCGGGGTCTTTTGACCCACAGGGCCCATATTTAAACTCAACCGAGGTATGACCCCAAGGTGCACACTAAGTTACAAGTCAATATTTTCCATTTAAAATATGTGACCGCTATATCTCGGGGGTCTTTTGACCCCCAGGGCCCATATTCAAACTCGACCGAGGGATTTATTTATTTTATTTGGGACAACAAACAACAGTGTATTATACACTAGATGTTCCCGCGGTTTCACCCGCGTTTATCGTTACTGCGCCGCCCCCGTGGGTCGTAGCATGATGTTATATAGCCTATAGCCTTCCTCGATAAATAGGCTATCCAACACTAAAATATTATTTCAAATCCGCGTGCAATATTTACTTTGGGCTAACGCTAACTTTAACCCGCGACTTCGTTATCATTATTTTGCTGGGATGTTATTTTAAAATTGCGATATCTCTTAAGATATTCATTGAAATCGAATGATGTAAAGGGAAATTTTGTTTTAAATTAAATACTTGTGATGAATAACGTATTTATTTGGATGTTTATAAAAACACCTTCGCAAATAATGCACTATTTTAGAACAAATTTGGTTAGCATAAAAAAGGTTATAGTGAGCCAACCTTAAAAGATAGATATATGCTGTCGCGGACTTTTTTTTAGAACGTTTAAAGAGAAACAGTTCTGTCATACATGATTTTTACGAAACTTTAACTGTTTACGCAGCGCACGCAGCGGAAGCTCTCAAAAGAAAAAAAACCCTCCGATTTTGAAACATTCTTCATTAATGCTCCGCTCCTATTGATCTTAGCGAGATGTTATATAGCTTATAGCCTTCCTCGATAAATGGGCTATCTAACAATGAAAGAATTTTTCAAATCGGACCAGTAGTTCCTGAGATTAGCGCGTTCAAGCAAACAAACAAACAAACTCTACCCGCGACTTCGTCCGCGTGAAAATTTGTATAAAATGTTATATGTTTTAGGACAGAACTTCTGTGTAAACGATGTTAGATGTGGAACCATTGGGAACGTACACATACAGATTTTGGGGATTGCTAACGCGAGACAATGCGACATAGAGTTGGCCATGAGTCATGAGTAAAACAGCCCGTACTGAGATCTACACCTGCAACGTGTAATTTCTGACCTTGCGCTTTATTTATTGTCATTGCATTACATAAACTTACTGGGAATTGAACGCGCTTAAAGCTGAACAGATAATTATTTGGTATGATGGGGTTTCTCGGAATAAAAATTATTTCACCGGCGCCACATCCTGTTAAAATTTCGGCTTCAACTAAGTTACGTTGCAAGATTTTTACTTTAAGTCTGGTTCCGTTACAAAGCCTAGGTGGACTTAAATTTCTTAGCAAGATTATGGGAACGCCCACTTGTAAAGAAATTTTATGGGCTGGAAGACCAGATGCGCGTCAAGAATTAAGAAACTCTACTGGATAATGGAGTAATGTCGTCTTCTGCTGTGACATTGTGAATAGACGTATATTCGACACTATCACCGTTAATTTGCCTTAGCATCTCAGAATTAATAGCTGTTGCTTGGTCGTTTCGAGGCGGCAAAGTTGTAAGTTGCAGCTGTTTTTTTTACTTGGGCTATATATTATGAAACGGCAGGCCACTATACGAAAAGACCTACCCTAAGGTCACCACTAAAAGAAATCCCTACTGTCCCCCTCCCCCTCCCCCTAGAGGGGAGACGGACACGACACAGAGGCGCGCGTGTTAACACGCCCGCCGCTTCTCGGACCTGGTGCTGAACGAATGGCGGGCAGGCCCACAAAGTCCGCCACCCCAGGTCAGACCTCAGGGTGGCTGGAGGTCGTCTTGGGCCCTCCGGCGCCTGGCTCTGCGGTTGGGGACAGGGATTTAAACGCACCCTCTCCCACTCTGCCGCCTCCTTGATGGAAATCACTTCCTCGGCGAGGCGATGGCATTCCACGACCTCTCGCTCCGGACCATAGACTGGACTACGGCCGGGAGCGAGAGGGCAACAAATCCGACTGCCGCGACCAACTCACGGCGCTGCGATGCCCAGGCGGGGCAAACCGCCAAAGTGTACAGCGCCGTGTCCTCAACAACGTCACGGCAGTCGCCGCAGTGGTGACAACTGGGCGTCTCTTGCCGGCGTATACGGCACAGGAACCGGCCAAAACAACCGTGGCCAGTCATTACCTGTGTCAGCCGGAAGATGAGGGCGCCATGCCGCCTTTCCAGCCACTCCTCAAACACGGGACTTACCGCCACGATCGTGGCGTGCCCGATAGCCATGCAGCTGTCTGGTTTATTGTATCTGTAGGTGACCCATATACTGACGAAATTAAAATTTGCAACGATGGAACCATACAACATAAACTATCTGATAAAATTACCTTATTTTCTGCTCGCTGCTGAAAAGTACCGTCTCCTATTTTACATTAAACCGATTTTAATTAAATAAAGACTAAATGTTACCCGACGATATTCTCTATAGTGTTCTTACCGAGTCTATCGTATTAACTTTGTACTTTAGGCGTGATGAAGCAGACAGACAGATTTTTCTAAAATGATTGAAATGTGTTCAGTTAATTATTCTGAGTCCCCTTAATTCATTTATTTCGCAATATTCTAAAATGTACAGACACGTGAAATTTAGAGTTTTTATATTCCTATTGCCCAAAAAATACCAAAATCGAAGCGATTATTATCTCCATATACCGATCCGGTTTTGTATTAATCTAATAAACAAATTTTAGGAAATCGGATTACAACTTTTATTTACATTATATCTCTAGAACAAAGAGTGGTTGTTGAAAGCCAGCATGCCATACAAAGGCGTAAAACCTTAATATCACGATTTAAAAAATGACGTCATTTGCACAGTGCCATCTATCGTGATATATTTGTCTGTATTTTGTGTACCTATATTTTGAAAAATAAAATTACTTACTTACTTACTATATGTATAAATCATTACGTCGGGTCTAGTACTAAACACATATTACTAACAAATTAGAAATGTCATTGTCAATTAGTAAACATTCAACATTGTCTTAGAATTAATTATTATTTATTATTATAACAAAAATTACGAAATTTATATTATATCCGTATAACTGGCTTTCTGTATACGATCCTGATCTGTAATCACAATCTATGAGCTTAAATTTAAGCAAATCTCAACCTTATTTGTAAAACATTACGGCGGATCTAGTACAGTACGATCACATTGCCTACATTAAAATTTAATTTAACTTCGAATGCTCATAACTTTTGATAGAGAAGACCGATTTTAATGAAATATAGACTAAATGTTACTCGAGGATATTCTTTATAGTGTTCTTACTGAGTCTATTGTATTAACTTTGTGCTTCAGGCGTGATGCGAGAACAAACAGACAGACAGACTTTTTAAAAAATGATTAAAATGTGTTTAGTTAATTATTCTGAGCCCCCCTAAATCATTTATTTTGCAAAATTCTAAAATGTACAGACACGTGATATTTACAGTTATATTATGCTAGATGTTCCCGTGGTTTCACCCGCGTTTATCATTACTGCGCCGCCCCTGTGGGTCGTAGCGTGATATTATATAGCCTATAGTCTTCCTCGATAAATAGGCTATCCAACACTAAAAGAATTTTTCAAATCGAACCAGTAGTAATCACGCAGAATAAACCAGGAGAAACATCGTTTATACTATGTCTGTAATGGGTAATTATTTTGCTGCGATGTTATTTTAAAACTGCTATATCTCCTAAGATATTCATTGAAATCGAATGATGTAAAGGGCAATTTTATTTTAAATTAAATACTTGTGATGAATAACGTATTTATTTGGACATATCATGTTTATAAAAATACCTTCGCAAATAATGCATTATTTTAGAACAAATTTCGTTAGCATAAAAATGGTTATAGTGAGCCAACCTTAAAAGATAGACATATGCTGTTGCGGACTTTTTTTTAGAACTTTTAAAGGGGAACAATTCTGTCATACATGATTTTTGCGAAACTTTAACTGTTTACGCAGCGCACGCAGCGGAAGCTCTCAAAAGGAAAAATACTCTCCGATTTTGAAACATTCTTCATTGGTGCTCCGCTCCTATTGATGTTAGCGTGATGATATATAGCCTATAGCCCTCCTCGATAAATGGGCTATCTAACACTGAAAGAATTTTTCAAATCGGGCCAGTAGTTCCTGAGATTAGCGCGTTCAAGTAAACAAACAAACAAACAAACTCTTCAGCTTTATAATATTAGTATAGATTACAACAATTTTCGGAGTAAAGTGATAGAAGTAACAAACACACTGCTCACGACGTTATCCACAGATTACAATGCTATATACCATAATTGACAGTTAAGACAAACCAAGTGCTATAAATATACCTAAATACTTACTCGTTACTCAGGTATGTCTTGACGTTAAGAATTGGATAAAGATGTACGTCGTTATTGTCTACACATTGCGTATTATCACTATTTTGTTTCAACACGATTAACCACCTCGTTCAAAAGTTACAAGGTTTTCTTGATACAAGGTCCATAACTACTAAAGAAAAAATATAAATAGGTATAAATCGAAGAATAATATTTTTTATTATTTATCCTAGCGATAAAATGATGTCTAGTTTTACTCATTTTCATATGTGCACTTTGTGAAAACTCACACTGTATATATGTGTACTAAGCCAGATGTAATTATGGAACATTATCCTACTAATTACAACTGATATGACATCAGCTGTAATTAGTTAGATTAATAATCAGTAATGTAATTCGTAGATATGTACTATGAACGCGATTTGTATAAATAAGCAGTGGGATTGTGTGCCCATGAACGACCTCACGTCATGGGCAAGCGATTAGCACCATATTTATTTTTGAAAAGGCATAACTACATATTACTAATTAGTATAATTTTTTATTTGAAAGCCATGAGCCAAGTACACGCTGTGCTTGAGTAATGCAGAAAGAAAAGTACAATAATAAGTAGCGATGAACAATAGAACGAAAACATAAATTATTATTTTATTATTTATTTATTTTTGCATATTAATTGACTTGTTAAAAAAAAACACATTTTTGTGAGAATAAACATTTTAGACGTTGACTTTAAATTCGAATATTGTGATTGTAATTTTAATTCTAGTCCCTTTTCCGCATTTGAACTCCAAGTTGGTCCATTATGCGTGAGAGTCGGCCGGTTATGGAGATAGCCAGCCCAACTCCGCCCAGAAGCACAGAAGATTCCTGGGGTCTTCGCAGGCCTCGCGGAGTGACCTCGGGTTGTTGAGGATTTCCTTGCGTTGTGCTGTTACTCCCACACATTCCAGGACTACATGGGCAGCAGATTCTTCTTCGGTTAGACATCCCCTATAGAGGGGGCTGTCTGTTGCTCCGATGTTGTAGAGATGTTTGTTCAGTGTCCTGTAAATTCGAATATTCCGTAGTTGTATGACCGATCACGTGCATCCAAATGTTTATTAATTAGTCTCTGATTGTAATTCGCATTATAATCAATATGACGACATATACATGATAACTCTGGTATCGAGAACAGGGTCCAAGCTGCAGGTGGTTAAGATTCCAGAGACACCTCCTCACAATGCGTGCCGTGACTAAAAGCACGGCCTTCTGCATCACATCCTTGACCCAAGCACCAAACGTGAGCCTCTTTAAAGGCTCTTTGCTATTAGAGCATTGACAGTAATGATTGCCAGCACAATTATTGCCGAATGCACATCTCACATGTCGACAAGCTTACTAGTTAAAAAGAGATATTTAATTTATCTTTTTCAGTTTTCACGAGATTGCTGTCTTGAGGAATATAATATTGATATTGACGATGAGTTTATTGTCTATGTTTTGACGTTTGTCGTAGATGTTTCACATAGACTAGGATGACATGCTTCTGAAGCAATGGCAAATTTCGAGCTTATAAAAAGCTCTCCCCACTATTATATCTTCTGCAATGAAAAGGTCATGGGTTATCAATGCTCACATCATTAAGTCTATCATGAATTTTATCAGCTAATTTAATAAATACAAAAGATCAGTACCTCTAAAATGCGAAGTATCAATGTGCATACATTTATGCATATATAAATTGTGACGCTGATGTCCCTGAGTGGTTGAGGCATATAAAACTTACATTTCAAAACTTATGCCAGCTATGTTTTAGTCCCTACGTAATAGGGAGCCAGCCTATTGCTGGCTTTTTAGATTAGATTTTTAGTAAATTTACGTAACTTTGTCCTGTAGATAGCTACAGGACAAAAATACGTTCCATTACTAAAAATCTCAATAACACTTTTCTGGAACCTGAAGTTTCGTGCAAAGCAGACCCATCATAACATATGATTCACTTCAGCTGCGCTTTCTAGCTATCTAAGCAGTTCTTTAATATTATCCTACGAAAAAACAAACGAAGGTGAAGGATTTAAGCCGAAAATCAGCTCTAAGCAACATTCTGGAGCGCTAAGCATAAGCTGCTTTCACTTTCGGTGTCATAGTAATTTTGTATACTATGTATTAACTAATTGTTATTAAACTCAAAACAATAATCTCTATTCTATTATATTCAATAACGCCATCTTATATGCTAATTAGGTCATAGTGCATCTGTGTGCCAAGTTTAGTAACAATTTACGCGTGATATATTAACAAGCATCTAAACATCTTCACAGACTTAGCCATAATAACATTTTATTAGGATTAAGATCTTATTGTCTAAGCAATTTTATGTTATGACTTAATATGAACAAATATATATTCAATCTTCGGCAACTGAAACCATTTCCAGAACTATTGGATTTAGTCGCAGCCACTCTAGACTTTATCGGACGGACGTTTTACTTTTTGGGTCACAATCATAAAAATATTCAGTCTAAATAGTCAAATCGTAAAAAATTGGACGTGATCTGACCTAAAACCATATCAATGTGAGAAACTATAGTAAAAGGAATACAAAGAAAGTATGACTGCCCTTTACTGTCTAACTAGGTCGATAAGATTACCCAAATCCTATTCGACACTGTTTCAAAAATACATAACAAGCCGAAAACTATTTTGAGAGGCGAAAAAAGGTGTCTCCTAAATCTTCGGTTAGAGTCCTTGAGGAAGATTGTTTTCCCGCCAAAACATAATGGAAAAATGTTGGGCTTGAGGCGACGCAATCTAATGAGGATTCCGAGTCGAATTTGAAAAGTTGGTATTGAGATATGGACTTTTCTTTGTGTTGGTCGTTTTGAAATGTAGTTGACTTTGATGATCGTTTGAATGTGTTTGGTAGATAGAATTGTTATGCTTTTTTTATTACTTACATATACATATATTCTCACGCTTGTATCGAACACTTTGGCGGATGAGTATTTATATCCTATGTCTTCTTCTTTTCTTCTTTTCGTGTGGTTAGTGGCCAACCTGTTGTCAAGAGTTGTTCAAACCGCCCGTAGGCCTCTGACATGGCTTAACGACTGCTGTCAATTTGACAACAACCGGAACCGACATTTTATGTGCCCTCCGAAGCACGGAGACGCTCAGATAAAATACCACTAAGCGTTCATCCATCTATAAATTGACCGCACCCAACGTTACATAGCCTCGCTAATCGTTTACCGATCAGTGAGTGAAACTGGCTATGAGCGCCTCATATTCTATCCTACGTAATGGTGGGAGACCTAATTATGCTACTACTACAGAATCCTTGACAGAAAAAACGAATAACACTCGCTACCACGGGTATCAAACCCAAGAGCTCACACACGTCAGCATAAATGTGCTTTGACGAATAGTATTGTTAAAGTTATAACACGTAATATACTTACTTACTCCCTAACTATTCTGGTACGCAATTGTAACAAGCTGAGTCTAAACAACGGTTATATTTTCAAATTAATTGGGTCTAATCTACTATTTTGTTAGCTCTACATTTATATGTAGTGCTATATAATTAGACCCAGATTAAAATTGATTGAATTATGATGATGACGTGTTATTGACATGGATAATAGATTTTTTTTTTATACAAATAAGGTGGCAAACAAACATACAGCCCACCTTATGGTAAGTGGTCACCGTAGCCTATGGACGTCTGCAACACCAGAGGCATCACTTGCGCGTTGCCGACCCTTTAGGAAAGGAAATGAGAAGGAGAGGAAAGGGGATAAGGTGGTGATTGGGCCTCCGGTATTCTCACTCACCAAACGAAACACAACTGAAACGTCGATATTCTGTGAGAGGGTAGTCCTTCCTCGGTCGGGTAGATACAACTAAAAGTGTCAAGTATAAAAATTACGAATATTTTTGAGTGAAAACTTCTTTAGGTGCGTTGAGCACTTCTTGGGTGAAAAAAAATCATAGAACTCGCGTCATCGTCACGCTTCGTCATCGTCACGCTTCTACGCTTTCCATTTTTGAATTATTGAAGTGAAAACTTCTTTAGGCGCGTTGAGCACTTCTTGGGTGAACAAAAATCATAGAACTCGCGGCATCGTCACTCTTTCACGCTTTCCATTTTTGAATTATTTTAGAATATTAACAATATCTCAGAAATGGTGCGTTTTACGCAAAAAGTAACTGAATTTTTACCCCCTTAATAAACCGTAACAGAGTTTTTTTTTGTTTATAAAGAAGTGTTTATGATCTAGGATTAAAGTTTTTACTTGTATCGGCTTAGTAATTAGTATCTATCTGTCTAGCATCACGCAAATACCACCAAATGAATTCTGATGCTATCTTTACAGTTCAGTAGCTTAAGGTCCAAAAGACATGTAAATATTTTTCAAGTGTCATGTATAGACACATCCTAAATATAGTTTTATCAAAATATAAACAAATAGTGCGATATAATTAATTACTAATTACATTTGTTTACTTTACACAAATATTATAGATAATTTTAATTACTTGTAGCGCATCGGCCATAATATTGTTAATGTCATTGAACACTCAGTTTCATAATATTTAATATCATATTTAATTAATGACAAACATGCTGTGTTCGGGTATAGTAAAATGTTTTACAATCCACTGTTTCTTATTTTGAAATTATATATGCTGAATTTAGGGATGGTGCAATAATTTAAAATTACATTTCAACAATCATCGAATTGTTTTAGGTTCGATACCCGCACTAAGTATAAGCTTTTGTGATCCTCAATTACAATTAAACTTCGAGACAGAGGGAACTTTTTATTTATTGTTGCCTGTTAATATGGCTACACTGCACTAGGTGATAAGCAGTCGTGTAGTCCACGCGCGGAGAACTCCACACCACATCCTCATTACAACTGAACTGAAACTGGACCCTAAAAATTTGCCAGTCACCTTTAAACTAACGCTATCTGCCTGCAGTAGCATTTTTTATCCTGCACAGGCTGGCACTTTTTCTCAGATCAATATGCATAGAATTAAAATGTAACGTGTTTTATCTTAAAAAAACTGATTTTTGTAGAAAAAGCGGATTTTCATTCTCGGGCAGACCGGTAGAAGAAATATTTCCTACACAATACGCGACGAGTGTGATAGCGATCCTTTATACCTATGACAGGTTGGCAACACGCGAGTGAGTCTGGTGGTTCAAGATTCCATGAACTACCTACGGTAAAAGCTTACTATTAGGTTGAGACAAACGAGAGATCTCAACAATAAATTTGTGAAATAGTTTTTTAATTGCCTCGTGTGTTACTATTATAATTATTATTATAACAGCGCTGTATATAAACTGTTCCTTTGCTGGGCAATATCTTGTCATTGTAAGAAGTCTCGTTGGCCCAGTACAAGTTGAAAGTCTTTTCTTTTACTTTCGTTCATCGTTAAAGCGATATGCGTTCAGCGATCATTTCTCCCACGTATGTGTAAGCTCTGGAATAAACTGCCTGCTTCGGTGTTTCCCGAGCGCTATGATATGTCCTTCTTCATACGTGGTTTAAAGAGAGTTCTTCTTTCATGGTAGGCTTTGCTGTGTCCTGACATTGCTGAAGTCCATGAGCAGCGGTTATCAAAAAAAATTAATTCACGCACTTCTGTCTTTTCGAAGTTATATGCGTATAAAATGCATATCATTCCAAAAAACGGGCCAACGGTTTCACGCTAGGTTATCGCTGCTAATTACATTTAGTATTTAACTTACCAAATTTTTTTAGAAGCTTGAAAAAAATTAAATAAATAAAAAATAATTTTAGTCATGGACATTTAGGTAAATACCGTATATAAAAACTTCCATGAAACGAAATTTGATAACCAATTTCTTTTTCATCATATTTTGATACGAATTTCTTTTTCAAACGATTTACCAATTTAGAATTTACACACACAATGCCACAATTTACCAGTATTTTGTTTACTTTAGCTACTTTAGGATAACAGAATAATTTATTAATTTAGGTCACAAAGTAACATTTACGAACGCAATAGCTTATTCAAGAGCTATCCCTGCTTCCATATAGAGAACAACGAAGTCATAAGCTAGTAGAAATATATGTCCAAGCCTTCCTTCTCCTCTTCAAAGCAGATATATTATATGCACAATAATTTTAAAAGGAAATCCTTCTTCACCAAAATTTATGTAAAATCTCTCCCTCCGGTATCTACCAAAATCAAACGACGACAATTCCGCCATCATTCCTTAAAATCAAATCATATATTACCATCCCGATAAATTATCATACAGAACGCCAGTAAAATCTGAACGCAATCCGGCATCGTCACGTTGCCGGATCGGTTGCCGTTACCGGTTTTATTTTCCGGAAAATTGGCTAGTCATAATAATACGCTGACTCATAAATAAGGATCGACATTGGCCCTCTCAAGGATTTCTTTTTACGCTACATTTCACGGCTGCTCTGTGATGAAGCGGTTTGTGCTGAGCGAGGGCGGGAGCGGTTTTACTTCATCACTTAATACTCAATTTTTGTGACGTAATCGCATATTGACTGATTCGTGAAGTTAAGCTACGTTGTCTTCGTGATGTTTTTAGAAGGGTAACCTTTTTAAAACTAACCGAGGCTGTGGTCACAAATTGACTCTAGTCTATTGGTTACCAATGGTTACCAGGTTGGTCGTGACGTCAAGCATCAAAACAGGTAAACACTGTGTATGATTTTGCTAATACCCGTTACAAATTATATACCTACAGTCATCGATCAAATATACCATAGATGCACGATCGTCGCTCGAAAAACGGCCCCAACAAAACTGTGCATAAATCAGTCGTATGCGCTATATTATGCACCTGTCCCACTCACTCTTGCGTCCACTGCCCGTAAGCGAGAGCGAACCGATACCATTACTACGGTGGAGACCGTGCCATATACTTAGTACGCTTGCGTGTCGCGAGTAACACACTTAGGACGCTTTACATTGACGCGTTTTAACTAAACTATTACAAAATGTTTCTCAGTGGGCGTTCAATGGTTATTCCGGTTTATTTCCTGGATTGCATAATAAATGCAGACACTTATAAGTAAGTAGTACTGGTCAGTGCCACATATTGACGCGGTTTTTGTATGTGAATGTGCATCTATGATATATTTGATCGAAGCCTACAGTATATTGTAGCCACACATTTAGATGTCTTTTGAAGAGTGTGCGTGCAATGTTAGTTCGACATCTGTTTCCTAGAAATAGTGTTCCGCTATATCTGCGTTGCTACAACCGCACCCCCATCCAACATTTGGACTTGCTTATTGGTGACATATTTTATATCCTGTTTATATGTACCGCGTTGTGTTCCGTGCCGCATTGTCAACCATTGAGCCTTTCAGGCCGCGTCCTTAGGCATATATATTGCTTTGAACGGAAAACCTCTTTGACTTCGTGATTGCAAAGATTTAGTGTTCAAAAGATTTGAATGTTGAACGAGTTTGGTACAGTTACAGATTAAAGTGCTACCAGAAGAACCTTCAATAAAAGCCTTCGCCTGTATTTCCTTCTCTAGAGTATGTAGTCAAGGTTATATTGCTACAACATTTAACAAATGATAATAAAGGGAGTTTTCTATCATGAAATTTTCTTTAACCATACGGAGTGTGAAAGCGTGGGTTGTAGCGTGATGTTATATAGCCTATAGCCTTCCTCGATAAATAGGCTATCTAACACTAAAAGAATTTTTCAAATCGAACCAGTAGTTCCTGATATTAGCGCGTTCAAACAAACAAACAAACTCTTCAGCTTTATAATATTAGTATACATGTGTACCTAAAAGAAAATAAATTCTTTGAATGTAACATTTACTTAAACATAATTTGAAATGTAGGATACATCTCCGTCATCTTGTCACAGCGTAACGAGAGCTAATCCAGTGTCTTTTAACGCTCATATGAAGTGTTGCGGAATAAATTTAATATTTCACATAGATCTCGTAATCTTAACATCCTAACTAAAATTATAAATTCGAAAATGAGTTTGTTTGTTTGTTTGTTACGGTTTCATGCCTTAACTACTCAACCGATCAACATGAAATTTTGCATACACGTTGTCATGGGTACAGAATAGGACATAGGGTACCTTTCATCCAGAAAAAATGACTGTTGCAAACCTAACCTTACCTAACCTACATTTACGCGAGCGAAGCCGCGGGTGAAAACTAGTATTTACATATTTGCAATTCAAGCATATAAAAATAATACATCATTTTATAATCCAATAGTAAGAATATGCACAGCTTATAATAAAGTAGCACATGTAAATAAAGAGGTCGACATTTTTGACATAAATTTCAATAGATATAAAAAGATTGTATCAGGTAAGATTGTGTATTTCCAAAAAGTTCCAAATCTATTTATAATATAAATTTACAGTTATTAAGTAAAAACCTACTTACAATTATCCACTTGTATGCTACGCTAACGAATTTAAGATTTTAATCATGTTTTTTGTTTTGCATGAGTAATCTGCTCTAATATGTACATATTGTGTACACTACTTTAGGATTACTGTCCGGTTTATATAATACTAGCTTTTGCCCGCGGCTTCGCTCGCGTTAATTTAGAATTTGACAATCAATTCGGGTTGTAATCTGCTTGTAATAATATAATTCAATCATGATTCGAAAGACACGTGGCGCCATGTATTATCATAAGAACGTTATTGTTTTTTTCCTTAGGAACAGTCATTTTTTTGGGATGAAAGGTAAGCTATGTCCGTTTCTGTACACCTGTCAACGTATATGCAAAATTTCAGGATGATCGGTTCAGTGGTTTAGGCGTGAAAAGGTAACAAACAAACAAACAGACAAACTCATTTTCGCTTTTATAATATTAAGTTAGGAGTTAGGATGTTCATTACTACTTACCTTGTTAAGACTGTAATCTGTTTGTGTACTTATAATAAATAAAAAAATAAATAAATAAAAAAGGAGAGCTAGGTTTCGACTAAATGTTTAGCTATCCAGTACATATCTATCAATCATCCTTGGCAGACTGTACGTGCTAGTTTTACCTAGACTGTATCTTACGCTTCATTTACATCGTTCCGTGGTTCTTAAGCCTTATTTACTGAGCCAGAAAAGCCAACAGACTGAGAGTAGCGACCGCCCTCAATGAAATCTATTTCAGGAGGCCTGGTAGTAAAATATGCCTTGTATTCGAAATTCTGATATTTACCAGGGATGTAGCAGGCATGTTATTTTTTAACAAAAAAGGTTTGACTCGTGTTCGGCTGCCTGAATAATAAACCGGGTATTGGTTTCAAAAACGCAAAATAAATGAATATATCATTTTGTATTTGGTACAGACAGAATATTCTAATACGCTAGCTGGCATAGGTACTACTATTGATTGCAAGTTCAATTAAGCCTGGGTTTTGAGTCAGGTTGAATTTGTACTAGATTTTGTCCACGGCTTCGCTCGCATAAATGTAGGTTTTTTTAATATCTTTTTATATATTTTAATAGGCTTGCGTTTGACCGCGATCTCACCTGATCATAAGTGAAGATGCAGTCGACGATGGAGCACGCTTGCTTAGAAGATACCTATTCACTCGTGACTTGAAGATACCCAGATTGTACTCATCGGGAAACACAGACTTAGGTAGTGAGTTCCACTCCTTTGCGGTACGCATTATTTTTTATTTTATTTTTATTTTATTTATAAGGTTCACCAACAATTGATTACACTGTTACAAGATGTGATACATTCATAAAACTCATTAGCGTAACAATCTCTTACAGGTAAACACAGCATGCATAATTTTTATATCTTAAGTTTACAATTACCAGTTCAAAGACAAATTAATCAATACAAGAAAAAATATGTAGACAGAATTAAAAATAAATAAATAAATAAACAAACAAACAGATCAACCAACCACCCTTATTACAGAGAGAGCATTAGGTATTTTGATAGATTGAAATAATTTTTTTGATCCTATTAAGTGAGACAGCATGCACTGTATGCAGCATGCATTATAAAAGTGGAAGCAAAGCGCTTCGTGCGTAAATGTGGTATATGCACCATGTACCTGTGCATTAGAAACTGTACTTTTTTCTTGATGAATTGTACCCTATGTCCTTTTGTCTTCCCCTGACTACGTGTGTGCGACATTTTATGATGATTGGTTTAATAGTTAAAGCGTGAAAGCGTAACAAACAAACACACTCACCAACAAGTTTTGGTCCTCATACCTCTGCCGAACGACCAAGGCATGGAATTCTCTGCCAAGGCACGTGTTTTCTTCTTTCTTCAATCCTGGGTCCTTTAAGCGGGACGTGAAAAAGCACCTTCTCAGGCCGTCAAAGTAGAGGCCCCAACATCGAATCGGCTGCTATGAGGGCGGTGTGGAGGCCACTGCTCTTAGACCACACGACTGCTTACCATCAGGCGGAGTGTGGTCACTTTGAAGAGCAAAATAAAAAACTCTCACATTCGCATATATAATATTAGTTAGGGTCATGGATAGTGTCATGGTCTCTTTTACGCTATAGTAATCACTTACCTCCAGGTTGCGTATGCTTGTCGCCTTTGGCTTCATCCTGTACTGGGTTCCGTAGTGTATCTTGTATTGGAAAGATAAAGATTTAGCAAACCAATAACAGAAAGTCTAGAGTTCGATACCACACACTTATGAATGATGTATTAAATTGTTAATTATCGCTCAATTTATCGGTGAAACAAAATATCGTGTCCATAATCTTCGCCGCCATCTCGCCACACAACAGATTAATTACACATCAAATTCTTAGAATTATTTATGAGTAGTGTTACTATTAATCTCACTTTGATTAACTTTCTAATTACATGATTGCCTATAATTAGTTGATAATGATAGTCAGATCGACATTCATTATATAGGTATATTACTTGGAAGAAGCGATAGTCTAGTGGAAAACCGTTGGACTGACACGCAAAGGTCTCAAGTTTGATCCCTAGGTGCGCATATCTGACTTTTCAAAGTTATTTGCGCATTAAATAGTTAATTATCGCTCGCTTTAACGGGCTGTGAAGGAAAACATCGTGAGAATTTTTATCATGTTCTCGAGAATATGTGAAGTCTGCCAACCCGAACTGGGCCAGCGTGATGGACTGCTTCCTAACCCTTCTCCCACTGAGAAGAGGCCCGTGGCCAGCAGTGGGACAGTTTAATAAAGGGCTGCTATTATTATTTGTAAAGTAAATAAATGTCAGAAAAGGTTATGTCTACTACTGTAGACATAACCTTTTCTGAGATTCATTTACTACTACTACTTACTACTGTATACATTGATCATGGTGGAGATAGTCTTAAAAAAAGTAAAATATAAATGCAAGAATTGCTTAAACGTCTCCAAGTTCTTGAGGTAAAATATTGTAGTTATGTTTGCGTTTGATTGTGAGGTACTGGGGCAAAGTATTGTTGGATTCACTGTTAGTTTACTATCAGCAGCAGCATGTCTTGAATGTGAAAATGGATAGTAGGCATTTAGCTAATTTAACGTTCTACATACTAGACGGCCATTGACTTGCCCCCTATTTAGTGGAACCTAAAATATACTGGCTGAATTCAGGGTCTATGCTTATCCTTTCGGAAAAATTACAACATCTGTCTATGTTATAATTTATGTAATCTTCTTCCTAGCGATTATTAATCCCAGCTTATGCCAGGATCCGCTTATTTCTGGTCTAACGAGATTTAGCTGAATATCAGTTTTTACACGGAGCGACTGCCATCTGACCTCCGTAACCCAGAAGGATAATATAATTCTATGGTTAGACCAGTCGTCAGGATATTTGAGGGTGCTGACTTCCCAATAACGACTGCCATAGATGTTCATGACAGCCGGGACCCACTGTTTAACGTGCTTTCCGACACACGGGGGTAAAACACCGCCAACTTCGTAACTCTGGGCTAATTATTAAGAACTTCTTGACAGAAAATCTTAGTAACGTTTTCCAAGCCCGACCCGGGAATTGAACCCGAGGCCTCATGATCCGCAGTCGTATACACTACCACTGGACCAACGAGGCAGTTTGCAATTGAATATAATTAAATGTTATATTATGTAATGTCTTCTCCCTAGCCTTTATTATTCCCAAGACACTTAGGATCGGCTTTCTAGTCTAACCGGCTTTAACTGGATATCAGTTTTTACACGGAGCGACTGCCATCTAACCTTCGCAACCCGAAGGCTAACGATACCCTAAGGCTGGACTAGTGTTAGGATATTAGAGGGCACTAACTTCCCAATAACGACTGCCATAGATGTTCTTGGCAGCCGGGACTGACGGCTTAACGTGCTCTCCGAGGCACGGAGCAGGCGATAATTGTCAATCAATACGCACATAATTTCGAAAAGTTATATAACTTCCGAAAGTCAGAGGTGTGCGACGTGGGTTCGAACCCGAGACTCTGCATTGCAGACTGTAAGTTGGTCTCCCTACTGAGTTATCGCTGCTCATGTTAGATTATGTAATGAAATCACAAAATATTAGGTTAAGATTATTGTCAAAGTTGTAAGCTTTCAAAGTTTTGGTACGAGGCGTGTTCTATTTCTTTGATAACCTAACGTTTGTTTAAACAATTACTATCAACGTGACTTCACTAACATGCTACGTTACAGCTCAGTAACGTTGTCTTTTTCTATTTACAAATCTCATACGTTTTCACTGTATAACACGGTAAAGAAAAGTAAATATCAAGATACCATTGAGAAACAAAAATTATACTTGCCACACAAACTTTTATCACATTCCAGAAAGTTCTCGAAAAGTACTAATATCGTTAGAAGCCTCAGACCTCGTACAGGTAAATATATAGAATAGATTCTATAAAAATTACGTTTATTACACGTCGTTGGGAATTTATCCTATGGAGCTGCCAGCGGTGCCTACAATTTCCCGACGACCGCTATACATTCGAATTTGCGTGGAACATATAGAAACTTCAATATTTCTAAGGGCAAATATACACTAAGCTTGAAAAGTTTTTGGGTGCAATTGAAATAAAATAATTTTAAATTATTGTAAGTATTCAGTTTTTAAGTTCTAAAATATCCTTAATTCTTATTATTATGAAAATTTACCTACTTAAAACATATTATAACATATTGCAATTTAGGAATTGCAATATATGTAGATTGCTAACTATACACTAAGCTTGATAAGTTTTTGGGTGCAACAGAAATAATATAAGTTTAAATTATTATAAGTATTCAGTTTTTAAGTTCAAACATATCCTTAATTCTTATTATTATAAAAATTTACCTACTTAAAACATATTATAACATAATAATATATTGCAATTTAGGAATTGCAATATATTATGTAGATTGCTAACTACTAATTGACTGGCTTACTGACACGCTTGCGTAAGCAGATTTTTCTATACCTTGCATTTATAATATTAAGTATATTTTTTATTACAGTTATCAAATATTTACATTATTAATTTTAAAACGAATTAACCTAATATATATTTACAAATATATTAAAAAACGTTTCTATACCTCTAATGGGCATTTAGGAGATCCACCTAACGGTAAGCGGTTACCGTAAAATATTATACATGTGATTTTTGTTATATAATACTGTTTCATAGGCACAATGATTAAAGCAATATTATAACAGTAAATAGTTCTAGGTTCAGGAGTATATTATTGTATTGTTTCAATTTATTTTTTGTAACATAGCTCTTCTGTTTCTGCATCTGCGCGTAATCCATTAGATAATAATAGGCTTTCCCCTATTACTCATGATCTTTATATAAGCGGCTAACTGGCGATGTAGCACAACTCAGACCATATACTTACATCTCCCATCATTTTCCTTTTATTCCATCTTTAAACAT
This sequence comes from Catocala sponsa, assembly GCA_963564715.1. NCBI lineage: Eukaryota > Metazoa > Arthropoda > Insecta > Lepidoptera > Erebidae > Catocala > Catocala sponsa. Next base: position 25,782,177 of record OY751333.1, on the reverse strand, counting down.
CATCATCTTCACTTTTTTTTTAACTTGAGTCCGGTGCCTTTGTGAGGAATCCATATCAAAATGCATGCTCTTATTTTGGAAAAGTCCAGAAAGCTTTTCTAAGATTTATTTATAAGAAATTGTATGGTTTCTACCTCTATCTGTATCCTACAAAATTTTTGTTGGGTTGTTTAGGTTTTAACTCATTAGAGACGAGGCGATCATACGAGCAGATGGTTGGAACCTAAAAAAATGTAAAGGGTAACATTTTAAAGGGTATGATCGAGTCACCATTAGAAAGCCCGGATTGCTGGCGGTTCCAGCGTGCCGTATTGTGGCACGCTGTAACTCACCCATATCTCGGTCACTAAAGTAGCTTAACGCTCTCTTGGACTTTAACCCAGAAGTTGATATTTTTGCGGATGAATGGAAAGTAGGTATTATTATTAGAATGTATGAGGTACTGTGAGCAGAATGCATGAATGCTAAATTTGAAATTTATATATTATATTATTAATAGTGTAATTGGCGCAAGTCGTTCTATTTGATGTAAATAAATAAATAATAAATTAAATCCTTTCCCCTGGTTACGGGTACCCATGGTGTTGCAAGTGATCATGACTACGGTAGCCTTGTATGCCATCCAGTATATGATGCTATGTTTTACACATTCCAACAAAGTGACCGAATGCTGAGAACAAAAAAAAACGAGTTATATCAAGTCCAGCAAACGAAAACAATTTAACGGATTGATTTTTCGAACATACAAAAATAATCAAATTACTTTAATTTCTTAAAAAAAAAAATGAAGCAGTCTTTTTTGGAATGCCGATAGAAGTGAAAATTTAAGTCCTTGATCATAAAAACTTCTTTATAAACCTAAAATAATTTAAAAAATGGAAAGCGTTCGGTGACGATGACGCGAGTTCCATTATTTTTGTTCACCCAAGAAGTGCTCAACGTGCCTAAAGAAGTTTTCACTTCAAAAAAACGTTTCGATGAATGTACGTCGTTGAATAAATAAACCTTGAGTCACAGGGAATATTATAAACATTGGAACAAGGAATACAAAGAGACTTAAACAAACAACAACTTGTGTAAAACACAAGTTTTCGACACGTGCGAGGGAATAAACAGAGCAAACCGGAGCATTGTTGGTAGAAAGATGACCACGAAATCCCTCAGTCAAGCGATGTGCGATTATTCGAATATGTTAAAAGCATATAACTATGAATACATTCGAATAGGTTTCGATTGATGATTCGAATGATATTATATACTTAATAATGAATAATGAGCGCCATTATGCTTTTTGGATGCTTTTTACGACTTAGACACGAATTATACATGCTAGCATATTATTAGTATAATGGAGCAGCAACGAATAGATTATTATTCGAATAAGAGATTAAACATTATTTACTTTTATGCCTTTGAAAGGAACTACCATCTGTCATCTGACATCTACGAGCAGAGTGATTTGGAAGTCCAAGGGAGAGGTTTTTGCCCAGGGTACTTGGGACATACCAAAAAACTAATGAAAAAATCGGGTTTTATTTTGATTTAATTATTTATTTTTCCAGTAAAAGTCCCTAATGGCCTAATCTCCAACAACGCATGCATGCATAAACTGTTTCATTAAAAACATGCATTCTATTTCTCTGATTGTAATACCATCCCCCACATACAATCGCCCTAACCTCAGTATAACCAAAACTTATCCGTCGGACCGATCAGCGAATATCTTATGGTGGAACAGTACGATCGTTATTGGGGCCCTTTGTTTTGTGGAATTACTTCCTTAGTGGTCTTTTGGGCGAGATAAAACTGTTTTTCGCCCATTCTCGCGTCGAGAAAATTAGCCTTCACCAAGCCCTCGCCCTGATTATCGCCAGCGGACAACGAGATTTTTATTTGCGGTAACTGTTTCACAAGATGTCTCTACGATACTTATGTACAAGTTATAGCAGCTAGACAGAAACTTGGTTAGTTAGGTATTTATTGTTGGATGAGAATTAATATACCCTTGATTAAAGATAACAGGCCCTCGATCGATCTTCGATTTAAATTGTTAATTAAATTGTGTACGGTACAACTCTAACGATATACTCAATTTCACTGCAGGTCTGTTTCTAAATTAGATTACACTTGTAATATTTAACCTTTTTATTCCAGAAACTCTATGATTGCTATAGAATTTCTAAAAAATCTTTTTTGTATAGTTTGGTTGTTCCATCAGCGCGCGGCGTACTAACGAAGATGCCCAGACAAAATGCTTTTATCATTGCTAGGGGTTGAAACCCGTTCAAGCCATTTTTTTTAATACATTTTTGCCTATTGCCGTTTATATTTAGGTATTTTACAGACTATTTTATAACCATAGACAATAAAATTAATGTAAACATCAATAACTTGCTCTAAAATATAATTCTCGCAATTATTTCAAGTCTAATTCTATTAGAAAATTAACTTATTCGGTTTTATAAATGCAAAGCAATATAATTTACGTATTTAACATAAGAAACTATGATTCGCAATCATTATATTACAGCTCAATCTAAAAATAGAACATTTATCCCACGCACATTTGGCCCCTCATCTGTCACCCTCATTGACAAATACATCCTATTTACCATATGCGACAAAATACACACAAAGAGAAACACGAAACAACATATCTATACAGCACATATGCACATAATATCATACGCGTGAAGCTTTTGATAATTAGTTCACAATCATACGCTTACAGAGCACAATAATAATTGACGTCATTAGAGTTGGCACTTGTAAACATGGTGCATATTTAATGTACGGTGATGTTTATACAAAACTGGAACAGGCAATCTATATCTATACTATTATTAGAAACAGGAAAGATTTGATTTGTTGTTTGTAAGAGTTTACCTCAAAAACTACTCAACCGATTTATAAAATTCTTTCACTATTCGAAAGCTACATTATCACCTATAACATAGGCTATATTTAATATTTCGCTTTTATTCAATACCTTCTCATTTATTTAATAACTAGCTGTTACCTGCGACTTCGTCCGAGTAGATTTTAAGTAAAAAGTGTTTGTCTCCGCGGAACCCTATTTCTTTTTTAAATCGAAGTAGCCTATGTTACTCCTTATAACATCAGCTATCTGCCATTGAAAATCCCATCAAAATAGGTTCAGCCGTTTCGGAGATTAGCCGGAACAAACAGACAGACAAAAATTTTAAAAATAGATGTTTTCGTATAGGTACCTTATATACTTTCATATGCATTAGATAAAAAGCTGTTATTTTGAAATTACAAACAGACACTTAAATTTTATTTATTTGTATGTTTGTATGTATATGAAGAGAATTTTTGAGGTTGTAATTCCCAAAAGTATTTAATAATACCTAATAATAATTTATTTATCAAAAACTTTACAGTACAAAGTAAGAACGACAGCGAATTACATTTATACGTACATTTGAAACAGTAACCTGTATACAATAGTAAAAACTCTGCTCTTAAATAGGAATATCCTGTATCTTAAGAGACAGCGTTTGGCCAATTTAATTAAATAAAAATTTAATTAAAAATGTTATACATAAGTGAACTTGGTCAACTGTCATCGTTTGATGTCTCTTTTTATTTGAAAGCTAGCCTAAAAACAATTTAAAGCAAAATTAAAAAGGAATGGAGTTGTGTTGTAATAATGTAATGTGTTGCTGGTATATATAGATAATCTTTACATAATGTATATTCTGTATCAAATGTTTGAACGTGTTCAGTACGCGCGCGCGCGCATGTGTCTCTGTGTGTGTGTGTGTGTGTGTGTGTGGTTGTGTGTGTGTGTGTGTGGTTGTGTATGTGTGTGTGCATGTTAGAATATAGTATTGATGTTCAGCAAAGGCGGTATTATGTAGAGCACTGGGAAGGATATTTTTACGCTTATTATGTATTTAGGAGAGAGAGTTTTGTGTTTCTTTAGAATTCATTTAAGTAAATACAGTTGGCGAACCGTAAGTACTTTACAATCAGAATAAAATTTCAATTTTTCGTTGTAAATTTTGTACGATTTGTGTCTTTGTTTGAAACGAGTAAACGACGTTGTTCTGTAGAACGTTTTTATTGCTACTAAAATTAATAAATGTACATATTCAATGTTATGTTATTGCTGATGCACGCACATGTGACGCACCTACAGCGCGGCGTGTCGGGTCAATGTACAGCAAAACTCGTACAACAATCGAGAGTTAAACATCGAAATTTAACGACTATATACGGATTTTAAATGAGGTAAACAAATGGCGATAAAATCCGTATAAAGTAGTTAAATTTCAATACTCATTTATTTTTTGCTATTTTACCTGATTATAATATTACAGATATGGATATAGTGGATATAGTGACAAGAATAGAAAAGGGTATGTTAAGCTGGTTTGGACATGTAGAAAGAGTGGACGAGGAAAGACTGACTAAGAAAGTTTATAAGGCTAGTGTGAATGGAACAGTCGCAAGAGAAAAACCTAGGCGAACGTTTCTCGATCAGATCGGAGGCGTTCTGGACAAAGGCCAGGTTAAGAGCTCCTTGAACCGACGGGCGCGTATGAGGAATGTGATGAAAGTGAATGAAGCCAGAGAAGTATGTCAGGATCGTAGCAAATGGAAATCCGTAGTCTCTGCCTACCCCTCTGGGAAACAGGCGTGAATCTATGTATGTATGTACGTATGTAATATTACATATGTATATATACCATTCTTTTTATTGACGTATGTTCGAATTTTTCATATTTATGTCAATAAAAATGTTCGATTTTGACATACTTATTTGTCATCTTTGTCGTGTATCGTAAAATCTAATATCGTAGCTTTAACTGCTTTAAAGTCAGTAGCCGTACCAGCATAACAATCACTAGACAATGGTTTCTAACCTGGGATACTGCTAAGCAAGATATCGCTGCTATTCCCAAAAGAAACATCTCTGTTCCGACGACGTTTATGACAACTCATTTTTCGTTCAATCTTGTAAATCCTGCTCATGATGTCTTTTAGGCATATTTTATGAATGAAATACTTAAAAGCTCTAATATTTAAATTAAAAATACAAAGAAAAAATGTTCAGACGCCGCGCAAACGAAAAGAATGACGATAAGCATTGGGGCACAGACAATGCATATAATACTTACGTTTAGTTTTAGCTCTAAAACTGCGTTCAGTTGCCGAGTGACGCCAAGAAGCTGCATGGTAAACATATATCGAGAACGAAGCATGCAGTATAATACTTAAAATGGCACCAATTTCATCGAGAACTTCAGAATTGAGAAAATAGCGTTAGGAACAAAACTATTTTTTCTAGCAATTCCTATTTCCCGGCAAAAATACTGCTTAGAACTTGTCGAGACTGTTAGAGAAACTTTTGATATAGTGCAGTTTTTTATGCTCTTCAACTGTAGTATATTCTGTGGAACAGATGTTACGGTATATCGTCACCCTTTTGGTGCTGAACGTAGTCTAAAAGTAACAAAATTGAACACTGTTTATTTTCTTCGAATATAAGTTATAGATGTTCGTGCTATTCTTTGCCGCTGTCGAGGTTTGATAAAGGAGGCGAGACAACAAGAATAAGTTGTCGTAAGAATTACGAACTTTTAGTTTTTGGGAGAATCCTTCGATGTTTTGTATGAAAGAGATGGCGGACGAAATATTGTGTGTTATATGGTACTTGTTCTTACTGTTTTGGAAGATTGTAGTTAATGAATGGTAAATGTTTCAAGCTACCTTTCTAAAACTGAGATCTCAGAGCCGCTAGATTTAAGTCATTTTAACAATGCTGAATATTTTACAGTCAATTCGTTATATGTCGGCAAATGAAGCATAGTTTAAAAGTGTAGCCATATGTTGTTATTATTTTCAACACGTTCCGGAACACTCGACTTTTTGCAAACGTCATGATATGACACTACAAAATCTCATACATTTTATCATACCGTCTATAACTACATATATTTTTAATTTTTTGATACGACAATTATGTCCACCGACTTTGATGCCTAGGGGCGGAAATGGCTCAGTCTACGCCTTACGGCGATGTGAATGTTTTGTTTTGGACCATAAGGACTGCGTATGTATGTGTTGAAAAATTACTATAAAAGAGTTTACTGTGTCACTTACAAACGAATGAAGCCACGTGGTACGACACAAGATCACGTGCTTCCTAGAAATGTTATGGAAAAGCTACGGCTATCAACGGTTTGCCAAATTACATGAAATAATGTTCGCCGCCCGTAGCCGTACTATCACGTAAGGATATACAGAGATAACGTCGAAAGGCGGTCTGTAGCGGAAAGTGTTAAGCTTTATCTGGAACTGCCTAACAGCGGTAGGATCTCCAGGTTTCTAACAGAAGAACGGTGTGTAGTACTTCCTTAAAGAGGTGCAGGGCGTATTAAGAGTTCAAAAGCTCTTCTACCCAGTCACTATCAATTAGACCAAACAGATACTCCGCTAGGTGCGCATAACTAATTAAAGATATTCGAATTCACAATGCATTTGTTTTATTAATGTAATGTCTGGGTACCGTACCAAAGAGTACGAAAAATCTAAACTTAAAATCTAATTCCGATCGGTCAAGCTAGATTTGTAGTGAATAGTGTGGTCTGCACAAATAAAGTTACGGGCGTACTGTAGTCCACATGACTAAAACCTCGAGCATAGTCTAAAAGAAAAAGCATTTTGCATAGACTACGAATATTTATGCCACGCTCAACTTCAATGATACTCTAAAAAAATCGACTGGTAAATTCAAAATCGCATCGTATTTTCTTTTAAAATTCAAATTCCGAACGTCTTCTTTTAAATCTCGATCGAATGCAATCAATCACACACTGACTAGAAAATGCGCAGCTAACTTAGTAAGGTGCCATCTCCTCACATCCCGGCTAATGCACTCGATAACAGATTTCCCGGGGCGGTCGTTTGTCCCGTGGAATAGACCGCGCATGCGCCGTAAGCGCACAAAGTTCGACGTAATAAAATATTATATTTAGTCATCAGTGTTTGTGAAGTTTTGCTACCGATATAAATTATCTTGTTGTATTGTTATGGCGTGTATTGGTGAACGAAACATGGGTAGAAAATACAATAATACTATTTTATTGGTGAAATAATTTTATTTTATTTTCATGAAGATGATTACTGTCGCACTATCAATTAATCTTTGTATTCCTTAAGCCTTTATGAACAAGAGATGAAATGAACTCGAAGCAACTATTAATGAAAAAAGGATTGTTCGATATATGGATCACACGCCCTAGGCTTAGTGGTTGGGAGTAATGTGGCAATGACAGTTTGAGTTGCGGGATACTTACAGATATCATTGAAGTATTATAAGTGCTGTGATAGCCTACGGGATATTATTGGAATGCCAAACAAAGGTGTCGAGTTTTATCGCTTAGCGCGTCTAACTTTCAAAATAAGAGAAACATATTCAATTATTATGTAATACGATACCGATTTCATATCCATAACACAAGCTTGCTGTATAAAATGTATGGAGGCCAAAATTCTAAATCAACCACACGAGAGCTCTTACACATAATATCCACAAAACAACAGCGTCCCGTAAGTACGCAACGCAATTTTGGGTCATAGTTGGCCAACTGTTCATTGCGCCACGTACCCGGTCCCCGGGGTCTCGGGATAATGGGGTAACTCGATAAAAGATTTCCCGGGACAGCGATACCTCACAACACTGCCATCGCGGCCATTTTAACTTCGTCCCAGAGTGGCAAGTTTGGCTAGATTTTAACAACAGTGCAGTTATCATAAACAGGGTGAAGTAGGTTATTTAAAATGAAAGTTTTGGGTTGTGTTGCCTGTTTGTTTTGTATAATGAAGTATGACGTCACGAAGGTTGGGTTGTACAAACATACATATATAGATTCACGCCTGTTTCCCATCGGGGTAGGCAGAGACTAGGTTGGGTTGTATGTTACCATATACAGTTTACGTTACACTTTTACATGTCAAATGAATTGAATATGATAAGTAGACTGCGTTGGAAGCGCAGGGGTAGTGAATGCGACTGGCATGCATGCTAAAGATCAACTTATGGATCTTTTCAAGAAATTCTCATTATAAGAGGAGCAATAAGATGGTGAAGTATAGGCATTAAACTTAAAATAATGTTCTTATTATTTTATAATCTTTGCAACTATTGTGCAACACTAATATATTTCAATTTCATATAATATTACCTATGACGTCAATCGAATATGCTAAGACAGCACATACCTAACTTACCTGTATTGTTTTATGTGATTTTATGGATTATTCAATAAACGAGGACTAAACAACGAGCATGTGTTTTAATGATATCGCAACATATTTCAATGGCCCCTATAGCATGTGGAAGGTACTTAAACATCCATATAGTAGAGTCATTGTTAAGAATATTGAGAGACAGTACCATCGGCATCCTTAAGATCATTGCCTCACGTTTGGACTATCCGATCCAATGCAAATGGATAAAAAACAACGGGTTGCACTCCGGGAGTGCCGGGAGAAGTGAAAACTTGAATATTAACGTTGTGCATTTTTGATATTTTGGAATGGTTAGGGAATCATTTTGCACGAATTGCTTTAATTATCAGTATAAAAGTACTATTATTTATGTGGTAAAATACAATATTCATTTATTGCGCTATCGTACATAAACATGACAATTGTTTTGACAAAGCGTTTATTTGACACACTCAGTCGAAGCGCGTAACTATGGTTACGATTGCCAAGGCAACAAAAAGTTTTCACTTCAACTCTTTCCTGGTTACGCTAGCCTAGTACTTGGAGAGTTGACAAAGTTAACAATTCTCCCTCCGTCTTACGAATTTTCGATCAGGACACATGACCTGACGTGAGTTTAACATTTTATAACCATCACAAAAAAGTGCGCAACGCCGCTAAAGAAGTTTTCACTTCAATAATTATCGGGCAAGACTGACAGGATATTGTGAATGTATTATTATTATTTACTAGTTTTTGCCCGTGGCTTCGCTAGCGTTAATTTAGAATTTGACTATCAATTCCAGTTGTACTCTGCTTGTAATAATATAATTCAATCATGATTCGAAAGACACGTGGCGCCATCTATTATCATAAGAAAGTTATTGTTGTTTTCTTTGGGAACAGTAATTTTTTTCGGGATGAAAGGTAGCCTATGTTCGTTTCTGTACACCTGACAACGTATACGCAAAATTTCAGGATGATCAGTTCAGTGGTTTAGGCGTGAAAAGGTAACAAACAAACAAACTAATTTTCGCTTTTATAATATTAGTTAGGAGTTAGGATTAATATTTTAAACTATAAGTAATTTTGAATTTATTAGACAAATTTTATTTTATTTGTATTTAATTTTACTGCTGCCGGTGGGAGATGTCACCTGCGATCCACTTGACGATTAACAATAACTGCCTTTTTTGGTATCACAAAAGCAATGAAGCTGTTGCCTATTTATCGTAAACCACAAGAGTGGCGGACAAACACCATGTCTGCTGCTTGTTGTTAAGGTGGTGGAGGGGACAAGGGGACAATGATAGAAGAAGGAAACTAATAGGGTGATCTGGTTATTCAGCGATCTCATTCACTGAACGAAGCACCACAATACGTATACTGCTTACATTACGTCAATATACTGTGTGAGGGCAGTACGTCGCCAGTCAGCAAATTAATTCATTTTGAAATACGGCAATGCTCTACTATTCAATAACTGTTAATTTAGATGTTTTGTTCTGTCTAGATTGAGGTTATATTTCATAGTGTAAACTAAAAGCAGCACAACACATCTGCCAAGCACTTCGAAGATAGACACGCGTAAAGATATGTATAAAATAATACACGGTTCTTTCGCAACAATAAAATTATTCACGAATACTCATTGTTTTACACATTGCCAACTGTTATTAATATACAAATATTCTCCGAATTCTCCGAACTCGCATTCAATTTTCGAATCAATTATCAATCCAATATGATGCTGGTGTACATACTTCCAAACAAGATCAGCCAACATAACTTGGAGCGGTATAACTCGTTAAGGTAGTCAATCGTTTGTTCCAACTTGCATACCGACTGAATAGTTCGTTCTCATTGATTCTAAAGAACCCTTTACACTACGTAGTTTCGACTAACATGAGCAATCGCAACGACTAATAAAAGCGAAAGCATTTGCAGCCAGATACTAACATAATAATATCATAAGCAAATCTGCAGTTAGTATTGACGCCGTCTAGATACAGCTTGGTGGGATTGGTCGGTAGTTACTGCACACCTACGCCGCGACAGTCATATCTTTTTCAATTTATTCTCTCTTTTTGTTTCTCCTCTCCTTGTATCTTCTTATCTCTTACCATATAATTATGCAATAACCAGAGAAAACCAACTGAATCTTTACAATATGTCCTTTGAAAACTAATAAAATGGATTTTAATAAAGAACGACACATAAAGTCGCAAAAGCACCTAATTGTCATGTCGATGTAAATGCAACATGCAGACCGCAGATTCAATTAAAAAGAAACTGTAACTATGAAATTAACGTATTTACTTCAAAGTTATGAGATGCTCAAATTAGGTTTATTAAATACAAGGTGGCGCAAAAGTAATGTTACATTTTGTTAGAAATTAAAAAAAGCTAGCTCTGTTTTTATAAAAAGTTTATTTGAAGATGTAAAATTGATGAAATCAAGATGAAAAAATTATATCGCTTAAATGGCCATCGTCCGAGTTGATGAATAATTGTGCTCGTCTTACGGCATTTTGAATTGTTTCTCGCAAAAAATGTTAGCTTTCGAGACTTGTAAGGTTTGGGGTTTGTTATGGTAAACGCGAAATTTCAAAAAATACCTGAGAGAAGTCTGGCACCGTTAGATCTGGTGATCTAGACGGCCAGTTCAAATCTCCAAAACGTGTGATCACTCGGCGCGGAAATTGGTGTCTCAAAATCTCCATCGTTCCCTGAGCTGTGTGAGCGGTTGCACTGTCCTGCTGGAAACAACAATGTTCAAGACCCAATTCATCAGAAAAAACTCGTTTAACATCTGCCTGTAAAGCTCACCAGTTACGGTTATGAAGGAGCCCTTGACGTGCTCAAAAAATGACGACCAATTACTTTTTCACTGCAAATACCACACCAAACAGTCGCTTTGAGGGGATGCAATGGCTCTTGATGCATTTCATGTGGGTTTTCTGTGCCCCAACTGTTCGCGCACATGGAACACGACGAGGAGGAAAACCACGACGAAATTTACGCTGCGTTACAGACCGAAAATTGGTCAAATAAGCAGTACATAACAATAATTCCACATTTTTCAGGTGTGTATCGCTCCATGGCTTGTTGTCAACTAATTCTTTATCTGTCTACAACATATCTTTCAAAGTACAATGAAATTTTACGCAATTTTCCAAAATTAAGGCACTTTCACATCATAACATTACTTTTGCGCCACCTTGTATAATTTACTTCTAATTTTTCGTGATCTTCATTATGAATAGTTAGACTATATTTGATCTACTGACTACTTACCTTGGTCGCAGTTGAACAATGTGCGCGCTCCCTAATTGTATATAAAGCAACTCTACAGCGTGACTTTTCAACGGACAGTGGTTAAATACTTGTTTAACTGTGCATTTCCCGCCACACGTTCCTGTGGGAGCTTAGTTTTAGTCGTGAAATGTGGAATATTCTAGATATTAGCGCATGTATTCTAGTATACTTTGTGGGTGAGTAACAAAAGTTATTTTGCACATTAGTTTACTTTAATTGACGTTGTAGAGTTATTGTTTGACGTAGCTATATCGGGCGCAATCTTCTTGCTATTAGTTAAAAGATTAAGGAATATAATTATGACGTAGTAAATGATAAAAATATAATATAATTTTCCTTTTTCTACACGCTTGTTGTAAAGCAAACTTTAACTTAATTCGTGTACACTTCTTAGACGTTTTTAGAAAAGTTACATATATTAGGAGAGTTCCTAGATCTTAGAGATAATTATGTAAATATGGATGATGTTAAAATATGTTACACTTTCACATCAAAGCCATTATACTGACAGACTTGTAACTCAAAATAATATAAAAGTCACTTTTGAAATTAAAAGGGTAGTTGATTCATATTTTTTTTATTTAAATCAAATAGTTACATTACCTACACTTAATAACTACAAAGAATGTTTAAAACTACTCAAAAACAAATAAGATTCAAGCTTTTTGTTTGTAAGCGTTCTGTCGGCCTCGATAGCATAGTGGTCAGTGTACCGACTGCCACGCCTGAGATCGTGGGTTCGATTCCCGCACAAGTCAAACATTTGTGTGCATGAACTTGGATGTTTGTCTTGGTCTGGGTGTTTCTATGTATAATATGTATGTATTTACAAAAAAAAAGGATATATGTATATATGTTTATCCATTGTCTAGTACCCATAGTACAAGCTCTACTTAGTTTGGGCTAGACGGTGTTGTGTGTATGTGATAGAATATTATTAGAATACTAGCTGTCCCGATAGACGTTATCCTGTGCAAAAGAGAAAAAAAAAAGCATATCTAAACCATCCTAATTAGGAGGAGTTCACTGTCAACACACGTACAGAAGAATTATATATATGTATAAAGATGATTGTTTTAAATTTGGTAGTAATACATAGTAGTAGTAACAGAAAAAGGATGCACGATACAAGATGACGTGACCGCTATTTAAACGCTGCTGTCTAAGGAAGGGTCCCGTATTTCGCAGCCAATTTTGATAGCATTTGCACAAAAATATTTATTTGATTAATATTTGCTCTTGATTATAAAATAATGTACAAAATAAAAAATAGGCAACACTATGAACAATTTTGGTGAAAAGTAATAGTGCGACCGGATTGCTTATGGTCACAATACCAAGGTTATATACCGACTCGCATTATCAAACATGCAAAAATTCGGTACACCACCGACTTAATGACCTAACTAAAGATCCCGTTTATTACAGCGCATACTTAAGACGTTTAGCTTTTAAAAGTTTTGCTTCGATCTATAAGAAAACTTTAAACATACAAAATGTTCAACATAAATATCCGAAAAGTCGATTTCAAGTATCATTATTTTGTAAACAACCTTTCAAACTGAAACTATGAGATATAAAATTCAAGTCAAAGCGGCGAACTTTTTAAATATTTCATTTTGTTAAACAGTGGCGCGAAGCCTCGTATAATAAATTGTCTTTAACTTTTCCAAAACGTCGGATTTATTCACTCAGCAGTGTCGTCGCATTCGTCATGGGAATTTTATAAAGTAAAAGATATATTGGGATCTGAGGGGCCATTTCTGGGTTTGTTTAACTTATTTTGTTAGACTGGTTCGAGGAAGAGGCGGTATTAGTTTATTGCCCTGTATGGAATACAACATAGTTAAAATTTAACTTGAGAAGCCTAGTTATTAAAACGACGGTATTTTATATTCCCAAACTTCAGTTTACAAGCTACATAGGGACAACATAAAACAATATGTGGTGCATAGTATTCCCTAATATAGCCTGCGGCAGATAATTGTGTAGTATTATTTGAGTCCGTACCACGCTAGGATTTGTCAAACGAAGGTGATCTAGAAGACTATTCACGTTTGACATTTGATCACATTTGAGGAGCGCAGAATCCAAGTGCAAAGTGTCTTTGTAATTGTTTTAAGTCTAGCTCGAAATCTGATCAACTATTTGAGAAACGCACTATGTTTGAAAATGATCAATTTTGTGTTTTTAGTATTTGTTGTATGAAAGTTTGTTAAAGTCTGCGTGACACAGGGATTATTCCCTTGGTCTTAGAGTTTGCCGGATGATTTCTTCTATATTTGTTCTATGCTATACTGCTTGGAAACGTTGAAAGTTTACCAATTTGTTTCAGCCTACTACTAAAATTCAAATAAACTCGTTTACGTAGAAGCTAAGACATAAAATCAATCGAATAATGCATGCAACCAACAATTCGAATACATTTACCTCAATTTCAGCGCTAAGTAAACGTTTGTCTGTTTAGACAATATAAACTCTTGTATCCATCAACACAAATCTTAATCCTATCCTAACTAATATTATAGAAGCGAAAATGAGTTTGTTTATTTGTTTGTTTGTTACCTTTTCACGCCTAAACCACTGAACCGATCATTCTGAAATTTTGCATATACGTTGTCAGGTGTACAAAAACGGACATAGGCTACCTTTCATCCCGAAAAGAATTACTGTTCCAGGGGAAAAAATAATAACGTTCTTATGATAATCGATGGCGCCATGTGTCTTTCGAATCATGATTGAATTATATTATTACAAGCAGAGTACAACCCCAATTGATTGTCAAATTCTAAATTAACGCGAGCGAAGCCGCGGGCAAAAGCTAGTATAATAATATTCTCTACACCAGACTCCCTGAGGACCGTCTGTCGATATAAAACGGTTACTCTCACTTTAAAAACACAATCTCGTAATAGCATTACTCGTAAATGTTTGTCATAAACGCTTAACATTTTGCACTGAAACAATTGTTTATACGCGTTTTTCATGGCTCAACTCGTAAAGTTTAATCATAATTTGTTAACTCACCTGTCTATAAAACTGCTTGATTCTTTCATCTTATAGCAAGCGTATAAAAAACAATGAATTCAAGAATATATTTTTGTCTTTTTTATATGACGTGTAATTTAAAAAATATGCTTCTATTTTTTATATAACGTATAATAAAGTGACCAGCGACATAAAGTCGAATGCAGCTTGCCAGATAAGTCGACTAACATTTACGACATTTTCATAGAATAAAATTGCTGCCCTCAATTTTTTACATCAAAAGTAGCTAATAGTCATTTTTAATGACAATGAAATCTATATACAAGTTGTCCGGTAATTAATGGGATAACCTTGAAATGTCTTATAGTAGAACTGATGGCCGTTCAGAAAAAAAAATGAAAAAGTCTATCCTAACTACCTGAGATATGATTTTTTTAAATTGCCATATTTAACTTTATTGTACCCTACGACCATAAATGAATTAATTCCATCGGTTTTTTGTTGTTTTATTATTAATTACTAATTATGCTAATAGATAGACAGTCAAAAGTATGACTAACTATTGCACTTTTAAATCATTTTTTCCTTTTTTTATGTTTTTTTTTCTGAACGGCTATCCGTTCTACTATAAGACATTTCAAGGTTGTCCATTACTTACCGGACAACCTGTATATAAAAATTTCGTGTTACGGTTTTTGTGGTCGAACTCCTCCGAAACGGCTAGACCGATTAAGAAATTTTATATGTATACTAGCTGTCCCGACAGACGTTGTCCTGTACACAAATAGAGAAAAAAAACATATCTAAACCATTCTCGAATCCACTTGAACACACACAAAAAGTTTTATCAAAATCGGTCCAGCCGTTTAGGAGGAGTTCAGTGACATACACACGTACAGTAGAATTATATATAGGTAACACCTTGTTAATCTGAGTTGTAAAATACTGAAATTATATTTAACTGACGATTTAAAAGAGTGGCCGTGAGTTTCTTGCAGGTTTCTTCTCATAGGCTCTACCCTTTGCCTGAACCTAGCAACTAACCTAAATGTAGCTTCAGTAACTTAGTAAACTCACTAACCTATATACTTTGACGTTCATACGTGTTACTTTGTGACCTAAATGAATAAATGATTTTTGACTTTGACTTTGACTTTGTATAAAGATTCGGTAGGTATGACAATAGGTTTTAAAATATATTTCATATCGTTAGGTAATAAGGGTGTCCCTATCTAGCAGAACAACGTTAGCCGGGTCAGCTAGTATAGAACTATAATATTTGGCACACTTTAATTCATAAAGTACTATAACTACTTAGTTCAATGTTAAGCTAGTTAATTCCATCTATAACGGAACATAATTATTATGACCTATGCACTGCACGTACTCTGTGATATAATTATAATATAAGTATCCAATGTACATCTTTATATATATAAATCTTCTGTGCGTGTTTGTAATTAAACTCCTCCTAAACGGCTGGACCGATTTCGATAAAACTCTTTATGTGTGTTCAAGTGGATTCGAGAATGGTCTAGATATGTTTATTTTTTCGTGTATACAGGACAATGTCTGTCGAGACAGCTAATATAATATTTTTAGGAATTAGATGTAAAACAGCTTAAAAAAATTACTGACGCACTTTAACCTTTAAATAATCATTGACTTATTCAAGAAATGCATTATCAAATAAAGTAATAGATAATTGATATCACCCAACAGCGAACACACAGCACGTCCGTTCCGTCCGCCGCTCGATGTCAAAGTGAGTTATTGCGCGCCGAGCACGCTTTTATAGCACGCTCGATCGGATGATTCGTGACGTTACTTGTTTACGTCGCATTCCGCAACTAACAATATAATAATATAATGGATATGGATATTCTACGACATTTAAATGGCAGCTGGCCGACACCAACTATCTAAGGTTAAGGAGCCCGTATGTTAGCTCCTAGTAATGACTCTGAATATGCTAGGTTCAAACATTATTAAGATATGAAGGCTTAGTCTTGGGTAAATGCCTGCCCATTTTCGCCTGCGTCGGCACTGCTGAGTGGGTCGCTGATGTAGTTTAACCCATCATCCAAGGTAGCGTGTTCACACACCATGGTAGGCTCAGTCGGTAGTACCCGGAACATTGCATCTTTTCCTGGGTCAGCCCGACATAGCCTCTCTTCTACACTTTACCACGAAGAGGTATGCATAAAGGCATCCCACCACGAAAAAAAAGGTTATATGCCTTCCGACTGAACTGACCTAACTTAACCATGTCATTTTAATTAAATGTTATCGCTAGCTCAAACCTTTAACAGTACCTTTGGGATATAACAATGCAAAATAAACATAAAAAAATAAAACAAAATAATTAAACATTGAAATCGTAAAAATCTTAAACTTTTATTACTTAATTCTGCCCTTTACCTGAGCGAGCCCTACGGATTAGCTAATTAGAACTTTCGTAAGGTTTAATACAACTTTATAATTACGGACAACCCTATTCTATGTCTACAATTATAAAGCTTACATTACAACAAGCAAACCGCATTAAAATTTGGCAAATGTACTGAAAATCCGCAAACTTATTCGAGTTATTGAAACAACCTTCTTTCGTTATGCTAAAGTTCAATTTTGAGTGGCATGATTACCCAAGGGCGTAATGTATGGGTTATAAATCGCGTGCGTCGCTGGACGCCAGTTTTCAGTTCATTTCCCAAATAAACTTGGCTGAAGTAATAACAAAGTTGGTAAAGTAATATTGGGCGTTCTGAGCTAATAAGTAAGTGATATGGATACGGTGGCGAGAAAAATGTTATGGACAGTCTGAAAAAGGCTATAAATTTTTATGTCTGTAAGGCCTAGGTCGTACTACGGCTAAACCGCCGTGGTTTTTAACCGCGTAATTTTGTGAGTCAAGGGAACTAATGCAAGCGGTCGCACCAGCGGTTTTTTCCCGCGACTGATTTTGTGTGCGTTTCGGGTGGTTTCGCGGTTTAGCAGTTTACCGCTTGCGGGAAACAACCGTAGTGCGGCCTAGGCCTAACACAGTG
This sequence comes from Catocala sponsa, assembly GCA_963564715.1. Taxonomy (NCBI): domain Eukaryota; kingdom Metazoa; phylum Arthropoda; class Insecta; order Lepidoptera; family Erebidae; genus Catocala; species Catocala sponsa. The sequence goes on along the minus strand of OY751333.1, from coordinate 25,764,583 downwards.
TTTTTACGACTGACTGCCTTTCTGATCCCAGGCCATAAGTTTGCTCTAATGTTTGCATGCAATCGTGTGGTGCCAAGTTCAATGTACCTCTACCCAGGTCAATTATTCTGTTAGAAACACGAAGTCTTTGAAGATGTCCAGTAGAAGGTTGTTGACTCGTCTCTTAGAACATGAGTCCCAAAATACCCTACACCCTTGCTTTGCTAAACGTGGCAGTAAATGCAAATTCACAGAATTTTTTTGCGTAACTTTGACATTCATAAGTGTTACCTTGTAACCTAACTTGAATAGATTTATTTTTGATTTGATTTTGATTTAAAAATCATAGCTAGCAAAATATCATGTATATCTATATAATACACCTCTGCTTACTCCTCGGGTATATACAAGCGTAAGTCTATGTAGTATGTATTATAAAACTCGATAATTATAATAAAAAATAATATTATCAATTTACACAATTATTATTAAAACTAACTCATACTTAAAATAGGCTTATGCCGCCCGCTCCGCCAATTTGCTCCCAAGCACTCCAAGACTAAAATATAATTTATTATTATTATTTTGTAAAATCATTCCCAAGCGCTCCAAAAGCTTGTGCAAATTTATTTCCTTAAAACCTCGGATCTCAATACATTTATTCCTAGGAGCTCCAAATTATATTACAAATAATTAAATAAAGACCTACTTTCTAGTTTGTTCCCGACAGCTCCAAAACAAAGTATATGGTTAGCAGAATTAAAACATATTGTAATAATATAATATTAGTCTTTATTAGAAAGAAAATCTCAAAGTACCTAGATAATGTTTTAGAGCTGTACGGAATTAAATTGGTAAATGTGGCTTAATTTATTATTTTCATATAAAAATCTTTGGAGCTCCTGGTAACTAATGTATGGAAAAATGAATTTTAGACAACAATAGATTTGGAGCGCACGGGAATAAGCCCTAAAATATTATAAAACAGAAATAAAAAGAAAAACATACTAAATCCCTTTAATAGGCGTCATAATAAATATAATTAAAGTTTAAATGGTTTATTTTGATATTTCTATTGCACCTAGTTTGATTTTGCGGAATCATATACCTATTTAAAATATTTTGTTACATCGAATTAAAAAAAAAAATATTATTTTTTTACCAAACAATGTTAATGAAATTATGTTTTGCAATTTTTCAACTATTATCATTCTATAAATTGTGTTTGAAAATCTTATAAAGTAATCTTATTTGACGGCTTTGAACTCTTGAACACCTCAGTGGAACGCTCTATTATCGTACTGCCGTATCAAAATTCAAAGGCACGTTAGCTTCACTTTACCTTGTTTAAGAATCCGTTGAGGATAGCATCGGATCGCATTCACACAAAGTTCGTTCGTTCGTCTGCGACGATGTAAATACATACCTCTAAATACCTCTAAATCATACAACTTCTACTTAATGTGAATTGGGTGCTAGTTTACTGAGTACTTGGGACTTGTCATGGCATTGTAGTTTGTATTGTTATTGCCACTTCTGTAGTTTTGAAGTGGAAATTTTGAGTTTAAGAATACTTATACATACCGGTAACTTCGTATGACTTTAACCCTGAGGGGTGACATTGGCCCTTAATTGGAAAAAGCTGTTTAATTGGAAGAAGCTGTTTACGTGTATTTTTTCGGCAAAAAGTATGATAGTGGTTTGGTGGCAACCTCAAACTTTTTCTAGTTAAGGGCCAATGTCACCCCTCAGGGCTAAAGTCATACGTAGTTACGGTATATGATTTTATATTCTTACATACTACTTTTTTTTAAAGGGTAGTTTCTGCACTTGATTTAAATCCTGTGTCGTGGGAGACTTTAGAAATTCAAACAACGGACACAAAGAACACCCAGAATCGAAACAACCATTTGTGGATCACACAATCCCGTGTGCGATTCGAACTCACAACAGTCGACGCAGTGGCAGTGGTGGCACTTATGCCACTACGTCATCCGTTCAGATAATTAAGATTCTATTATAATAAAACATAGCGACCTGCCTTCGATTACAGTACTACAAGTTTCCTTGAGACCATAACTTCAAAGAAAGTGTAATGTAAATAGGCAAAAACAAAACAGATCAGTACAATTTTTTCATCTATTTTCCAACCAAGCCTGGTTCTGGTTTTTGTTCTATTCAATAACTATAGAGTTATCAAAAAAGGAAACAGTTTATTTATTCAATGTTTTTAAATATGCTTTCCTTAAAACTTTCAATAATGATTATGGTCGAATTTCGAGAACGGGACGAACACTACTAAATTTAAAAATAGCATAAATTAAAATGTAGTGTTTTCAAAGTAAACCACGATAAAATCCGAAGTTTAATTTCGAAGTACTGCATCGGCTTTACACTGATTCCGAAAATTTTTTGATGAAAATTTACAATGAATATTAATTTAAAGATATTTCGTTGAGCCTGTGGCATAAGTCTGCTATAGTCTTTGCGTTTTATTGTGTGGTACCGGAATCGGTTACTGGTTTGGGTAAAATATTATTCGGTTGTCTCTTTTTCTAGGAAATTTTTGGTAACAGCACGTGCGGTATTCCATGGCCACCGCTTGTATTTCTTTACCCCTTCAATTCTTTATTTCGTATAAAATTTTTGTTAAGGATGACCAACTGTAACGGAAACAATAATACAACGGGATTTTTCAGAAAAATTTATGTCCAGTGTACCCACACGTTGCTGGTTATATTTAGAACCGACATAATAAAGGTCAATCCTATTATCGTCTGCTCAACATCCTTACTGAAAACATACATAAGTGAGAATGGCGATACCACTGCAGCTGTATCAGAAATTAGGACAGTAAGTAGTATGACTATCAAATTACACTTACTCCAAACGTAGAGTCAATACACAAACATAAAACACATCGGTCAGATGTATATCCAAATCACATTATATATGTCGGCCTCGATGGTGTAGTGGTTGGTATAACGGACTGCCGCGTCTGAGGTTGCGGGTTCGATTCCCGCACAAGTCTTGGTCTGGGTGTTTCTATGTATAATATGTACGTATTTACAAAAAAAAAGTATATAAGTATGTATGTTTAACCATTTTCTAGTACCCATAGTACAAGCTCTGCTTAGTTTAGGCTAGATGGTGTTGTCTGTATGTGGTAGAATATTATTATTATTAACTGATACCAAGATAGCGGTAGTGGATGCGTCAACTGAGCACGAGGTCTCGGAATCGATTTCTGAGTTAGGTAAATTATTACAATCACACACACAGGCACACCCACACGCACACACACTCATTTTAAAGTATAATTTTGTAAATTGTTAATTTAAAATAATGTATATTACAGTTAGTTTTATCATTTCAAATTATTGTGTTAATTATCACGCAATATAAAATATGGAGGAGCGGATTTTTCTTATATAAAAGCATTATTTGCTTAAAAGAAGATTCCGAAAACAACTTTTTGTAACAAATTATTTGACACAGTAAAGTTTTTTATTTTTTTACTAGATTTTTCTCTTACAAAATTCTTAGTAGTACCACAGAGTCTGCTATTGTGCCCCATAAATAGCAATAGGCTCTGCCTCCACATCGTGGAACCTATAACCATAGCTAGCAAAATGTGAGTCTAATACACCTCTTCAACCTTTCCCGCCGAAGTCGCGGGAGTTATGTAAGTACACTTACGTAAACCACTTTAATTATAAAACGTACCTAAAAGGATTGTTACAGCCAGTGTCATCTATCGGCACTGAGGGGAAAACTCGGCAGTTCCTTCTAATAATTTATTACCTCGCCAGTTATTGACGTCTCACTGAACTACGTAGCTTGTCGGTACGTGAAGAGTCGAGACAGCGCTGGAACTTTCTCGAATCTTTGTACTGTTTACATACCGGGTAAGACATTTCTAGAAATCTCCAGAAACGCTTTAACCGCGTATAAAAGGACAAGGCCAGCGCTCGCCGAGTTAGTTTACAATTGTAAGCGGTCAAGTATTCATCGAAGCGAGCGAAAGCGAAAATACCACAGAGTTTGAAGCAGTTATAGTGGAAAAGTGTATAAGTAGTGTGTGTAGTGTTTTAAATTTAATTGTGTGCTAGAATAAAACGTGTCAGTAATATTGTTACATACATTCTTATCCCTCGAACCCAGTACGTAACAGTATAAATAACTATTCCCCTACTAATTTCATGTTACCAGGATAACATAATACAGAGGCGTATCAAAGAGAAATTTGCATGCACAACAGCTGCAAACAAACATGACGTATGTCATTATTTAACAGTGGAACTGCATTTGTCGTCTGTTACCTTAGTACCAAAGCGCCAGAGCAGACTAAAGTTTAGCCAAGTGACAATTATACAATTACTGTTCAGGCACAGTTCAGGTGAGGTAAGTTTCAACTGCAAACTAGTTAACTATTGTGTCACTGTTTTGCATTCACTTTAGTCAAGTTAATGCTTTTTATTTAGTTTGCCTAACAACGTTTTAAGAGTTCTGTAGCTTTTCAGGTGAAAATAATATTCAGTTTAATACTCGAGGCTATTTTAGTATATTGTACACAAATCTTCTTATAAGCCAATTAAAGCATACTACGTCTACCAATAAAAGGTTAAAACTAAATTGCACAAAGAATGACGGATTGGGCGCCTTCAGCGCTCACCCACAGTCCGCGTAAAATTATCAAGGCCATCTGGCCTCAGATAGCCTTGATAACTTTACGCGGACTGTTATGCGAAGTTATCAAGGCTATCTGAGGCCAGATGGCCTTGATAATTTTACGCGGACTGTGACTGTAGACAACTAACATACACACCAAAAAATTAACGTAAAGAAAAACATTGTGTTTAATCCTTTAAAAATATGTCGTTCTAATTATAAAAATATTTTTCTTAGCTCAAATATTTGAATTAAGAAAGATGTCTCACTTGGTCGATTATTCATTCCCAGCCTTAAATCAGACTTGGAACAACTTTTATACAGATCACACTAAGTTTTGTCCCATGTGGAGCTCTAAGCCACGACATTCACCCTATTGATAATGCGTCACTAGTTGAATTCAAGCTAACAAAAGTACCTACCAACTAGTTCGATGCTAGTTGGTAGGTGATAGGTAGGCATTTGACATTTAGAGATGATCAGAAACATTATCTATCACGTTATGTTGTAGATGATCATTCATATATGACTGCACGGATGGCGTAGTTGTTAAAGTGGTTGCTTTGCCGCTGTCACTGAGTGTTATGGGTTCGAATCCCACACGGGCCAAACAAATTTGTGATCCACTAAAGATTGTTTCGAATCTGGGTGTTCTTTGTGTCGTTTGTTTGAATGTTTTTGTCACTGCCTTCTATGTATAAATCGAATTCTAGACAAACGGCACTTGTTTAAACGCTAACGCCATTAGACAAACAACCGCGTATTTAACACAATTTATGAACTCGCTGACAAATAAAATTACTTTCTTAAACAGTTTTAACTTCTACAGGAAGCATTAAACAATTACCATAAATCAGTGCACATTTCTCAGCAAAACAAACGCTGACAATAAGACGGGAGTAAGTTTAAAAGCTTTGCGAAGAAATATTCTTTCCGGTCATAAAACCAGATCTCTCTTGCAATTTCCCAAATATGTTTGGATAAATAAAATGTTCAAGTTTTGTAGCAATAACAGGTTTCAGGATAAAGAGGCTTATTTTTATGGACTTTAGTGATGTTAGAGATTAATGGTTTGATGTTCAGGCGTATGTTCTTACTTTGGGAGTGTTTAAAGTGCTTATTATTGTGCACTGCTTCGGTAGGGCAGGTACATATGCGTGAAGTACCTGCGTATGATTGCCGAATGGGACTAAGTTTTATTGGATTTTTTGTCACGAAATTGTTAGTAGCAGTACTAAGTCTGGCAGTCTGCCAGTAGACGGCCGATATCTATTAGATGAGACCTAAAATTGTAGTTGGTAAAATGTATCTGTAAACCCCTTTGGAGATTGGAATAATGTAAGTGTGAGACTATGAACCTATATATGAAAATTTTTGTAAATGGCCTTGTAATATGTCATGTTCATAGTTGTAGCCATCAACTTAAAGTAGAAATATGTCAAAGCGACAACTGATAAAAAGAAAAGTTATAAAGTTAACCCTCTACTTTAGGCGACCTAGTTTATAATGACCTAGTCGTCATAATGGGAATAATTAGATTTCCTTAGCAGAAGACGATGTTCATTAATTAGACATAATAATTATGGTTAACATAATCGATGATGATGATGGTATTTTAGTTTATTCAACTAATTTCTCAACTTTTAGAAATATTGCAATCACGAGCGTAAAGTATTGAACTGAACAATCACGCAATCATCTGCCTGGGAATGCAAATCATTAGACGTACTAGCAGAGGCATGACGAATACTAATAACATGTACATTGTACATACACGGCGCGGGTAATATGTGCAAATAGAGGCATTTGCGCGGGTTGGGTGTATCGTGTAAGCGATCGACGTGAGCACCAGCAACCCGTATAATTACCTCAAGCATGTAGCCCACGCGAGTACCTGGCTTGCGCATGTAATCCGCGCCACCGTGTACAAGCATCATTACAGCCACGTAGCCGTCGTAGACGTGTGGCACATCTACGACGTAGCAGCTACGTAGCATAAACAAATTTCGAGGTTACGTAGCAGTAATATTGCTCCTGATGTTTTAGACAATTTCTTTTCCAGTACGAAGTACGTGTTGTACAAAACGTTTCTGCCTTTTTTCCTTGAAAATAACGTTTTCAGTGTAGGCAACTTAACTTCTCATTATTGTGTTGTCGGCGCCGCCGCCGGCACAACTTTGGAGGAAACTTGCAAATGTAGGTTTTTCAGTCAGTTTATACAAAACTCTTTGTAGCTTTGATTTAATGGTCGAGAAATATTTTAAGATAGTGTTATGGGAAGGTCGTTATGTGTCGGGATTTATTATTACATTACAAACTAGGTATGTATTCAGACCGGGTTTACCAGAAAATAGTTTTATATTCATGTTCTTCGTGAACTTGTTTTTAAAAAAGCAATTTACATGATATTGTTTGCTATGAAAAATAACTTCTTAATTTTATATATTTTTTATTATACTACTTATGTGGCAAACAAGATAACCTGAATGATAAGAACCTGATGCACCGCAGCTTATGTACGCCTGCAACACCAGAGGCATCACTTGCGCGTTGCCGACCCTTTAGGAAATGAAGTGGGAAGGATAAGGAGCGGGAAGGGGAAAAGAGAGTGATTGGGCCTCCGGTACTCTCACTCACCGAATGAAACACAACAGTAGGGATACTGCTATTTTACGTCGATATTTTGTGAAAGGGTAGTCCTTGCCCGGTCGAGCCGGCCCGTTCATGCTGAAATCAGTCTTTCAATTTGGCCGTTTTGTTGATCATATGGCATAAGATAGCGCTTATATTTGCAGGCAATACACGTAATATAGTCGTGATTTTGAATCACGGCTTTTGTTTGTGTATTATTTGTTTTTATTTGGTTCAAAATTCTCAGCAGCACTACTGATTCTGGTAATGTGAATGTAATAAATCTTTACCTACCCCTTCAGGGGTGTCAGGTCATAGAGTAATGCATACTCGTTTGCTTTATATAAGAGGGAGATAAGCCTCGATGATCCATTCAAATGAGTTTGAACGCTTACGCTATCTATACATTATACAAATAAATAAAATTGAAGTGTCTGTTTGTAATGTCAAAATAACAGCTTTTTATCTAATGCATATGAAAGTATATAAGGTACCTACACGAAAACATCTATTTTTAAAATTTTTGTCTGTCTGTCTGTTTGTTCCGGCTAATCTCCGAAACGGCTGAACCGATTTTGATGGGACTTTCACTGGCAGATAGCTGATGTTATAAGGAGTAACTTAGGCTACTTCGATTTTAGAAAAAAAATAGGGTTCTGCGGACACAAACACTTTTTATTTAAAATCTACGCGGACGAAGTCGCAGGTAACAGCTAGTTGTTAATAAATAGTGAGTGTGACAATAAAGTCAAAACAATCAGTACACCTCTGTATCTGTTAAAACCCGGCTAAAAATAATTAAGCATGCTCTTTTATGCCAGACTTAACATATTTGTCTAATATATTCAAGTCATTTACTTATCCATTATTAAAATTAATATATAAGTAAGATTTATGTTGTAATAAAAATATTTACAAACCTATCCAAGAAAAGCAATTTACGCTTCTTCGCATCAAATATATTCCAAAATTTATGGCTGTACTAACACCGTAGCAATAAAAGCGACTAATCTATTAAAAAAGCGAGTAAATTCTCTAATACATGTACGTTATAACTGTGAGAGGTGCATAAATATTTTTGCAATAAAATGGCGTACGAACAGAACGACATATTTTTATATTCAACGTGGAAATTTTACGACGTCTCATATTCGGTACACGCTTATGGAATCAATAATGTTGTCTTTACAACTACTGGTATCTTCTATACTGGTTTGATGGGCATTACTTTATAGCGCAGATATGGATATCAGACGTAAGTTCAATTGGAAAAAGTGGTGGACCAGGAGATATTTAAAGTCAAAGTCAAAAATAATTTAGGTCACAAAGCAATACTTATGAACGACAACATTTATGAGTTAGTGAGGTTATGGAAGTTACTGAATTCACATTTAGGTTAGTTGCTAGGTTCAGGCAAAGGATTGAAGCCTATGAGGAGATACCTGCAAGAAATTCATAGTCACTCTTTTCAATCACCATTCAATTTTACAACTGATATGTATTTACTAATTAATACTGGTGATATTATAGCATAAATTTAAAATTTAAGCCGCCGACACAAAAAATACCTTTAAGTCAAGATTACCATATTCTTGCTATTAATTTCAGGTTTGTCGGCTTAGTAGATAAAAGTGTTGAAATATGAACGGATGCCAAGTTCCATATCAGTTCCACAAATCATAGGTACGTATAACGTACTAACACTGATTTAACAAATATTATGATCATACAAATTTTTGTTTCGCGTGGGATTTGAACTTACAACACTTAGCTGTGCGAGGCGACTACTTAAACCACTAAGACCATAAGATTACGTTTAGCTCTTAGTAATGATGTACCTACATAATATAGATTTAATTTAGCACTTTCAAATTCAAATTCAAATCGTTTATTTGCTAAAATGTGGTTTATACAGATGATGTGAAGATTAGAACAACACATTTGCCATCAAAGTCCCATGGCATGCAAATACAGTTCACAATTAGGTACTCCAGTTTCTCAAATTATTATTATCATTAAACGTACCTATTTGTTTCCAATTAAAGTACTCGTTCACAGAATAAAAACATTCTTGAATGAGCCTTTTGAGCAAATGAGCCTTAAACTTATAATTAGGTAATTCATGAAACTATTGTGGCAGGTGATTATAAATGCGTACCGCCATAAAGTAACTATTACAGGTACACACTTCTGTTTTATTGGAGGAAGAACTAGTTTGTTTGGATAACGGGTATTGAAACTGCAAATATTTATTTTAAGAGTAGATAAATCAAAATTAATTTTGACAAATATACACGTTTCAAATATATAAAGACATGGCACACTTAAGGTTGTCCAGGCAGCTACAATTCAAATAGCTGTCACACATTGCTTCTGTGTTATAAACAATATTTTTATTTTTACCGAATTATTCCAAAACACGATGCCGTGTCATCTAAGGTTCGATGCGACAAAGGCATGATATACTTGTAAAGCCGTTTCTTTATTTGCAATTTTGCTCAGTTTCCACCGAGCGTAAACAAATCTGTTAATTTTATTAAAGGTCTTTTCTATGTGAGTCTTCCAATTAAATGCCATATAACAGACACATTAATTTTATTAAAGGTCTTTTCTATGTGATTCTTCCAATTAAATGCCATATAACAGACACAGTAGAAAATATATTGTTCGTTCAATGTTTATAACTGTAAACACTATAATATTCTACTAATAATTTGGATGTCAAAGTTTGATAAGATGTTTGGACATTTGGATGTCATGGCGTGATTGAGTAACAATAGTCAATCATGCATAACCAGTGAACGAATTTATGACCCAAAGAAACCATATCTGCACACATAGGATTATTTTTATATTAGTTTATTTTTCAGTGGGGTTCACAGGGGGTATGGTGCGGACAGTCATGTATAAAATCGACTATATCTACCAAAGAAGGATTTTTACTTGCCAAGTCTAGGTAAACAAACTGTCTCTGTATCATTATTTTAGAGATATTTAAGCTGTAAAAACAAAAACATAGATCCTTAAACATACTTCCTAAATAAATAAAAAATTAATTACATCTGGAAAACAATATACAAAAGCTTCGCAGAGATAAATGAAGAGCCAATTTCCAAAATTAAGCGGAATTCTACGAACAGTCCTGATATTCTTGCCTGGCGTACAGCAGTATAGTAAGTTCCTAAGAATTGAGCGTTTGAATCTAAAAGGAGTTAACATTTAATGAATATTATGCAAAAACCATTTTATTTAATAAAACGTTTTCCTTAATACAAAACAGCTAGTAAATAACGTGACCAAAGAAATAATAGTATCAGTTACCGACCGGAATACCAGGCTGACATAAATTTGCGAGAGTTAATATTTCAAAAGACGAAGACTTCGGTCGACGACGTGATGCCACTGCTAATGCACGTCACTGTATACAGATGGGAATTAAGCTCTGTGGTGGAGGAAAACGTATAGCACTGCACTTTGTACGCTTTTAAACGATATAGTAGATCTTAGTACAAGAATCGGGTTACAGAGAAAACTATTCCGTGATTCGATTAGTTTGTGTAGCAGAAAGGTGGGTAGCCACATAATGTAACTCGATATTCACTCAACTAAATTTAAGAGGGTCTACTTTTCTTCCATTGTCGTCCAGAGAAGAATCATCTTACATATAGGCTATCGTAGTATTTTTACCTTACAAGGGATAGCAGTCAGACAATCCGATATTGTAGTTCTACATTGAGTAGAGTAGGATACTAATTTTCCTTACGATAGCTTTTTGTAGTCAGCATAGGCCCTTTATGATCTTTGCCTCTCGCGCTGACAAGAAAGAGAAAGAAAAATCGTTTACTTACCGCAGATACAGTACAAAAGAAAATAAGTTTAAATAAAATAGGTAATAGTACTAACTTATACATCATGTAGTCTGTGACAAATTGGTACGCATTCAGTATATACAGGTGTCCCAGAAGATGTGAATAAAATTTTAACGGGAGATTCCTTAAGTAAGGACATTACAAATGAGTTAACCAAAACAAAAATTTGGTTGTGTTGTTGGTCAAACATACAAGATTTTCTTTGGTGCAAAAAAATACACCAATATAATGCAAGGATTTCAAAACTAGGTCAGTTTTAAAAAAAATCGTTTTTAGTTTGACGAATCAATCCTTGATAAATAATAATAGTGAAAAAATTAAAATTAGCCATAAACGAAACACCTGTAGTTAAAAGTCTGAAAAAATCGTACTTTTTAAAAACATTTTAATTTTAACTAAAGGTAATAATTTTTTATTTTTTTTACTTGTCACATTTAATAGGTCCTTATCAAAGGAATCTCTCGTTACAATTTGATTCACATCTTCTGGGACACTGTATGTTGCTGTATTGTGGTCCATAGGAGCCCACAATAGAGCGCTGATTATCAGGGCGGACCACCTTATTTTTTCAAGAGTCGGTGACGTGTGAGTTCTAAACCACATTTAAACTAAACAAGTGTCATGCTATCCGTGATATCAACACCGAATCTATACCTACTAATATTATAAAGCTGAAGAGTTTGCTTGTTTGTTTGAACGGGCTAACTCAGGAACTACTAGTTCGATTTGAAAAAATATTTTAGTGTTGGATACCTTATTAATCAAGGAAGGCTATAGGCTATATAACATCACGCTACTACCCACCGGGGCAGCGCAGTAACGATAAACGCGGGTGAAACCGCGAGAACATCTAGTTTAATATAAATATCAACATTTGCTCATTATATTAGGTATTTCTTAATATTAATTTGCATTTAATGATACTACAAATGATACCCGAATATAAATAACATCGCAATATTAATTAGTAGCCTTATAATTATTTTGAGAGTGCCAATGAAGTGCCATCGTAAGTTCAAAGACAGACATGAACCATATTAGTACATATTAAAAAAAACTCGGTTTCGAAACTTCATGATAATTATCTATACTAAAATTATTATAAATGTGAATATAACTTATGTTTCAAAACTAAACAGCTAAATCTATGTTGATAAAATGTTCTATTCTTCAGTGGAAAAACATAGTCAGTTTGAATAATCGGGAACGATAGTTATGGATAAAACCTCGTACATACTTATTAGAGTAGCGAACTAGCCCAACTATATCTATTTTTTTACATATTAACGTTCTGAACATGATAAAAAACAAACAATTTTCTCACTGGTGACTTAAAGATACCAACAAGAATTTATCCGACACATCCTCATTACGAATCCATAAGTTCATACATTATGAGTAGATTATTTTGCCACACAAGTATACCGACGTCCCAATTTTCTATACGGCTGATTTTTCCGCTTCTGAATCGGAATCCTCTCCGATCCCGGCTGAACTCAAACAAACAAGGATTGTTGACTTCTTTCTGCCCCAATAATGTCACTTCCGTAATGCTGTATCGAGAATTTGTTTATAGCGCTGATTTGGAGCCAAATTCTTTGTAAGTATATGAATACGCGTCGTAATTTGTCGAATCCTTTAGGCGAAATAAGACAGCAAGAAATCATTTTGCATATCAATTGGATGGACTGATTATTGGAATAAATATGCCGCTTGAACAATCAGCGTTTCATTTCGTTTATTGTTCTTATCTGGTGCTTTGTTTTGCGTATGTGGAGGAGAGAGAATTAATTATATGTACAGTAAAATTAATGGGCTTAAGTAGTTCGTTGGATCGCGATTGTTCATGTGTTTTATATACCAAATAAATTATTTTTAATTTTAATTCTTATAGTCTTACTCCAATAATACCGAAGACGTTTATTCATAATATTTTAACATACATAGTTTCATTATAGTTTCGGTAAACGATTAGCGAGGTTAAGCAACGTTGGGTGCGGTCAGTTTATAGATGGGTGACCGCTTAGTGGTATTTCATCTGAGCGTCTCCGTGCTTCGAAGGGCAGGTAGAAAGTCGGTCCTGGTTGTTGTCAAATTGACAGCAGTCGTTAAGCCATGTCAGAGGCCTACGGGCGGCTTGAACAACTCTTGACAACAAGTTGGCCACTAACCACACGAAAAGAAAAGAAAAGAGATTATAGTTTCTTAATTCTTATGTGGACAGTAATGTATGATACATAATGCCTGCAAAACCTAAATGAGTTGTAAACTACTAAAATGGCAATTTGAAAGATTGGCTGTGTGTTTCTTGCAGGTATCTTCTCATAACTAACATATATGTAAATTTGGTAAAGTTAGTAATCTATATAAATACATATATATATACATACATACATACATAGATTCACGCCTGTTTCCCAGAGGGGTAGGCAGAGACTACGGATTTCCATTTGCTACGATCCTGACACACTTCTCTGGCTTCATTCACTTTCATCACATTCCTCATACACGCCCGTCGGTTCAAGGAGCTCTTAACCTGGCCTTTGTCCAGGACGCCTCCGATCTGGTCGAGAAACGTTCGCCTAGGTTTTCCTCTTGCGACTGTTCCATTCACACTAGCCTTATAAACTTTCTTAGTCAGTCTTTCCTCGTCCATTCTTTCTACATGTCCAAACCAGCTTAACATACCCTTTTCTATTCTTGTAACTATATCCACTTTCATGCCGCATCTCTCTCTAATCACACTATTTCTTATTCTATCTTTCAGAGTCACACCACATATGCTTCTAAACGCTCTCATTTCTACAGCATTTATTCTGCTCTCATGCTTCTTTTGCCATACCCAAATTTCACTTCCATACATAAGTGTGGGCACTAATAGTCCTCTATGAACAGCCAAACGTGCCTTTTCGGATACATTTCGACTGTTCATAAAAGCGCGTAGGGCTCCATTCACTTTGTTGCCAGCAATCGTTCTCCTTTCAATATCTCCGTCAGGTTTACCATCCCTTGTAAACAAAGTACGCAAATATACAAACTCTTTCACTTGCTCCACTTTTTCTCCATCAATCATAATATTACACATCGTCACGCACTCTTCCTTTTCAAATACCATTACTTTCGTCTTGATTACATTTATTTTCATTCCTTTACTCTCAAAAGCACCATGCATAATAGTTACCATCGCCTGCAACTATTCCGCCGATGACGCAAGTATTACTTGGTCATCGGCATAAAGAAGACATTTGACAAGTAACTCATTCATTCTTAATCCCCATTCACAATCTTTTAAATCTTTCAAACAATTATATATATATATATATATATATATATATATATATATATATGTATATACATAGTCAGGTCATAAGTTCTGTCACATGTTTAATATGAAATAATTGAGACATGTTTATTATTGATGTAAACATTTATTTACCACAATGAACTTAATAAAACACAGATTCTTATGCTAATAAAGTTTATTCAAAATGACCCCCGCGATTTTAAATACAGGCCTTCAACCTGCGCGGCCAGTCGTCTATCGCAGCACGAACGAGGTCCATGTCAATTTCGGCGGCTGCCTTAAACAAGGATGCCTTGAGTGACTCCAAATCAGGATGACGCGTTGAGCAGGCCTTTTCCTCCAAGTGTTGCCATATCTTGTAATCTAACGGACTCAAATCTGGACTGGAGGAGGGCCAGTCCTCGTGCTAGATGAAGTCAATTTCATGCGCCGCCAGCCAGTCTTGAGTGCTTTTCGCTCTATGAGCTGGCGCAGAATCTTGTTGGAATACCCAGCGCCTGTTATTGAACATGGTATGAGAAACAGGTTCCACAAGGTTCGTGAGGACTGTATTTTGATACACAACTGCATTCGTTTTTACGCCTTTCTCACAAAAATATACCTCAGTTAAGCCCCAATAAGAGACTCCCAACCAAACCATGAGTGAGGATGGAAAATGGCCTCGTTGGACACGTGGAACACGGTTGCTCGCTTCTTCACTGCTGTGTGCGTACACTTTATCATTTCGTTTGTTGTAGCTCTCTCCCACATAAAAATTTTTTTCATCCGAAAAAAGAATTTCCCGATGCTTGTTTCCTGCGTACCGCTTCAACAAAGCACGACATCTCATCAACCTCAGGTCCATTAAACGAGCGTCCAAACGATGTCCTGTTTTTCTTTGATATGCCCGAAGCCCTAAGTCTTCATTTAACACCCTTTTCACCGTGGTTCTGCTTAAACCCATCTGAAGGGCCAAAAGTTTTTGCTTACATATGGGATTTCTTTGAATTCGCGCCTTCACAGCTTTTATCACTGCTGGAGTCCTAACAGAGCGGGGGCGACCACTTCTTGACCTTTCATCTAAACTAGAGTCTTCATTGTATCGTTTGATGGTACGATAAACGAATCTTATGGTTATATTAAAATTTTTCAATATGTCAAAAATCTGAATTGGCGCGAATAGCAACGATGCAACGCAATAACCACAACATGATCTTCTTTAAGTGTCCACTCCATATTTAAAAATGAGTAAAATTCTAAAAAGTATACATTTTTATATTCATGACAAATTCGAAATTCTAATTCAATAAACTTTTTTGTGGCGAGCATTTTAAATTCTAAAGTTTTTATTGTCTGACAGAACTTATGACCAGACTATGTATATGAGTATATATTTTATTTAGATTATTTTATTTATTTATTTTCAAAGAAGGCTTACAGACTAATAATACATTTATATTTAAACATTAATAATAAGGTTGCTTATAACAAGCCTCCGCACATATATTATTTATACACACAAAAATAAAAATAAAAACAAAAATACTTAACCTCATATAATATAACTACACTAACTAAGAATTTAACTATATTTCCATGCAGTGAAAAACCAAACAATTATAAAACTAAAAATAATCAAATAATTATATAATATGTTTATTGGTATGTATATATTATATACAAGTATGTTCCATGCTACTGTCTACTTCATTTTATCTCTGCATCACCCTACGGTGGACTGGTAGAGAATGCCCTTGGCATTAAGTCCGCCGATATAATGTTTTATGCATAAAGTTTAAATAAATAAATAAAATAATTTCATTAATAAAGTAACACTTATGAACGTCGTAGTTTATTGAACCTATGACGTTCATAAGTGTTACTTTGTTACCTAAATGAATAAATGATTCTTGACATTGACGAGGGCAAGTATGGTTTTGTGTATATAGTATAAGTCTATTTGTGTTCACTGATACTCCGGAAAGTTTATAAGGCTAATGTGAATGGAACAGTCGCAAGGGGAAGACCTAGGCGAACGTTTCTGGATCAGATCGGGGACGTTCTGGATAAAGGCCAGGTTAAAAGCACCTTAAACCGCCGAGCGTGTATGAGGAATGTTATGAAAGTGAATGAAGCCAGAAAAGTGTGTCAGGATCGTAGCAAATGGAAATCCGTAGTCTCTGCCTACCCCTCTGGGAAACTTGCTTGAATCTATGTATGCATGTATGTAAGATACTCCGTAGTCGTGTCAAAACAGATCATAATAAACCACATTATTTTTAATTTTTCCTTCTTGTCGATTCCATAACACTCGCCATATTTTTGACTTGACTTGCTATTACTAGATTGCTCTGCTGACCTCAACAGAAAAAAAGTATTCAATTTCGTTAGAAGATTCCATTCCATTTTTAAAATACTTTACCAGTAATATCGAAGCTGAAATATAGTGCCGAATATTTTCCCAGACATCTAAGCCACATGTTTTATCAATGTAATAATCCTAAACTGGAATTACTAGATATTTCCTATTCAATCTCCGCGCGTATCTGGGCGCCTGGTACTATCGGAACCGTCGCCACTAGCCTTTTGCACTGAATGCGCCGCGAGTGGCGTTTGCTTAATGAAATTCTATTTGTGTCGCCTTTCACAAGGTTTTGGGTCGTGAAAAGATATCGGTCAAGTATTGTTCCCAGTATGGAAAATTGCATTTTTGAATAGTGTCGTTACCAACCGTATCGTGTGTTCGTGTTAAAGTCAAAGGTATTTCGTGTAGTCGGTTTCTCTGGCGGCAAAAAGATAAAGGTCCTCCCTTTATCTTTATATTTAGATAGCGGGGATGGGTGCCGAAAGAAGAGGATATTTCTAGTAATGTTTATGGGAAAATGTTAGTAATTTCTTAACCAAAGAAAATTAAGTGTGCTTCGCTGATTTCGGCATGAATAGGCCGGCTCGACCGGGGAAGAACTACGGGTTCTCACAGAATATCGACATGAAATAGCAGTATTTCTACTGTTGTGTTTCGTTCGGTGAGTGAGAGTGCCGGAGGTCCAGTCACCCCCTTTCCCATTGCCCGCTCCTTCTCCTTGCCACTTCCTTTCCTAAAGGGTCGGCAACGCACAAGTACAGCCTCTGGTGTTGCAGGCGTTCATAGGCTACGGTGACCACTTACCACCAGGTGGGCCGTATGCTTCTTTGCCACCATAGATGTATAAAAAAAAGGTACATAGTCTTACGGCTACTCCCCAGAAGAGGCAGGCAGAGGGGTGTTACAGAGTAAGAGTTGGTAAGGTTTGAAGTCTCACATACGAGCCTTTGCCGTTACCTAACATTGTCTATCATCTAAACTAAAATCATATCACATACACACACGCTCACACCAGCACACATATACATAAACACACACATACACAAACACACCCTTACACATACACACCTTCACACGCACACACACACACGTGCAGAATATTACTACTACTTATAATCCTTGTTTTTTTTTCTTTATGATTTCTCTTATTAATTTCGTATATTTTTACAAGCATTTATTCATATTATCCAATAACACGTCTATTTTCTCGTTTTAGTATCAATTTGACAACTAGTTCATACTGAGAGAGCACTGATACCCATAACACAAGTTTATTCTTATCATGGGTATCAGAGTTCAACCTAACACTTATATATAATAACTTTAGTTGTATCTGATTATTTTTACCTTAATTTTTAGTGTTATTGTACAACCCCCTTTTTTGTCAAATAAACTCATTTTTATTTTATTTTTATTTTTACCTGGTCATAGTTCGAGACTCCGTGCTACTACTCAGAATATTATGACAGGAAAATAATAATACTTTGCTGGATCTAGGAATCGAACCCGTAGCCTCATGCAGGCAGTAGCAAACCTGCGCTGCGTCACCGAGGCAGTCTGTGTTAAAGAGTCCCTGATTTTACATTGTAATCAGTCTGAGAATCCACCCAAAACCTATTTGGTTGCAATTCCAATATTTTATCAACTAGATTTTGCCCGTGGCTTCGCTTGCGTAAAAGTAGGTTAGGTGATGCTAGCCAGAGTACCTACTTTTTGTAAATAAAATATGTTACAACTTATGTTACTCAGTGATAATATAGCTTACTAATGGTGAAAGAATTTTTAAAATCGGTTTAGTAGTTTTTGAGTTAAATCCTTACAAACAAAAAATCTAATCTTTCCCCTTTATAATATTAGTATAGATGAACAATCAACAATCGAATATGTTAGTGTTTGTGATCAAAGATACTGTATAACAGGATGCGTAATTACAGTAAATATATCGATATTCTATTACACAACTAACGGCGGTATTCAATTATGTACATTAACTTCGTATGACTTTAGCCTTGAGGGGTGACATTAGCCCTTTTTTGGAAAAAGCTGTTTAATTGGAAGAATCTGTTTTACTGACAGTTTATACTGCTAGTTAGTACGCAAACCACAAAGTTTCTATGTATAATATGTATGTATTTATATATATTTATCCATTGTCTGGTACCCATAGTACAAGCTCTACTTAGTTTGGGCTAGATAGTATTGTGTGTATGTGATAAAATATTGAAAATAAAAAAAAGAAAGTTACCGATTTTCTTCATATAAAGCGTTCCTATTTAAATTCCTATTATATACACACATTCACGCCTGTTAATCTGCGGGGGAGAAGACAGATGTACCAGTCACACACCAGCTAATGTGACAGGCTTGCCTAGTCTGGGGCCAGTGGATTCTATGACAATAATATTGTACCCTTTTGGTAATAAATAATTTTATTTTATAATACCACCGAGTCTACCGCCGGCGCCGTCTACCGAACATAATATTGTCATAATCCGTGTGACTACAGAGAATTTTCAAACACACTCCAGGTACACTTTTGGTCCGTTTTAGTAATTAAACTCAAGATCGCAATCCACGACGAAGTATTTATAAGTTAACAAAGTAAGTGAGTTCATGAAATATAATTTCTCATACTTTGAATATTCTTTTAAATCGTATAACTAATATAAACAAAAAAGCGGTGAGGTGAGAGTTGAAAACGCACACAAAAGGTTTCTTATCATCGTATAAGATATAAAACTATGTACTTTTTAAAATCGTTTGTGAAAGAGACAC
Source organism: Catocala sponsa (assembly GCA_963564715.1). Classification (NCBI taxonomy): domain Eukaryota; kingdom Metazoa; phylum Arthropoda; class Insecta; order Lepidoptera; family Erebidae; genus Catocala; species Catocala sponsa. The sequence goes on along the minus strand of OY751333.1, from coordinate 25,745,010 downwards.
GTTACGTTGCAGCCATTTTAAAATTCGCCTTCTTAGTTTGTTGTTGTTATAGCAGCAATAGAAAATATAGCAATAGAAAACTCCGTGAAAATTACGGTTCATGAGATACAGCCCACTGATTGTCAAATAGACGGAAAGCTGAGCCTTAGTAATAGGGTCCGTCAGCACTCTTTGGGTACGAAACCCTAAAAATGGTAAACCTTCCCCACAGATAAATCTATACAAATAAATCAAATTGAAGTGACTGTTTGTAATGTCAAAATAACAGCTTTTTATCTAATGCATATGAAAGTATATAAGGTACCGATGCGAAAACATCTATTTTTAAAATTTTTGTCCGTCTGTTTGTTCCGGCTAATCTCGGAAACGGCTGAACCGACTTTGACGGGACTTTCACTGGCAGATAGCTGATGTTATAAGGAGTAACTTAGACTACTTTGATTTTAGAAAAAAATAGGATTCCGCGGAGACAAACACTTTTTTTAAATCTACGCGGACGAAGTCGCAGGTTACAGCTAGTAAACAATAAAACTGAAACAATACAACATTACCATATTGTAGTCCAAATACATAAATTTTTACGACTTTCACAAAATAAAAACATCCGCGTCTGAGACAAACATTTGTAATACATATATACACAGCCTCACAGCTATACTTCAAAGGGAGAAGTAGAGTATATATGTATGTATTTAATCCATTTAGCCCGCTATTGCTCTATTCTTTTTACCTATTACCGTCAACCAGATACTGGTTCCGACTTCATACTGCTGTTTATCAATACATTTAACGCCATGGCGGTCATTACTGCCCGCGAAAAATACATTTTTTATAATAATAATAATTTTCTACCACATACACACAACACCATCTAGCCCAAACTAAGCAGAGCTTGTACTATGAGTACTAGACAATGGATAAACATACATATTATATACTTTTTTTTATTTTCTTTATTTTTTTGTATGTTTCAGGTTTAAGGATCTTTATTATCACCAAGACAACTCTTCACTTATGTGATAACATTACTAATAAAGAAAAAAGTTAATATCCGTCGTCGCATTCACTGTATAAACTAAACAAATTCACAAACAATTCCGAAGGCAGGCCAAGCCACACTGCGCAAAACTATAGACATAATGTTAGATTTGATTTGATAAATATATAATACATTGATATTATGCATAGAAACACCCAGACCAAGACAAACATCCGTGTTCATGCACACAAATGTTTTACTTGTGTGGGAATCGTAACCGCGACCTTATGCGTGACAGTCGGTTACACTAACCACTACGCCATCGAGGCAGCTGTCTGCTACGTGGCATTCAGTATACCCGTCAACTTTTGATCGGACATACGTCTGCCCACAAAACTGAGTAATCAAAAAAAAAAACGGCAAACCTATGTCCGCTGCACACTTGACTCGTTAATGAGTCAAGTGTCGAGCGCACATACATTTGTCCGTTTGTGTATTGTTTGCACAATGAATATTTAATTATTTTTTACGTATTTCCCCTAGACGTCCAAGAAGTTAACCGTCAAATAAATATCACTTCCCTGAGACGAGCATCAAGACCTGAGGCCATATGCACAGAAATTGCCTTCAGTTCTCCTGCACTACCGAAGCAGTGCATTAATAAAACACAGCATTAAAGTTGCATTTATATACAACATAAACCTCTTAGAGTGAACTTCGCCACAGTTACTTATGTGACTTGTGTTTAAAATATACTCTACTGCTTTGGATGCACCTTTCCCAGGACAGTCCCTAAGGCACCATTCCTACCAAATTCTGTAAAAGCTTCGCTCCTACATACTTGCTGCTCTAGCAAGCCAGTGTGCGTATTTATCTTGTCCCCAAGTGTAATGTTACAACCATTTGAAAATCAACTCTATGTCTAATCAATAAGGTTGAATTTAATTTACATGTGAAAAAAAACCTTTTGTTTAGAAGAGGGCGTTTCGATATAATATTACGTGTGGTTATGGATTCATTAACTCTGTGAGTTAAGAAGATCAATTTTCTTCAATTAATATGTTTTATAAGGCTTGTAGCGATCTATATAGGTTAAGCCGGAGTTATGAGGTGTGACATTATGATTACACGTGTATGTATATCCCTTGAGTAATAGATGGAAGTGTATGACACTCATATTTTAGAAGCTGAGCTAGTTTCTCTGAGGTCGCCCCCTATTACGTCATCACGATGACGTGTTGCTATTGAGTATTGGCTAACAAACCTATATAGTAGCACGACTCGACTCGTTTGTTTGTTTGTATGTTACTCTTTCACGCCCTAACTACTAGACCGATCATTATGAAATTTCTCATGCATTTTGTCAGAGATACTGAAAAGTACATAGAGTACCTTTTATCCAGAAAAAAGCTATGTTCTCGATAGCTAGTCCTTAAATAAAATGGGATTAAATATAATGACCACCAAAAATAGTAATTGCGCACCAAAATATGCTTACTAAAATATATCATAACGAGCACCAATACGCCTCAAATCACTGCATTCCGTTTTGGAAGGATTAGGTTATGTTAGGTTCCTTCTTAAACCCACCCAAAAATAGGAGCTCCGCCAAGCGAGGCTCCGTCGACTTATTTTGATCTCTTTAAATATATTTTGCTGTGCAATTTGGTGATTATTTACTATTTTTGACTGTTATATTTTACTATATCTGGTGATAAGTTAAACATAAGCCAAATGAAATAGCAATAATATTATAACACGAAGTATAGGTACAAGTCAAAATTTTAATGCTTCTGCAGAGTCAGTGGCATGCATAATTACTTGCAATCGAGAGGCCGTTGGTTCAAATGTCACCCATTGCAATGCCGATATTTACCGACATCTAATACAAGCTATTTTTTATGAGTAGTAGAGCTTCGCTGATTTCAGCATGAATGGGGCCGGCTTGACCGGGGAAGGACTACCCTCTCACAGAATATCGACGTGAAATAGCAGTATTCCTACTGTTGTATTTCGTTCGGTGAGTGAGAGTGCCAGAGGCCCAATCACCCTCTTTCCGCCTTCCCGCTCCTTCTCCTGCCCACTTTCTTTCCTAAAGGTCGGCAACGCGCAAGTGATGCCTCTGGTGTTGCAAACGTCCATAGGCTACGGTGACCACTTATCATCAAGTAATTGATACCTACTTGTTTGCCACCATAGTCGTATAAAAAAAACAAGCATATTAGCTTAGCTGGAGGAGTTACCAAGAAACTTCGTAATTAGTAATTTAAATTATAAATAAAAATAATATTTAGTGTTATATAATACCTATATTATTGGATTGCATATTAATGTTATAGTTTTTATTTATATATTGCCTGAATAGTTATTTACATACATATTGTTTCTAAATAAATTTTCGAAATTTCGCTTTATTAACTTTACGAAACTTGTGCATGCTGTGCTTGCCTGTAAAAGGCCACTATACTATTATGTAATTAAATTATGTAAAAGAAAAGTGTATTAGTATAAGTAGTTGTTGGTAAGCCGAAATAAATAAATTGCTAGCAAAAAAAGAGACTCATTATACTCTTTTTTTTAGAACTTTTGTAATACCTATAGTTTAGACATTTAAATTAAAAAGCGCATCAGAATATAAATGATATTTTTAATGAACATCATTAATATATATGTCCGGTTGTTGGTAGAGTAGGATATTCGTATGCATGTCCCTCTCGGGACGTCAACAGGTCCCCAAAGGCTTAACTAATTAACAGGCAGCATACATCTAATCAGTACCTGTTTGAATTTGTGATGAGAGTCATTTTGCGGTATTTCAACTCTAATTTAAAACGTCTGCCTATGAATAATAATGGATATATTAATATAGAGTGTATCCATATTACCTTGCCTGCAAACACGATTCAGTGTCTTGACTGAGGATATGTTTGAACGCGCTAATCTCATGAACTACTGGTTCGATTTGAAAAATTATTTTAGTGTTGGATAGCCTATTTATCGAGGAAGGCTATAGGCTATATAACATCATGCTACGACCCACAGGGGGGCGCAGTAACGATAAACGTGGGTGAAACCGCGGCAACATCTAGTAATAAATAATAGCAGAATTATTTATAACTAGCTGTGCCCCGCAGTTCCCGTGCCGTTCCTGTTAGTCATCGTAATGTTATGTAGTTTATAATTTTTAGTAGGATTTATAACCTAAAGGAATTTATTGAATTGGATTAGCTGATTCTGAGGAAAGCGTATTAAAAAAAACCGGCCAAGTGCAAATGTGGGGGCCAGTCAGTGCAGACCGGCGACACTTCGACCAAGTGGGACCTTTTGTGTCGATACTCTCCCAATAACGACTGCCATAGATGTTCATGGCAGCCGGGACCGACGGCTTAACGTGCTCTCCGAGGCACGGAGCAGACGATAATTATCAATCAATACGCACATAATTTCGAAAAGTCATATAACTTCCGAAAGTCAGAGGTGCGCGACGTGGGTTCGAACCCGAGACCCTCTGCATTGCAGTCTGTTGGTCTCTCCTCTGAGCTATCGCTGCTCTAAAAGTAAATAAGTAAATATATACTGCTCGATATAATTTACACCCGATCACATAAGACGAAGGACACCCACACAATAATGTTCGAACCTAATCGAATTTTAGATGTTATATTAGTAATTTAAGGTTTAAGTTAGTAAATTTAATTTAACTTACGGAACTGTTTATATTGACTGAAATTTTCGAAGTTATGTACGTATTAAGGAGTTAATTATTGCTCGCTTTAACGCTGAGGGAAATATTATATGGAAATTTGTATGTTTGAGAATTCGCCTTAACTTTTTCGAGGTTGTATGAAGTTTGTCAACATGCACGTAGCTGGAGTAATAGAGCAAAAGGATTTATCTTAGCAAAATCGCTAATAAGCATTCAAGCTGTATGCTGTTAAGTAGTTACCACTGATAATGCTAGGCTTACGAAACGCTTACGAATTTTTTACGTGGGGAAATGCGCCTGATGCATACCCCCTCGCCACAGGGGGAGGCGAGAGGGTTATGTCCGGCTCTCCCGTACTTCGGGCCTACGGACCAAAACCCCACGGTATGCTTACTCGCTGCCTAGTATAGTGGATGGGCCGCTGGGAAAGAAAACTATCTCAGCGACCCACCCAGCAGACTACGAGTCCTGGGCGACGCCCCGGCACTACAGAGGGCGTTGGACCGACTCAATGGCTGGCGGGTGGAAGATCCCCGTTCTCTCACCCGCGGCCTCCATTATGGCGGCATGAGGCGCGCGAATGCGCGCCTGCGCCGCCCCGTTCGCCGGCGACGGCGCGGATCCGCAAGGATACTTTCCTCACGCATCTGCTCCGCCGCCTCCTTCTGCGAGATAATGTCCTCGCAGAAGGACGAAGGCATTATCCTAACTTAACATTTTAAATGTAAATATGAGTTTGTTTGTTTGTTATCCTTTCACGCTATAACTACTCGACTGATTATCATAAAATTTAACGTACACATTGTCACGGATACAGAAAAGTACATAGGGTACCTTTCATCCAGAAAGAAAGTACTGTTCTGGAAGGAAATTTACTTAAAGCAATTACATTAACGAGTGAGAGAAGTCAGGAGCAAAAGCTAGTATAAATAAGAGTAAGATAGGAATGAAAGTGATGGTACGCTTATAACAGCACTGTTTTTGGGGGGTACTGTACATGAAAAGGAAAAATAACCTTTATAATTATTAGGGTCACTTCGTCGACCGTCTGTTTACCTATATCAAATAATATCCGTCAAAACCCTTGCTGAGAAACGGGTGAAGTGAATCAAGTTGTTAGTATCTATACTAATAGGTTAGTAAATCCTCCGAGCTGTCAAATATTATTCTAAGTCAACGTTATCAAAAGGTACAGCCGTGTATGTCGCATATTATGTGTCGACAAGTATCAACTAGCAAGAGAATCAAAACCTATAATGTACTTCCCGTTGACCTATAATCATAAAATTTAGCAATATTAATGTCTTATAATTAAGTAAAGAAAAAAATAAATCGAGCTTGCTCAATCGACCATAATGTTTTTACCAAAATCATTATAATATCTTAATATATAAAAATCTCGTGTCACGATGTATGTTCGGGATAAACTCTGAAACTACTGAACCGATTTTGATCAAACTTCGTAAGTATCTGTAATTTGGTCCAACTTAAAATATAGGATAGCGTTATCTTTTTTATTTTTTTCTTGTTTACAGGACTATTACGTCTGTCGGGACAGCTAGTTAAGTTATATAGATTGTCGTCATCCTCTGTAGTTAGAATGAATATAATAATTATTTTATATTTAAATACATTAGTTAGTTAATAAAAATAAATGTAAATAAGATAAGGTAATTACAATCTTAATTTAATATTACAGTGACTATACCCGTTTTCTAAAAAAATCAGGCTTGAAAAGCAATCGTATCACATATTATATAAAACTTAAGTTAACAAGAGTTTCTGCAATCAATTATCAGCAATCATCAACCAGTCAGCCCGTTGTAGTCCACTGCTGGTCACAGGCCTCTCCCATTTTGCGCCATCCGGACTTTGACTAATAGACTTACAAATAATTTCAAAATTTGAACGCTCTTCATTAGGAAAGTAATTATAATTATTCAGAACATAAGTACATACAACAGTATAAATAATTAAATTCACAGTGAATAATAATCATAAAAATAGAATAGTAGCTCGATGGAATAGTGAATGCGTTAGGGAATATTTGTTTGTGGTCTCAGATATATAATTCAAATATATAATTCTTCTGTACGTGTGTTGACAGTGAACTCCTCCTAAACGGCTGGACCGATTTGAATGAAACTTTTTATGTGTGTTCAAGTGGATTCGAGGATGGTTTAGATATTATGCTTTTTTTTCTCTTTTGTACAGGACAACGTCTGTCGGGACAGCTAGTATTTTATAAATAGATTATAATTTTCTCTGTTATAATTTACATTCTACCTCAGTGTGGGAAATACTTACAAAATAAATATAAATTTTATATTACATAAAGCTTGAGCTTATTTTTAAACATGTTGCCAATATTATTAGAATTCTAGAGGCAAATTATTATTTTCTTACTACCTACATAACTATAAAAATCTGTTACCAGGTACTAGGATCTCATAAATACTGAAGGTATCACATCTACGTCGCCACAACAAACTTGTATTAAACCCAACTTGCTTAAAATGTTCTTGCTGCCTAAATACTATAAAAAATCTGTTACCGGATACTAAGATCTTATGAATACTGAAGGTATCTCCTCCACGATGCCACAAAAAATTTGTACATAACAACCCAACGGGACTCACTAATTAACGCCCTACCTTTATCTTTATGAAACATTGTTGTTTTGTTGGACGATATTGAACGCGTCTAATGGGGGTTAACAGACAGGAGCATGGGTTTTCTTTTATTTTATATTGTTGTCCAGATATTTATGGTTTTGTATGTAGGTAAAGGCCGAATGTTCATGTGGTTTGTTGATAACAGCTGCCTACATTTCAAAGGAAGATTTTTAAATTTTATTATTTTTGCGTATTATTTTAAATGCTTTTCTTTATCGAATTTTATTTGTATTTTCATTACATCAACCAAAATTGTTGGTTGATCTTGTTGTCTAAAGCCATTATCTACTATAATGATTATTTATAATTATCGTCAAGCACATTAGCCATTATGTAATCCAGTTTCTAATATGCCGACGCGGGATCATACAATTTTCGATTATTCGTATTGTCTTTTTCACACCAATTACCATTACTAACAGAAATATTAATATAATTTTTTGTTATTTCCAAATATGAAGACGTAGCAGGGGTAGTTAGGCCCTCCACAAGTTGGACCGACGACCTGGTAAGGCTCTTGGAAAGTGATTAGATGCGGGTGGTCCGAGACCGCTCTGTGTGAATATCCTTGTGGTAGGCCTATATGCAACAGTGGACGTCTTTTAGCCGCTTTAGACGCAATACTGCCGGTTGATTTTACCATGAAGCTATAAAATAATTTATTAGTTGTTTTGTTCCGAAGGCAATATCCTTCGAATGTTATTACAGTGGAGCTTTATAATAAAACTAGCTTCTGCCCGCGACTTCGTCCGCGTGGAATAGCTGGTACTTTGGGGTAACGCTAACTTTAATCCGTGACTTCGTTATCATTACTTTGCTGCGATGTTATTTTAAAACTGCGATATCTCCTAAGATATTCATTGAAATCGAATGATGTAACGGGCAATTTTGTTTTAAATTAAATACTTGTGATGAATAACATATTTATTTGGATAAGGATTCATATTATGTTTATAAAAACACCTTCGCAAATAATGCATTATTTTAGAACAAATTTGGTTAGCATAAAAAAGGTTATAGTGAGTCAACCTTAAAAGATAGACCAACATATGCTGATGCGGACTTTTTTTTAGAATTTTTAAAGGGGAACAATTCTGTCATCCATGATTTTTGTGAAACTTTAACTATTTACGCAATGCACGCAGCGGAAGCTCTCAAAAGGAAAAAAATCCTCCGATTTTGAAACATTCTTCATTGATGCTTCGCTCCTATTGATCTTAGCGTGATGATATATAGCCTATAGCCTTCCTCGATAAATGGGCTATCTAACACTGAAAGAATTTTTCAAATCGGACTGGTAGTTCCTGAGATTAGCGCGTTCAAGCAAACAAACAAACTCTTCAGCTTTATAATATTAGTATAGATTTATAAGTTATATTTGTACATCTATTGTAACACTTCGAGCAGACGGAAAGTTTTATGGCGTTAACAATGGTCTGAATGTCAAATATAAGTTATTATAAATTTCCATATTTATTGTTTATATTCTCTCAGAATAAGCTTACAGTGTCTTCAAATCATATTGTCTTTCGCTTGACCTTAAGAAAATAAATTAACTGTTGTACATTCCCACCAATTTTTTTACAAAAGTTATATCTTTTTATTATTTCAGAAGTCACGAGGATCATACTTGGCAAATACGTATTTTTTATTTTACTTGAGTATGCCAGTGTTTTATGCTTGCTACATAAAGTATTATTTTACCATGTAGCATCGAAATTGATTGATTGATCAGGATTTGTGGTTTGTTAAATCTAATGTAAATATTCACGCAGTTTTGGTGTTTCATGTCAGTTATAAGACGTACTACGATGTGCGATGTTATATTTTTATTACATATATATTATATTTTTCTTCATCTTGGTTTCGCCAATGAACAAAAGCGTATACTTTCTAATACTTGTCTGTTTATCTTTTAAAATTGCTAATAAAAAAGGAAAAAGGAAAATACAAATATTAGTTGCTAGGTTTCATTTTAGAAATAAAGTTTGAGCACTTTTTGCTTTTATACAATCAACCTCGTATAAGCAATGTAAAGTTAATTTTATATTTTGCTTAGAGATGAACGTGCACTTGCCCAAATCGTACGACGCGAACGTTCAAACCAAATCAAATACTATAACTATGTTACATTTTAATGAAAATGAATAAATAGCTTGTATATAACTGTTTAAATCGATGGTCGTTGGACCGTATATGATAATTTACGTCTCTGTTAACAAAAACCTATTATTCAGTAAAGTAATCATACCTTAAGAATATAGTAAAGATATGTTCATAACCATTCTACTACCATTGTTTTAATATAATGTATACTTTACACTATTTTATTTTAATAGGTAGAATAAGATATTCAAATCGATAGAGTTTGCAGCAAATAAAACCGTACCATTTCTTTCTCATAGACCACTTTCAAAATTTAGCTGATTCCGGTGGACCCTCTGCAGCTAATCAAGTTCATGCAAGTCGGTGAAGTTACACGAGTGTATTAATTTTTAAGTACCAGATCAATACATGCGTGCAACATGACGACGACAACAACGTCTTCTAACTTGTCCCCCATTATGGCACTTGTCTCTCGCCTCTAGTAGTCCGACTGGAAGGGCAATCGAATTAATTAATCATTTATTTAACGCAAGTCTGAAGCAGCGATAGCTCAGTGAGGAGACCAACAGACTGCAATGCAGAGGGTCTCGGGTTCGAACCCACGTCGCGCAACTCTGACTTTCGGAAGTTATATGACTTTTCGAAATTATGTGCGTATTGATTGACAATGATCGCCTGCTCCATGCCTCGGAGGGTACGTTAAGCCGTCGGTACCGGCTGCCATGAACATCAGCTATGGCAGTCGTTATTGGGAGAGTGTCGACACAAAAGATCCCACTGGGTTGAAGTGTCGCCGGTCTGCACTGACTGGCCCCCACATAAGATAAGATAAACACAAATCTGGATGCAGACATATTCTTTGATAATATAAGTCAAATGGCTAAAACGGTGTTAATGCATTTGAATATAGCAAGTATGTAAATAGGAATAGTTACCGTTATTTTATTTTATTTTTATGTTATGTTTATATAACGTTGTTGTGTTTAGCTTTAAGAAAACTAGTATAGCATACAAGTGTTTTGGTTTAGATGGAAGCTTATATTGTTTGATAAATAAATTAATAGCGTGGACTGTATTCACGTTCACCCTAAGTCGACCCTTAGTATTGCCAACAGGTCGCTCCAAGTCCCTAAAATTAAAAAGCCAGTTACGTTATCTTTATTGACAATGTGTATCACAATGTTATTTTTGAACGTTATGCTACAGAATAAAATAAAAAATAATAAAATTGTTGTCTGGGAGTCAAGTGGAAAGCATTCGAAGTTATCGTGCCGTATGAATTTTATTAATTGGTATTACTGTAGCTATTATTATAAGACAGCGAAGGTAAAATGGAAAATTAAATTAAGTAGTCTTCTGTTTACGCGAATGTTATTCATTGAAATTAAACTACTAAAGTGTCAATAAACAACGCGATAAAATCCGTATATAGTAGTTTAATTTCATACATACATACATACATAGATTCACGCCTGTTTCCCAGAGGGGTAGGCAGAGACTACGGATTTCCATTTGCTACGATCCTGACACACTTCTCTGGCTTCATTCACTTTCATCACATTCCTCATACACGCCCGTCGGTTCAAGGAGCTCTTAACCTGGCCTTTGTCCAGAACGCCTCCGATCTAATCGAGAAACGTTCGCCTAGGTTTTCCTCTTGCGAATAAATTAATTAATTTACTTAATTTCAATAAATTAAGTAAATTTATTTTCCAATAAAATATGCAAGATAAATGTTATTGTTAAAATACAAAAAGTTTTGAATAGTTAACTTGTTCGTACAAGGGTCTTTTGTGCAATCAAAGGGGTTGAAATAAAAAAATATATTTTCAGCGATGATAAAATGCCATAAAATCGTCTGACTACCCTGGTGGTAAATTGATATCGTAATATACCATGTATTCGACCTATGGAAGTATAATTAGTCAAATTAGTTGATCGTTAAAAAAGGGGAATTCTAAGCAATCTCTATAAAAGCCTACTTCACCCATCAGTTCCATTGCATACTATAGTTCATCATCATCATCAGGCTATAATAGTCCACTGCTGGACATAGCCCATAGTTACTATAATGTAATCATAATTGGATTTATTTAGCCACAGCATAAACTTTAAAAAAAAAAGTCTTTACCTCATTTCATGATAAAAATTAAAGAAACGAATGCTTTTTCATAAAGAAATATTAATTGCGAAAATGCGTAAACGGATTTACCTGGTAAACAAAATTTCAGACTTAGAAAATTTGTAATTAGGCATTTTTTTATCTTCTCAGGTAATAATGCTTAACCTCAAAGGGGTACGCCAATATACTACGGTACAGTTTTTTAGTACAATGCTGTTCTTTGTATTATAGGTATTGGCTTGATCGAGCTTTCATTTTCTTAACCAACTAAAGTAAACTACGACTTTGCGACAATACATATCAATAACCAGTAAGTTTCTGAACAAATTCTACATTCAAATATTCTTCGATATGCTATTACTATGATAGATTTAGAATCTGTGTTGCCGCCGCTCTCTGTCAGCATTATCCCGACATTCTGAGAATGGCTCAGCCACGACTTATCGTATTACGTGGAGCAGCGATAGCTCAGTGGGGAGACCAACAGACAGCAATGCAGAGGGTCTCGGGTTCGAACCCACGTCGTGAACCTCTGACTTTAGGAAGTTATATGACTTTTCGAAATTATGTGCGTATTGATTGATAATTATTATCGCCTACTCCGTGCCTCGGAGAGCACGTTAAGCTATTGATCCCGGCTGCCATGAACATCTATAGCAGCCGTTATTGGGAGAGTGTCGACACAAAAGATCCCACTGGGTCGAAGTGTCGCCGGTCTGCACTGACTGGCCCCAACATATGATAAGATCGTATTACGTGGATGTGTGAGAGATATTCGCACGAATATTCAAACTTATAAGTGTACTACAATCATAAAATATGAATATGTACATATTGCCTATATTTACTATAAATCGGGCTGTGTAAGTTTTCAAATAGACTTCTACACTTCTATGCGTTTTTTTTCACACTAGTCATAGCTAATTTCATAGGAGATACTATAGCGCACAAGTGTGTTTGAGTATATCAGTCTTCTTATATCAGGAATACGAAAACTATTACATAACCACGTTTTGACAGTTACGTTTTAAGGTCCCAACACGTAATATACGAAACTATTGCCGTTCATCTGATATTTCCAGACTATGTTAACTTTGGTAACAAATAACTCAATAACACTTTATACGACCTCGGGTATCATCATGGGTCAAAGTGTAAAAGCGTCTATCATTTTGAAATCTAACATTTGTTTTTATTACTTAGTTCGTACAATGTATGTAACATTGTGAGAAAAGTCCGTGAAATATGAAATGTGAGTACGAGTTGAAAATGCTGAAAATAACAATTTGTTTTTTTCACGAAAAAAACAAATTGTGGTTTTTTCCGTTTTTTTCGCATGTTACATAGAAAAATTAACAGAAGGAATCCTTTGGAAAGAAACAGGATTCTTTCGAATGTTTCACTTGATGGTTTGAAAAGTTGAAAAAAACAAGTCTTTTTTCATTCTAACCTACATTTTATCGGTACGTAGGTATTATTATGGAAAGAGTTAAGCATAGAATATCCTAAGTTAAATCCCGTACTTATAGTAAGTACGGAATTGAAAAAAAACATGAAAAGTTTCCCGTTTCTTTCAATATTTTCGGTTTTTTTCGTTTTTAATGAAAAAAAAACATGAAATATATACTGGCAAATTTTTTTGAAACTTTCGAATGAAACATTGAAAAAACAACGGAATTGGAAAGAAACGGGATTTTTTCCTGCTTTTTTCAACGCTAAATGTGAGTGCATAAATGTACATTATATACAATTGCTATATAAAGAAGTAACTTGAATGATCCCGCATTCAAATGTTGATTAATTTATTTTACTGATGATATTTCGAATTATAATCGAATGTTCCAAACTTGATATAGCACACATAGGCAGTGATAATTTTGCATTCTTACTTATTTTTCTATTTTCTACTACTCATAATATGTAATCAAATAAATTAATCAATATCCAAGTTTACTGGTTTCGAATATTTATATGTAGGTATACATTTACAGGCAGGCAGATGCTGGATGCGGCAAGCTAAAGACAGGGCGCTATGGCGCTCTTTGGGGGAGGGCTTTGTCCAGCAGTGGACTATTATAGCCTGATGATGATGATGATGATACATATACATATTTTGATGTGCGTGAATAATCAAATTTATTGTGTTTTGTATCGATAACAGTCCATCGCTAAAGACAGAATTATAGACCTTTGTAAACTATGTAGGTATGTATCCAATACATTGCTTGGAATTCTTTATGTAAATGTATAACAAGCTTAGACAATACATCGTAAAAACATCCGCATCGAGACTGGTTTCCTGTCATATTAGTTCACTGGCGTGTAACGGCTTCAGTTAAAAGACGAACATGGTAAACCAATCTAATGCGTAGTTTATCTTCATAAGAACATGGTATCACAACATAAAATCAGTTAGGTAGGTAATAAAAGTCCTTCTTCAACCTAGATAAAGCTGCTGAAATAAAAGTACCCAATAAAACTGCGAACGTAGGTCTCTCAAAGTGACTGACCACTGCGCAGATACAAACAGTATTTGAAGTAGGAACAAACTTTCGACTCGGCAGATCACAGCAGAATAAGATAAATTCCCATATTTGATTTTGTATATTATTTTACACATAAAATCAAATAGCAAATGAAATTCTGTGAAAACAGTATCAAAGTTGATAGAAAAATAAGGAAGTAATACTTTTTTGTATTTGGATATAAGAAACAATGGGGTCTCAATCGCCTTCGCTCCCTTCTCTATTCAAAGAAAATAATAATAACATATCAAGCATTTTCAATCTGGTACTAGGGGTAATTGTCAAGTGACTAAAAAGGGACAAACAATACAAACTGTGACGTAATCGCTATTCAAATGTAGCTGTGCGTAGGAGATAGCGAGACATCTTCATACCTCTACTTAAAAAAAGGAATTTTAGTAATAATAGGTAAGTCTCTCATTATGCAACCAATTTTGATACTGTATGCACAAAAGATTTTTATTGTAATTTGCTTTTGTGGGTATTGTACAATACCAAACATAGTCAACTACCCCATTATTGACAAATAAAAAATTGGGACATTCTTTGTGGCCTGCCGATAGAAGTGAAAACTTTAATCCTTGATCATAAACACTTCTTTATAAACAAAAAAAAAGGGCGTGTCGGATTCCTGATACTCTCTTAGGAATCGTTAAGGGGGTCAAAATTTCGTTATTTTTTGCGTAGGATGCACCATTTCTGAGATATTGTTAATATACTAAAATAATTCAAAAATGGAAAGCGTGGATGCGTGACGATGACGCGAGTTCTATGATTTTTGTTCACCCAAGAATTGCTTAAAGCGCCTAAAGAAGATTTCACTTAAAAAAAAACCATGTTGTATTACTGAGTTGCCTGTTTAATGTGACTTTGAAGAAACAGACAAGCCCCGCGACACGTCGCAGCATGTAGCCACAAGCAGACGATATGTCGTGACGTAATGTGGGTCAACATACCCTGTTATTATTCCATCCGCGACCACTCACCCTTAGTACTGTAATAATATTATATAATCCAATGCGAATTTATGAAAAGTAAACTGTGGAAAAAAAGGACTTTCGATAGAGATGGATAGGTATGTTTATGTTATATTATGTCTTGAAGCCGTGGACTGTTTGAATAACTTTGAAAATTGTTAGGATGTGTGCTTATGATATTATATATACAATAATAAAATTTTGGACATAGGGGATACTTCCTAGGTTCACTTCAAGACAATGAGTCAACCAGCATCTTAATTAGTCTTCTCATTACCATGGATATTTAAGCAACCGAAACGTTTGGGAAAGTGTAAACTAGAATTGATTAATAATTTCAACAGTATCAAAACTATCTATAATAAAATGTTTAAAAAATCGCTACAAGTTAAAGTTTAATTTAAATCTATTCAGACGATTAGCTATAAGGTGGTACAGTTGTGCTACCGCGATTCAACTGCTCTACTCCTAAGAGGCACGGTAGGCAGCGGCTTTGCTGTATCCTGACATTGCTGAAGTCCATGAGCAGCGGTTACCACTTTCCATCAGGTGGGTCAATTGCTCGTCTGCCAACAGTAGCAATAAAAAAATTAAAAAAGCATATAGCGTGAAGTTAAAAAGCCCCATAGTCTTCCTCGAAAAATAGACAAAATAATGTAAAACAATTTTCATATTTGCCTTAGTTACCGAGATTAAAGCGTTTAAACAAACAGCTCTTTAGCTTTGTAATATTAGCATAGATAACACTGCGAAGACGATAGACCATTATTTTTATTTTATTCGAGTACACGATAGCTTCTACCAAATATTCCATCTTAACATAATATTTATAAACTATAGGCCTATCTTAGTGCTTAGACCAAAGCTTGGACAACCTTTGGCCACCCACTTATACCAGATGTCACTGCTTTTGACCGTAGCCTATTATTTACGGCGTGACATGGTGTAGGATGACAAAATTCAAGTTCACGAAACAAGAGGTATCATTTTCAAATAAAATGTTGTAACCTTACAGACTTAGTTGTAACTGAGATTTTCTAAAATACATAAAATAATAATATTTATTTTTCAATGTTGTTGATAACTTATTATCCGATTAGGGTCAATAAACATAATTATTTTTGTCATTAATCTCTTTGTCTTTGACTAGATTTTGGATGAGTGCTAAATTATTTGTGGACTATTAAGTCAGCCACATACCACATTCAAGATTTTATTAATAAAATATAACATTTAATATACATACACAGTCTGACGTCTACATACCACATAGTACAACAGAGACGTAATATCATAATTATGTAGACTCATTTTTGTATATCTTCGAAACCTAGAAAAGTATTAATACACACGGTGCAATTTTGTAAGTCCCACATAATAGGCCTTGTTTAGACCCCGTGTTGCTACTAGAAATTTTCTTACTGAAAGCTCAATCAATTTTTCCGAAAGTTAATTGAATTGAGGGCTTTACAATCAGTCGCAAATATATATACACACTTATTCCTCCACACTAACGGAGCTGTTGAACTAAAAATACAGACATGATATTTCGCATGTTCATCATTAAAACTCTAGTTTATCATTTAAAGTAAAACTCACCCAGTATAAATTCGTGATTGAATTTTCAAAATTTGGACATTGTCCTAATTAACATGCAACTCAAACAGAGCTCAACAAAAGCGCTTATCACACTTCACGACCAACGGAGTGTTAAGTTTAGGACCAAATGCATCGTACGATTTCGTATAACTTTAATCTATACAATATTATAAAGAGGAAAGATTTGATTTTCTGTTTGCTGGTTTGTTTGTAACGGTTTAACTCAAAAACTACTTAACCGATTTTTAAAATCCTTACACCATTAGAAAGCTATAATATCAGCGAGTAACATAGGCTGAATATTATTTAAAAAAGTGCTGTTTCTAACATAACCTAACATACTTTTAGAGCAAAGCCGCGAGCGAAAGCTAGTCTTATATATTTGTACTTACATCAGTGTATACATATTCCATTTTCTTTAAGGAATTGTATCTAAAGAATGTAGTGCATTAACGCATTAAAATTAAAAAATCGCTAAATATATTCGACTAAGTTCTGTTTCGCTCGCGTGCATCTCATGGGATCGTACCGGGATAAAAAGCAATATATGCATTCATCCAGGACGTAGTCTTTTTGTGCTTATTCAAATCCGTTTAACGGTTTACGCTTGATTAAGTAATAAACCATCAAATATCTGGTTTTAGATTTATAAAATTACTAGCCGACCCGCGCAAGTTCGTCTGCGTCACATAAGAGAATTTTCCCCGTTTTTGCAACATTTCTCATTGATGCTCCGCTCCTATTGGTCGTAACGTGATGTTATATAGCGTATAGCCTTCTTCGATAAATGGGCTATCCAACACTAAATTTTCCAATTTGAAGCAGTAGTTGCTGAGATTAGCGCGTTCAACCAAACAAAAAACAAACTCTTTAGCTTTATAATATTAGTATAGATTAGATTAAGAAGCAGAAGAAATGACAATAAAATAGCATTCATTCGTTATTCCAAATTATGTAACTTGAGTATAATCTATACATCTATATCTATACAAATAAAAAAAATTGAAGTGTCTGTTTGTAATGTCAAAATAACAGCTTTTTATCTAATGCATATGAAAGTATATAAGGTACCTATACGAAAACATCTATTTTAAAAATTTTTGTCTGTCTGTCTGTCTGTCTGTTCCGGCTAATCTCCAAAACGGCTGAACCGATTTTGACGGGACTTTTACTGGCAGATAGCTGATGTTATAAGGAGTAACATAGGCTATTTTGATTTTAGAAAAAAACTAGGGTTCCGCGGAGATAAACACTTTTTAGTTAAAATCTACGCAGATGAAGTTGCAGGTAACAGCTAGTTTCTATAAAAACCAGTAGAAGCACGACTATTGGCCAGTTTCGACGCATATGCATTGATTCGTTTTACCTGCGGACAGTTGATTTTACATACTATTCTATGAAAAATATGTCTAAATTTAACTGACCGTAGCTAAAACGACAACAGAACCAGAATTCAAAATCAAATACATTACTAGGTCAGTCATTTTGTATGCATAAAACTGATAAAATACGAAACTATTCGAACACCATTCGTATTTCGCGATTCGCTCCGTGTTTAAAGGATCGGCCTTGGACGAAATTGTATCTAATAATTGTGCTAGACAATCGGATGACCCGGCATTCGGCAGAGCGTTCGAAAATCCGGATCCGATTGTCTCATTGGTTGGATCCTGCGAATCGTATAATGTAATAAGCGCTAAATTCTAACTAGTTGTTGGCTCAACAGATTATGGCTCTTTGCTCACCTAGTTAGCAGGACTTGTTAGTGATGTCACAAGATTTACTTAAGCAGTTTGGATCTCTGTTTGATGTTTTGAGGGAAGTATGAACGGGAATATAGTTTGGTGGTAGATCTTAATTATGAAGGTACTTTTGGAAATCATGGCGTTTATTGGCAAGTTATATTGGATTGACGACAGGATTTGGCTTTGAATGTTCAAAGCCAAATACTGATGAACTTTATATACATATGTAAAGTGTATAGGATATTTGGACGGGAAACATCGAAACGAATCCACTGGTAGCATAGTTAGAAGGTGTCGCCTCATCATTGACACTAACCCCGGTTTTGTGGAATGAAATCCGGCACGGAATAAAAATTGGTGTGCTCTACAAATGATTCTGTTCGGGTGTTATTTGTGGTCGATGTTTGAATGTTTATAAAGTCCTGCTGAGTTGTCTTTCTTATGTAAAAAGTCCTCTGATCAGCTTGTAGCCATTCTAGAGAAATACGAACATGCATGAAGTAAATATCCCGTCAACTGTCGAGCGGACATACGTTGTCCGCAAAAATGTGTCATCAAAAAAAAAAACGACAAATGTATGTCCGCTGCACACTTGACTCGTTAATGAGCGCACATACATTTGTCCGTTTGTGTATTGTTTGCACAATTAATTTTAATTATTTTTTACATATTTCCACTAGACGTTTAAGAAGATATATAAAGTGTATGGGACACTTGGAAGAAAAATACCTAAACAAATGCCACCTAATCCGATCGGCCTTTATAGGCCAAAATAAGACATTCTGAAGAAAATGCAGGTTACGAGTGCATGTAGAAATTATACGAATGAATGAATAAAAAAGATATGTAAGGATTATAATAAGAAGAAATACTTAATCTCTACCTACACCGCCAGGAAACAAGCGTAAGTCTATGTATATTTATTGAAAATTTTTAACGAATTTCATTGGGAGTCCGACAATCTTAAAACCAAGCTATCATTACTCTTCAAATACATTGCTTTCGTTTAAAAATACCACAGTAGGCTCATCGCGTAGTACTGTCGCGTAACCCTGTTAAACGAAAGTAATGTATTTGATATAATTTGCGAATTTCAAGCATCGTACAGCTAAGCACCCTAGCAAGAGGATTGCACGGATGGCGTAGCGACTTAAGTAATCGTCTCGTCACTGAGACTGCACCGAGTGTTAAAAAATTTCTGAGTATGGATGTTCTTTGTGTTCGCTGTTTGTAAGGTACAGGAATTAGACATAGTGCGGAGGTAGTCTTTCAAAAAAAAAAGGTTAACTGTATGATGAACTTACACATATCGCTCGCGCAAGTAGCTACTGAAATAGCCCGCGCCAGCTACCTGCGTGGCGTACAAGCGGTATCATTTAAAAAACCTTTCTACCGTATAAATCGTCTAAGCACTCAGTACAACTACAACTTGTAAACGTGTTCATCTTAAATATACTCTCACTGCTTAGGAACGTGACCGGTGTACTAAGATGGTCTGAGTGCAACGTTTCTTTGCTGGTCTTGTTTCTAACCACGTTTAATGTAGCTACCGACAAATGGTTTTAAAAACGAGTTATGTTAAACAAGTGAAACGGCGGTGCTCGAGGAATAAGGCGTTGTTCTTGCGATTGAGAGGTCGTGGATTTGAACTCCATTCATTGCATTACCGACTTGAACCTAGTAATGCCACAAGCATGTAAGCTTCGCTGGAGGAAGCTCCAATGAAGCTAGAATAGTCAGTAGTATAAAATCCTAACTTCCTAACTAATATTATAAAAGCGAAAATGAGTTTGTTTGTTTGTTACCTTTTCACACCTAACCCACTGAAACAATCAATCTGAAATTTTACATATACGTTGTCAGGTGTACAGAAACGGACAAAGGCTACTTTTCATCCCGAAAAAAATTACTGTCCCCGATGAAAACAACAATAACGTTCTTATAATAATATATGGCGCCACGTGTCTTTCAAATTATGATTGAATTATATTATTACAAACTGAGTACATACAATTGATTGTCAAATTCTAAATTAACGCGAGCGAAGCCGTGGGCAAAAGCTAGTAAATAAATAATGAAAGTGTGGGTCGTTTAGTTTCAATATTTTTATTTCTCGCTAATTATAGCACTTGCCTGCACCTAGCATTGTTATTAAATGTCCTACTGGTGGAAGTCCCCTAAAAACTAGCACTTATCAATCATCAATCTATCTTACACATCCTTATGTGCTGTGTATGAGATTAACGAGAAAGAACCAAGAACCTTTTTACATATTATTAGTTGTCATTTCAATTGTATACAAAACTAGCCTTACCTGCAACTTCGTACGCGCGAATCCCACGAAACGCATACTGGTACAGAAAGTATCCAATATAATATATTGGATTATATTTTGTATTATTATTTTATTATTTCAGGAGGTAAATTCTATTATAGTGTTAACGAATATCTCAGTTATCACTGAGATATTGACTATAATAGAATTATTTACTTATGAATATATTTTCTAATCTATTTGTAAATAAATTAAAAAATTGGGGCAGTCTTTGGGGACTGCCGATAGAAGTGAAAACTTTAATCTTTGATCATTAACATTTCTATATCAACAAAAAAAAGGGGGCGGGTCGGATTCCTGATACTCTCTTAGGAGTAATTATTAAGGGAGTCAAAATTTCGTTAGTTTTTGCGTAGGACGCACCATTTCTGAGATATTGTTAATATTCTAAAATAATTAAAATATGGAAAGTGTGGAAGCGTGACGATGACGCGAGTTCTATGATTTTTGTTCACCCAAGAAGTGCTCAACGCGCCTAAAGAAGTTTTCACTTCAATAATATTCATAATTTTTATTATTGATACTTTTAGTTGTATCTATTTTATCCATGTCAATAACACGTGATCATCATCATGAAATCAATATCAACATCCTAATCAATAGCTACACAAACTGTGAGACCCTCTTTCCTTAAAAGTTAAAAGTATAGATACATCAGTTAAAAAAATAATACAATTTTACGTAAAGAAAACCGTTATTACAGTAGTAAGTGTCACCCAAAAAATCACGAAATACACTGAAAAGTATAGAAATCAGATCACGAGCCGACATATATCTATACACGTTCGCACCGACTCATATCAGTACTGAGCTCTCAATGGTCGGAAACAAAAAGGTTCCCGGCAAGGGATCACCCATCAATTATGCGGATCGTGATTAATTAAAGCCGAAATCAGTTTTTACATTTAATTAAAATAACAATGTCAGGCATTTACTCCGTTCAATCCTGAATTGTTTTATATTATAATCAGTTTTTGCGCTATTTTCTCGTAATAACAAAAAGGTTCGGTGCTTTTTGACAACATAATAAAGGAACGCTTTTGTAAGTGACAAACTGCATCACAATACTGACGTTCTGATATTTTAAACCGCCATGCTATAGTATATCGGTTTTGAGAAGTATGTATGTTTGGATTTGTGACATTATGATAAATATCGGCAACTTTTTTCTGAATGAAAGGTACCCTATGTCCTTTTCTGTACCTCTGACAACGTGTATGTGAAATTTCGTGATAATCGGACGAGTAATTAACTCGTGAAAACGTAACAAACAAACTCACATTTGAATTTATAATATTAAGTAAGTATACATTATTTATAGCAGCTTAATCCAAAATTGTATTATTTTATGAAAATATTATTTTTTGTCTATAGTAGCTGAGCAAGGTATTGTCGAACTAGAGGGCCACTTGCTGATAAGTGGCTACTGCCGCTCATTTCAGCACTCGACTTTAGCAACGCCGTATACATAGCTAAACAGCTACTTACTGTAAAAATTAATGACTTAATATTTTTTGGACACGTCAACATAATACGTTATGGCTAAGCAAATCAAACTTAGTATGTGGCAGATACTTCCAAATTTCGTCCTTCTAAACGAGGTGCCGCGATCGAGTGGTTACAATATGTGACCTCTGGGACGCCAATGTTTAGAACTTTTAGGAGGACTTTACTCTACAAAAATATTTCAGAAAATATGCGTGTTGAGGGAAAGTTCTTTTTGTTTTGAAGAAAGAAAACAGCTGAAATATGTTATGATTATGTATAAATAAACGCGGATCGGTTTCAGAGTCCCCGAAGAGTTCCGGTACAAAATGGATCTCTATAGCGTATATATTACTTAGTAAGTTTCCTGCGGCAGATTTTTTATTAAAATGGAAATGCCCTAAATTTGGAACTCAGGGAAGTTAATTGTAAAATGTTCTTCAGTAAAAATAAAAGTATGTTCTTATCCGGGCAATAAAGTAAACTAAAATTTAATCAAAGTAATCTATACTAATATTATAAAGCTGAAGACTTTGTGTGTTTGTTTGGACGCGCTAATCTCAGGAACTACCGATCCGAATAGAAAAATATTTTTGTGTTGGATAACTCATTTATCGAGGAAGGCTATATAACATCACGCTACGACCCACGGGGGCAACGCAGTAATCATAAACGCGGGTGAAACCGCGGGAACATCTAGTTTTATATATTTTCACTGCATGGACGGCGTAGTGGCGTACGTGGTTTCCTCGCCATTGCGTCTGCGCCGAGTGTAGTGGGTTGATCCACATGGGCCAAAAAAATTATGAAGGTCGCAAATCTTGGTGTTAATTCTATCCATTATTTGATTTTATGTTTATAAAATCCAACGCAACACAGGATTTACTCCAATAGCTATCATATAAAAAAGAATTGGGGCAGTCTTTGGGGATTGCCGATAGAAGTGAATACTTTAATCCTTGGTCATAAACACTTCTTTATAAACCAAAAATAATTCAAATATGGATTGCGTTCGGTGACGAGTTCCATGATTTTTATTCACATAAGAAGTGCTCAACGCGCCTAAAGAAGTTTTCACTTTAAAAATACATTAATAACTTAAATTGCATTATACTGCAATCATGACGTTATGGAGCTTACTCATCCTGCAATTGATAGAAACCTGGTCCTAGCACAAGCATTTAGTTTTGCTAGTGGTTTTAATAATAATAGCACAGTCTGGCTAAACCGTAGTCTGATAACGATAGGTAGTACCAGCTAATCAAGCAACTAGTCAATACTTTATATAATGTTTTGCCCCGCAAACCTACGTACGTAGAAGACGAACGTTAGTAGATTGCACGAATTAAATTACCTATCACCTACCGGCATCTGCCAGATCAGCATCTGCCGGGCTACCTACTTTTAAAATAAATCTTCCAAGTAGACAGTCACCACAAAAATATACAAGTGACTACCAATTTTCAAACAAAATACACCACAATATTGCCTGTAACATAAAGAGAGAAATGCCGAGAAACTTTCGCAGTTTCTAAATTTAGTTCTCAACTTCGCCACCAGAGGCTCTGGGAGTGTAAGAACCGATAAGATGATTACTACATGGATAGTTGGTTTGATATTTATATCGTTGTATACTTTATTAGCAGCTTATGAAATTGTTCTTTTTGGAATTTACTTATAGGTTTAAGCAGCGATAGCCTAGTGGGAAACCGTTAGACCGCCACGCAGAGGTCTCGAGTTCGAACACAAGGCGCGCATCTCTGACTTTTCGAAGTTAAATGCGTATTGAATAGTTGATTATCGCTTGCTTTAACGGTGAAGGAAAACATCGTGAGGAAACCTGCATGTCTGAAAGTTCTACATAATGTTCTCGAATATATGTGAAGTCTGCCAACCCGCACTAGGCCAGCCTGGTGGACTATGGCCTAACCCTTCTCATAGTGAGAAGAGGCCCGTGCCCAACAGTGGGACAGTTTAATACAGGGCTAATATTTTATAGGTTTCTAGCCCGTGCCGGGTTAGCGAATGACGGCCAGAATATTTGGTTTTTATATCCCAGTGCTGTGCCTTAATTATTGTCAATGGGTATTTAAAGGATTCTGTGCTAAAATGGAAATTTCATACATATGTACATACTCTCATGATTATAAGGGGACGCATCTGAATACTCGAAGGGGTGGGCAGATGTGTCTTATATACAGTTCTTGCAACTCACGAAGGCGAGCGGGCTTTGTGTACATACACTGTGCGGTAGTATGCGTGTTTGACAGAGCGGTCAGTTGCGAGTGACACTTACACACACACATACATAGCCCGCTCGCCTTCATGAGTTTCAAGAACTATATCCACATTTCACTAGCTATGGTTTTAGGTTCCACGTAATAGAGGAATCAGTTCCAAATTCCACTCCTCAGAATTTCTTGACAAAAAACTCTATAACACATTGCCGGACTCGAGAATCGGACACAGGACTTGATACACAGCAGTTTATAGCGTTGCACTACCGAGGCTGTCAATATCGTACATACAGAAATCGTATGATGTGTTCATCGGTCGTCGGTATTACAGCAACTTTTAGTACATTTTAACTTATCTTCGAAGTTGCAAAGCAAATATTCTGAAGTACGAAAATGTCTACATCTCGACACAGAATAGAATACCCTTTGAAGCGAGTCGTGCTTGTTTTCAACCTTGGAGTACTCCAGTTTCAAAGGGGAATGCTGCTGTTACCCCGGTCCTTATCATCTTCGGCTCCTTATCATAGGAACAAAACAACACAAGAAGCAGACGTTTAAAAGTTGGCTCCTTGCATTTTCGAAGCTTACGCGAGTGCTACCTAACATTTGTATGAATGTTATCGCGATATATGTAATTTTGTTAACAATATTTTATGACTGTTTAACTTGTCAGCTTAATCATATCGTGACATTGTGTTAAAAGCATTGTGGCTCAAACGCGGCATCCTAACGCTTAAGTATATTTATTTATTTTATTTATTTATTTGGTTAACCAACAACTGTTTACACTTATACGTAGGCAACATAAAATAAAATCAAAGGAAATATTAGGTAGTGTAACAATTCATTAGAGATTAACACCAAATGCACAGGTTACTGAGAGACAAACTTAAAAATAAATTGCATTATAAAATTAATTATGTGTATACTATAATAGATAATTTTAAGATTTATATAATAAATAGAGGCGTTCCCCAAGGATCGATACTTGGACCGCTGCTTTATATATTATACAGTTCAGATGTTATTAATTCAATAAAACATTGTCAATATCACATGTATGCTGATGACATTCAACTGTACATATCTTTTAGGCCTACAGAAACAAAAATAGCTGTACAAAAGATGAATGAAGACCTAGAGAGAATTGTTCTGTGGTCTAAGTAAAATTCACTTATGCTTAATCCTATAAAATCTAAATTCATGGTTCTGGGGAGCAAAAATTAAATTAACTCAATAGTGGCGGCTAACCCTAACATACTCATAATGGACAAAAGTATTGCAAGAGTGGAGAGGGCAACAAATTTAGGACTGACAATGGAGCCGGAACTCCGTTTTGAGGCACATATTAGCAAGGTGACAAGCAACTGCTTATATAGGCTAAAGGTACTTTATGTCATAATAAAATATCTAAGTGTCACTTTGCGGAAACAACTTATGGACAGTCTAGTATTATCAAATTTAAATTACTGTGACACTGTATATGGCCCTTGTCTACTATCACGAACAAACCAAGTGATTCAACGCATACAGAACGCATGTGCTAGATTCTGTGTGGATATCCCAAAAAGAGCTCATGTAACTTCCTAAATTAATGCCAACAAAATTTTAAAAATGACTGCCAGAAGGCATTTACATTTAGCCAGTTTGCTTTTTGGTGTAATAAAAACTAACAAACCTTTTTACCTCTATAGTGAATTAATCTGGAGGCATGAACAGTCTAGGTACATCACACGTTATGTAGTAAATCCTCTGTCAATACCAAAGTACAAGACTACCTGCCACCACCAATTCGTGGCCTGAAATCAAAAACAACCCTATTATTACATTAAAAAAACTATACATGGAGGAACAGTTAACAAAAATGTAGTAGCAGTGACAATAACAACATTGTTATATAAATATTTACCATAACATAATAGAATCTGGGTATGGAATATTATATTCCATACAGTGATGTCACGAGCGGCGGCAGGAAAAGGCCCTGGTTCGGGCGTGAATGCGCCGATGCTGTTGAACGCAAACAGACAGCGTATCGCGCTTGGACCAGGGCTCGCACTCTCCACGACCCTAACGTGGATCACCTGAAGGCAGCGTTCAACCAAGCCACAAAGATCTGCAAGAGGGCATACTTAAGAGCGGATGCCCAGCGCGTCGCACGGTTCGGCCAGGAACTAATGGCGCATCCTACGGGCAGTCGTAGCTATTGGCGCCTGGCCAAAGCCGTGCAGTCCAACTTCTGCCAGACCATGCTGCCCCCTCTGAGGTATCCGAATGGATCACTGGCTCATCGGCCGCAGGAGAAAGCAGATCTGCTTGCAAATCTCTTTGCGACCAACTCCCGAATCGATGACTGCGGTTCGAAGCCGCCTAACATTGCCAACTGCGGCTACACCATGCCTGATATATGTATCAGGCAACGAACCGTTCGTGCGATACTGCAGTCTCTCGATGTTCGGAAAGCCAGTGGACCTGACGGCATCGCAGCTGTCGTTCTTAAAAAATGTGCAGCGGAGTTGTCTCCCACACTTACGCGCCTATACCGGACGTCTTACGTCGCAGGCATTGTGCCTGGGGCTTGGAAGGAAGCGAACGTTCAACCGATTCCCAAAAAGGGGGACCGTTCCGAGCCAAGCAACTATCGACCCATAGCTATCACCTCGGTGCTTTCCAAGGTGTTCGAGCGGATTATAAACACCCAAATTGTCCGCTACCTGGAAGATCAATCGTTGATCAATGATCGCCAATACGGCTTTCAGTCTAATCGATCAACGGGTGATCTTTTAGCGTTCGTCACGCACCTCTGGGGTGAGGCTATGGACAAGCACGGCGAGTCTTTGGCTATCAGCCTTGACATAGCCAAAGCTTTCGACAGCCCCCTCAACTGTGCACCTGGATTGCATGTTTCCTGCAGAAGCGTCGTATTCGGGTCCTTTGCGACGGTCGCGCTTCCAAATTTATGCAGGTCAATGCAGGAGTGCCTCAGGGTTCTGTCTTATCCCCTACGCTCTTTCTTCTGCATATCAATGATATGTTGAATCTCAGCAACATACATTGTTATGCGGACGACAGTACGGTGCATGGGCGATATCTCGGACATCCTGGGGCCAAACAGGCTGAGGTTGAGGGGAAAAGGCAGAATCTTGTCGTTGAACTTGACCGGACCTTGGATCGCATCTATGAATGGGGTGCCAAGAACTTGGTCGAGTTCAACGCCAAGAAGACCCAGGCATGCGCGTTCTCAACAAAAAAGTCTCTGTTCCTTCCCCTCCCTTCTCTGAAGAACACTCCACTAGTGATACGTGACAGTCTCTCCATCTTAGGTATGGATCTTTGCCGCTCCCTTAATCAGAAAACCTATATCGAGAGCGTCATTAAGCAAGCTTTGCGAAAACTCGGAGTTCTGAACAGGGTGAGGCGGTTCTTCACGCCTGGGCAACTGTGCCTATTGTATAAGGCACAAGTGCGCCCTTGCGTGGAGTACTGTTCTCATCTTTGGGATGGCTCCGCGCAGTACTTGCTGGACGCTCTCGACCGGTTACAGCGGCGGGCTGTCCATATCATCGGAGATCCAGAGGTCACGAGTTCACTGGAACCTCTGCAACTCCGTAGAGACATTGCCTCATTGGCATGTTTCTACAGAATATACTACGGGGAGTGCTCTGAAGAGTTATTCCACCTTACCCCGCCCTCCCCTTTCCTATCCAGAACAACGCGTGCTGGGCTCAGATGCCATCCTTACACGGTAGAGTCGATTAGAGCGCGTACCAAAAAGTTTGGGTCCTCATATCTCTGCCGCACGACCAAGGCATGGAATTCTCTGCCAAGGCACGTGTTTCCTTCTTCCTTCAATCCTGGGTTCTTTAAGCGGGGCGTGAAAAAGCATCTTCTCAGGCCGTCAAAGTAGAGACCTCAACATCGCCTCGGCTATTGTGGGGGCGATGTGGAGGCCACTGCTCTTAGACCACACGACTGCTTACCATCAGGTGGAGTGTGGTCATTTTGACGAGCAAAATAAAAAAAAAATTAAAAAAAAGAAGTCTATTTAACTTACAATCACAATAATATCAGTTAATAATAATTTTTGAATTTAATAAATTTTTGTAATTCTTATTTGTTAATTTTAATATTTTATTGGAATTCTTATTTATTAATTTTGATCTATTATTGTCACTTTATCCTAAAAATAAAAGGGTTAATAATTTTAATTTTTATTACTAATTATTCAAATCTGTAGGTATTAATTTATAGCTGATGAGACAAACTAAAAAAAAACTTGTTTGTAATACACCATTGTATCAGAATATATACTATAATTATCTACCTATCTCATTTTATGATAATTAATAATTATATAGATAAATGGAATCTTTATAGTCATTTTATAAAGATTACCATAGGCATGTTTAATGTAAACTGATTTTTATAATATTTATATTGTATACAGATGTATTGTTTTGTGATTCTATACTTAATGGATTATCTAAGGTTGTGAGTTGGTTGGTTTTAGGTTACCTATTCATATGATGGAAAATGTAAATGTATTGCATTACATACCTTTTCTGCGGCTTTTCCTAGGAATTCTTCTCAGGTTAAGCATTTAATCAAATGCTTGGAAATAGCATTAGCAGGGACTTTAGGAGCTATTGTCATGTTTATCATCATGCACGAATCAAGTAATCTCATACAACGTTCACAATACACTTCATAGATCTCTTAATCATATATGTATGATGCAAAGACTACAATATAATATACAGGTATGATGTATCTACATTTTAGACAAATAAATATATAGTGCCAGAAACATCTTTTCAGACATGAGGCCATCTTATGACGCTCATTACGTCATGAGCGTCGCTTTATTCTTTTTACATAATTACATACTTACATAGGTACATATTCATAACTAATATTTATTTACTTTGTACTTACTTACCTATTACCTACTTTTTCAATATATTCTTTTAATAAAATAGTATTTATTATGCCATATTTTCGTTCATGGCTATCTATTTATGTATTATTTATTTCTTTATTTTGAGTGCACTATTGGCGGACCAAACGTCAATAATTGTGGTGTTCGCTGAAAATCAGCGCTGTGTAGTGCTTGCAGCAATGCAAGTGCCACAGCATTATGCTGAGCGCATCACCGTTGTTTTTGTGCCGTCGGATGGGACGTGCATCTGCACATATTTACATTTTAATTGTTTTTAAAAAAATATTTTTATTTACTTTTTGTTATACCCGCATTCTATAATAATAATTTGATGATGCATGTCATGATGGTACAAAAATAAAAAATTTTCATTTCATTTCATATTTTCATTGCATTTTCATTTCATTTCATTTATTATATTTTAATTTAACAAATTATTATTGACTAGTGTTCACCCGCGGCTTCGCTCGCGTAAATGTAGGTTAGGTTAGGTTTGCAACAGTTCTTTTTTCTGGATGAAAGGTACCCTATGTCCTATTCTGTACCCCTGACAACGTGTATGCAAAATTTCATGTTGATCGGTTGAATAGTTACGGCGTGAAAGCGTAACAAACAAACAAACAAACTCACTTTCGCATTTATAATATTAGTAAGGATTAACATATTATACATACATACAATAGAATATCACTAGAATATAACTATTTCTTTAGAATAGTAGGTATCATTATATAGATATTATAATAGGACTAAAATTACATAAATTAATAGCATTAACATTAAATAAAATTGAAATTAAACAATGAAAAATATGGATTAAAAAAAGTTCAGTCATTTATGTTATTACAAATAAAACAAAATACAATAAAGAAAGAAGAAAGAAATAAAGAAAGAAAACAGTTTATTTTGTCCTCTACACTGGCATAAAACAAAATAAAAAAAAATAACAAAAAATTACAAAAATTTTAGGTACACAAAAATTTTAAAAAATTCAAATATAAAACAAGAATGAGCAATTTGTATAATAATATTAATCGTACCGCCAGTGTGAGACCAAAAATGGCACTTATCTCAGCATAATGCCGCAGCACCGTGGTAGGTAGTGCAGCGCTGATTGTCAGATAAGTCCAGTGAGGCCACGGACAGCTACGCTTGCCAAATAACATAATAAATTTAATGTAAAAGAAAAGTAAATATATGAATGTATACTATATATATGTGAAAATACTAAAATATATTTTAATGTTAGAAATGAAAAATATGTGTAATAAATAATGTGTCGTGTGTCTAATAATAATTGGTAGTTTCCGAACTCTCCAGCATTCCACATCATTTGTATACAGACAAATTGCTTTTTTAAAGACACACAATTACTATATAACACTAAAACCTTGTCTTCCCGTGACCATACCTGCTAAAAAGCAACAGAACCGTCGGCAAAAGTTTATTTGCGCCACGGCACATTGAATTAGATATTAGCGTATTTGCATGACCAGAGAAACTATAATTTCTCATCAGCATGTCTAATATATCTTATCGTAGGACCTCTAATTCACCTCCACTTAACTGGCAAAAACCTATCTTAGGCAATTGGTTTATGACTCTAGCCAAAACGCTGGCTAAGAGTCTCTCTTCTTGCAAACATCTTATTAGAGTATCAAAAATTGCTTTAATCAAGCAACTAAAATAAATTTTAATATAATATATTATAAATAGCTTTAGTAAACTTACTAACCACAAAACTTTAACGTTCATAAGTTGATACTTTATGACCTAAAAGAATAATGCCTGGAAAATTCTCAATACATTGTTTTTTTAAGCGATTCTTGACTTACTTGCGATATTTGAGTACTAGAGCCTCGCTAATTTTAGCATGATCGACCGGAGAAGGACTACTGTCTCACAGAATATCGACGTGAAATAGCAGTTTTCCTACTGTTGTGTTTCGTTCGGTGAGTAAGAGTGCCGGAGGCCCAATCACCCCTTTCCCCTTTCCCACTCCTTCTCCTTCCCACTTCCTTTTCTAAAGGGTCGGCAACGCGCAAGTGATGCCTCTGGTGTTGCAGGCGTCTATAGGCTATGGTGACAACTTACCATCAGGTGGGCCGTATGCTTGTTTGCTACTCTAGAGTAGCAATCATCGAATCCCGTTTTTTTTATACTTCTAGAAGTATAAAAAAAACGGGATTAGATGATTGATTTATAATGCGACAAAAAACCACGACTGGCTTCAACTTCTATTCGCATATATTCCTCTTAGGTAAAAATAAAATAAACATGTAGATGACTTTAGATACTCTAATACTAAAACGGTTTCACATAAATATTGTATAATGTACATACATAAACATGGCCGTACTAACGTGCAGTATAACAATAAAAAGCGAGTCGTAGTCATATATCTTAATATCTGAGAAAATAGGCTTCTCAGGTCAGTGTACGGTGGTGTCCCACGTCGTTATATTCTCATATATGCACACACATATACATGTAATGTCGTAAAGCTCGTCTTGAATCAAATAAAATATTTTAGTACTAAGCACATAAAAATTATGATGAATTTTACTGTGCTTCAATACGGTACTGTCGTATGTGCTAAGAAACTTTTGTAGCGCGGTGTTATTTGAAATTGTAGTTTCACATGATGCGAAAGCCACGACACAGGCTGCGCCTAGTGTGGCTATCATAGTAAATGTAAATATTGTGTAAGCTTAATTGAAATAAAAATGCTTAAAATTCTTAAAAATAAAAAACTGGCTCCTAACTTTTTGAAGTGAAAACTTCTTCAGGCGCGTTGGGCACTTCTTGGGTGAACAAAAATCATGGAACTCGCGTCATCGTCACCGAACGCTTTCCATTTTAAATTATTTTTTGTTTATAAAGAAGTGTTTATGATCAACGATTAAAGTTTTCACTTCTATCGGCAGTCCCCAAAGACTGCTATTTTTTTCATGTATTTAGGCGCCTATAGTTAAGTTAGCAAAAATATCAACCATCATGTAATTATGAATTGAAACAACG
Organism: Catocala sponsa; assembly: GCA_963564715.1. NCBI lineage: Eukaryota > Metazoa > Arthropoda > Insecta > Lepidoptera > Erebidae > Catocala > Catocala sponsa. The sequence goes on along the minus strand of OY751333.1, from coordinate 25,712,559 downwards.
AATACGGGCACTAAGCGATATAACTTTAAACACAAATTGTATAAAAGATGATTGATATAAAATATATTTTGCCTGCGGCTTCGCTCGCGTTAATTTTATAATTTGACAATCAATTTGGGTTGTACTCTGCTTGTAATAATATAATTCAATCATGATTCGAAAGACACGTGGCGCCATCTATTATCATAAGAACATTATTGTTGTTTTCCTCAGGAACAGTTTTTTTTTTCGGGATTGAAAGGTAGCCTATATCCGTTTCTGTACACCTGACAACGTATATGCAAAATTTCAGGATGATTGGTTCAGTGGTTTAGGCGTGAAAAGGTAACAAACAAACAAACTCATTTTCCCTTTTAGAATATTAGTAAGGAAGTTAGGATTAGGATTAATACATTTTATTTAAAGAGACTATTCTTGAAATATAAATACATTATAAAAATAACCATTGAATTTTGTACAGAAACGACTAAATTATATTTAGGATATGAATGGCAATTTCATAGTTAAATACCTAATAGGATATCAATGGACTACGAACTTTGACGCGGCTGTCGTGATTTTGCAGTGCATCAAACATGTTCACTGAGGCGAGATATGATGCCTTTGGTACATTAATCCGTAAATGGTTTGCCTAGGTCCTTTGCCTTTGCAACGGAATGCAAAGTACGTGTCGCACTCTCACACACTCGTTAACACTTTATGAAATATACAAAGGTCCAACGTATTGCGTTTCCATCCAGGCCAGCCTAGGCCATTCTTGTATACAATACTGTACACGAGATAAGCCTTGTCACTACGCATATAATACGTATATCTAAAATTCTACAGTAAATTCACTGGACGGATGACGTAAGTTAAGTACCTAGTCGCTTCAATATTTTTACTGCACCGTGTATTGTGGGTTCGATCCTCACAAATGGCAATTATTTATATGATCCATAAATAGTATTTCTGAGTGTGGGTGTTGTATGTGTCCGCTGTTTGAATGTTTGTAATGTCGCCCGCGACACAGGATTTATACCTGAAGTTGTCTTTTTAAAATGTGTATCTTTTACTAGCTGTCAGCCGCGGTTTCAACCAAGTTTATCACTGCTTCTCCGTGGTGCGTATATTATATAACCTACAACCTTCCCCCAAAAATTAGAATACCAAATGTAAAAACAATTTATCAAATTCGATTGATTAGCGCTTTAACACAAAAAAAAACAAAGCAAGCCTTTCAGTAGTATTATATTAGTAGTTATAGATATTTAACTAATGTCTGTAATTGTGTTTTTGATATTGACGGTATCAAATAACATTCTAGTCAAGATGAAATTCAGTAATTGAGAATAAAGAAAACCTATTGAATAATAATTGTAAAATATCTATATATTAATACGTGAAGCAAAATCACAAAGTGCAAAGGGTACAAAGTATTTGTTGTATCCCTTTTTACAAAAATTGTGCGGACGGAGGAGTTTGAAATTTGGCACAGTTAAAGTTCATATGGAGAAGGAGTGGCGAATCCTAATATTTTTATAAAATATGCATTAGAAATACTTTAAATTAATGACAAAACACTACACGCACACAACCATGCATTTGACACATGAAGTTGAATCGCGTTCGTAGTATTTCGGCAATGTTCGGCTAATGTCGTAGAATTCGTCGTAACTATGTTATAAACAATATAACCTTATTAACGCTCAAACGTAAAATTTAAATCAATTATGGTCGAATTTCGACCACTTGGCGACCGCTAGTATTTTTAAATGTACCTACCTAAGCAAAACCTCGAATTTGTGATTGCCCGAAATTTTATTAGTGATACCCACTATTACGACGCTTTATAATTACCATACTTTTATATTACGTCTCGTATATTCTACTCTAAACATGTCTTAAATGTGTGAACAAAGAATTTCGACTCCAATGTACGCATAATGCATGTGAGAAACGTGGGCTACACACGCAAGCTCGTGCGGGCTACATGAACGAATTACTTGTCACAGCTGGTTTACACGACGCATACAACTGGTACAAGCGCTTAACTTGCATGATACTTGCGTTGAGTAAGACGCAAGAAGAGCCTTATTATTTTAAAATACGGTAAAATAATTTTATTGTTAAGTTCCTGAAACCAGGAAGAATGCAAAAACACTAATTAAAAAACGACGAAACATTTATAATTTCCAATCTTTATTAAAATATAAGTTGTTGAAAATATTATGAAGGAGTTAAGTAGTTTTGTTCAAAACTAGTATTTTGTAAAATTAATAAAGTACTAACAGAAGTTTTCTGAATTATGCGGTAATAGAAAATGTTTTTAACATATTGTTGTAACGTTAAAACAGTTAGATATACAGGGTGTCGCAAAAGTCGACGTCAAGCCGGAATCAGGCAACAGGCTGAGTTATAATAGCTATCAGAAAAATATTTAAAAAAATCTAAGTGAGGTATTTTTAAAATTACAGGCATTAAAAAAATCAAGAATATCTGTACACTGTGACAGTCTCTTCACTTCTGTTACTACATATATTTATTTTTTGTTATGTAATCTCGAATGATGCTACTTTAGCTCTCGATTTTTTTCGATTACTTGACGTTGACTTTCGGAACAACCTATATATGGGAAGCTTTTAAGAAGTGTCTGCTCAATTCCTTGACCATCAATATCGTATTGAACGCATTGATCATTGGTTGCACAGCCAATGCGTCGAATGTAGCGAGATGTAGCGAGTTCAATCTCCGCAAATAACGAAAATGCCATTATTTTTTGTCATTGTGTTAATATGTACAATATGGCAATAACTTAACTTGATATTTGACTGTTTGTAACATGCTCGCTAACCCACTAAGTTTGAGGCGTGCGCTCACTGCAACAGATCTATGAGAGCTTAATAAATTTAGCTAAGCAGTATCGCAATACATATAAAGGCATATTCTTAATATCAAAATATTGTGCTTCCATGCGTCGTTGCAGTCAGCTCATTAACACATGTCACAAATAATCTATCTAAGTTGTCAGCTCTAGTACCTACGTAGTACATACTAACTCAATGATCTTAACATAACATGTTTATTAATAAGAGCACAAAATATCCAATTCCATATTGTTATTAAATATTTTAGTTTAATACAAGAATAAAGTATCATGAAAATAAATAAGAACATTATAGTAATATTAGACTTTACTGATTAACCTTTTATCCGTCGCAATTCCAGACACAATACCAGAATGTTTCGGCACGCGAGGGGTTATTACATTATTGTGTACATGTCATACACAAGCAAAGCAGGAAAATACTACATTAGAAGGCCAGGGCCACGAGTAGTTGAGGCGAAAACATAATAGTACAAATAATATTATGATCGCAGATCCATAAAGAGGACATATTCCTATACTTAAACTTAATATTATTTAGTACTAGCTTTTGCACGTGGCTCCTCCCGCGTGGTACCTAAATCAGTAAAAAGTAGCCTATGTCCTTCCCCAGGTTGTAAACTACATATATCTGTACCAAATTTCATCTAAATCGGTTGAGTGGTTTAGCCGTGAAAAGGTAACAGACAGACAGAGTTACTTTCGAATTTATAATATTAAGTAAGGATAAGGATTAATTCGTTTTAAAATTAATAATGTAAATATATTGTAAATAAATTTTATAATATTATAATGTGGAAGTTCATAAAGATGTTAGGATGTTTGAATGGTTGGTAGTTAGTTGCTCAAAGTTTTAGATTAAATTTTAACACTGTGATTGCGCCGAGTGTCCCCCAGTGATCCCCCACACGGGACAAAAATTGTATTATCCATTAATTGTTGTTTCCAGTCTGTCTTCGGAGGACTTCACAAACGTCCAACAAAGGACACAAAGAACATCTAGTCTCCGTACAACTATTTAATTTTGTTAATTACACAATTTTTTGTCCCGTATGGGCTTCGAACTTCTAAGACTCGACTCGACAGAATGGCACTACGCCAATGAATAATAAGACTTCGAAGAAAATCATACAAAAATTACCTTTTTTTAATTCGCAACATAAGTAATAAAAGCTACAATTAAATTTTCTTTTTGTGATGCAAACACAAACTCGTTCGAGTTATACCGTGCATCATATCATCGACTGCGACATAACTACGTCAATTCATGCATAGTAAAATACCTTACAAACTTATAATCCAACTAGCTGTTACCTGCGACTTCGTCCACGTAGATTATAACTAAAAAGTGTTTGTCTCTGCGGAACCCTATTTTTTTTTTCTAAAATCAATGAAGCCTATGATACTCCTTATAACATCAGCTATCTGCCAGTGAAAGTCCCGTCAAAATCGGTTCAGCCGTTTCAGAGATTACCCGGAACAAACAGACAGACAGACAGACAAAAATTTAAAAAATAGATGTTTTCGTATAGGTACCTTATATACTTTCATATGCATTAGATAAAAAGCTGTTATTTTGACATTACAAACAGACACTTCAATTTTATTTATTTGTATAGATGAACAAAAATTTTATACACTGCGTAATATTAGAGTTTTACATATTGAAGGTAGATTCAAAATACGAATGTTGAATCAAGCATCGCTCACGTCACCGCATTGGCTGTCTTTTGTATGAAGTCTGTGATCATATTACGCATATACAGTCTTCTACCTACCTCTCAATATTGAAACAGACTTATTGACAAAGCGGATGTCTGTTCGCGTATTTCTGTTTCATTGTTCTTCACGACAATACAAAAGTAAATCATTACGGCCATTTATTCCTGTTTTCGTCTCTTATCAGAAATCATCCTGGCTCAATTAACTGACATATTGTTTGTTTCTGTTTGGCACAACGGCCATGTAATTTCTTCCTTTGACAGCACAACGTGGAACGACGTCTATTGTTCGGATGATACGCGTAGATTAAGTTTTGGAAATTGTGTAGAAGAGACACAAAAATTGGTGATTTGCCTAATTATATTTCTTATAATATTTCTTTTAATCAGTGCCACCGATGATTTATTGACGATTTATTACATTATCCTAACTATCATTATAAAAGCGAAAATGAGTTTGTTTGTTTGTTACCTTTTCACGCTTAAACCACTAAACCGATCATCCTGAAATTTGGCATATACGTTGACAGGTATACAGAAACGGAAATAGGCTACCTTTCATCCCGAAAAAAATTACTGTTTCCGAGGAAAACAATAATAACGTTCTTATGATAATAGATGGCACCACGTGTCTTTCGAATCATGATTGAATTATATTATTACAAGCAGAGTACAACCCGAATTGATTGTCAAATTCTAAATTAACGCGAGCGAAGCCGCGGGCAAAAGCTAGTTATTAAATAACTTAGAAAACACTGAGTTAATACACATTTTAAATTACTCTGGAAATTACAGAAAATACACGAATAAACAATCAACATAACTTTTATTTTGAATGACTTTCTGGATCTTATATACTGACTTAGGCTTTGCCTTGGACTTGCATTAATTTTCTCATTCCATCTTACTTTTAAAGTAAGAAAAAGTACTTTGTGTGTCTGTCTGTATTTACAATCATTCAAATAACAGACACAATGAAAACCCAGACCCAACAACTATTGCGATCATGCATAATGTTTACCTTTTTTATGCTTGACGTTTCGACCAGGTTACGCCGACCGTGGTCGCAAGCTGACTGGTGTTATGATGTCATGTCTCCGTTTGTGAGGCAGAATAATCTTGATTCACCCTCACTTATGGCATATTTTTGTTTGTCCATGTACCGTTACAAACTACACTCACGGTATCATTATGCATGATCGCGTTAATACCCGTTACGTATTATATATATCATGCAACACGAAAGTTTAAAAATTATTATCAACAACTATTATTTTTTTATCAGAATTTTATAGGTATATAAAATTCTGATCAAAAAATAATAGTTTTTAATAATAATTTTTAACATGGTAATGTTAAGAGTCTCGGACCTCAATATGGTCTTGCGTTGTGTTATTCTATGTACACGTAAGTGGATGCTCTAATTTTACTATATACTAATATTAGAGGGTAATATAACTTATTGCTTAAGTGTTTCATGAGTGGTATATGTTTTAATGGTTGCAGATTTGTAAACAAACAATTTTGTAAGCTTGGCGTTTAAAAAGAGTAGCTGTGATTTTCTTGCCAGTTCTTCTTATTTATGCTACGCCCTAACATATCAATAAATAAATATAAATGTAAATTCATATAAATAAGTGTAACTTTAACGATCATTAGTGTTACTTTGTGAACTATGTGAATATTTATTTTTTGATATTGATTCTTTGATTTTAATATACTTAAATGACTATAAAACAGGTTCGTCCGTCCAAAAGAAAGTCTTTTAATTAGATCACATATTATTCTAAGGTTAAATTAAATGACCTGCCTTTATGCTCCACAAACTTAATCTATGACTAAGCAGAAAACAAATAAATAATTCTAACAATGAGATGCCAAATTGAGGGAGTGACATCCCTATTGCACGTCAAATGCAACTTGACCTCTATCACTAAAGAAATTGTCTTTTTTCTGACCTCATGCCAATTTCAACCTTGCTTCATTTGATATAGAGTTCATTTCCACAAATGAACTTAGGGAATGATTTTAGATAAGCAAGCTATTGAGGCTCGTAGCGTTCAGTGTTTATCCGCAAGGGAATATACCACAGACTATACAGCGAAATAAGGGGCTGACTTTCGTATCGATAATCGGACAGTATTGACTTCCAAAGAGATAGGAACTGCTGACAGTTAACTGTAAACAGATAAAGCTTAGTTCTTATTTCCGCAAAGTCTTTTCTCGAAACAGAAAAGACAATGACAATGTAGTTTTATTTTTCGTGATTAACTAACATGTTTGCTATACGTTCGGAATTTTTTTTTTCACAACTGTGGTGGCAAACATACGGCCCACCTGATGGTAAGTGGTCACTGTAGCCTATGAACGCCTGCGCGTTGCCAACTCTTTAGAAAAAAAAGGAAGTGGGAAGGAGAAGGAGCGGGAAGGGGTAAGGGGTTGATTGGGCCTCCGGCACTCTCACTCACCAAACGAAACACAACAGTAGGAACACTGCTATTTCACGTATTCTATAAGTGAGATATGGCATTCTCTCTTTTTTCACAATTAGGTTACAAAGCGAGTGCTTTTGTGCGGTCCAGTGAGCGAATATACCTTATTGGACTAGGTATAGATAGGTGTTGTCCTCAGAACCATTTCACAAAGACACAGTCTATCAGCCTATCGCAGTCTACCGCAGGACATAAGGCCTCTCTAATTTTATACCGTAGCGTCAAGTCTTCCGCCTTTCGCATTCAGTTCAACCCGTTTACCTTTCAGATTCGATAACCAGGAGGCGTCCCACCCATCTTGCATTTACCAATTCGCGGTCTGCACTTTAAGGATTCGTTTCCATTGACGCAGAGCTGGGTGGAGTGGAGAGGAGTGGACCGTGAACTGGCCAATCACAGTGCTGGATATCTTCACTCCGCATCAGTGGAAACAGTGCAAGCAGAGCGGAGCGGAGCTGAGCGGACTTTCAAATAAAATATATAAACATGCGGCCCCGAGCTGGAGAGAATGAAGTCGAGCAGGCTGTGGTGCCGAGCGAAGCGCACGAAGCGGAGGGTAGCGGGACGGTGCGGCGCGGTGGGTAGTGTAGACTTGTCAGGAAAGGAGTCGTGCGCTGCATTTTAGTTTAGTTAGTGATATTACGTCACTTCACATGTCATCGACGTTTTATGTAAATCAAAATAGATGAGAAACTAATTGCAAGTGTCAAAAAATTTCCATGTTTATGGGATACACAACTGATAACATTCAAATGCAATGAAACCAAAGATATGGCGTGGGAAATCATAGTGAAAAGCACCGGATTACAAGATTATTGCAGCTCTGGTTTGCTCAGCTGCACTCCGCCCCGCTCCGCTTTGCTCCGCTCCGCTTTGCTTCGCTCCGCTTCAATGGAAACACTTGCTACTTTTCACTGCTCTTCTCCGCTCCACTCCGTCCAGCTCCGCGTCAGTGGAAACGCACCTTTAGACTGATTTGCTTCAATGATCATCGATATTATTTCAGCAGATATCCAAGGATATTGATGTATATAAGTCGCCTTGTTGAAGCAATCCGAGAGATAGACTTTGACAGTGTAGCCGTCGTGTCCGTGCAGCCAATATCTAATTGGTAATACGACACTCTCTCATAGTTCTTATTTGTGGTGTGTTAGTTTGACTGTGCAAAGGGTCTTTAATTAAGATTATATATCCTAATGAATAGCCTTCTATGTTCGGTCGTAGCATCATTTATATCATTGTAGCGGCTGTTGACGCTACAAATTTATATACAAGGCGCACTATTGTGTGTGCGCAGCGCAGCAGTCGTCTCCCCACACCCGCTCAGTTAGGTCGCGTAATTATGTAGTTTATTTTTGTATATCTATTATAAGTTTCTGGTACCAGTACAGAAAGTATATATCAATGTGACCATAATTAATTTCTTACACCTCACACATTATATCAACCCTACATCATACTATAGGGACTTCTTCTCAGTGTAAAAAGATAAAACGATAATCCACCGCGCTAGAACATTGCGGGCTGGCCAATTTCACACAATTTCGAACTAATAATATTTTGGAAAACTCTATGTCCTATAGGTTTTCTTATCAAATTTAACTTCACCCATAAAATAAGTGGTAATACTGATAATAAACCATTTAATTCACACAAATTTCTGAAAAGTGTCTTGTCGCATCGATCTTCAGACCTTCGTGTGGTAATCCAATGATAATCCCGCTAAGGTTTTAGCTCAACTATCATTTTTAGACCGTGATCTAGTAGTAGGATCCTTATACCTACCCAGTATTCTAAATACCAACGAGTTTTTTCGTATGTCCTTCTTTTATGAAGTAACGGAGCGACTTTTGATATTTAGCATAGCAATATTTTATTGGCCAGAAATTCGAGGGAAAAATCCTTTATTGCTGCATATGTAGGTATCTAGACAGAACACAGTGAAGCCATGGATAAAAGCTAGTAGTTTTTTTGGCAGGGCTTATACTGAATACCAAGTTGGAGTAGCTTAGCGTGGTAATGTTATAATCTCGAAATTCCGATGTATCCACGTATTGCCACGAGCGGTTTCTGGTGCTTTCCATTTTGCTGAAATTTATATTTCTGCTGAATTTAATTTTATACAAAAAGGTCAATGTGTTCAACAGCAATGAATTTAGCTTCTTTTTCAGAATTTGTGCCTTCAATCACTGGTACTTCGTTGTTACTTTTATTGATTGCTGTTGCTTACCGATAAGGCAGCGGCTCATTCGAATAAACTATTCGAATAAGCGATATTCGTCGCCCATGCAATACGTGATTTTTGATATTACACATTGAATGCCAAAGAAAAACAACTAGGTAATAATCTATACATCTACATATATCTCTACAATTAAATAAAAGTGAAGTGTCTGTTTGTAATATCAAAAGAACAGCTTTTTATCTAATGCATATGAAAGTATATAAGGTACCTATACGAAAACATCTATTTTTAAAATTTTTGTCTGTCTGTCTGTCTGTTCCGGCTAATCTCGGAAACGGCTGAACCGATTTTGACGGGACTTTCACTGGCAGATAGCTGATGTTCTAAGGAGTAACTGTGATTTTAGAAAAAAATAGGGTTCCGCGGAGACAAACACTTTTTAGTCAAGATCTACGCGGACGAAGTCGCAGGTAACAGCTAGTAATATATATATTACTAGCTGTCTTATATACTTTCATATGCATTAGATAAAAAGCTGTTATTTTGACATTACAAACAGACACTTAAATTTTATTTATTTGTATAGATAATTATGAACGTCATTAATCTAATCTTCGTTACAGTTTTATATCTAGTATTAAGTTGATTTGAAAAATTTGAATGTCACATGTTTCCATATTCTGGAGTTGTAACCATAATATGGAAACAAAATACGACACTCAAACTTTTGATACATCATATCGATTCGTCTCTATCAAACATGAAACGAAAAATAAAACCGTAAGCCTATTTCGACTTGTCTATATAAAACATATACGTATGTCCTACCAAAACGTCACTCGTAATCAAGAGCCGTCAAAGCGTATTCCACCGATGGTCGTCAAATTTCAAATCGAATAGAATCGTCCAATCAATCGTTATGGGGTGAGAGCTCGCATCGTACAGTTTCCGCACCCAACGGACGAGTGTACCCAATTCACATTGGATCTCACATTGAATCGATTATGTTCAACTGATTGAAATTTTCATATCGATTATCCGTTTGGTAAGAAGATTTTGTCGAATTAGGAGTTTGCAAGATTACGTGTATTGGATGGATTCTGACTAATTTCGGGTATTACGGCTCAGTCTAGCTTTACTAATCGTGTTCGGCTTAAAGTGTTATATGAGCGAAACGAGTAACATCTGTATTTTAGATTGGATTCGAAGTTAAAGATAAATAAAATATAATTTATTTTAGAAATATGGTGATATACAGTTACAGTATTATATTCCGTACACAGTTACGGTATCGTATTATGTCATTGCAGCAAAGTTTCACAAAACGTCTGCTACATTATTTATTATACTCTTTTTTGGAGCCATTACTTTTCAAACAGATCGCACACTACTGTCATATTCGTTAATACTTTGTATTTATAATTTAATTTATTATGCTCATTAAGTGGACTGTATGTTCTTTTGAGTTAATAAAGATCTTTAAATATATCGCATCCTTAATAAAACAGCGACTCAACACGAAATTTGGAAGTTCGGCAATTTCAACTCTAATTGTGTGACCATTCTATTCTAATATTATAATTGTGTTAAGTAATTGCAATAGAGTTCAAATTTGTTTAAACCAAAATTCTCAGATAAGTCTCTGTATTATTAAGAGTGCGATATGTAACTTTTTATACAAAGCCTGTTATGCTATGTACCTATTATATGATGGTATTGTTGTTACATGTGTTAGCAGTTCATAAATAAATAAATAAGAACAAATGCTACATCAAAATTTCTTCTCTGATTTCAATATTGCGTTCCCACTTTTATAGTATCACGTATCGATTCTCTATACGGCTTTCAGTGGATTACGAAAAAAAATCGCGAGTTATACGTTAAATCTGTTAAAACCATGCATTCAGTTTTAACGTATAAGTATAAAGAAGAGCCATCTCTTAGGGCCTTTTCATTGTCATGCGTGTTTGCGCCCGCATGCAGACCAGGCACGCATGCGTGCTGCCCGCAACCTATCGTATCATACATGTTTTTATTGTCATGCGCGCCACATGCACGCGTCGCACGGGCGGCGGGGCCAAAAATATCTGCTCTGCGTGCGGCCCGGAACACGCATGCGTGCCTGGCCTGCACGCGGGCGCAAACACGCATGACAATGAAAAGGCCCTTAAATCTTTGTCATTGCATGCGTAAGTGACAGCGTATTACAAAACGTATAGCTTTGCCTTGCACTCGCTTTTATGTTTCTACTTACAGCTTACCCGCATCGACAAACCGCTTCGTTAAACTGTTATAATTTGAAAGCACATTTATCTACATATTAATTATTACATGTTTCTGCCTAAAAAGTTTTATATAATATATAATAAGTAACGCGATTAGTAGAGTAGAAGTATTAACGCAATAATACATAATGTTTACCTTTAAATGCTTGACGTTTCAGCCAGGTTATGATCACGAGCTGTGTCAGCTTGTGACCTAATACCCATAACGTTTTATTTATAAGTATATATCATGCAAAGCTAATGTTTAAAAGCTATTAAAATGATTTATTTGATGTAAGTTATATTTACATAAAAGTTAATTTTCAAAATTCTAAAATCTATTTCGATAACAAAGCACTAACAGACAGCCAAAAAAGTCTGGCCAAGTAATGAACTACTAAGTAAAGAGAAAGTCAAATCTAAGTAACGTAAAGCAATGCTTCCTATTACTTTTCTAAACTTGAACTATCGCAACAATGTGCTTAATAAAAGTCGGCCAAATCCTCAAAGTTTTAACTCCCTTACGTGATCAGAATGTAGGGGTGCGGCCACGAAATGAGCGCTCGAGCGGAATACTGGAGCGGGCATTCACTGACAGTAGATTTGTGTGCATGGGTTGGCAGTAGAATGAGATTTGGTTGTAGTTTCATATCCGCTGTTCGTGTTTGATGTTTGAATAAAGTTGGGTAGAATCGATAAGTTTGTGTTTAAATTATTATAGAGTGATGTGATATTGAATGGATCTAAGTTGCTTAGGTAGTTTAGTTTTGTACTAATATCAATATATTTTGATGAAGAGAGGTGGTAATTTTACTGAGCATGAACATTTATTGATTGAATTGTTTTAGATTACTCATCACTTCAGTCGAAAGACATCCACTGCTGGACATAGGCCTCCTCCAAGGTCTTCCACACAGACCGGTCGGGCCACCCGCATCCAACCGCTTTCCGCGACCTTTATCAGGTCCTCAGTCCACCATGTGGGTGCCGTACCACTGTTTCGTCTTCCGATGCGTTTTGAGATTACTATCTAAATAAAATAATACGTATCTTATGTTATGTGGGGGCCAGTCAGTGCAGACCGGCGACACTGAGACCCAGTGGGATCTTTTGTGTCGACACTCTCCCAATAACGACTGCCATAGATGTTCATGGCAGCCGAGACCAACGGCTTAACGTGCTTTCCGAGGCACGGACATTAAAAAAAATAGAAATTACGTAACACAGCGTAGTAGCGGTAGGTATACATTGTTAAACATTAGCATAAAGAGAAGGACTTTTACTGATTACTCTATCAATATTCCATGCATACATAGACTCACGCTTGTTCCTTCAATGGGTAGCTAGAGGTTTATTACAATTGCATTTCACTAGACTAGCTATCTTTGATTTCAATATTTGTCTAAAAATGAAGCTCAATTATTTAATATATAGTTTGCATATAAAATAAAATCCACTTTCGATCCCTCAGGGGTCTAGAGTAAACTATAGTTAGGGGTCCAGTGGACACATTATTTATTAGAAGTCGAGGGGATGACAGTGGACTAAACAAGATAACATCACAATTACACGATTATATCATTTAACTTCCACATAGAGAAAAATATTTAAAATTAAGTAATGATTTGAAATTGGCTTTGGTCGAAACTAACTATACGTGATAATTTATAGTAAATTTTTTACATGTAATCCACAACGAAAAGTGCAAAGCTGCTAACCTACTAGTATTCTTTTAAAAGCAAACTAAAGCAAAACATTGAAACAAAAAATATAATGGCAAAACATAGTGAGATATCCGTGTAAGGGTTTCTTTCCCCTGGGATGTGTGAGGTGGCCAACCGGTGAACAAGAGCAGGGATAAGCTACGAAATTATGTGTATTTTTTACCAAAGCTGAGTGGTTTACTTAAGTGAGTTTGATGTGATATTATGTTTCTCTGGTGCGTACGATATTTTTTGGGCTCCTTAACTATGCTCTGATGGGATATTATATTATCGGAAAAGTAACCTTCTATGATAACAAAATCACAATTATTCCTTTCGAGCGAATCTCATGGTAACAGAGTATCGGAGGAGTAAACTTCTTAGACAGCACAACGACAATTATTTTTCCTTTCGAGCGACACTCCTAATGTTGAAAGGGTCTATAGCTTCAATGACCGTTCGCCATCAGGTGGACCGCTTGCGACCGCGAGACGTAGTATTAGAGAGAGGTTTGTAGTATATAACAATACGAGTTATATTATGCATGTAGAAGCAGTGGTAGCTCAATGGATAAGGCATTGGACTTGCGATCGAGAGGTCGCGGGTTCGAATCCTACCCATTGCGCTACTGACGTGAACCCACTCCTAATACAAGTATTCTAGTTTAGCTGGAGGAGCTAACACGAATACTAGTAATTGAAAACCCAAATTGCTAACAATTTGGGTTTCAAATTATAGTATTCTTCGCTAAACTTAAAAAAATGTAACTACTACAAACCTAATATACATAACGAGCTGTTACCTGCGACTTCGTCCGCGTAGATTTTAACTAAAAAGTGTTTATCTCCGCGGAACCTTACTTTTTTTTTCTAAAATCAAAGTAGCCTATGTTACTCCTTATAACATCAGCTATCTGCCAGTGAAAGTCCCGTCAAAATCGGTTCAGCCGTTTCGGAGATTACCCGGAACAAACAGACAGACAGACAAAAATTTAAAAAATAAATGTTTTCGTATAGGTATCTTATATACTTTCATATGCATTAGATAAAAAGCTGTTATTTTGTATGTATAGATATATGTATAGATATACTACAAATCTCGTATAGCCTATGTAACACTTTTATATCCTTGAATGGGTTGGCAGTAATGTAAGGTGGTTAAACCTACATTTCGCTAACTACAGTTTTAGGTCTAACGTCAAAGGGCAAGTCCGTTGCCGTTTACCGACCAACTTACTAGAATCAACAAAAATTTCTTGACAGAAAAATCTAGTAACACTTTTATCAACATGGCGGTGGAATCCAAAATTTTATATATAGCATTCGCATACAATTCCTTGGCAATTTATACACAAGTTCACATATTAAATTACTAAAAAGAAGGTTGACAATTACGCGAAATGTTTCCATTTCCCTTATGAAATCAAATAAACTAAGACGTGGAAAATTACTGCCAAATAAAAAAGACATTTAATTTTGCCCAATTTAAAGTTTAAAAGATATTGCGGTACGTCAACGGTTATGGCAGAACTTTTTAAATACTCTGTAATAGAAGGTTACGGGAAGATATCAAACTCAATGCTAAATGCAAGAGGTTTATTATTTCCATTAATGTATTATTAAAATAAGTTTTTATTTAAAAAAAAAGACGTCTCCACCTTTATTTTTGCGACTATAACAATAATAAATAGATGTGCGTCTATTTCTTGAAAGAGTAGACAATGGTACTACAGATTGTCGTCTTCTATGATCTTTTGATTTATTCACTCTCACTGAATGATGCATGCATATACCTATATAATTCATAGCTTCATGCCCAAGTAGGTAGAGATGTATTACGCCAAAATTTCGATCCAGCTCTGTTTTTAGGCCCACTTAATATGGGACGAACTAGTTATCATCTACGGGACACAGCTGCTGACTACTACTCTTCTCCCTAGCCTTCATTATTCCCAAGTCACTTGGGGTCGATTTTCTAGTCTAATAGGATTTGACTGGATATCAGTTTTTACACGGAGCGACTGCCATCTGACCTCCGCAACCCGAAGGCTAACGATACCCTAAGGCTAGACCAGTGTCAGGATATTAGAGGGCACTAACTTCCCAATAACGACTGCCATAGATGTTCATGGCAGCCGGGACCGACGGCTTAACGTGCTCTCCGAGGCACGGAGCAAGCGATAATTGTCAATCAATACGCACATAATTTCTAAAAGTCATATAACTTCCGAAAGTCAGAGGTGCGCGACGTAGGTTCGAACCCGAAACCCTCTGCATTGCAATCTGTTGGTCTCCCCACTGAGCTATCGCAGCTGACTACTACTGCTGTTGATAATTTATTGACAGAAAAATCAAATATCTCACCAGTTTTTCTGAACCGGGTATTAAATCTAGACAAATGGCAAGACCACGTGCTCAGAAATCGCATTTACTATCATCCCAATATGTGTTGAGGAGTTTAAGTGAGTACCTACTTTCTTGCGTGGTAAACGCATAGATTGTACATTAATAGAAAAATAAGTGAGTGCAAGTTGTAGACACAAGAAGACGCAATTATTTTTTAACTTTTTAGTGCATTTTTGTTAAATTGTTGTTTATAGATAGCTTATCTATTTATACTAGCAGGCAATATATTTTTAATAACTTAAACTTTCACGTTACAGATATAGATATAATTCGTATAGGGCTTTAGTTCCCAAAGTGGTCCAGGTGGACCCCAGGGGTCCAAGGGACACTCGACAGCGGTCTACGTTGGCGTGACAAAAAAATGGGGATTCACAGTTCGTAAGCGGGGCTCCATGAAAATTTATTTGCTTTCGTTAGTGAAGAACTAAAATGTTGGCTTGACTTTACCTATCAATGTAGGCAGATAATATTTTAAGAAGCTCAGCGACTGTTACTTGTAAAAACTTGCATAATCCATATTCAGTACCAGTGGTCTCGAACCTACCGACTTTTCGGTAGAGAATTACTAAAAAAAAAACGTTCAGCCCGCCTATCGTGGTAGGTTCAGTGCCGAGAATTAAAAAAAAATAGGTCAACACGTAGAGATTTAATCAAATTTTTTAATTGCATGAACTTTACTAATATAAATACGAATGCCAAGGAATATGGTAGAAATTAGCTGCAAGGGGTCCACCGGAATCAGCTAAATTTTGAATGTGGTCTATCATAAAAAAGTCTGGGAACCTCTGGTATATGGCATTAAGGCGATACAAAAAGTTTAACTTATTAGGTTTTAAGTCCTAATCGCCACCTAATCGCTGGCTCAATAGCCATAACTGAAAGCTTTTGTAATTTCTAACGTCAAGATACGTTTTTAATTAACCAACGAAGTTCACTAGTCGGTCGGTTCGCTGACTTGGCGCTCGCCTTTACATTACGTAGACCGCCCAATTGCTTGCTCTACATCGTTCTTAGAGTTTCATTTTGTAGGTCATGGCATTCGCTTTATAGTATAAGGAGATACCGAGATGGCTAAAAGGTAATTGATTAAAGCATTCATAGCATATAAGTCTGTAACAGCAGAAGATAAAAGAAAATAAGTACCTAAATCAATTAATTTGAATAGTTAAGAAATATATTGTAAACAGTTTGCCAATGAAAAGAGTGACCATGAGTTTCTTGCTTGCTTCTTCTATCTAATAAGAGTTTTACTACTCGAACAGGCTTCTTTCAATGCAGAATGAATATTTCCTTTTAATTGACATGTCCAACAAGACATTAAGATATCCGACTTTGACGTTATTCTTAAACTAGCTGTGCCCGCGACTTCGTCCGCGTGAAAATTTGTATAAAATGTTATATGTTTTAGGACAGAACTTCTGTGTAAACGATGTTAGATGTACAACCATTGGGGACGTACACATACAGATTTTGGGGATTGCTAACGCGAGACAATGCGACATAGAGTTGGCCATGAGTCATGAGTAAAACAGCCCGTACTGAGATCTACACCTGAAACGTGTAATCTCTGACCTTGCGCTTTATTTATTGTCTCATCATCTCAGAATTAATAGCTGTTGCTTGGTCGTTTCGAGGCGCCAAAATTGTATATAGCAGCTTTTTTTTTTTACTTGTTCTATGTATTGGCTATGTACTTGGGATATATATTATGAAACGGCAGGCCACTATACGAAAAGACCTACCCTAAGGTCACCACGAAAAGAAATCCTTAATGTCCCCCCCCCCCCCAGAGGGGAGACGGACACGACACAGAGGCGCGCGTGGGAACACGCACGCCGCCTCTCGGACCTGGTGCTGAACGGATGGCGGGCAGGCCCACAAAGCCCGCCACCCCCAGGTCAGACCTCAGGATGGCTGGAGGTCGTCTTGCGCCCTCCGGCGCCTGGCTCTGCGAATGGGGAGAGGGTTTAAACACTCCCTCTGCCGCTCCGCCGCCTCCTTGATGGAAATCACTTCCTCGGCGAGGCGACGGCATTCCACGACCTCTCGCTCCAGACCATAGACTGAACTACGGCCGGGAGCGAGAGGGCAACAAATCCGACTGCCGCGACCAACTCGCGGCGCTGCGATGCCCAGGCGGGGCAAACCGCCAAAGTGTACAGCGCCGTGTCCTCAACAACGTCACGGCAGTCGCCGCAGTGGTAACAACTGGGCGTCTCTTGCCGGCGTATACGACACAGGAACTGGCCAAAACAACCGTGACCAGTCATTACCTGTGTCAGCCGGAAGATGAGGGCGCCATGCCGCCTTTCCAGCCACTCCTCAAACACGGGACTTACCGCCACGATCGTGGCGTGCCCGATAGCCATGCAGCTGTCTGATTTATTGTATCTGTAGGTGACCCATATACTGATAAAATTAAAATTTGCAACGATGGAACCATACAACATAAACTATCTGATAAAATTACCTTATTTTCTGCTCGCTGCTGAAAAGTACCGTCTCCTATTTTAGTTCTTTTTTTTTTAATATTTTGCTTGTCAAATTGAGCACACTCCACCTGATGGTAAGCAGTCGTGTGGTCTAAGAGCAGTGTCCTCCATACCGCCCTCATAGTAGCCGAGGCGATGTGGAGGTCTCTACTTTGACGGCCTGAGAAGGAAGGAAGGAACCGATTTTAATGAAATAAAGACTAAATGTTACCCGAGGATATTCTCTATAGTGTTCTTACTGAGTCTATCGTATTAACTTTGTACTTTAGGCGTGATGAAGTAACAAAGAAACAGACAGACAGATTTTTCTAAAATGATTGAAATGTGTTCAGTCAATTATTCTGAGTCCCCTTAATTCATTTATTTTGCAATATTCTAAAATGTACAGACACATGAAATTTTGAGTTTTATATTCCTATTGCCCAAAAAATACCAAAATCGAAGCGATTATTATCTCCATATACCGACTCGATTTTGTATTAATCAGTCAATAGTTGTAAATAATAAAAGTTATAATAAACAAATTTTGGAAAATCGGATTACAACATTTAATTACATTATATCTCTAGAACAAAGAGTGGTTGTTGAAAGCCAGCATGTCATACAACGGCGGAAAACCTTAATATCGCGATTTAAAAAAAGACGTCATTTGCACAGTGCCATCTATCGTGATATGTATAAATCATTACGTCGGGTCTAGTACTAAACACCTATTACTAACAAATTAGAGATGTCATTGTCAATTAGTAAACATTCAACATTGTCTTAGAATCAATTATTATTTATTATTATAACAAAAGTTAAGAAATTTATATTATATCCGTATAACTGGCTTTCTGTATACGATCCTGATCTGTAATTACAATCTATGAGCTTAAATTTAAGCAAATCTCAACCTTATTTGTAAGTCATTACGGCGGATCTAGTACAGTACGATCACATCGCCTAAATTAAAATTTAATTTAACTTCAAATGCTCATAACTTTTGATAGAGAAGACTGATTTTAATGAAATAAAGACTAAATGTTACTTGAGGATATTCTTTATAGTGTTCTTACTGAATCTATCGTATTAACTTTGTACTTCAGGCGTGATGCGAGAACAAACAAACAGACAGACAGACAGACAGACTCTTTTAAAAATGATTAAAATGTGTTTAGTTAATTATTCTGAGCCCCCCTAAATCATTTATTTTGCCAAATTCTAAAATGTACAGACACGTGATATTTACAGTTTTATTATATGTATGGATGAAACACACTTCTACCATATATGGTAGAAGTGTCTTTCATCCATATTTCAGAATGTAAGCGACCTTGTCGTACAAGAAATGGATAAATAGTAATAATTTATAATTATTATTAGGTTATTAAAGATTAATCTTAGAATATACGACCTGAAACAGTTCTATACTATATTTTATATACTAGATTGGGTGGAATATATTAAAATGATAACTAGAAATGCGCGAATCCCTGGTTTTTACCTTATTATATGAATAAATCAATTAAACTAGTAGTATCGGTTTTTCCAGCCATATATTTTTTTATATCAGCATGGATAGCTACACAGCTATTTATCCGGCAGCCCCGTTTTTTATTAAGTAGGACCTAAGACATAGTTGGTAAAATATCATTTATGATACAATTACAGCATCAATGAGGAACTTCACAATATTATTTACAAACAAGGGACACAAAGAAAACTCAGTCTTGGGACGACCTTTCGTGGAAAACACAATTTTTCTAAGTGAAATTTGAACTAACAACACACAGTGGCGAAGCGATCACTTATCACATCACCCATGCAGTTAAAATATCTCTTTCTAGCCCTTTAGATATTTTTTTTTATAGTGACACGGCTAATTGATTGTAAGGGATCTGATCGAAAGCCCAATTACAGTCCAGAGACAGTGACGACGAGGAAAAGATAGAGGTCTTCTAGCCGTCGTCAGTGTCAAGCCGTTCTGACCAGATGCTTCTTCACACTACGTTTGAAGGACCCAATGTCGTAGAAGGGAGGGAACACATGTGCCGAAATACCATTCCAAAGTTGTATGGTACGGCATAAGAAGGAATTGCTGAACCTTTTGGTGCGAGACGGAATTGTACCAACCGTCCATCTGTGGTTACGAAGACCGGCATGTGTGGTTCTCAAAAGGAAGGGGGAAGGATAAATATATATAATAATAATAATAATAATAATAATAATTTTTATTGAAAAACTTGTTACATTTTTACAATTATTAAACGATAATGACTACAGTAGTATAAACTGTGTCGTAGCCATTAATATATATATGGTGTAATAATATATATATGGACCATACAACATCTTTCACATGCCCGTCTTCTTCATATATACTTTCAGCACAAGGGACGTGAACAGAGCGTATTAGCCATATTAAACAGGTTCACTGAACACGTTACGTCTTGGCAAGGTAATCAATGAACTACAACGTACAAGTATTAGGTCGTAAGCACCTTCTGTTTGAAGTGAGAGGCTTATCGAACACTTAACAACAGGCCCGGACTCAAACTATGAAATCATGCATCCTAACTAATATTATAAATGCGAATGTGAGTTTGTTTGTTACACTTTGACCTTAACTACTCGACCGATTATCATAAAATTTCGTATACACGTTGTCAAGGGTATAAAAAAGGACATAGGGTACCTTTCATCCAGGAAAAACAACCGTAACTAATCTTTATTTTTTTTGTGTGAATTTATTGACGCATACCTCAATCTGCTGAATACCAAAAGTAGGTACCATTCCCGAGGGATATAAACTTATTGATTAAATCTAGATTAACGTAAGCGAAGCCACGAGCAAAATCTAGTTAGCTTATAAATCTGAAAACGCTGTCGAAAGTTTTCGTGTAGTTTGTACATGCTAAACAGTAGTTGTTTTACACGCGCTAGTGTAACTTTGTAATTTCATAATTATGAAAGTAACAGAGAGGTATTGAACTTCTGCATTAAACTTTTAATACAGTAAAAATAAAATAAGTAAAAAATATCTTTATTGACATAGGTTTGTTTTAAAATTATTTGAATCCCTGACCCCTGAGATAGTTAATTACTGTATTACAGGAGTCAGTTTATTCCCCATAACACAATGTACAATAATGTCAATATTGTAATAATAATAATAATAATAATTTATTTATTTACAGAAATGAGATTGTAAGGTAACATTGACTTAGGCTATTATGTGTTACAGGTATTCATTTATACTCTTAGTTGACAGTATGCATAATCTACAATAAGTTATGGGTAGAGTACTGTTCTCCTAGATAGGCTACTGAATAGCCTGTGTTTAGGAGCACAATGCCAATCCCCGATAAATATTTTTTATTTTTGATGCACGTGCCATGTTGAATTATTAGAATTAATAACAGCAGTGGTAGTAAGTAAAACAATTAGACAATTACATTTCTTATTAAGTAGCGTGTGTGTGTATGTGTGTGTATGTGTGAGTGTGTGTGTGTGTGTGAGTGTATGTGTGTGTGTGTGAGGGTGTGTGTGCATGTGATAGTGTGTGTGTGTGTGTGTGTGTGTGTGTGTGTGTGTGTGCGTGTGCGTGTTAGGGCGAGTGTGTGTATTTATTTATTTATGAATTCTTCGGTGCTTTCATAATTAAAAGAGAAAAGCAATTTTGTAACAGTATTTTTGCAATGATGGTTTGACAATCCGTAGATAGGACATATTGCGTTAATATTGTTATAGAGAGAAGGACCGAGATAAATGGCAAATTTTAAAAACTTATAAATTAAAAAGGTACAGTAGCATAATGGTATGCTTTATTCTACTGTGTAGGCAACGCGTAAGAGATACAAGCATTAAAAGGCTAAGCGCTTGCCATAGCAATTGATTTGCTAATTTCGTTGTGTAAGGAACAAGGTACTTCATTTTTTACTATTATTATTCACTAGGTTGCCCGCGCTTCGCTTGGGAACAGTACTTTTTTTCTGGACGGAAGGTACCCATAGACTTTTATGTACACTTGTCAACATGGTCAGGGGTACAGAAAACAATATGCGAAATTCCATGATAATCGGTCGAGTACATAAGGTGTGAAAGCGTAACAAACAAACAAACAAACTCAAATTCGCATTTATAATATTAAATAATGATTTAAAACAGAAACTAAGCTGCATGGTACAACCTAAGTTATTCAACCCCTTTCATTATCTTTCTACAATAAATACAATATGACGCACGCCTGAGGTCGCGGGTTCGATTCCCGCACAAGTCAAACATTTGTGTCTGGGTGTTCCTATGTATAATATGTACGTATTTACAAAAGAAAGTATATATGTATGTTTATCCATTGTCTAGTACCCATAGTACAAGCTCTGCTTAGTTTGGGCTAGATGGTGTTGTGTGTATGTGGTAGAATATTATTATTATTCTCTTTATTTACACATTTTTCAATAGTAATTACATTTTTAAATATATAAAAAAAGAACACATTTAGAAATATAAAAAGTATGAAGACCCACCGGCATCGGGAATTAGGTCCAAGCTACCGGTGGTTAGGGCTCCAGCGAGAGGAACCTCCTCACAATGCGTGCCGTGTCAAGCAATACTGCCTTCTGCATCAGAGACTTAATCCAGCCGTCTAACGCGAGCCTCTTCAGATTGTGATCGAGACTCTTGGCAATCAGTCCATGGACTGATACGACTATCGGTACAATGATCGCCGAATCCACATCTCACATGTCGACAATCTCGTGCGCCAGATCCAGATATTTAACTTGTTTATCCTTTTCAGCTTTCACGAGATTCCCGTCATGAGGAATGGTGATATCGACGATCATTGCACGGCGCTCTAATCGGTCCACCACCACAATGTCAGGTCTATTGGCTACAACAGTCCTGTCAGTAATGATGGACAGATCCCAGTACAACATTGTATGACCATTTCGATTCGAGGACGGGGTCGGGCACATACCTGTAGTACGGCACTTCTAAGTCCACGAGATCGTATTTTAAAGCAAGTTGCTGATGTATAATCCTGGCCACTTGGTTGTGTCTATGCAAGTACTCGCCATTAGCAAGACGAGAACATCCAGATATAATATGTCTGAGGGATTCTCCGGGCTAGTGACACGCCCGACATATGTCAACCGTACCATCCTTCAGGATATATCTCCGGTAGTTATTCGTCATCACTACTTCGTCCATAATTGCACAGACAAAACTTTCGGTTTCTCCAAACAAGTCACCGAATCGTAACCAGGACACAGACGATATTAAATCTACGTCGGGCCCATATAGATTATTATTATTATTATAACGACGTTCTTCTATAATGCGATGAAGGCACCACCAAACACATTAAACTTTGTCGATATAGTTTTATCATCATCATAAGGCTATAATGCCTGCTGCTGATGCCACTGCTGGACATAGCCATTTGACGGCCTCGATGGCGTAGTGGTTACTGTAACCGACTGCTACGCCTGAGGTCGCGGGTTCGATTCCCGCACAAGTCAAACATTTGTGTGCGTGACCATGGATGTTTGTCTTGGTCTGGAGCGCCATAGCGCCCTGTCTTCAGCTTGCTTCTTTAGTTTTATGTAGTATGTTAATTTAATTAATCCTTACCAGCAATAATATAATATTTTTAAATACTTCTAAGAGTAATGATAATTTAAAATGTTACTTTACATAGAAGACAAAACATTTTTACTTTTTGTAGTCTTTTCTCGAACAATATTTTGCAATCTTGACACTACTAGCTCTTTAGTTCACTAAGCTGTCACGTAATCGACTCGCGGCGCACGGCTGCGTGCATGGCGAGCGAGATGGTGGCATCACTAGCCCCCTCCGAGCGGCGGCGGCAGGTGCTTCTTCCTTCCGCTGAGCTGCACATCTAGTTAAGTGGTTCTTCCTAATAAGAACCACGTAGGAAGCCTTTGAGAACCACGCCCTGATTTATATTAATTGTATAGCTTGCTTTAAAAGTGTTCTACACTCAGTGTTAATAAAAGTGTTAATTGCTCTAGTATCTTTGAATCATCTCTGCTTAAAGTAACCTCAAGACACCACGCCCCTACAGCGTGGCCTGTCGTCTTCCTAATTAAAACCTTAAAGGTTACAAAGCCACTTGAATCCGTCCCTGTATAAGATAGTCACGATGTGTTAGCTTGGCCGACATTGAGGCCAGGACTAAGTTTGCACTGTTCAAGTGCATCGTGTGAAATGTAACATGTTGTTCACAGGCACACGCTACATACGATAATGTGATGAAAACGCTCGTTATATCGATAAAAGATTGTAGAAATTTCATGTCTTTTTTTATATCCGCTCGAATGTATGGCCGCAAATTTGCGCAACTGTCACTTCAAGGAACAGATATTCATTTGTTTAATAAACGTAGCATGTGATTTAATGCCATCCTTTGTCTTTGCCATACCCTTTTGTTAAGGTTAGATAAATCAGTCATAATTTAAACATGCTAAATATACGCATCTGTTTAGACGCCTTTTAGAGGTCGATCGGACGCCTCCTAGAGGCGTCTCGACAGATGCTCGTATTTTGACATAGACTTCTAGGAGGTCGATCGACAGTTGACGGCATATAGAAGTTATTATTGCGATAGCTCAGTGGGGAGACTAATAGACTGCAATGCTGAGGGTCTTGGTTTCGAACCCACGTCGCGCACCTCTGACTTTCGGAAGTTATAAGACTTTTCGAAATCATGTGCGTATTGATTGACAATTATCGCCTGCTCCGTGCCTCGGAGAGTACGTTAAGCTGTCGGTCCCGGCTGCCATGAACATCTATGGCAGTCGTTATTGGGAAGTCAGTGCCCTCTAATATCCTAACACTGGTCTAGCCTTAGGGTATCGTTAGCCTTCGGGTTTAGGAGGTCAGGTAGCAGCCGCTCAACGTAAAAACTGATATCCAGTCAAATCCGGTTAGACTAGAAAGTCGACCCCAAGTCACTTGGGAATAATAAAGGCTAGGGAGAAGAAGAAGTTATTATTGCAACAAGGTGATTTGTTGGTAGGTTATTTTAAGACACAAAAATGTGGAATTTGATCACCCAGGTGATATCACCTGAGTGACCAAAGTGGAATAATCCAACCAAATGGAGTATAGTTGAATATTGAGCGCCAACAAACCAGTGATTAGGCGCGCTCCATGCGGGCAAGGTACACATAGTTGGTTAAGTTCAACTGTCTTGTGGCTGTGTTATGTGCCAAAGGTCTCATCGCCTTAGTTACAAGACAGCTATGCACTTCTACTAACCGAAATACTCTGTAATATTACCTACCCTTCAGGTGCTTCGTTTTCTCCTGTATTACTTTTTATATTAAGTACACATTTAGAGCAGCGATAGCTCAGTGGGGAGACCAACAGACTGCAATGTAGAGGGTCTCGGGTTTGAACCCACGTCGCGCACCTCTTTCGGAAGTTATATGACTTTTAGAAATTATGTGCGTATTGATTGACAATTATTATCGCCTACTCCGTGCCTCGGAGAGCATGTTAAGCCGTTGGTTCCGTCTACCATGAACATCTATGGCAGTCGTTATTGGGAGAGTGTCGGCACACAAGATCCCACTGGGTCGAAGTGCCGCCGGTCTGTACTGACTGGCCCCCAGATAAGATAAGATAAGTACGCATTTTGTATTAAGTACGCATCTTTTTATATTACATACATAAATAAGCATCAGAGAGTCAATTCCAATAATAAAAAAGGTTCAAATTAAAGATTCGATC
Organism: Catocala sponsa; assembly: GCA_963564715.1. NCBI lineage: Eukaryota > Metazoa > Arthropoda > Insecta > Lepidoptera > Erebidae > Catocala > Catocala sponsa. Next base: position 25,686,691 of record OY751333.1, on the reverse strand, counting down.
AAGTCCTGGTTACATAAATATCACAAATGTTATTCTCTTAATTAAAAAAACGTCAGATGTGAACTGGTTTTCAATTTCAATTTGACATTTATTGGACTAGATCAGAACTCTGTTTTGAACAGTTTTTATTACAAGAATTGGCTCTTCGAACATGAATTTATTTTTATCTTTGCAGTATAGTAGTATCAGGCGAGATCTCGTAACCAATATAATATCATAACAAAGCAGTTTCCAATATCATATGTTGGTATATATATTTTTTGTTTATTAAAAAGGCAGCTCCTGCACTAGGAATGTTTCCTATGTCGCGGGGAACTTTACAAATATTCAAACAACGGATAGAAAGAAAACCCAGATTCGGAACAACCATTAGTGCATCACACAAAGTTGTGTCCCATGTGGGATTCGAACCCGTAACCTTAGTTACACGCTTCGACTGCGTGTGTCAAATGCATGAAATGTGCGTGTAGTGTTTTTTCATTAATTTAATGTATTTCTAATGCATATTTTATAAAAATATTAGGATTCGCCCCTCCTCCTTCATATAAACTTTATCTGTGCCAAATTTCATACTCCTCCGTCCCGCGCAATTTTCGTAAAAAGGGGTACAAAGTTTTTGCTTCACGTATTAATATATGGATATGCGATCAATACCGATAATGTATGGGTGACGAGCCGCACGAATCATACGGTAGCTCGCACGCGATAAAGGGCCACAGGTACAATGCATCAGGTCAGTGTACAAATAGATGCGCATCTCATCTGAGTCCGTTTGGGATGAACACTATTTAATTTGAATTTCAAATTTCATTGCATTCCATGCTAACTAATATTATAAATGCGAATGTGAGTTTGCTTGTTTGTTTCGCTTTCACGTCTTAATTACTCGACAGATTATCATGCAAATTTGCATACACATTTGCAGGGATATAGGAAATGACACAGCGTAGCTGTAATTCCGAAAAAACTAGGCACTGTTTCCGAGGGATAGATATTTATTACGAAATCTACATTAACGCGAGCGAAGCCGCGGGCAAAAGCTAGTGTTATAATATATTATTTCACCACACAAAATCATTGCAAGTGATTATATCAACATCCAGCGTCACCCAGCAGGCTATGGAACGAGCTATGCTTGGAGCTTCTTTAAGGGATAAACTTAGAAATGAGGTTTTCCGTCAAAGAACCAAGGTTACCGACATAGCTCGCAGAATAAGCAAGCTGGAGTGGCAATGGACTGGCCATATCTGTAGAAGGACCGGTGGCCGTTTTAACAAGCCAATCCTAGAGTGGAGACCGCGACTCCGTAAACGTAAGGTAGGACGCCAGATGGACCGATGACCTGAAAAAGGTAGCTGGGTCAGACTGGAAGCGGAAGGCGGAAGACCGGATGTTCTGGCGTAAAATAGGAGAGGCCTATATCCAGCAATGGACTGCGGTGGGCTGATTGAATGATTGATATCAACATCATATATACTAAAAGCAATTAACAAAGTAGGCAGTATTCAATACCTTTGCCTTACAAGAGTATATACCCAACCTCTCGTTGTGCCAAAGGTTACATCTTAAAAAACCCACATTCCACACTCACCAGAGCAGTAACAAATTCAACAAGCCAACATGCTCACAGTTTTCAATCTTTAAACTGGATTCGCAAGCAAACATCACGTGACGTCACAGAACGTCTGCCGCTATTCAAACAAAAACAGCTCCCATTTAGAATGCAAATGTCAAGTGTCACATACGACCCAGTTTTTTGATAATACCCCGATGTTTTGTCTTAGGTATACGGATTACAGCATGTTATGTGAGGTCAGTTTAAGGAAATATGTGGTAAAGCGTCGGTAGCCCAACGGATAAGGCGGGTTGCGTTAAGGAAGTCGTGGCTTCGTGCTGACTCATGGTTGGGCAATCAAGAGATCGTGAGATCGACTGCTGCCTGTTGCGAAACGAATTTGAACCCTCTCTAACCTAACACAAGCATTAAGGTATTATGTAAGGGTTCCTCTTATTTTTAAACTAGCTTTCGCCCGCGGCTTCGCTCGCGTTAATTTAGAATTTGATAATCAATTCGGGCTGTACTCTGCTTGTAATAATATAATTCAATCATGATTCGAAAGAAACGTGGCGCCACCTATTATCATAAGAACGTTTTTTTTATTTTTCTCAGGAACAGTAATTTCTTTCGGGATAAAAGGTAGCCTATGTCCGTTTCTGTACACCTGACAACGTATATGCAAAATTTCAGGATGATCGGTTCAGTGGTTTAGGCGTGAAAAGGTAACAAACAAACAAACTCATTTTCGCTTTTATAATATTAGTTAGGAAGTTAGGATTAGGATACGTTACTGCCTCAGCCTTGACTTGATGGGATAGGAGGAAGTTGCCGTAAGTTAACCGGAAGGTGTGGTGTTGCAAGTGAGCAGAAATGAAATGAAATAATTATAGTGTTAGTATTAGTATTTATTTTATTTTTTTAGTTAAATATTGTTCTGCTTTTTATTTTGTATTTTCTTTTTTTACTTTCTTTATTTCTTCCTGTTTTGGGCGTGCCCTTTTATGTGCCAAAATAAAAAATATTTCTTTCTTCTTTCTTTTTTGCCTCACTAGGCAACAAACTAGCGGGGAACGTTACAAACTTACAATTAATGGACATGAAGTACACAGTATAAGAACAATGATTTGTGGATCACACTAATAATTATTTTCCCGTATGGGAATCGAACACACTTAGCGTGGCAGCTGCGGTGACACAACGCTTGCCTGATATTGCTATACGTGTATTAACAAGAATTCTATTACTTTGTAACCTAAATGACAGTAAAAAAGGTGTAATCGCAGGATGCAAGAGCCAAAGTTATTACTTATTTATTAATGTGTATATGTGTGTTTCTATGTCCAGCAGTGGACGTCTTTTGGCTGACATGATGATGATGATGATGGTATGTGTGTTCTCTTAAAAAATTTACAAGTATTTACATGATATTGTGAAAGATTTCGTGATTTTAGAAATAAAGTATGTTTTCTTTCTTTCTTTCTCTTTCTGCTTCTTAGTCTTTAGTACGCGGTTAGTCCCATTTTTTTATTTTTTTTTATTTATGGATTAAGGGGCAAACGAGCAGACAAATCGCCGGATGGTAAGCGATTACCGCCACCCATGGACACTTGCAACATCAGAGCTGAGGAGTTACAAGTGCGTTGGCAGCCTTTTAAAAAGGAGTACCTACGCTCTTTTCAGTGTTAAAGGTCGTATGGTAGAATGCTTGCTAAATATCCATCGGCTTACCTTACTTTGTATCTAAAGCATTCGCCAATATTTTATCATCTATGTTTCTCGTATATAAACTTCAACTAAAAGTCTATACCTATGGCAGTCTTATTTTATGTTTTCTATATAAAATACTAAAACAAGAATAAAATTGTTTAGTAGTAAATGAAGGTTTCAAGGGTCTAAATGACCGAAACAAAATTATGAAGACTATAAAAACAAGAATGCAAGATAATAAAACGTTGTTTAATTGTTAGGTAAAGCACTAACGTTGAAAAAGATAAGTTTAAAATTCAAATGTTTCACCCAGATTTTACAACGCTTTATTTTATTTATAACTAGTTTTCGCCCGCGGCTTCGCTCACTCGGGCACTTTACTTTTTTGGATGAAAGGTACCCTACTGCCTTTTCTGTATCCTTGATAACGTATATTCGAAATTACATGATAATCGGTTGAGCAGTTAAGGCGTGCAAGCGTGACTAAAAAATATACTTACATTCACATTTGTAAGAATTCTATTTTATAATATTATCTTCTGTTTACGCGAATGTTATTCATTGAAATTAAACTACTATATTCGAATTTCATCGCGTTTGTCATGATCTCTTATTTTTGTTAATAATTCTATTCGGGAGTTTTTATTTACCCAACTAGCAACACAGCCAACCATCACTTTTAAATAATGGGGTTATTGTGGAAGGGAAAAGTAACTCGTCTCTTGGCGAAAGATCGCTCAGCAGTAAGGAACTAGCATTCAACTGAGTAAGACGTTTTCAATAGTCCGTGTAATTGCTGTGAACTTGATAATATACTCACATAATATTTTAGACGAGTGAGTTTCATAATACGTTGTTTATTTGACACTTTATTACATAATTTAGAAACTGTTACACTATTACTATTAAACTTTACTAATTTTTAAACTAATTAAATTATTAAAACTATTTATATTTATGTTTACACTTTCCCCGACGTTTCGGTTGCTTTTCAGCAGCCATGGTCACGGGGCGAATAAGATGGTAGTTGTCTCAATGTTCCAGTGTAGTTATTTCAAAGTACCCGAACATAATTTAATCATTGGTGTTTCTTAATATTGTCTTCTGTTTACGCGAATTTTATTCATTGAAATTAAACTACTATATACGGTGGTACTGTACCACCAGCTTGGGATTCAGTAATTCAAATAGTCAATTGATATATCCAGTAATTCAAATAGTCAATTGATGATACTTTGAGCTCATTCTGCGTAAATAGAAACACCCATAATTAAATTATGTTCGGGTACTTTGAAATAACTACACTGGAACATCGAGACAACTACCATCTTAGTCTCCCCGTGACCATGGCTGCTGAAAAGCAACCGAAACGTCGGGGAAAGTGTAAAAATAAATCTAAATAGTATAATAGTACAGTAATAGTATAAATAGTTTTAATAGTTTCAATAATTTAATTAGCTTAAAAAATTGTAAACTTGAATAGTAATTATAGAAGTGTAACAGTTTTTCAAAAAATTTTGTAATAGTGTCAAATAAACAACGCGATAAATTCCGCATATAGTAGTTTAATTTCATTGGTGTTTCTATTTACGCAGAATGAGCTCAAAGTATCGTGAAGTCTAGCTGTGGTTTGCTTCTTCTTCAAATAAACGTCGTGATAAAATCCGTATATAATAGTAGTTTAATTTCAATAAATTCTATTTTAACCTAGCTCTATTTTATAAAAAAGCTTTAATAGATACTTAGGTATCTATTTAGGTTATAATTACAAATTTTGTGGTAGCTTTGCCCGATAGGCATAACCACAAAACCATTAAGGGTTGCTTCAAAATGTAATATTATGTCCAGCATAGAGAGATATAATAGTTTACATAATTATCATAATACACGAACTAATTAGGCCGCCTAAACTCAATAATAAAAATCATGGTACACAAAATTATAACAGATACTCGTAAAATATATATTTCGTCATATTACGTCATTTTATGGTGTCAGTTACAGCTCATTTGGCGGCTTTTATAGTCTGTGGTAATTAAGAAAATGGCTATTTTATATTAGCCCATAAAGTTCGTTATTGCCAAGGTTATTCAAAGGGGAATTATGATAAAGTGTCTCAATTTCCCGGTTATTTTATGCATTAATTAAATTATTGTATAAACAACAATTTATAATATTTGTTATATTTAAGACTAGCTGACCCGCGCATCTTCGTCTGCTTCACATAAAAGAATTTTCCCCGTTTTTGCAACATTTTTCATTGATGCTCCGCTCCTATTGGTCGTAGCCAATAGCCTTCCTCGATAATTGGGCTATCCAACACTAAAAGAATCTTTCAATTCGAATCAGTAGTTCCTGAGATTAGTGCGTTCAACCAAACAAACAAACTCTTTAGCTTTATAATATTAGTATAGATTAAGATATAGTATTTAAATGTATAACCACAGAAGATAATATCTCATTTTTTGTTTACTAATTCAAAGTAAAGAGATGCAGATAAAAGTTGTATTACAATATTGATCGGCTCATCAATATTAACAATACAATCTTTAAAACATAAACTAATAATTTTTATATAATCTCTATTGACCCTGATTGTCTCTGTATTTGGAAGCTTGTGACTATGTTTGAAACCAATCATAACTCCGTGTCCAGTTCCTGAAATGTAAAGGCAAAGCATAAAGTATGAAGAATATTTCGTACCAGTACGAGTCAAAAATATGTTATCATCTTATATTCGTTATTAATAATCTACTCCATCTGAGACATTAGGGGATGTGGATATTCTAGGTATGTAAGCTCAAAAAATCTTACTTATCCCAGAAAAAATATATATTACGCACATAACCTAATGATGAATTAAATTTCGGGCACTATAATGTAACTTCACAATTCAAGATTGATATGAACTTCACCTTAGTCTTCACGTGACCATGCCTTTCAGCAGTCGCTGTAAAGCAGTCGAAACATTGAGGAAATTGGAAACATAAATAAATCTCTAAATATTAATATAGTAAAAGTCATCATACAAATTTAAAAAAATATCTGGGCAGTCTTTGGGAACTGCCGATAGAAGTGAAAACTTTAATCCTTGATCATAAACACTTCTTTATAAACCAAAAATAATTCAAAAATGGAAAGCGTTCGGTTACGATGACGCGAGCTCCATGATTTTTGTTTACCCAAGAAGTGCTCAACGCGCCTAAAGAAGTTTTCACTTCAATAAAACGGTAAAGTCGGTATTAAGTAAACTAATGTTCACGTGTAGAGCTCAAACATTTAACAACATTAACCAACAGAAAATTACTTTCAAATATGACGAAATTTCGACATATTTTAACTCTAGAGTTGAGCATAATATAGAATCCCGTGTGACTATCGCCACAATGATGCAGCACATTTAAATAAACAATTACTTTGTAAAGTAGCGACCTCACTAGAGAATAAACGAAAATAGAAACCTCACTAAACTTCTAGTGACATGTCTGACAACATCATTATGTTACAATATCGCTTCTGACACATGAGCCGAAGCATTCGTCCCCAGTGGATACGCGCTGTGAATGGAAACCAAATTTAACAAAGTCGGAACTCTAGAAAGTAATATTAGATGAAACGAATTCATTATTGTGTCATACTAGATTTGTGGCCGCGGCTTTGCTCGCGATAATTTAGATTTTATTAATAAATTCCTATCTGTTGGGAAAAGTACTTTTTCTGGATGATATATTATACTCTATCACCTTTTTAATACCCTAGACTGCCTCTGTAGCGCAGCGGTAGTAAATGTAACTGCTGTGCATGAGGTCTCGGGTTCGAATCCCAGGTCGGGCCAACAAAAAGTTATTGGGTTTTCTGTTATTTGTTTTCTTTCTGACACAACCAAGTGGCCAGGATAATCCATCAGCAACTTGCCTTAAAGTACAATCTTGTGGATTCAGAGATACCGTACTACAGGTATGTGCCCGATCCAGTTCTCGAGAATGGTCATGTTACTATGTACTGGGATCGATTTATCATCACTAATAGAACCGTCGTGGCTAAGAAGCCAGATATTGTGGTGATAGATCGATTAGAGCACATTGCAATGATCATTGATATCACCATCCCTCATGACGAGAATCTCGTGAAAGCTGAAAAAGATAAACAAATTAAATATGTGGACTTGGCTCGCGAGGTTATCGACATTTGGTGTGTAGGCTCGGCGATCATTGCACCAATAGTCGTTTCGGTAAACGGATTAATTGCCAAGAGCCTCGACCACCATTTTAAGAGACTCGCGTTGAATAGCTGGGTCAACTCCTCGATTCAGAAGGCAGTATTGCTCGACACGGCGCGCCTAGTGCGGAGGTTCCTTTCTCTGGAGCCCTAACCACCGATAGCTTGGTCCCTGCACCTGATACCGGTGAGTCATTTCAGTTTTTATATTTTTAAATATATATAGCTTTTATCTTTATATTTAAAATTGTAATTATTAGAAAAAAAAGTAATAAAGAGAATAATAATATTCTATCACATACACACAACATCATCTAGCCCAAACTAAGCAGAGCCTGTACTATGGGTACTAGACAATGGATAACCATACATATATATACTTTTTTTAAATATATACGACATATTATACATAGAAACACTCAGACCAAGACAAACAAAAACAAAACAGACAAACGTAGGTCCGCTCCACACTTGACTCGATAATGAGTAAGTGTCGAGCGGACATACGTTTGTCCGTTTGTGTATTGTTTGCACAATGAATTTTTTATTATTTTTTCCATATTTCCCCTTGACACCCAAGAAGTTAAAGAAAATCTCAGGAACACTTTGCTAGCTCTGTTTATTGGGTCTGGGAGCTCTTGCACAGCAGTTCCATTGACTACCACTGAAGAAGAAGTCTAACTAGTCTAAGGCCAAAGTGTAAAAATTTTAAAGATCTACGCTAGAGGAGCCGAGCACGAGCTGAGCACAAGTCGAGCCGCATACTCGCGGTATCAAGTGTGGACGTACAACGAGCCTAGAATAATCAGTGCTCTCGAACGTAGTGAGAGCGATACAAATCCCTTTGTGTTCGTCAAAAAACCGACAGTAGGCGGTGCACGAACCAAACGCTTTAAGCGCGCTCATTCGAGGCTTGTAAGTCGGTCCACACTACACGAATTTGCGCTCTTCTCGTGCTTCGCTCGTGCTCGGTTCCTCTAGCGTAGACCCACTTTAACATCATATACCAGAAGGCCTTTGAATCTGTCTGTCCTTTACATTAACAACTACATATAACTAAAAATCAGTACTGGGGTGAGTTATGCCCAACTCAGTGTATGCTGAGCATCCATCCAAATTTCTTAAGCACGACGTATCTTTCGCTAATAACTTTGATTAAGAATTATTGTAACTATTCTTATAATATTGGGATAAATAAGTCTTGAACATAACGTGCTGCCAAGCCATGTATTTGACAGTTGACACGTGGTGAACGCCACGTAGCTATGTACACGTTGCCTGCCACGTCTGAGGCACAGATTAAAAACTTAAAAGTCGATCGCGCGTGACGTGCATTCTCCATGAAGGTTTAAATAAACAATGTTTATCTATACTTTCATGGCAATCTCGTAGCCTAAGCGGGTGACCAAAGTATAAGTACTGGTGGCACTTTTGAATCGTGGCATTTGTGGCGCAGGGCTGTCACTGTTAAGTAATGTTTATTAAATATGTCTTAAAGATATGTAGTTGTTAATTTAAAGGATCAGAAGGACAAGATACATAAAGATGTATCTTGTAAAAACTTAACTACAGTACACCCAGGTTACCTTGTCACTGTCAGTATCTTAAGTATTGTGGGTGCGATTCTCACAAGGCACAATAATGTGTGTAATCCACAAACAGTTGTACCAGGACTTGGTTTTCTTTGAGTTATTTCAGTGTTTGTAAAGTCCATCATAAGGGAGATGTCCTTTTAAGGAATACAATTAATGCGAAAGTGGAGATATTTTCATTAAAAATAAATTTAAACCACTACATAATCGCGGCAATCAGATTCTTTTGCTAGTTTTATTATTTGTTGCTTTATTTTCAAGTTTACGCTCTAACCGTTTGATGTTTTAAATCTATTTATCTGACTTCTCTCATATTTCATCATCATCATCATAAGACTATAATAGTCCACTGCTGGACATAGCCCTCCCCCAAGGAGCGATATAGTGCCCTGTTTTCAGCTTGACGCATCCAGCATCTGCCTGCAGTCTTTCGCAGATCGTCATCCCACCTAGTCGGAGAGCGTCCTACACTACGTTATCACTCCTCTCATATTTGCGAAATCTAAAATATCCTATAATAGCATCAGCATTATTAAAGGCATATTTTAGTTTCAATAATACTATCATCCAATTTAGAAATCAAAAGCATCACTAAGCCAGAATAAAGAACCACACAAAAACAACAAGAAGAAAAATTAACCGGAACACATACTAACATTCAAAAATAGAACGTGGAAAGCGAACGTGCGAAATTACACAGCTCAGGACGAGCCGCGAGCCACATCCGTTTCCGGTTGGCGGTTGGAGTTGGCGCGTGAGTAAAGTGGGAGGCACACCGTCGGTTTGACTACAAGGTGAAATAGGCCAAAGTGTGTAGTTTAGTCTAAATAGCTCCCAAACTAATTTAATTGAACGTCAAGTATGAAATTGGTATTACTGAACAATATTATACTTTGTAGATGAGGTTAATGTAAACTTTGTATCCATGTTCAAAATGTGTGTGTCAATAGTTTAGTATCGCTCGCTAACGAAATGTCATGAGGAAACCTGCGTGTGTTAGTACTTCATTATGTTTTTTTTTATTTATGGACTCGTGAAAAATGTAACAATAACAGACTTCGTTTTTTTTAATGTTCTCAGAGATGTGTGAATTCTGCCAATATGCACTGGGCCAGCGTGGTGGATTATGCTCAACCCTTCTCACACAAAGAAGAGACCCATTCCCAGCAGTGGGGCCATTTTATTTGGAAAGAAATTCTCAGTAGCAGAACGGAGTCTGGAAATATGTCTGGTCAACGGCGATAGGCTTCCTGGCTTCCATCGGACCTAAAATCTTAGCTAGCTAACGGTGATCTTGTGGTGCAATGAATGTAATTCCCATACTGATGTACAATGTATATAATTATACCTATATATATATATATATATATATATATATATATATATATATATATATATATATATATATATATATATATATATATATATATATATATATATATATATATATATATATATATATATATATATATATATATATATATATATATATATCACTTCCCTTTCATTTCATTTTTATCCCATTGAAAGTCTTGACGGTATAGAAACGCAAAAAAATTCGTTGAAATTGTCGTCTCATAGAAATTTTTGAATCATTTTACTTGTGTTTTTGACCGACTTCAAAAAAAGGAGGAGGTTCTCAATTCGACTGTATTTTTTTTTTCTTTTTTATGTTTGTTACCTTAGAACTTTCGACTGGGTGAACCGATTTTGATGATTATTTTCTTATTTCAAAGCTGGTGCTTCTCATGTGGTTCAAGATTTGACTATTCTTTTTCGAGTTATCCTTAATAATACGTATTTGGCTACATTGATGATGTTCTCATTTTAGGCAAGATTTACTAAAAACCGAGAAATAAACAAAATTTTAACAGAAAAGAAAACCAACTTCAAGAAGCATATTCTAATACTTAAAATGCACTAAAAAGTTAGTAAATAATTGCATATTCTGGTAAATAATTAAATTGTTGTTATTTTTGGAGTCGATATCGGACATGAATAAAAATACGCTTCATATACTTTAGATCGCATTGTTAGACACAGCAGGTAATTTTGAAAGCTGCTTATAATATTATCAACAGAACAAAATTATATTTACTGCATATTTCGGGCCACTGCGCCATATTTTCTTAAAGGACTGATTTTCCATCAACAGATAAAGTTATTGGTCAATTTAATAGCATAAAAACCAACAAACTATTTGATTTGTTTGTTAATCTTGTAGCTTATCTTGCGAATAACTTTGATCAAAGAAAATAAAAACATAATCAGTATTTTTTATCATCCATTATTGTATATGTACCGTTTTCCGGATCGATCAAAGTATTATTGAGCTTATCTGAGAGTAAACTATTAGTGCCAAGATGAAGATTGTAGGGAAGGATCACTCACCCCACAGCGTCTGAGACAGCACGTACAATCGTCGCTTTCGGCTATCATGAACATTTGCGACAGTCGATATGGAAATTCAGTAGTCTCAAAGTTTACTGGCGTCTGATCTATCCATCAGGTTGTAAAACAAGGACAAAATATTATTTACATACATATACTCACGCTTGTATTGCAAAGGGGTTGGAAGGGACTATAGATTTCCATTTGATACAAACCTGGTATATAAAATTCTACTTTATTTTTGAAGTGAAAACTTCTTCAGCGGCGTTGTGCACTTTTTTGTGATGGGTAAAAATTGTCAAACTCGCGTCAGGACACGTGACCTGATCGAAAATTTGTAAGACGGAGGGAGAATTGTCAAACTCGCGTCAGGACACGTGACCTGATCGAAAATTTGTAAGACGGAGGGAGAATTGTCAAACGCGCGTCAGGACACGTGACCTGATCGAAAATTTGTAAGACGGAGGGAGAATTGTCAAACTCGCGTCAGGACACGTGACCTGATCGAAAATTCGTAAGACGGAGGGAGAATTGTGAAACTCGCGTCAGGACACGTGACCTGATCGAAAATTCGTAAGACGGAGGGAGAATTGTCAAACTCGCGTCAGGACACTCTAGATCTCCCACAAATTACGAATTACTGACAATCGTTCGTGTCAACTATATACTGTATGATGTAATTTGTGGAGATGAAATAAACCTTATTATTATTATATTATTATTAAGCCACCCCATTAGTCTTGTGGCATAAATTTGCGCATGTGTACATGTTGTGAGGTTCTGTGAGGCATATTATGAAATTTTAAGTAGTAGCATCAGCCATATTGCCCGACTTCATGCTACATAAGGCGTTACTGTCACAAAGACTCCCTTACCATAAAATATTAAACCGCTTAGGTAACACCAACGCCCTAAATTATAAAACAATTGGAAGTAGTACACGCAGTTCTGTTGTATTTTCTACTAGCTTTTGCCCGCGGCTTTGCTCGCGTTAATTTAGAATTTAATAATAAATTCGGGTTGTACTCTGCTTGTAATAATATATATATATATATAATAATATAATTCAATCATGATTCGAAAGACACGTGGCGCCATCTACGAACGTTATTATTGTTTTCCTCGGGAACAGTAATTTTTTTCGAGATGAAAGGTAGCCTACGTCCGTTTCTGTACACCTGACAACGTATATGCAAAATTTCAGGATGATCGGTTCAGTGATTTAGGCGTGAAAAGGTAACAAACAAACAAACTCATTTTCGCTTTTATAATATTAGTTAGGATAGTTAGGATTAGGATAGGATTAGAATTGACAGCTTAATAAAACAAGTGCTTTAAAGAGTTCTTAGAATACTCGTAATAGAACCTATGTGTAGTTCAAACCTAACCGCACATATTTTTTCACTGATACTATTTTTGAACGGGCCGCACCGACGTATCGCCGTATTTGGATGCCAGTTCCGACTGTGTTACTCTTGTTTTAGCGTATGTACTCTTGAATTTCACCATAGTACCGCATGTATAAATATTGTGCGTTCATGAATAAATGCAGAATATTCAAAGATCGACGACACACATGTATTTTACCCAAATTTTCGTAAGCATTTCGGCAAGACTATGCTAGCATCTAAAAAGCGAGATTAAAAACAGAAACATATTGGCCAAGAACTTCTTCATAAAGACGTGCCTGGATAATGATAACCGAGAGCTACAGCATTGGGGGCTGTATACCGAGCAAAAACAAAATGTCTCAATTCTCAATATATTTATTGCATTCTACGATGTAAGCTTAGGTGGTAGGTACAATGGTAAGTTTTGATCATCCTGGACCCTGACCAGCACAGCAATATAGGAGAGAGAGAAAGAAAGATTTCTTTAAACATTTTATTTTTTTGTCGGCGTCGATGGCGTAGTGGTTAGTATAACCGACTGCCACGCCAAACAAGTCAAACATTTGTGTGCATGAACATGGATGTTTGTCTTGGTCTGGATGTTTCTATGTATAATATGTATGTATTTACAAAAAAAAAGTATATATGTATGTTTATCTATTGTCTAGTACCCATAGTACAAGCTCTGCTTAGTTTGGGCTAGATGGTGTTGTGTGTATGTGGTAGAATATTATTATATTATCATTTTATTTTATTTCAGAAGTGAAAACCCTCACAGGAATAAAAAACAACGGGTTGCTCTCCGGGAGTGCCGAAGAAGTCTCCGGGAGTACAGAAGTGAAAACTTGAATATTAACGTTGTGCATTTTTGATATTTTGGAATGGTTAGGGAATAATTTTGCACGAATTGGTTTAATTATCAGTATAAAAGTACTATCATGTATGTGGTAAAATACAATATTCATTTATTGCGCATATCGTACACAAACATGACAATTCTCCCTCCGTCTTATGAATTTTCGATCAGGTCACGTGTCCTGACGCGAGTTTAACATTTTTTACCCATCATAAAAAAGTGCACAACGTCACTAAAGAAGTTTTCACTTCAAAAATAAAATGTCCCAGATAAATTGGTCATCCAGAAATAATATTATGTTCATTTAAAGCGGCTGAAGTGACATAGACATTATCAGGACTCGAAAACCAAATAAAATCGTAGTAATGAAGTAGCACATGTTTCAGGTCATAGTGCTTAAGGGTTATTTTAAAAATACTACTTGTAGAATATTAATAAACTACTAAAACTACATAATTTACACGTGACCCAACGTTTCAGTAGCTTTTGGGCAGTTCTGGTGTAAAGGTAAGATAAGAATATTACAGAAGTTTCAATTATATAATAATAATATATAGATGAATTTGTCATGTAGAATTCTGTAAACTTTAATCAAACTCAAGACGTTGATCACACTGAGATAATTGCAAACGAATTCAAAATGCAAATTTATCCCCCTCTTACCCAAATCCATACGATTCAAATACGATCGGTATCAAAAAGGTTCGCATAAATCATTGGAGGGCCATCCACGCTCGCTCCATCTTCAGTTAATGCATTTCGATTACCCCCTTGAAATTCATGAACTCCTAGTACTTTAGAAGCATCTCCTTAATATCTTCGATGCTTCCTTCGGCTTTAGCGCACTTTTCTTTCGTTTTCTTTTTTGACAACATTGTATGAGATTCTTGTTAAGTTGCCGGTTACTCATATCCCGTTGTTCTAAGAAAAGTAATCGTGTCATAAGAACCGTATATGTATGTATTTATTATGGACTCTTTTGAGGCGCTCATAGCCAGTTGCACTCACTGATCGGTAAACGATTAGCAAGGTTAAGCAATGTTGGGTGTGGTCAGTCTATAGATGGGTGACCGCTTAGTGGTATTTCATCTGAGGATCTCCATGCTTCGGAGGGCACGTAAAGAGTCGATTCCCGGTTGTTGCCAAGTTGACAGCAGTCGGTAAGCCATGTCAGAGGCCTACGGGGGGCGTATTGAACCACTTTTGAGAACAAGCTGGCCACTATTCACATGCAAAGAAAGAAAGAAAGATGGACATGCGAGAATAATATGCCTCTTTATTTTATGAAAGAGAGATCAAAAAGCACACTCCCAATTTTATAATAATAGCCTCCTACTTATCTAACAGATAAGTAAATAAGTAGTGGAAGAGTGGAAACATGAAGTACTAAATGCATCATCGCGCTTTTATAAAGTAGTAGAGCTTCGCTGATTTCAGCATGAATGGGCCGGCTCGACCGGGGAAGGACTACCCTCTCACAGAATATCGACGTGAAATACCAGTATTCCTACTGTTGCGTTTCGTTCGGTGAGTGAGAGTGCCGGAGGCCCAAGCACCCCCATTCCTACTTTCCGCTCCTTCTCCTTCCCACTTCCTTTCCTAAAGGGTCGGCAACGCGCAGGTGATGCCTCTTGTGTTGCAGGCGTCCTTAGGCTACGGTGACCACTTACCATCAGGTGGGCCGTATGCTTGTTTGCCACCTTAGTAGTATAAAAAAATGTTGCTCATTTTTAATAATAATTGACTGCGGACAAAAGACTGTGTGACTTACAAATAGTGGTACCGAGTGTTATTTGTGCCCTTCGGCGGGGTCGCGACCGCATGTGCAAGTGATTCGCGCGGCCCCGCCGATAGAGGTTTTGTCGAGGAACACCGTGGTAGGTTTAGTCGGTATTCCGGGAGGTACATTATTCTTATTCCATCTTTCTCTTTTACCCCGGCGAGTCCGACATAACCCCTCCGCCCGCCCCCGCGGAGGGGTATGCGTCAAAGCATTCCCCCACGTAAAAGCGTTTTTTTGTGCCCGTTGCTTGAAAGTTGGCAACTAGCAGGGAATTATAAATACAGGTTTCATCTATACTAATATTATAAAACTGAAGAGTTTGTTTGTTTGTTTGAACGCGCTAATCTCAGGAACTAGTGGTTCGATTTGAAAATTCTTTTAGTGTTGGATAGCTTATTTACCGAGAAAGACTATAGGCTATATAACATCGCGCTACGACCCACGGGGGCGACGCAGTAACGATAAACGCGGGTGAAACCGCGGGAACATCTAGTTTCTTATATGTGACTAGTCTTTTATGTTTAGATAAAATAAAAGCCTATTTCTGTCTAACGGGCACAGTTCCAAGCTCCGTATTAAGAGATTACTGACACAAAAGTCCAATTATTTCCCGATCCGGGCATCGAACACAAGACCTCGGAGCAAGTGTATGTAAGGATACTCAGTTTAAATGCATAATCGTAACCAAAATAAATTGTATAAAATTCTTACAAAGTAGTCTAAAATTTTAACATGTAACATACTTAAACTAGACAATATTAAGTCTTCATTATCATTTTATCAAAAACACCGTTATAATATTTTGTTTTTGTCTCGGTATACAAATGTAACCCCTAATCCGTTTCAATGGGTACCATGGGTGGGTATAAAAGGATTACGTAAGGAGGAAATGAAACAGCATCCCAATAAATGACAATAAGCTTCTTACAAGTTACAATGTAAGGTTTCGAGAACCTAATGTGTGCATTGTCACTGTTTATTGTATTACATTCGGGGTTTTGATAGGGATTTCTTTGTATTTTTGGTCTTTCATTTCAGCGAATGTTACATAAAACAATATCAACCCTGTTTATAAGCTGTCCCACTGCTGAACACGGACCTCTTCGCAATGTGGGAACGATAAGCTGACATTATCGCAGTGCGGGTTGACATACTTCACACGTCTTCTAGAACATTATGGAGAAATTCCTGACTTGCAAGACGTGGTTCTCTCACAATGTTTTTCTTCAACTTTTAAGCGAGTGATTATTGAAGAATTAGAGGTTCCTGCCATGGAATCGAAGTTGAGACCTCTGCGTGGCAGTAAAATGATCTTCTGCTAGACTATCAAATGTTATGTAAAGCAGCGTGGTCTTCTGCTAGACTATCGAATGTTATGTAGAGCAGCGATAGCTCAGTGGGGAGACCAACAGACTGCAATGCAGAGGGTCTCGTGTTCGAACCCATGTCGCGCAACTCTGACTTTCGGAAGTTACATGACTTTTCGAAATTATGTGCGTATTGATTGACAATTATCGCCTGCTCCGTGCCTCAGAGAGCACGTTATGCCGTTGGTCATGGCTGTCATGAACTTCTATGGCAGTCGTTATTGGGAGAGTGTCGACACAAAAGATCCCACTGGGTCGAAGTGTCGCCGGTCTGCACAGACTGGCCCCCACATAAGATAAGATAAGATCGAATGTCATACATTGAAATTAATATGAATTATCTTTGTCATCTTAAGACGTAAACAAAAGCGTTTGCACAATATTGATTGTCAACCGTAAGGCATACGGTTCAAATCTGGGACCGGGCACACTACCATAACGGCCTAGGTTCATTTCAGACTAAGGCAGTTCACATCGCAGCCGTAAGCTATGATAACCGCTTACCACCAGGAGGTAAGGATTGGCAAGCTTTTTTGATTGGTTTATATATTTCTAGTATAAAATTGTATTGAAATTAATATACATCTCTAACATTAAACTAGACGCTTAAAAACTCATTAAAACGAACTCATTTTAATGTAAGTACTTTTTTCACGCTCTACTTTCTTCAATAGAAAAAGCACATGCTCTGTAATTATACTCGTATTATTTTAATACATCGTGCTTATTAAGATTATAATTAATTTTCATTCGCTCGCATATAGCTTTCTGTAATATTTCATAATTACCTTTTTTTGTAATGCAGACTAATACTAACTACTACGAATGCCAAGCATGGCTGAGCCGTAATAACAATTTTTATGAAATTTTGTAAGGAGAAAGCTTGATACCTGGAAAACGAACTATGGAACTTAAGATGGAATCCAACTCATGGTAACCTTATAACGTGACCTATGTTGACAGACATATAATATTTATTCATTGAATTTGCCTGCACGGATGGCGTTGTGGTTTTAATTGGTCGTCTTACCACAGCTTTTGCGCCGAGTGCTGTGGGTTCGATCCCACACCAAAATTGGTGAGACCCATAAATTGTATTGTGCATATTTTTTATTTCTATGTTGCTGGACATTAGAGATTCCGTCATAATTACTGAATGCTTTGAACTAAACATAAGTTTGGTGTTGCACACCAAACTTATGTTTAGTGTTGCGGTAGTGGGGTGGTGAAGATTAGATCTCCTTCTCCTTAGCCTTTCCCAAATCACTTGGGGTCGGCTTTCTAGTCTAATCGGATTTGACTGGATATCAGTTTTTACACGGAGCGACTACCATCTGACCTCCGCAACCCGAAGGCTAACGATACCCTAAAGCTAGACCAGTGTCAGGATATTAGTTGGCACTGACTTCCCAATAACGACTGCCATAGATGTTCATGGCAGCCGAGAGCGACGGCTTAACGTGCTTTCCGAGACACGGAGCAGGCGATAATTGTCAATCAATACGCACATAAATTCTAAAAGTAATATAGCTTCTGAAAGTCAGAGGTGCGCGGCGTGGGTTCGAACCCGAGACCCTCTGCATTGCAGTCTGTTGGTCTCCCCACTGAGCTATCACTGCTTTGCTGAGGATTAGATATGTTTTAATATTTGGAATATTTTAATTAGTTTTAAAATAATGTAACTAAATGTGTCTCGTCATTTACAATCGCAATCACAAATTTAGTAAATCAGCACTTAAGCCATGTGGCTTAACTTGCCTGCATAATATGTATGCAGGCAAACAGGCACAACTAATATTACTTAAGATGAGAAAGAAATGAGTTAAAGGTTATAATACCGCAGCAACCGCGCGGTGTCATATATCATGTATTCGCTGCTGCTTATCATTTTATCAGCACACCACATTACAACTTGTATGACGAATCGTCACAGCCATCGATATTCGAAAGAATTTTTATATTCATTTTTTCAATTTTAATATTTATCTTTGTTTCTTATGTCATATTATTAATGTAACGTTTAAAATGTAATGCATGCTGAATTCACCTGTAATTAGTTATACAATTGGTTAGACTCAAAATGTAATAATACATACACATAAGATTTCTCTTATGTGTAGGTATGTGTTATTGTAGTAACTGTTGGCGAATCTTATTTAATAGCCTATATTTCTGAAGGGGTAGGCAAAAATGTATTACACTCAAATAGCGCCTGCTATCTACATAATTATATATTAATACGTGAAGCAAAAACTTCGTACCCCTTTTTACGAAAATTGCGCGGACGGAGGAGTATGAAATTTGGCACAGCTAAAGTTTATATCGAGAAGGAGAGGCGAATCCTAATATTTTTATAAAATATGCATTAGAAATACATTAAATTATTGAGAAAACACTTCACGCACACAACCATGCATTTGACACACGCAGTCGAATCGCGTTCGTAGTATTTCGGCATGGTTAGGTTGATATCGTACAATTCTTTGTAACTATGGTTACATACCATAAGTATCTATTGCAATTTCGCGGTATAATATAATAACGATCAAACTTAAAATTTAAATCAATTATGGTCGAATTTCGACCACTTGGCGACCGCTAGTAATTTTAGATCCCCACGTAACAGGGAGCGCGCGTATCGCCACCTACCGGACATAGCTTCAGACTCTATGCTGTTACTGCAAATTTCTTGTCGAAAAAATTTTTATACTGCTATTGAGTATTTGCTAATAGACAAACCATTATTGGTACAAATTATGTGGCTCCATAAATGAACTCAGGATCTTATAGACTAACTGACCCCCGCTACTTTCGCTGCGTCAGATCAGAGAATTTTCCCCGTTTTCGCAACATTTTTCATTGATGCTCCGCTCTTATTGATCGTAGCGTGGTTTTATTAGCTCATAGTCTTCTTCGATAAATGGGCTATCAAATGCTAAAATATTATTCAATTCGAACTAGTAGTTCCTGAGATTAGCGCGTTCAACCAAACAAACAAACTCTTTAGCTTTATAATATTAGTGTAGGTAATAAATGTCCGTCCAAAATCACTCGAATCCCTTGCTAAACATGGCATTCTATTATTTTTAATAACAACTTAGCAAAGGGGCCGGTGACCACTTAATGTGCGTCAGTAATACAAGTTTATTTAATTTTTTGTCATTATTTCTGCGTACTCATAAATATAAACAATTATGTACAAGTGTTATACTCCGGTAAGAATAAACATTATTATTATTATTCTAAATTTATCTATACGATTCATCGAACAATATTTCTATTTGATAAATTAAAAATATTTTCGAAACACGCACTCCACGTTTAAAGGCAGCCTGGCTTAGATAACACCTCCCCTCGAGGGAGGTGCGATGGTCACGTTCAAGTTAATAAGATTACAGAAAGATATTGGCTAAGACTTTCCATGCTATTATTTATGCCTCAGGCACACGAGCGAATATATTCTTGAATTTTCAATTAACATACATAGATACATCTACAATAAAGTAGCAAAATATTGTGATATAAAAGAGTGCTCAGTAAAAGAGGCAAAAATAAGGTTATCGAAATAGCTCAATACAGTGACATAATTATGAGAGCACTGAAAATCTTCTTTTGCACTTTAGTTAAACACTATATAATATATAAATAATACATACATACATAGTAATAATAAAGCCTTTTTTCGGACAACAGATATACAATTATGTTTCTTATACTACTGCACTGATATAATATATGTATTTTACACAATTAAAATTATTCGCGTATTTGGTGTTTCTTTGCTTTCTGTAAGTCCGTTTGCCAGTTGGCAAAGGCCTCCTCCAACCTACTCCATTCTAATCTCTCTCTGGCTACTCTACTCCATGTTACGCCTGCAACCTGCCTGATATCATCGTCCCATATTTTTTATTGTCTGCCCCTTTTCCTTTTACCTTCCCTTGGGTACCAATGTGTAATTATTTTGCTCCATTTGTCCTCTGACCATGTGTCCCGACCACTTCGATTTTAGCCTTTTTATTTTTAGGGTTACGTCCTGTATTTTGGTCTTCTTCCTAATATTAATGTTTCTTATTCTATCCCCTCATTACTCCTATCATGCTTCTCTCCATTGCTCGTTGGCAAATAACAATTCTATTACTTGTGTTTTTTGTTGTGGCCCATGTTTGGCTTCCATACATTAAGATTGATAGAATGCAAACATTGAATAAGTCTTTCATTACTTCCCTTAGAATACATATATAAGTATTAAATATATAATATACATTCATATATATATATTATGTCGGAGAAGTATAATTGTTCTCTATGGCAACGTCATTAGTGGTTGCAAGTTTAGTGGGCGTCATCTGGGTAATATGCGAGCATAAAACACAACAATGCCGGTTTTACACTATTTTTATTTAGAATAAACAATATTTTCACTTCACAATAATGTCGAATGAAAAATAACAGTTAAGACCGAGCAGTGGGTTCAGGGCACTGATCTTACTTCTTTTTACACAACTCACAACTCAACGTTCCGACTCGATCAGTCGCTATCGCTCAAATGTGTCTACATATATATATATAAATATTCATAATTACACATAGACCACCCGCGGTTATCGTAAATTATATTTCGCTTTCTATTTTCCCCGTAAATGTATAATAAATAAGTGTTAAATGTTAGTTAAGTAGTATAAAATTATCTCATAAATGTTAACTTTAAAAGATGTCCACCGAGCAATGTACCTAAACGTAAATTGTAATCGTCACGGTACCCACAGGACAGGCTTGCCTAGTGTGGGGCCAATGGATAAGACATTGTAACATTTTTGGTAATATTTATTTTTTATTATTTTATTATTCATAATTTTATCTGCTAAACATACATAGCTTCACGCCTGTTTTCCAGAAAGTAAATACAGGCTACAAAGTGTCGTTTGCTAAGATCATAACATAATTATCTCTTTTGCTTTACTTGCTCTAAGCTGGTGCAAGTAGGTTAAGAAAACACAGAAACCTGGAGTGTGATGGTTCGCGCTCCAGGTTTCTGGGTTTCCTTAACCTACTTACCAGATGTTTTCTAGTCAGAGCACGTTCATCTAGGCAACGTCTACGGTAAAGGCTTACCATCAGGCACGGGATAAGCTTGTTTACCAACTTGACTCTTTAAACGGTATTTCCGGACCAAAACGACCTTCAACACTTCAAGAAAAGAGCGTACTCCCTTTTAAAAGGCCGGCAACGCACTTGTGACTCCTCTGGTGTTGCAGGTGTCCATGGGTGGCGGTGATCGCTTACCATCAGGCGATCCGTCTGCTAGTTTGCCCCCTAATCCATAAAAAAAAAACTGTAATATACATAATATATTTATTGTATATGTAATGTAAGTATTATGTATCTAATAAACATTATTTATTTCATAACAACAAGATGTGTTGCTTTTCTTACTCAGCTCCATTTTCGTTTCTCCTACTTACAGTTTCGATCATAATCGTATTAACTAATAATAATTAAAATTAAGAGGCGGTTTTATCTTACGGTTATATCTGCCACAAATCCTATCCTTTTTCCTCATTGAGACGTTAATATAAGGTTATTATAGGGGGAAAATGAACGCGATTATTTACGTTTAGTTATACTTAGAAGTATTATTACAAGGCATTGTATCAGATATATACACTTAATAATCTGAATATTATAAAAAATAAAACGTATTGTTTCTTAAACATCACAATGGTCATAGTATACTCATAGAATAGTAACTGTTACTACATATAGAGCGACACTTATTCACGTAGCAGTACGACTGGCAGTACTCATTTGATTATCAACCCGCGCACGAACATATAGCGTTATTTTTGTCCCGCTCAATGCGCTCAACCCAACGATGATTAACCCAGTGGTTCTATAATAGTAGTAGGCGCTTTCGTAATGAAGTTTCGAGGATGTGCTATAATATGGTATTACTTACAATAACAAAATATATGTATTTATTGACTTTCGTGGAAACTCTGCGTTATGTTTACGTCTGGTGTTGAATAAAAGTGAGACGGAGTTTAATTATTTTACACAATTTTACACATAAAAGTTATGTTTACAATCTTAAACTTATTGTGTGATTTTTATTGTTATCATATAATATAACCAAACAGAATATTTGATTATAGGCAGACGCCTAAGTTGCTACAGTTTAGGCCCTGGGCTCTAACGTTTAGCCAAGAGATTAATACGTACTATATCTGACCGATTAAGCGCTAATTGATGCCTAAACATAACTAAAGCCAAAATGTGTAAATTTATACATGAGCGCTACTTTATGTTACAAAACAACGAGATAACTCTGTAATTAATTAATTATTTTATTTTTATTTATTAATTGTTCATATCATTCATAATAAAAATGAAATAAATAGGCACAATTTTGTGTAAAAAGCTTAGTATCTTACCAAAAATACATCGATGAATATATGTTTATTATCTTATTTATATTATATTATGTATACCTAGCTTATAATATCGTTTTAAGATATCCTGTAAAGCCATTATAAATGTGTTTATAATATATAAATTAAAATTAAAATAAATAAATGTTACTGTCTCAACGGAAAATTATACCAAACTTTATACACGCTTATTATTTCTGTATCTAAGGCGTAACGTCAATAAGCAAAATTGAATTTTCAATTCGATGACAGCAACAAGATTGCATTACTTCGACGCTCACGTTATCGATGCATTGCCTCTAAGACGCACTCATACGTACCACATGGCAGCGCACTGCATGCTGACGGAAGCGTACTTCGAATAATGACGTTAGATCAAAATCTGTCTTTGGTAGTAGATATTAAATGTATATAAACGACCAGACGCATTTGGGGACAGCCCAGGATTGTAGTATTCTCTAAATTTCCCTAGTCTAGTTCGCACTTGAAGAATATGATGACAAAAAGAATCGATTAACCTTAGTGAGACTAAATATCAGTTTAATTTGTTTATATAATCTTCATTTCGAATATGTAATGGTAAGTTTTTGTTTTTATTATTTGTTGAGCATTATATCGTGTAAAATTATAAAATTGTACATAACTACACGTATTTTACTTTAATAAAAGTATTGTTATTCTGATCGTTGTGAATCAATGCATTCTATTTTCTCGTGATAAGTGAAAAAGAATAGATGTTATAGATTAATGCTGGTTACCGCTTGTAAAACATACGCTTAGTATTCAATATATCTATTAGTTAAAAAATGCTGTGATGTATATTGTGTAAAAACATCTTAATATTGTCATTACATCTTGACAGCGAATGGTCGTTCGGCAATGGTACGT
Organism: Catocala sponsa; assembly: GCA_963564715.1. Classification (NCBI taxonomy): domain Eukaryota; kingdom Metazoa; phylum Arthropoda; class Insecta; order Lepidoptera; family Erebidae; genus Catocala; species Catocala sponsa. The sequence goes on along the minus strand of OY751333.1, from coordinate 25,662,512 downwards.
GCGAGTCACGGCTATCAGTTCTCCCTGTTCCCTCAAGCAATCAAACTCTTCTTGGTGTCTCTCAGTAAGTACATGCTTCGACAATTTATGAGCAAATCGTGGCAGTCTTACTCGACAAGTTTATAAGTGGATTGTGGTAAGCAATTATCTAGCCAAACGCTTTTAATTACGTAATTAAATTTGTTGTTTGTTTACCTAATTCCAATTATGAGAAGTTTTGGTGATGATTGGAGGAAATAGTCAATTATATCTATTATATTTTTCTTCCACTGAAGTAACGTCAGTGTATTATGGCCATTAGTTTATTAATTGCCAGATAGTCATCTAGCAGTCAAAAAACTATAAGTTTCCTTAAACTTCAACGTCATCTTACCACTGCCAGTATACCAAATTATGTAGGTAACATTCCCACAAGAGACAAGCATTCTTATAATTCACAAAAGTTGTTCCATGTCAAGTTTGTGTTCTTTGTTTGAATATTTGCAAAGTCTACAACGAAAACCATAATTCTTCAGAAGTTATAATTAATATGAAAAACAAAAAGATTTTCTCTATGGTCGGCGACGCGTATTGCAAGCTTCTTAAGCTACGGCAACCGCTTATCAATAAGTAAGTTGTAAGTTTTGTTTCATTTTATAAAAGTAATAAAATTATCAAGACATCGGGCCGCTGTTTTTAAAAACTTGTACACATACTCGTATTATACTTTGTAAACGGTAGCCTATATCAGGAAAATTTTAAAGCCGTGTTATGATAACTATTCCACTTTTGGGCATGGCCTCCTCACAGTGTGGTAAGGGTTAGGCCATAGTCCACTATACATTACGATTTGTTGTAAAACCAAAATTTAGTACTCCGAGATATTCAGGCTTTGGTTTTGTTTGTTATGTGGTTGTTGTTGTATTCGATGTTATCGCATCGTAAGGAAACCTGAATATATCACTTCACATTCTTCACCGATAAAGCGAGCGATATAAATATAAAACTGAATTGAGAGAATTAGACATCGATATTTCTATTTTCAGACATACTAAGTCAACTTTCTTTTGTATTATATTATTGTTAAGAACACTGATTTCCGTCGGTTTATTTATAAAGTTTTCTTGTTACTTATTGCTGTAAGGAAAGAAGTTTTATAGAGATAATTCTGTTATTGAAATTGTACTACTTTATACGGCGTTTATTGTAGACTAGCTTTAGCCCGCGGCTTCGCTCGCATTAATTTAGAATTTGATAATCAATTCGGGTTGTACTCTACTTCGTCATCATCATCATCAGGCTATAATAGTCCACTGCTGGACATAACCCTCCCCCAAAAAGCGCCATAGCGCCCTGTCTCTGTACTCTGCTTGTAATAATATAATTCAATCATGATTCGAAAGACACGTGGCGCCATCTATTATCATAACAACGTTATTGTTGTTTTCCTCGGGAACAGTAATTTTTTCGGGATAAAAGGTAGCCTATGTCCGTTTCTGTACACCTGACAACGTATATGCAAAATTTCAGAATGATCGGTTTAGTGGTTTAGGCATGAAAAGGTAACAAACAAACAAACTCATTTTCGCTTTTATAATATTAGTTAGTTAGGATTAGGATTATCTTGTTTCTATTTTTGAGCATACTTAATACCTATTTCTTACGGTTCCCTATTTATTCGCATAAAATTATATGCCATAATTTAACATAACATAATTTAACATAGAGCAGCGATAGCTCAGTGGGGAGACCAACAGACTACAATGCAGAGGGTCTCGGGTTTGAACCCACGTCGCGCACCTCTGACTTTCGGAAGTTATATGACTTTTCGAAATTATGTGCATATTGATTGACAATTATCGCCTGCTCCGTGCCTCGGAAAGCACGTTAAGCCGTTGCTCCCGGCTGCCATGAACATCTATGGCAGTCATTATTGGGAGAGTGTCGACACAAAAGATCCCACTGAGTCGAAGTGTCGCCGGTCTGCACTGATTGGCCCCCACATAAGATAAGATAAGATGACATGGCATACTTTTACTTCTAATAATAGATACGCATAATATTCATTTGGCATAACTGTTTAGGCACAATGTTTTTTAACATACTATAACCATAATAATTGTTAAGCTTACAATTCTAAGGCATAAATTTGAAGTTTTGTAAATTTTATGTTTGCATTTAATAAAATACTTTCATATATAAAATAAACATGTTGGTGGCTTAGGTTTATGCAAATCAAAATTAGGGCAAAAAGCATTTGCCTAAATGATATTTATAGGTATGTGTATAAGTACCTATGCAAAAAACAATTATGTCAAAATATTATTATGACAAAAAAAAGATGCCTAATTCGTAATGCCAAATTAAATTGGGACAAAAATTATTTGTCAAAACAAAAGGTTTTGACTGAGTAGTAGAGCCTCGCTGATTTCAGCATGAATGGGCCGGCTCGACCGGGGAAGGACTACCCTCTCACAGAATATCGACGTGGAATAGCAGTAGTCCTACTGTTGTTGTTCGTTCGGTGAGTGAGAGTACCGGAGGTCCAATCACCCCCTTTCCCCCATCCCGCTCCCTTTCCTTCCCACGTCCTTTCCTAAAGGGTGGGCAACGCGCAAGTGATGCCTCTGGTGTTGCAGGCGTCCATAGGCCACGGTGACCACTTACCATCAGGTATGCTTGTTTGCCACCTTAGTAGTATAAAAACAAAAAAAAGCACGTGTTTAGTCGGTAGAGGTGTATCACATGCACATTTCTATGGTTTTAGAACCTACGTAATAGGGGTCAATTACCGTGTACCGGGTACAGTTGCAGATACCGTGCTGCTACTTCGAATTTCTTGACCCTATAGCACTGCCCAACTCGGTAATCGAATCCAAGACCTACTCTACGCGAACAGAGACAGTCGTATCTATATTTATTTATTTAATTCATCGAATCTGAAGCCTATCACAGTCTTACTATGCTATTTTTTCTTAAAATGGTGAACCGCTGGATCCCAAGCCTACGGTACATTCCAAGTGAAATCACGATGCTTTTTATCCTTGGACATCGAACCCGTAATTTCACGATCGGTAATTATGCAAGCTGCCGTGCTTTAACAACTCAACCAACGAGACAGACATTTATAGTAAGTGCCAAAAATACACTAAGCTTCTATTATTCTTTAAGTAAAACTAACCCGAGATAACTGCCAGCTTTTCTTTTAAACTAATCTCCAATCCCTACCCAAAAATCACTTCGTCTTGACTTAAATAAAGCTAATCCATCAAATAAAACCGACTAAACCTTTCAGCTTTGCAATTATTGCATTCCAAGAACGTTTGAAAACCATTACGAGCTCACTCGCGCAAATAATTACTTTAAAAAATTCCCTCACTCTATTTTGTTAAAAGCCTTTTCGAATAGCGCTCTAGTTACTGGCGCGAATGTGCTTGTCTGTTATACTGGCGCACCGGTAAGAACCGTACCGGGATTGGAAAAATAAAGGTCTTATTGGAAGCTCAATGAGGTAGGATACTCGGTTTTAGAATAGCTTTGCACGTTTCAGGGATTCCATTTAGAATTTAAAGGTAGATGCGTTACTACTGTCTTTCATACAAGTTTGTCAGAATAGCTTATCATGTATATGTCATAGAAACTAATAAAAATAGAACTAGTTCATAAGAATAGGACTAGACCTTAGTACCAATAATATTAAGACTACATGCAATGTAATTACCTTTTAATATTAACTTATTACGTTTATATAAATATCATTCTTTAAATGCAGTTGGAAAATTGATTAGATACATAAATAGAAATAGTACTATAATAGTATTGTATAAGGTGTTGTAGAATTTACTGTTTTATACAACCGTAGTTAGCTTAAATACTTGTTTGTGTAATTTAGTAATACATAAAAAAAATATATATCTTAAATATTTTTCTTATGCCCCGTGAGGTGAAGTGTGTGTGTAAGAGTGTACAGTAAGCTTCTTTACTTTAGAATATGACTGTACTAGGTATGCTCTAGTTTGTAAATCTATACATATTTTTAAAAGAATACTTGAGGCGTGATCTACAATCGATATCGAAGCCAAAAATATAGTTTTTAGAATTTTTGTCTGTTTGTCTGTATGTATGTCCGGGCTAAACTCAAAAAGTACTGCATGGATTTACTTCAAATTTTGCATGAATATTACTAACAGGTCGGGTCAACATATAGACTACATATTATCACGCTATCACCTACGGGGGAGGAGCTATGAATCTTTATTTTTCTTACGCATTCTGTGAGAGCGTGTAATCTAACGGCGCATATTTAAATGTTGTTTTTGAGTAAGCCATGCTATTATCTAGCTTTACACTATAAAAACTACGCCATTTAAGTAACTTGGGCAGAGAATTAAATAATAAGAACGGAAAACGGGCTAAGAACAAGAATTTATTTACTATCGGTTCCGTACTACATAGTACCATCGGCCAAGAAAGTGGTCTACCAATTTTGACAAAAGTTTCTGTGTGATCTAACTATCGCTAAGGTTGACACATGTTGACACATGGCATGACGTGAATATAATCCTATCCTAACTAATATTATAAAAGCTAAAATGAGTTTGTTTGTTACCTTTTCACGCCTAAACCACTGAACCGATCATCCTGAAATTTTGCATATAGGTTGACAGGTGTACAGAAACGGACATAAGCTACCTTTCATCCCGAACAAAAGTACTGTTCCCGAGAAAAACAATAACAACGTTTTTATGATAATAGATGGCGCCACGTGTCTTTCGAATCATGATTAAATTATATTATTACAAGCAGAGTACGACCCGAATTGACTGTCAAATTCTAAATTAACGCGAGCGAAGCCGCGGGCAAAAGCTAGTATCAAATAATATGCTTAGTTTGTAGTTTAAGCCAATGCGCATTGTATTTTATAATTAATTCAATGCAATATACGGCTTTCTATAGAGGTGGTTGTCTATTTATTAATATCCAAAAATCCCCAACATTACATGTCAAATGATTTGTGACAATGATTTGTTACTATAAACTGTAAAAAAAACAGTTAATAAGAGTCAGTCGCACGTAATCGTTCTTTTTTCAAAGACATTTTCAGCACTAGCAATGATTCCTGTGTTGCAGTAGACCTTATAAACATTCATACAAAAGACTCAAAGAACACCTGGACTCAGAAGAACTATTTGTCGACCACACAAATTTTTGTCCCGTGCGTATATTGAACCCACAAAACGAGACGTAGTAGAAGTGGAATGGTGACGACCTAAACAGTGACTTAGGTAGGTAGAATAGGTACTATGATAGAATGTACGGGAGTGACGTCACCCATGCATTCTATCATAGTATTCTCTAATCATGATGGTAACGGTGGAATGATAATACCACGATATAAGAATACTATGACATAACAATGATGTCAAATTGATCAGTCACTACGATCTCTTGTTAGGCTCCAAGACTGTAAAATAACAGTAGCTATCCTACTGATGAATTATTATGATAAGGAATTAAATATAATGACCACCAAAAATACTATATGTGCAGCAAAATATGCTTACTAAAATATATCGTAACGAGCACCTATAGGCCTCAAATCACTGCATTCCGTCTCGTAAGGGTTAGGTTCCTTCCACTCCATCTACTTAGTTTGATCTCTTTAAATATATTTTGGTGTACAATTAGTATTTTTGGTAAGCATATTTTGCTGTGCAATTAGTATTTTTTTGCTGTGCAATTAGTATTTTTTTTCTGTGCAGTTATATACTACCCTTATGATAATATGTCTTAGTGATATAACATAACTTGCCATAATAATAACTACGATAGAATGGTATTGATACATTTTAAGGCAATCACAGATGATAATTAGATAATGTTCACCTATATACAGATAATGTTCACAAAGTATTCTGACACGGTGAACTGAACAAAAACATCGATAAAAAAGAGGCGTTGCTATGTTTTTTTTTTGTTTCTGTTAGTACCAGTAATCCACCGCTCATGGACTTTATGACTTAAACATATAGTCTATTAGCGCCGACACAGAAGCATTTTCAAGAAAATACAACTAGGTTGCCTACCGTAAACCCTGTGGTGAACGAGCAAACTTACTGCCTGATAGTGAGTCATTATCGTAGGCTTACGTAAATGAAACGGACAAACGGGGTAGGTGACGGAAAGCAAAGAAGGGATTGGTGGTTTCCGGCACTCTCACTAACCGAACAAAACGCAACGGTACATAAAAGTATACTCCTACTTTACGATGATATTTTGAGAGCCATATATAAAGGGTATTATCCTAATGGAAAACGTATTAAACTTACGATTGAGGCGTTTTGGGTTTGAATCCCATCTTGAGAGACATATCCAAGCGGCAGCAGCCTAATGTAAAAGGCCTTAGACTAGTGATCAAGAGGTCTTGGGTATGAACTTCTAGCTTAACTAGAGGGGTTAACAAGAATTCTAGTAATTTGCACCTCAAATTTGTAAGTATATTTTAAACCTTTTTTTTACGGGGAATGCATTGACGCATACCCCTCCGCGGGGGCGGGCGGTTATGTCGGACTCACCGAGGGAAAAGAGAAAGATGGAATAAGAAATAATGCACCTCCCGGAATACCGACTAAACCTACCACGGTGTTCCTCGACAAAACCGCTATCGACGGGGCCGCGCGAATCACATGCACATGCGGTCGCGACCCCGTTAAGTTTAAGGTTATTAAGTATTTTTTTAAACCTAAATTAAAGACAGTTAATTTATTATTACTATACATTTGTTTAAACAAATTGAAGGATTAAAAACGTACGCAAGACCATAGGTACTATTTGAGTACAAAGATTGAAGTTTTAACTCAGTCACGTAATGCTTGTTCATCATAGTAATAAAATGTGAAACGTGTGGACATAAACTTTGTCAACAAAGTATTTTTGAAAGGATTTTGTTGCAAAACAGTTTTCACGATGGATATAATGGAAGTAGACTGACTGTCTATGGTTACATAAGACAGGAATTGTTGACCATGTTTGGAACATATAATTTAAAAGTGTTTGCCAACAATACGCTAAGAAGAAAAAGAAAGGTAAAATAATAATAACTAGCGATCGCCTAGTGCTCGAAATTCGACCAAATGATATATATTATGTCATGTCATTATACTCGTATATTGATATATGTAACCATAGTTACGCGCTTTGACTGCGTGTGTCAAATGCATGGTTGTGTGCGTGTAGTGTTTTTTCATTAATTTAATGTATTTTATATAAATATTAGCATTCGTCACTTCTTCTCTGTATAAACTATAAGTGTACGCAATTTCATACTCCTCCGTCCGCCCAATTTTCGTAAAAAGGGATCCAAAGTTTTCTCTTCACGTATTAATATAATAATAATAAAATTTATTTATTTCTCGCCACATTACATTTCATGAGCTTAGTCTATGGGTACAAATATAAAAGTTAGGAATGTGGGAAACTGTGGGAAACTGTCAAGCACTGTCATGTTATGTTTGTATATTTTAATGTATTGCAATAATTTGTAACAAATACTAAAAAAATAACAATAAAAAGTGTAAAATTAAACAAAACATGCAAATGTATGTATGTTTGGCGTGTGTGATTGCGTGTATATATCTGTGTGTTATGTCTGTTTTTGAAGTGAAAACTTCTTTAGCGGCGTTGTGCACTTTTTGTGATGGATAAAAAATGTCAAACTCGCGTCAGGACACGTGACCTGATCGAAAATTCGTAAGACGGAGGGAGAATTGTCATGTTTGTGTACGATAGCGCAATAAATGAATATTGTATTTTACCACATAAATGATAGTACTTTTAATTCGTGCAAAATTATTCCCTAACCATTCCAAAATATCAAAAATGCACAACGTTAATATTCAATTTTTTCACTTCTGCCGGCACTCCCGGAGTGCAATCCGTTGATTTTTTTATAAGACTTTCTTTGTCACTGTATAAGAGTTTTACGAAAAAGTCCACCTTACACCTATTTTGATTCATAACATCACGCAACCACTTAACCAAAATGCATTTCATATTCAAAACTTGTATTCTATCCTTACCTTACACGAACAACTAAATAAGCCTCAAGGAATCTTCTAACACATATGTATAGCGAACATAACGTATTAGGGAATAAGCCCGGGGTCCGGTAATAGCAGGCAGTGAACCGGACATGAACAAGGAATACGGAAATTTTAAGAGCCATAGGATACTAAGAGCCTTACATACATACGTACGGATGGCGAAGCGGCTTAAATAGTCGACTTGCCTCTGCTACTACGACGATTGTCGTGGGTTAGAATCCCACACGGGATAAATGTGTGATCCACAATTGATTGTTTCGCATCTAGGTGATCTTTGTGTCCGTTTAATTTTCTTATTCTTTCTTTTAAAAACGCCCACAAAAAGAACTCTAGAAACATTTCAATCAACATACACAAAGATCAGACAGGGTCGGAATAACTATTAATGGACGCCAATTGTTGCTCCGTGTGGGTATCGAACCCACTATACTCGGCGTAGTTTTAAAGGCAAAGCACCCCTTAGACAACTACGCCTTTTGTACTTATATGTAAGGTCCCCAAGGTTACAGGAGTTATGCTTCGTGCGACATAATGTGTTTTTAAAAAGAAAAATCTATTAAAATCTCTCGCCTATTCCTCCCTAAGAAAAAGACAGAGATGTATGTGTATCATTCGCGCAAGAATATTCTTGGTACCCATTGGATTTTAACTCTTCCGTAGGGGGTGGGTCGGATGCTAGTTCCTGATACTCTATAAAGGGGGGTCAAAATTTCATTCTTTTTTGCGTAGTATTCACTATTTTTGAGATATTGTTAATATTCTAAAATAATTCAATAATGAAAAGCGTGGAAGCGTGACGATGACGCGAGTTCTATGATTTTTGTTCACCCAAGAAGTGCTCAAGGCGCCTAAAGAAGTTTTCACTTCAAAAAAATCCAATAATGTTTCCAGATCAAAGCTTTACAGTTTTATAATATAAAGATATACTTAGCAAGAAATACAAGGTTTCCGTAATGTCTAAAGGTACGGAAATGAGTTCAGTAAGTCACTACAGTAAGGAGAACTTAATGACACAGACGACACCAAACTCTACTAAGTTCAATATCAAGCATCGCACTTTTGATCTCGAGTTAATTGGTCGGGTATTAAAATGTCCATTCAAGTAATAACGACCTATTAGACTAATTGACATTTTCAATCACCGGAAGACGGCTAGTCTGTAAATTACTTCCTGAGAAAGTCTTTGGTCCAGAAAGGTTAAGTGTCCTTGAGTCTTACTGTGAAACTCAAACGTAGTAATGTGATGTTTTTTACCTCAACTAGATTTTCCCACGACTTCGCTCGCATTAATAAAGATGCCATCGATTAATTTCTATCCCTTGAGAACAGTATTTTTCTAGATGAAACCATACCCTATTTCCTTTTCTGTAGCCCTAACTCGTACAGTGTAACAGACAAACAAACTCACATTCACATTTATAATATTAGGATTAAATTTACGGTGATATAACGCCAGCGTAAGAATATATGTACCTACACAACCTACAAAAAAGCTTACACAAAATTAAAAATTTATGACTGGAAATATGGTTCACTTTTTACTTTACCTTGATGTTGCATTTCGTGAAAATATGGTGAAATTTAGAAACATATTCACTATTACATGTAACACTATGAGCTTCTGATACATTATGTGCCTATATTTAACTGTCTCCATGGTACAGCAGTAGTGAATGCGACTGCTGTGCATGAGGTCTCGGGTTCGAATCCCGGGTCGGGCCAACAAAAAGTTATTGGGTTTTTCAGTTAAGAAATCTTAATAGCAGCCCGGAGTTAGGAAGTTGGCGGTGTAAGACACCACGGGGGACTGCACACACCGCCAACTTCCTAACTCCGGAAAGCACGTAAAGGCGTTGGTCCTGCGCCTGATCTTTCTCTAGTTGTGTCGTATTACCGTCCTATCGGATCATGAGAATTAGGGAACAGAGAGTGTACTTTTGTTTACGCACACACTTGTGCACTATAATATATCCTGCGTGGTCGGCCAGTCTCCGTTAAAACTGGCCGCCGTGGCCGAAATCGGTCGAAAAGAAAACGCGTTTTCTTTTACATTTTCGCGCGTTAAGTCGTATCAAGACATGAAAATAAAATCAACAAAAAGTGAGGATTGGTCCACTTATAAAGCAAATATCCTAAATAAAAGCACGCAGTAAACATCTTCATTCATTGAAATTAAACTACTATATACGGATTTAATCGCGTTGTTTATTTGACACTTTATTACATAATTTAGAAATACTTACACTACTAATTATATATCTACGAAAATTCGGTGAAAGTGTAAACATAAATATAAATAGTTTTAATAGTTTCAATAATTTAATTAGCTTAAAATTAGTAAAGTTTAATAGTAATAGTAGTGTAACAGTTTCTAAATTATGTAATAAAGTGTCAAATAAACAACGCGATAAAATCCGTATATTGTAGTTTAATTTCAATGAATAACATTCGCGTAAACAGAAGACAATATTATTTTCATTTAAAGCAACAAGTCATCGTAACAGGTACCTTCAAACTCCTGAGCGTATAACCTTAACCCAGAAGCCTACACTAGAACACTGTCATGTTCAATAGACGAGCGCTTTCAAAAGCAAACAGCCTTTTTTCTTTGATAGCATGAATTCATTATTCGCAGGCACCCGACTTCACACAGCACATAAGAACCCGGCGCAGATGGGAAATGGAACATTCATTTGCGCGCATGCGTGGCAACTGACTGAATTATTACCCACTTCCATCAAACTAAGTGTTCTCAACAAAAATGGTTGTTTAAAGTGCTCGTGCCACTTGTTTTTGCTCATGTTGAGTGCTTGTTACTCTTGAAAAGATGCACAGCATTCGTAAAATGCACGAAAATATAGTTTGGTTGAATTAAACTTGGAGTATTCTACTTTATGGCAAAGTTGTGTTAGTGGTCATCGCTCTACTCCCTCGTGCCGGTTTGATCCCCATACGTGTTATGATTTCTTATTTTTGTTAATAATTCTGTTCGGGAGTTTTTATTTATTAAATTGGCAACACAGCCAACTATCACTTTTAAATAGTGGGGTTATTGTGGAGGGAAAAAATAACTCGTTCTCTCGGCGAAAGATCGCTTAGCAGAAGGAACTAGCATTCAACTGAGTAAGAAGTTCTCAATAGTCCGTGTAATTGCTGTGAGTTTGGTAATATAGTCACATAATATTTTAGACGATTGAGTTTCATTATATTTCAGAAGTGGGATGAGTAAGTACACGCAAACATTTTCGATAATTATCTTTTTGTAATGGCGTTATTTCTTTTTTGTTTTTAAAAGTTTTATTAGTAGATACTTATTTCGATTGTTTAACTGTGAACAAACTGATAAGTATAATACTTTAGTATAACCTATTGTCATTTTCCATCATAATGTGTCGACTTTTACAGTACACTTTACAATACACTACACAAATGTAATAAACTACCCACATAATTACACACAATGACATTATACGCGATTCCCATAGGAATCATCACAACTTGGTGTATTTTCGAGTGTTAAAACTGAACGGTTACCTTGAAATACACTTAGTAACTCTTTAACTGGAGTGATGTTGGGGAATACCCTCAGTGTATCCTACATATTCAGCTAATGAGTAAGGTTTACTTTCTGGAGGCAACCATGCCGACAAACCAGAGCTCCGCCTGCCTATTGGTTGAAAACTCCACACGCACTAGTGTAAATAATTTATTTCATTTCATATTAATATGTACCTACATTATAATTCTTTAGTAAATAATTGAAATATGCATTGTAAATTAGCAGCGCTTAGATGATAAAATGATATAACCTATGATTTTTTTTTGAAACATTAGCATTTACATTGGATCTGGAGAATACTTGGTCAGGGTACTCCCTGATAGTGTTTTTTTTTTAGTTTTAAGAGTGCATTGTGCTCTTGCGTGAAATACTTGGACTAGGCTACTCTTCGTCAGTGTTTTTGCTGGAGCATAGTGCCGTTGTTTGCTTAGGTATAACGCTTACGCTTACCTAGTCTTAGTGATTATACAGTGATATACTCTTCAGCAGTCTTTGGCTGGGATGCAGTGTTATTACGTAGATTGACGAGTAAAATACTTGCAATAGCTTTTGTAGTATTGAGGTAATTTCTTTGTTAAACAAGCGCTGCTGGTTTATAAAGCTACTTGACTTGAAGGATGTTGTCACTCGACTTGCAGGCTGTTGCCACTTGACTTGCAGGCTGTTGCCACTTGACTTGCAGGCAGTTGCCACTTGACTTGCAAGCTGTTGCTACTTGACTTGGAGGCTTTGGCCACTTGACTTAGAGGCTATGTGCGCTTCGTGCTACTAAGAGGTTATGTATGCCTCGTGTGCTGCTAAGAGATTGTGTGCCTCGTTTGCTACTAAGAGGTTATGTGTGCCTCGTGTGCTACTAAGAGAGGTTATGTGTGCCTAGTTTGCTACTAAGAGAGAGGTTATGTGTGCCTCGTTTGCTACTAAGAGGTTATGTGTGCCTCGTTTGCTACTAAGAGGTTATGTGTGCCTCGTTTCCTACTAATAGGTTATGTGTACCTCGTTTGCTACTAAGAGGTTATGTGTGCCTCGTACTACTTAGACGTTATGTGTGCCTCGTGCTAATAGGCATGAAAGTGGATGTAGTGACAAGAATAGAAAAATGTTAAGCTGGTTTGGACATGTAGAAAGAATGGACGAGGAAGGATTAAGAAAGTTTATAAGGCTAGTGTGAATAGAACAGTCGCAAGAGGAAAACCTAGGTGAACGTTTCTCGATCAGATCGGAGACGTTCTGGACAAAGGCCAAGTTAAGAGCTCCTTGAACCGACGGGCGTGTATGAGGAATGTGATGAAAGTGAATGAAGCCAGAGAAGTGTGTCAGGATCATAGCAAATGGAAATCCGTAGTCTCTGCTTACCCCTCTAGGAAAACAGGCGTGAATCTATGTATCTGTGCTAATAGGAGAGGTTGTGTGCCTCATGCTAATAGGAGAGGTTATGTGTGCCTCATGCTTTAGCCAAGTATGCTTTGATTAATAAGCCTTTTTATATTTGTGCGCCTTTTTAGCAGAGGTTATGTGTGCCTCATGATTTAGCTCAATGTGCTTAAATTAAAATGAGGTTAGGTTCGCCTCGTACATATGTCATGTATGTGTGTCGACTAGCAAGGATTAGTTGTCTCGTTAGTGAGCCAAGTACATTCAAGTTACATAGTGTACATCATTGAAATGATCAGTGTCATATGTGCGTAGCATAGATAATTTTTTTGAAGTTGAACTATTATAGGATAACCATACTTTATGTAATGGGCCGTGCTACTATGGTTCATTACTGACTTTTACAATGTTTAGTCATCTAGGCATGATAATATTCTATTCAGTCCTAATGATATTATATTTTTAATTTGAGACCATGAAATCGGACGACGCGATGACTCCAGGTCCTGATGGTGACATTTGTCTATAAATATTGTCGCGGACAATTACTATAATTTTGTGCACATTAGATATACCTACTTTAAAGTTTTTTTTTTAATTTTAACTAAAACATAATACTAGATAATGATATATAATATAATATAAATATATAGAAAAGATTTTGGACAAATATGCCTGTTGATAATAAACAAATACGATTTAAAGAAATTATATTACAATGGGATATATAATAATTTGCCGATTCTTAAAGATCATACGTTTTAATTCCATTATACGTTTTTAGATGCATATAGGTATGTTGTTTGTCTTTGAACATGTTTATGTTCTAAGATAGCATGGAAATATATACAAATTTGGTTTGTTTTTCTAATTTGGCATATATCATAATAATGTTAAAGGCATATTAATTAACTTAATTAAAACATAAACCATTATCATTTTGAGTTATATTTCTAATTGTTTTTATAACTGTGCATTCCATTATTGTGTCGCAATAGGTGTCCGACGTGCAGTCATGTTATCTGACCCGTTACGCATACTATAGATGCGCGCGGTTTCACACTTAATTTTATAGTACACATTATAATTATTATATGGTTAATAGTAGATTCAAATTGTAATCTTTCCAATGAAATATCTCCCTAAATTATAGTATGGTCAAAGAGACAAATATTTGGCAATTATTTTGACTTTTGTAGTAGTTCCTGCGTTGCAGCCTATACGTTTTACTAATATTATTTATGTTCATTGTTATTTGGATTATAAATTTTATAATTCGATTATAATTTGCTAATCATTATGATGCCATTTTATTTTGTATAAGAGCATTTATTAACTGTAGCTGCATAATCAAGTCCACTTTTCTTACAAAGGTATCGTTTAAAAATTTGGCACCGTTATTAGAAATGAGTGCATGAGAACGTAATGCTATCGGAGGCAGGCATCAGGCATGACATCGGTAACTTATGTAAACAATAGAGGTAATTAAATTTTACACTAAATCATGTGATTGAATTTGTTTGAAAGAGTTCTTAGAATTTTGGCATAATTTTTTAATGATATTAATAGTCAATGATTTAAAATAAGAATGTATATTGGTTTGGTTTTGGTATAGGTTTTCGAACGATATTAAAAATATTTTTGTAATCTTTTGAATGCATTTAGGTATCGTTCATAAAATAAGATTGATGATATAGGACAGATATAGAGATGTGATATTAAGAGTGAGGTATGGGTATGAGTATTTTATTATGATTGATATGAATGTTAGGAAATGTGAAATACAGATAGAAATATTTGTTTGATATGTCTTGACAGCTATTTGACCCAATCACGATGTTGGATTCGTAAAGACCATATTGGTATTTGGATTTGTTTAAATAATGAACATGTATGTTTTGATTATTATGAATGAGGTTTCATTGTGAGGTTAGAATTGAATTTATGTAGGTACACACAAGTGATAATAAAAGAGTTCTGTTCCTTCAATTTGATCATGGTGCAAACGAAGTTTCTGTAAAAATTGTTAGAGGTCAAAGTAGCATTAAATAAAGACCCATGATTTGGTGAAATGATTTAGTGAAATGATTTGGTGAAATGATTTTATGGTGGCTTGATGAAATGGTTTGATGGAAAGGTTTGATGGAACGGTTTGATGGAACGGTTTGGTGGAACGGTTTGGTGGAACGGTTTGATGGAATGATTTGATGGAATAGTTTGATGGAATGGTTTGATGGAATGGTTCGATGAAGTGGTTTGATGAAGTGTTTTGATGGAACGGTTTGATGAAACGGTTTGGTGAGGCAGTTTGGTGAAACGGTTTGATAAAACGGTTTGATGAAATGATTTGTTGAAATGATTTGTTGAAATGATTTGTTGAAATAATTTGATGGAATGGTTTGATGAAATGGTCTGCTGAAATGGTCTGCTGAAATGGTCTGCTGAAATGGTTTGATGAAATGGTTTGATGAAATGATTTGATGAAATGATTTATTGAAATGATTTGTTGAAATGATTTGTTGAAATGATTTGTTGAAATGATTTGTTGAAATAATTTGATGGAATGGTTTGATGAAATGGTCTGCTGAAATGGTCTGCTGAAATGGTCTGCTGAAATGGTCTGCTGAAATGGTTTGATGAAATGGTTTGATGAAATGATTTGGTGATGGAATGATTTGATGGAATGGTTTGATGAAATGATTTGATGAAATAAATTTGGTGAAATGATTTGGTGAAAAGATTTCAATGGTTTGATGACATTGATATGGTTTGATGACATTGAGATGGTTTGATTACATTGAGATGGTTTGATGACATTGAGATGGTTTTATGACATTGAGATGGTTTGATGACATTGAGATGGTTTGATGACATTGAGATGGTTTGATGACATTGAGATGGTTTGATGACATTGAGATGGTTTGATGACATTGAAATGGTTTGATGACGTTGAAGTGATTTGATGACATTGAAATGATTTGATTGAAGTTATGTGATGACATTGAAGTAGAAGTTTATTCGTATGCATATGAGACATAATTACAGAGGATGTTACAAAGGTTAAAGGTACATCATACCTCGCCTTTAGTAGGCGTACGCAGCGATAGCTCAGTGGGCAGACCAACACACTGCAATGCAGAGGGTCTCGGGTTCGGGCCCACGTCGCGCACCTCTGACTTTCGGAATTTATATGACTTTTCGAAGTTATGTGCGTATTGATTAACAATTATCGCCTGCTCCGTGCCTCGGAGAGCACGTTAAGCCGTCGGTCCCGGCTGCCATGAACATCTATGGCAGTCGTTATTGGGAGAGTGTCAACACAAACGATCCCACTGGGTCGAAGTGTCGCCGGTCTGCACTGACTGGCCCCCACATAAGATAAGATAAGATAGTAGGCGTACAGTCATGATTTGAACAAAAGAGTGGCCATGAGTTTTTTGCCCGTTCTTCTCATGAGCCCTACACCCTTGCCTTGCTGAACGTGGCAGTAAATGTAGATTCACAAAAAAAAAATTGGGGGAAAGAGGGTGATTGGGCCTCCGGCACTCTCACTCACCGAACGAAAAACAACAGTAGGAATACTGGTATTTCACGTCGATATTCTGTGAGAGGGTAGTCCTTCCCCGGTCGAGCCGGCCCATTCATGCTGAAATCAACAAACTGTCATTCTGAGTCTGGGTGATCTGTGCGCCCATTGTTTTAATATTTATAAAGTCCTTCATGATAAAGGAAGTACTTGTATTACTAGTTACAGGTGCTCGCATCTTAAAGGTACTTTTTTCAATCTTTGTTTCGTGGATACTGGCAGTTAAGGTGGGGTGTACTGTTAGGCGGCAGCCGCGGATTGTCTTTTTAAAAAAACACTTTTAGTTCAGCTAAAACCACAGTTTATTTCAGAAAGATTTTACACGTACAAACACCTACAACCTCACTTTTCTTTAGTACAAAAATTACTATCTGCGATTGTTCTAACTGCACTGTTGAAATATCTATCTTCAACTGCGTTGATCGCGTGGCTTATGGGCGTATATATAACTAGATGTGCCCGCGGTTTCACCCGCGTTTATGATTACTGCTCGCCCCAGTGTGTCGTAGTGTGATGTTATATAGCCTATAGCCTTCCTCGAAAAATAAGCGATCCAACAAAAATATAATTTTTCAATTCGAACCAGTAGTTTCTGAGATTAGCGCGTTCAAACAAACAAACAAACTCTTCAGTTTTATAATATTAGTATAGATATAAATAGTACAGATGTCAGCATTTATTTACGAAGTAATTATGTATATAACAGTACGTGCGAGAGTACGTATAGTAGTGTGATTATGTTGTTTGTATGCGTGTGTGTGTATGCGTGTGCGTGTATATGTGTGTTTGTATACGTATGTTTGTGACCGAGTTGTGTTCTGGTTTCCCAAGAGCCTTGCTAATGCAATCTCTAAAAGGTATCAAAACTTTTATCTAAACAAAATAAACAAGAACTTTGGAAAAACTGATACACACAACCGTTCGCCACAAATCAAATCAGTCTTATACATTAAAGGCCTAGAGTCACATAGACTTATTTACGTGGGTGCATTTTCTCTCACATGCTTTTCGAACCTTGAATTTTAGCAATCGTTTCACATTATATTCACAATGTTGAAAGTGACAGCTTGAAGTAAAGCCGAACGCGAAGCTAAAACCGCTTAAGTCTTAGCGTGTGTGACATTTGAACGCTATTGATGTTTATCATTATCAAATCACGATACAGACAGAACAGTTAAGGAGTTTAGTTGTAAATTTCATAGAATAATATTCTATCACATACACACAACACCATTTAGCCCAAACTAAGCAGAGCTTGTACTAAGGATACTAGACAATGGATAAACATACATACATACTTTTTTTTTTGTAAATACATATATATATATTATACATAGAAACACCCAAACCAAGGCAAACATCCATGTTCATGCACACAAATGTTTGACTTGTGTGGGAATCGAACCCGTGACCTCAGGCGTGGCAGTCGGTTACACTAACCACTACGCCATCGAGGCCGTAGAAATGGTCGGCTTTAGCTGTGTCCCATCACCACGTTAATATACGATTATATTATACGATATAGAATCTCATCATTATCGGTACATCGATACTCTAAAATAAGACTAGTGAGGCTCATTTACTCTAATAAAAATGACCCACCGATATTTTTTTTTTGAAATATTTTTGTCCTTGCATAAATGCCGTTTTTTTATTATATAAATACAAATATATATTGAAATTAAACTACTATATACGGATTTAATTTCAATGAATAATATTCGCGTAAACAGAAGACAATATTATAAAAATGTATAGTTTAGTTCCTATACTGGTAGTATAAGACGGTATTACTCGCCGAATTTCATACTTCTAGGTCAACAACAAATACCCTATAAATTTTGATTCCCTTGAGAGTGTCGAAATATACGTTTTTTGCGGCATAAACGGCCGTATCATTTTTACATTAACTTCTTGAACGTCTAGGGGAAATACGTAAAAAATAATTAAAACTTCATTGTGCAAACGATACACAAACGGACAAATGTATGTGCGCTCGTCACTTGACTCATTAAGTGTGCAGAGAACATACATTTGACGTTTTTTTTTTTGATGACTCGTTTTTGCGGACAGTGTATGTCCGCTTGACAGTTGACGGGTTAACTTAGAAGTTTTATTTTTTCACAGCTTCAAGAGACTGTAGACCTGAGTATATCGTTTTAATTTCAACTCGATACCTCCACGCGTTCCCGAGATAAAGGGTCTTGACAAACAGACAGACGCACGGACAATAAAGTGATCCTGTAAGGGTTCCGTTTTTTTGCTTTTGAGGTACGGAACCCTAAAAACGTAACTACACTATGACCGACACGGGCATCGAAAAATCAAAAAATGCTGCACCATCAAGTGTGTTTTAACATGTTTTCTATTGCTGCATAAAACTCCAATAATAAACAGTGTTTGCATTGGAACGTCACGTAAAATTCAGCTTTTACTAGACACTAGAGTCTTTGCATTTTAAAAGAAAAAGAGATCTTTATGTTAGGACACGATAAAAAATATTAGAAAGAGGAATAAATCTATACTAATATTATAAAGCTGAAGAGTTTGTTTGTTTGATCTCAGAAACTACTGGCTCGATTTGAAAAATGATTTTAGTGTTGGATAGCCTATTTATCGAGGAAGGCTATAGGCTATATTATAACATCACGCTACGACCCACGGGGGGCAGCGCAGTAACGATAAACGCGGGTGAAACCGCGGGAACATCTAGTGTTCAATATCGCTCGCTTTAAAAGTAAAGGAAAACATCATGTGGAAATATACATGTCTCAGAATTATACATAGTATCCTCGAAGACATGTGAAGTCTACCGACCCGCACTGGAGACTGGAGAAGAGGCCAGTGCCCAGCAGGGGGACAGTTTAATACAGGGCTTCTTCTTCTTTTCGTGTGGGTAGTGGCCAACCTGTTGTCAAGAGTTGTTCAAGCTGCCCGTAGGCCTCTGACATGGCTTAACGACTGCTTTCAATTTGGAAACAACCGGGACCGACTTTATACGTGCCTTCCGAAGCACAGAGACGCTCAGATGAAATACCACTAAGCGGTCACCCATCTATAGACTGACCGCATCCAACGTTGCTTAACCTCGCTAATCGTTTACCGATCAGTGAGTGCAACTGGCTATGAGCGCCTACAATACAGGGCTGATGTTATTATTTAACTTTAACACATACAGATAAAAGTTTTGCGCAGCTTCTTAGAATGTCGGCAGACCACAGTGATAAATGTGTTAAATCTAAATCCTGGTACCTAAATAGATTTATTACTCCAGCGTACCAGAGACAGCCATACTATACACGGAAAATTCATTACTAACATGTTAAAACCAGAATGGCGTTCTCTGAAAAGGAAGGCAGCTACGTGAAACGGTACAGTCAAGCCATTATATCACAAATACGAGCACATTCCAGAGAATTCTCATTACCATACCCGTCAGAACACAATTTGAGTTATACAACATCAAAATTCCTGCGTAATACACTATGAGTGAGTCAGTGCTGGGAATAAAAATGTTATATGCAGCCGAAACCGTCATGTTAACGTATGTCTGTGAATAATATGTCGGTATAATAATACAAGTGACGTGAAACGGGTGTCCCCGGGTGACGTTCTGGTAAATATACGGGATAGAACTTCGGGTCGGCTTCATCATTTTTAGGAGTATCTTTTAAGAGTTTTCTTTATTTATAAAAGGAAATTGTTCTGTCAAATACAATTTTTTTTTTAAGCGCTCTTAGCCGTTTGCATTCGCTGATCGGTAAACGATTAGCGAGGTTAAGCAACGTTGGGTGCAGTCAGTCTATAGATGGGTGACCGCTTAGTGGTATTTCATCTGAGCGTCTTCGTGCTTCGGAGGGCACGTAAAAAGTCAGTCCCAGTTGTTGTCAAATTGACAGCAGTCGTTAAGCCTTGTCAGAGGCCTACGGGCGGCTTGAACAACTCTTGAAAACAGATTGGCCGCCAACCACACGAAAAGAAAACAAAAAAGAATGCAAATCCTAATATATAATAAATATGTTGTATGTCTATTCTATGGCAATATTTGTCTATACACACAATCGACGAAATATGTCGTGGAATAAGTACTTATTTCGCTAAAAGTAAACCGGAGTATTAGCAGTAACAATTCTTTTTTTAAAAATAAAATGCCTGCGCGCATATAATATCTTCTGGTACAAACGCTGTGAATATATCCGATCGTAAGTCTTGTAGGCAAGAACCTCTGCTACACAACATAATTATGTATCAAATGTTTCAACACAGTCCCGTAACAGACACGATAGAAACCTATGATTATGTATATACGATTCATCGCATATGAAATTTGTTGACAAGAAACAGGTAAATATTTAAAGAAAAAGCTTAAAGCAAAAACAGTAATGTAGCATACTTTAACTATGAGAAGGATATCGCAATTATAAATTACTAGCTTTTGCCCGCGGCTTCGCTCGCGTTAATTTAGAATTTGACAATTAATTTGGGTTGTACTCTGCTTGTAATAATATAATTCAATCATGATTCGAAAGACACGTGGCACCATCTATTATTACGTTACTATTGTTTTTATTGTTTTCCTCGGGCACAGTAATTTTTTTCGGGATGAAAGGTAGCCTATGTCCGTTTCCGTACACCTGACAAAGTATATGCAAAATTTCGGGATGATCGGTTGAGTGGTTTAGGCGTGAAAAGGTAACAAACTAACTCATTTTCGCTTTTATAATATTAGTTAGGATTAGGATTAGGATAGGATGTCGACTTTAGTAACACAATAAGTGCTTTCTTTTTTTTTTGAAGTGAAAACTTGTTTGGTCGCGTTGAGCACTTCTTGGGTGAACAAAAATCATGGAACTCGCGTCATCGTCACCGAACGCTTTCCATTTTTGAATTATTTTTGGTTTATAATTTGGTTTATACAGAAGTGTTTATGATCAAGGATTTAAGTTTTCACTTCTATCGGCAGTCCCCAAAGACTGCCCCAATATATTTTTTTTACTTGGGTTGTGCATTGGCGCATACCCCTCCGCGCAGAGTGGTTATGTCGGACTCACCCGGGAAAAGATGGAGATATCCCGGTAATACCGACTAAACCTACCACGGTGTTCCTTATTACAATCTATGGCGCAGGGATCACTCGCGCATTCATCCTTACGAATATTATAAATGCCAACGTGAGTTTGTTTGTAACGCTTTCACGCCTTAACTACTCGACCGGTCATCATTAATTTCACATGTTATCAGTGGAACAGAACATAGTGTACTTTTCCTAGAAAATAGCGAGTGGTTACCAGGTAACATAAGAAGCGAAAATAAATACAACAGCTTCATTAATAAACTAAGACAATTTCTCCTCAACAAAAGCTACAACATAAATGAATATCTAAATGACAAACTTTAATTACAAACTAATTTAATATACCTACAATAATTTAAAACATAGTTTTGACGTGACAACGTCTAATAAATCGATGAACGCCGGCTGCACGCACGAAAAAGGATGACTCATTGTCCCGTTACGCTCATTGTCCCGTTATGCTCATTGTAACGTTACGATCGGAGCGAGAGCGCTACACGAGCGAGCGAAAGGCACGTTATGACGTTGTCACGTCAACCTGTCGTCCGTAAACCGACTTTACAGACAACCAATTTTAAATAAATTAATATTATTATTATGTAAATATAAATAAAAGATAAACAAATTGAAAAATAGAATTTAGGTACCTACTCAAATTTTTGATTACTTATTTCCATTTAATTAATTTTAATTTATTTATTGTTGCAATATTTAAAAAATTATACCAGTGGCTTCGTCCTTTCTTCTCTTCTATCTATGTTGCCGTGCCCGACAGGCTCCATATTTATTGATCTTTTAGATTATTTTTTGTAACAACATGTAATTACATATGGAGAGCAATAAAGCATTGAAATTGATATATGTAGATAAACACTACGAGTAGATCACTCGATACTTGAACCGTAGTGGTTTGGGCTGAATATCCTCCCGTATACTCTCCTTAAACGTTGTGCGTTGACTCAAATTTGTTACAACTAAAAAGCCATTTATTTCCAGCGAATGCGATAAACAACGGAACGATGAGCCATAATTGCACGCGTTTTCGTGCGATAAAATAAAAAACATTGTTCATGACAAAATGATTTCGAATTAAAAAGTTGTATTTAATATCATCATGGTGTCAAGGGAGTAAACTCAACTCATTTTAAGAGGGTTCGATTATGATTTTTGTTATGATTTTTAAAAGCGTTTCATTTTATTTTTAACTAGCTTTTACCTGCGGCTTCACTCGCGTTAATTTAGAATTTGACAATCAATTCGGGTTGTACTCTGCTTGTAATAATATAATTCAATTATAATTCGAACAAAACGTGGCGCCATCTATTATCATAAGAAAGTTTTTGTTGTTTTCCACGGGAACAGTAATTTTCTTCGGGATGAAAGGTAGGCTATGTCCGTTTCTGTACACCTGACAACTGATACGCAAAATTTCAGGATGATCGGTTCAGTGGTTTAGGCGTGACCAGGTAACAAACAAACAAACAAACTCATTTTCGCTTTTATAATATTAGTTCGGATTAGTTATTTTTATAGATTAATAATACGTTGAGTACTGTTGAATCAATACTCAATCCAAACGCAGCCCGACTAAAGCCTACATACGTACTATCCCACGACTGGGCATGGGTCTTCTTCTCAATGTCAGAAGGGATAGGGCACACTGGCCTTTTCGTATAGGCAGACTTCACACTTCTTTGAAAACATTGTATTCTACCTACGTACTTACGTACATAGTAGTATATTCTGCAGAAGTATGTTACACCCAAAGTTCGCATTTTTAGAGTTTGAAAAAACTCTTATATAACAACTTTGACCGTCCGTCCGTCTGTCTGTTATACATCATTCAACTCAAGAACCGTACGAGCTAGAGACTCGCGGTCAACGCCATTCGACTCAGCATAGTCAATATACCCCTAAATGACTATGACCTTTGACTTCTGACCTCAAGGTCACGTGATACAATTTTTTTCGAACTCTCACTTGTTTTATTTTAGGCCTGACGTAATAAGAGCCTGCTACCGTCTACCGTACATGGTGCCAGACTTCAAGCTGTTACTGAAAATTACCTGACGATATTGCACTATCCGGAAATCGAAGCTGAGGCACCGAGGCTTTCATAGTTTCTTAGGGTTCTATAATTTTGCTTAGATTTAAATACGGCTAACCTCGATCTCGATTTCTTGTCGCAATTTTGTCTTTTCAATAACATAGCAACCCACCCAGACGATACCAGCAATCAATATCAACATCTCCAATAAGTTATAAGCCAAATAGGTCATTCGTTCTGCTCATTACCTATTAAACTGCTCGTACGTGGCGACAGTTCAGTTATAAATAGCATGAATAGTCTGTTTTATTCACCCCTTTCTAGGTCACATTTCTGCCTACATGTATAAGGCACTGAATACACTGGATGCTGCCAATGGTCTTGGAGCTACGTCAGTCGACAGCCAGTATCGCGCACTGTCTGCTTGCGTCAGTGTGTACGTTATTTTATTTTATTTTATTTTGCTAAACCAAGTGCTATAAATATAAATACTTACTCGTTACTCAGGTATGTCTTGACGTTAAGAATTGAATATAGATGCAAGATATTCGCCATACAAATAATTGATAAAAGCTTGTAACGTAGACATTTTAGGTTACTCATTTAAGATTCCCACAATGCCTTTCTTAAACATATATGTTATGTTATGGAGCAATTAAATGTGATGATCTAATCCTAACTTCCTAACTTAATATTATAAAAGCGAAAATGAGTTTGTTTGTTTGTTACCTTTTCACGCCTAAACCACTGAACCGATCATCCTGAAATTTTGCATATACGTTGTCAGGTGAACAGAAACGAACATGGGCTACCTTTCATCCCGAAAAAAATTACTGTTCCCGAGGAAAACAACAAAAACTTTCGTATGATAATAAATGGCGCCACGTTTCTTTCGAATCATGATTGAATTATATTATTACAAGAAGAATACAACCGGAATTGATTGTCAAATTCTAAATTAACGCAAGCGAAGCCGCGGGCAAAAGCTAGTTGAGCTATAAAACTAAACTTGTTATGGTTGGTTATATTATTAGAAAGCCTAATCCTTACTAATATTATAAATGTCAATGTGAGTTTCTTTGTTTGTTACGCTTTCACGCCTCTAGTACTCGACCGATTATCATGCAAATTTGCATAAACGTTGCCGTTGTCAGAGGTATAAAAAGGACATAATATTTTGTCCAGAAAAAAGTTGTGACTCCGAGCGATAGAAGTTACATTAATAAAGCTAATGAGAGCGAAGCCGCAGAAAAATCTAGCATACAATTAAAGAAATAGTAGGTATCAAATTAAAAAAATATGTTGCGTCGCAGTTTATTTTCATAGAATATATATTGTTAAATTTATTTCTACTTAATATAATACAGAATCTTATGATTATATCCCCAAAGGCACAGGTATTTTTTTATACAACTATGGTGGCAAACAAGCATACGGCCCTCGTGATGGTAAGTGGTCACCGTAGCCCATGGACGCCTATAACACCAGAGGCATCACTTGCTTGTTGCCGACTCTTTAGGAAAGGAAATGGGAAGGAGAAGGAGCGGACAGTGGGAAAGTGGGTAATTGGGCCTCCGGCACTCTCACTCACCGAACGAAACACAACAGTGGGAATACTGGTATTTCACGTCGATATTCTGTGAGAGGGTAGTCCTTCCCCGGTCGAGCCTCAATATATATTTATACCTACGATAATTTTGCCAGATATAGTTTTAGGCTCTTTATAAAAAGCTTTTTTATTATAAATTCAATCATAAGTTCAACTAGTCAGCTTAATCATATCAAGACATTGATTGTGCCTGGATGCCTGCATCTGTACTTCGATGGACGAATTGAATGTGAATGTAGAACCCACGCTATAAGTACAAGGGTGATTTTTACGCATCATACCTATTAATTAATTATTTTAATGTGTCACTGTTATGAAAAACAATAAAAAATACTTCTCTACCAATAACTTTCGCAATCGAGTTTGATTAACTTTACTGAGATAATTGTGAAATCTATACTAATATTAAAAAGTTGAAGAGTTTGTTTGTTTGAACGCGATAATCTCAGGAACTACTTGTTTGAATTAAAAAAATATTTTAGTGTTGGATAGCCCATTTATCGATGAAAGCTATAGGCTATAATTATAATATCACGCTACGACCCACGGGGGCGGCGCAGTAACGATAAACGCGGGTGAAACCGCGGGACCATCTAGTAATAAATAAAATAGAATAAAAAATGCCTGTTCGAGGAGTAAAGCTATCATGAGAAGAAGAAACTCATGGCCTCTCTTTTCAATCACCAATTTTTACAATATGATTCTTAACGACACAAATTTATTTTTTTCTTTATTTTCTAATTAAGCTGTTGTGTGTGGTTATTACATCAAAACTTCATACATCTGAAACAAGTATGGCGTCTGAAACTGTCTCATGTAGACGACAAAATATCTCCATTAGATTAATGTTAAGCCCAGTTTATGAAAAATAAGCAACGTATCATACACATTTTTACGAGCGGCTTTTTACTGCATGATGGCTATGACGTACCTAATAAGTTTTATACGAAACTGGCAGTTTTTTATTAGTACAAAATAAGTAACTAAACATTGAAGAAATCTGTAATAGTAATTTATTATTATTATTATAATTAAAATTAAAATTCTTTATTTTTAAATTATTGCTAAAAAATACTAGATACCTATCATAATTTGTTATATTTTCAAAGGTTAAATTAATTACCTACTTTTATTTTTTATATCGAAATCTCGCACATGTGTATCGACTCATGTTGCCTAAATAATTAAAAAAAAATTATGAAAGATTATCTGTTAAAATTGTGAAAGTAAGGACTACATTAGTCAGGTCGAAATACCAACTGTGAACGGTACAAAAGCAGAAATGTTGTTTTATCAACACGATGTGGCGCTCGTTTACGAATGCCACCTTGCCCTTGAAAGAATTTCGACAAAACGCATTGTCATTTTACAATGGATAAAGGGGCACAGTGAATCACTGGTCAATGATGCTGCAGATGTGTTGGCTAGAAGAGGATCGGAAACCACCACGGAAAGTCCACCTTCATTCCTCTCTGTACTATTCTCACAACTAAGAACATAGATGCGGCTTCGCACTCAGAGCCAACATAATGAGCGCTGGGCACGGATAACGGACTGTAGACAGTCGAGAGCAGCCCTGCCGGCCATCTCACCACGTCTGACACATCGCCTACTCAACCTACAAAGATTGGACCTTCGGACAATCGTGGGGACCCTAACAGGACACTGTCCCCTGAACAAACATCTGTACAACATCGGAGCAATAGACAGCCCACTTTGTAGGGGATGTCTGACCGAAAAAGAATCTGCTGCCCACGTAGTCCTGGAATGTGTGGGAGTAACAGCACAGCGTAAAGAAATCCTCAAAAATCTGAGGTCACTCCGCGAAGCCTGCGAAGACCCCAGGCAACTTCTGTGCTTCTGGGCGGAGTTGAGTTGGCTATCTCTATAACCGGCCAACTCTCACGCATAATGAACCAACTTGGAGTTCAAATGCGGAAAAGGGAGTCCAATTACATTACATTACAACACGATGTGGTAACCTTCACTAATAGAATTTAGTAATTGCCAAGTTATTGCTGCAGTTAAGTTATTAACAAATCTAAAATATATCGAATAACCAATTATACAAGAACTAAATTTTAAGTTAACCTTCAACGATGTCTAGTCTATTACTCGTATACCTGTTACATTTCAATACCATTACGTGACTCGACCCCACAAAATTAAATTCCCGTACTAACCTCCCAATGTATATTGGCCGAAATATTCCTTTAACTGCGTATACGGCTGTGCAAACTAGTTCAGTACTTTGCGACTCTCGTGTTGAACACTAACTACGGAAAGCTGATACGCCGGGCTTCCCGCTTTGTTTAATAGTTTTGGACGTTCGTTTCTAGGTATTGATGGCCGTTGGTCGGCCGGGAAATTGTATAGCTATAACAAGTACAATTTTCCGACCAGCCTTTTAGTAATTGTTCTGGGGTTAAGTTACATACTCAGAACATTCGATTAACCTTTAATTAGGCGCGCCAATATACTAACATTGTTAGTCGCGCGGGGTCTGCAGTTACCCCAAATTGATAGGTATGAAATAAGAAACATTTTAATTAGTAATCAACTTTAATTGTTTTTATTTTACTTATTTCTTATTAAACTTTTAGAAAAATAAAAATAAATCTTAGTAAGATGTTTAGAACAATAGAAAAATATGTTTTTCGTACGTACTATAACAATTCAACAATTATCACAAATTTTCTTTGTATGATCGCCACAGATAAATTTGTTGCCCTTATTGCACTTTGCGGTCGTTTTCCTGTCGCCTTTTCGTAGGCAGATGTAGCACCTTCCTCTTTTTGTTGAGTGTAATCCAGTGTTAGACGTTGAAGGAGTCGCAACTTCAGGTTCTGACAATCGCTTTTTCAAAGCACTAGGCAGGGACGGAACTATTGCTCGCACTGATCTATGTGCTTTTACTAATTCTGTTGCTAATAACTTTAGAAAAATTCTGTGAAAGATAAATAACTGTTAAAAAAAACTTGATAAACTAAACAAGTCATCGTAGTTTATACGCATAGAGAAAAAGCAAAACGTAATAGCGTGTGTTTACCAAACAAAAACATAAAAAACACAATTTTGTATTTTATATGAACCTATAATTGTGTACAGAATGGTGGTAAACAGTTACATATTTTTGAAATTGACAAGATAAGGCGAAAAAAATGCTTAAAACCATAATATACAAATATTCACTTACCTAAATTTGAACTACACTATTAGTCGCGCGGGGTCACCGCGACCCCAAGCCCCTCCGGGCAGTACGTGCGATCAACTCCACGGCGCGGGCGACACGGAATCGCGTGGAGAGTAAAGAGTTAGGAAGCTAGCAAGAAATTCGGGTTGCCAGCATAAATAGCTAAAAAAATTACTTAATTTGAAGATCACTTGGGGTCGCGGCGACCCCGCGCCCCTAATTAAAGGTTAATAAATTCGATTTTCAATATTCCGAATTTATTGAAGATTCAATTTTCTATCGATAACTACATAACACGTCGCTAGTATAATATAGTAAGAAGATTATGTTATGATCGAGTAATGATGCTACGAGCAGCGATAGCCTAGTGGGAAATCGTAGGACTGCCACGCAGAGGTCTCGAGTTCGATCCCAAGGTGCGCATCTCTGACTTCTCGATGTTATATGCGTATTAAATAGTTAATTATCGCTTTAACTGTGAAGGAAAACATCGTGAGGAAACCTGCATGTCTGAGAGTTCTCCATAATGTCTCTAACCCTTCTCACACTGAGAAGAAGCCCGTGCCCAGCGGTGGGACAGCTTAATACAGGGCTGATGTTATTGTTATGATTCTCGATGACAAAATACTTTTATTTGTTGCATAGGATCCAACGAAGGCATAATTATATTATAAAGAAGCAGCCTTCAGAAGATTGCAATCATTTAACTTTACTTGATAGGGATTTCACAGTTTTATAAAAAGCGCTGAGTTTGCAACAGGTGGACCAGTGGCTTATGGTAGGCACTGGTAAAGGTAGAACAGCGAGAAATGATCTCGCTCTGCAAGCGCATATGGGCAACGGTAAGCAAACACAAGATTTTTTATGCTCTACAATTTTTTTTATACGTCTATAGTGGCAAACAAGCATACGGACCACCTGATGGTAAGTGGTCACCGTAGCCTATGGACGCCTGCAACACCAGAGGCATCACTTGCGCGTTGCCAACCCTTTAGGAAAGGAAGTGAGAAGGAGAAGGAGCGGGAAGGGGGAAAAGGGGTGATTGGGCCTCCGACATCTCACTCACCAAACGAAACACAACAGTAGGAATACTGCTATTTCACGTCGATATTCTGTGAGAGGGTAGTCCTTCCCCGGTCGAGCCGGCCCATTCATGCTGAAATCAGCACGGCTCTATTACTTATAAAAGTTATTGCATGATCGAGGACAGTTTACACAAATACGTTGATAAATAATGCTATTACCCACGATGGTAAGCGGTAAGCAAGCAGCAGAAGCTTGCAGTTAAAGACATTCAAAAAACGAGTTTCCGTATTTTAGCCGAAGGTACAAAGAATATTAGTCTTGTACTAATCACTGAACCTTTTTAAGAGGCCTTAGGCTGTTGCTTACAGAACATATAAGAGAAAACAGTACAGAATACCATATATAACCATTACATCCAACAAAAGTCGATTTTACAAGGCAACCGGACGCAAAATCTATACAGTATCAATCTTGCAATCGTGACTAAAAAGCAGCAAACAGTACATGAAAAACAACCCTTGGGTTTGAAGTTCAAGGTCTCAAAGCCTACAAGCCCTTGACAAAGCATGTTTCTTCCCAAAATAGCAAAGGTCCTTTTTAAATAAAACGCCATCAGTCTACCGGTATATCGATTTGTTTCGTCTTGATTGGACTAATGCCTAAGACTAAATGATGCGTGAATCAATTTATCCACGCAATTAACCAACATTGGCTCAGTGAAGCCTTGAAGACTGACGAATGTTACGATATTGATCCGTGAACCAAACATCACATAAGACTTCAACTCATTATTGTGTACGTTTTATATAGTTTGTTAGGCGCTCAAAGCCAGTTGCACTCACTGATCGGTAAATGATTAGAGAGATTAAGCAACGTTGGGTGCGGTCAGTCTATAGATGGGTGACCGCTTAGTGGTATTTCATCTAAGCGTCTCCGTGCTTCGGAGGGCACGTAAATATTCGGTCCCGGTTGTTGTCAAACAGCAGTCGTTAAGCCATGTCAGAGGCCTACAGAGGCTTCAACAACTCTCGACAACAGGTTAGCCACTAACCACAAGAAAAGAAGAAAAGAAGAAGATATAGTTTGTTTTGTATTTTAAAATGACAACTCGCGCAGTAGCATTAATATCTGTATCGCGGGTGACTTACAAATATTCGAACAATGGACACAAAGAACATCTAGACTCGGGACAACCATTTGTGGATCACAAAAAATTTTGTCCTGTATGGAATTCGAACCCACAACACTTGGCGCAGTGGCAGTGGCGAGACGACCTCTTAATACACTACGCCATCCGTTCAGTCGATAGTTGACTCTACATTGTCCAAAAGAACGTCAGTCCAGGGATATTTTAGATCTAGGATTTAAGTGTATGAATGAAAATACGCATATAAACACTTGTCCTAATTAGTTTCGAATAGCAGAATTAGACTTCTTAATGAACGATTCCACTTCTGTAAATAGGCCACTTCTCAGTATAAGAAGAATTGGGCTATAGTCCAACATGTGAAATGTGCTAACTCTATTTGGCCAGCAAAACGGATTAATAAACTTTACATATCATCTAGAGCATTTTGGACAACTCGCCAGTGTACGACTTTCCTCATGATGTTTTCCGTCGCCAATAGATTGAGTGAAAACTATTTAAGAGGAAACACTAAGTGCGAGAGAATTGAAAAATAACTATTTGTAAAATCTATTGCTGTCGCGCAGTGCTATGTATAGTATCATGAGCGCGATAGAGACAACTGCAGCTTGGACTGAAAATACCTATTAAAATACACAAAATCAACGTAACGTAGTCCCCTGATTCCTTCTCCAAAACTTGACCGATTTAACTACTTTTTCCATTAAAAATTAAAGAAAGACTTTGATCGTGTTCCTCTCTTTTCTTTTTTTTATAGGTATAATCTAGTCAAATTTGTTTTCTGCATGTTTGAACACAGTGGAAAATCCGGTCAATTTTTGAGGTTTTTGAAGGCTCATGTCTCTTTTAATAATTAATTTATAAAAAAAAGAAAACATAGGAACATGCCAATAGAGCCCATACATTTTTAGGAAAAAAATTATTGCTGTACCGGAATTATCCAGGAAAGAAACGGGGGACTATGTTTGTATGGAAAAACGGCCGTTGTGTTTCCTCATAATACGCACATTATTTCGATAAGTCTAAAATGCGTGTCCTAAAATCGAGCTTGAGACCTCACAGCTGCTATGCATGGTACATCAAATACACCTACCATCAGGTAGGCCGCTGGGTGGTCTACCACTAAATGCAATAAAAAAATCATTAGAAATAATAAAGTGTGGGTACACTACGCTCGCTACTTTTAACGTATTTCTTTCTTCCCATTAAGTGCAATCTTTACTTTTTAATAAGAAAATATGTTTTACTACATTTAATAGCAAAATAATTATGGAATACTAGATTTTGCCCGTGGCTACGCTCGCGTAAATGGTTATATTAAGTACAGTACTATTTACTGGACGAAATGTACCTTATGTCCTTTTCTGTTCCCTGACAACGTGCATATGCGAAATTTCATGATGATCGGTTGAGTAGTTAAGTCGTGAAAGTGTGACAAACAAACTCACATTCGCATTTATAATATTAGTTAGGATTAGTTATTTTTATAGCTTAACTAGTTTTTGCCTAATTTAGAATTTGTTAATCAATTCGGGTTGTACTCTGCTTGTAATAATATAATTTAATCATGATTTGAAAGACACGTGGCGCCATCTATTATCATAAGAACGTTATTGTTGTTTTCCTCGGGAACAGTAATTTTTTTCGGGATGAAAGGTAGCCTATGTCCGTTTCTGTATACTTGACAGCGTATATGCAAACTTTCAGAATGATCGATTCAGTGGTTGAGGCGTGAAAAGGTACCATACAAACAAACAAACTCATTTTCGCTATTATAATATTAGTTAGGATTAGGATTAGGATAATGCGTTGAGTACTGTCGAATCAATACTCAATCCGAACGCAGCCCGACTAAAGCCTACATACGTATACGTACGTCCACCCTGTACAGGTACCTTACCACCAACCGCGGCCGAGTAACCTAATATTATGGCAACATAATCCTCATTGTGAGATAACAATACATAGATTGCAGAGCTTATAAACGAAGCTTTAAGCTGTCAGCAAAAGGAGCAATGGTCTTTGTTTTCTGCTGTAGTAGTGATATTTACTATTGTGAAGTGAAACTATCAATGACAGCCACCTGCCAATTATTTGGACGTTCGAATGAGCAGACTTGCCTGCTGAAGTACCACCCTGTAAAAGAAATCTAGCGAAATATTGTAGCATTGTTTCTACGTTTTGTAATTACCATGTAGAACCAATACTGGTTTTTCTATACGAGCTTATGGCATACGTATGTGCTCGCATACCTACCTCTGCACTGGTTTTTACCTAAAGTACCGAAGGCCATTCATAGGCTTTGAATGACACATCAAGTAATAACGGTACGGTAACAGCATAAGTCAGGCTATATGCTTGCATGCCAGATTTGTTGCAGACTTCGGCAAGATACTGATGGCGTAATGGTTTATATGGTCATCTCGTTATTGTTACTGCGACGAGTGTTGTGGTTTTGATGCCCACACGGGACAAAAATACATATGTGCGGTCCGCATATAGTCTAGGTCTTCTTTGTCTTCGTTGTTTGAATGTTTGTAAGGCCCCCGTAAGACACGAATTATTACAAATGCGGTAAATATCCTTAAAAAAGTGATAGCACGTATAAGACAATAAAATGCCTATTTACAGATACAAATGAGTAGCGATAGCTCAGTGGGGAGACCGACAGACTACAATGCAGAGGGTCTCGGGTTCGAACCCACGTCGCGCACCTCTGATTTTCGGAAGACATATGAATTTTCGAAATTATGTGCGTATTGATTGACAATTATCGCCTGCTCCGTGCCTCGGAGAGCACGATAAGCCGTCGGTCCCGGCTGCCATCAACATTTATGGCAGTAGTTATTGGGAGAGTGTCGACACAAAAGATCTCACTGGGTCGAAGTGTCGCCGGTCTGCACTTACTGGCCCCCACATAAGATAAGATACAGATACAAATATTTTTATATTATTGTTCTAATAGATGATTTGAGTAAATGTAATCTTTTAAAATAGGTCAGGCCTCGGGTATTAACAATTTGTTTAATATTAAAGGTTTCTTTTCTACCATAACTATGATTGTTATTTTGATTTTATACTACTTTATATAAGCTTTTATCAAGTAAGATTTAATTTGAATTTGATTTAATTCCAATACTAACCTATTTTTAGCTGAATAAAAAATGTATTTATTTAAGCTACTTGACATGAAGCAACTTTTAGTACATATTATAGTCAACATTTTATAATTTTAACCATAATTATGTTCTAAAAGGAAGCAGCGATACTAAGACATCGCTGATTCTGTCCGTCCGATTCCAAAGCACGCACCTCTGAATACCACCTCTGGCAAACAAGCATACGGCCCACCTGATGGTAAGTGGTCACCGTAGCCTATAATAATAATAATAATCTTTATTGTCAGACACATGATCCATAGACAAATCTAAATTACATTTGCAACAAATAACAATAAATAACAATTTAATAAATAGAAACAAAATTACAACATAATAAATATTACATGACAACTTAATATTTTGTATTAATAACCCAACTTAGAAATTATATTACATTAATTATGGACTATGGACGCCTGCAACACCAGAGGCAACACTTGCACGTTGCCGACCCTTTAGGAAAGGAAGTGGAAAGAAAAAGGAGCGGGAAGGGTGAAAGAGGGTGATTGGGCCTCCAGCACTCTCACTCACCGAACGAAACACAACAGTAGGAATACTGCTATTTCACGTCGATATTCTGTGAGAGGGTAGTCCTTCCCCGGTCGAGCCGGCCCATCCATCTGAAATCAGCGAGGCTCTATTACTCTACAATTGCGTAGTCATTGAATGCGCGCTTTAACGGTTAAGGAAAACATCGATAGAAACCTGCATGTCTGAGAGACCCTCATAATGTTTTTGAAGATATGTGAAGACTGGCATCTGCATTGGGCCAGCGCGTCTGACTAGGGCCCTTAACCCTTCTCATACTTAAAAAACCAAGCAGTAGGATAAAATATACAAGGTTAAATAAATGAATATTTTAAAGTGTTTCACCTCATCTTTACTTGTCAACCATACCAAAAAGTACTAGTATAGGAACTCCTAAACTAACCAAGATAAGTCTAATACAACACGTAGTTCTAAAATCTTCATAAATCTGAGTCCGTTTAACTGCAGCAACATGATCCCGCACTTTATAAGTAACACGGTAATCTTATTAACAGTATTCTATCTTCATACAAAACGGTCAGAACTCGAGTCATACCTACGCGCCTCGGCGTTGGTATGCGCTTGATTCGCAACCAGTCGCGAATGCACCGCAGTGACGAACGAACGGTGTGATTGTTTTGTTAGCAGTAAGCGTGCAATTTGTGATGATTTGATTTTATTGAACACTTTCTATTTCGTTCACTATATAATACAATTTATTATTTTATTAAAGGTTTTTTCTTCATGTGAAGCATATCAAACCCATTGTACCCGAAACAGTAATTCGCTTAACCTAATAATATAACTAATACTTAAACTTATTTTTATAGAGGGGGTCGGTGCTAGGTCTGCGGTACCAATCGATAGAAAGCCCGCACTAACTCCGATGCAGGCTCACTTAGCACACTCTGAATAAGTCCTACGTTATTCCGCTCCAGGCCATGCGTTTTCAGAAAATATAATATACATCATATTATATTTACAATCACTAAACTAAAAAGAAACTCGAGTAGGTAGATGAAATTAAAATACTGTAGGCGGGCAGCCCTAATGCGTGTCTACGAACCGCGCTGTTGTAGGTAATTATTTCTAGGACAGGGCTGAGTTACAATACTGTATAGATATCATTACCGTGTAAGTGATGTTCGCGTATAAACGCGCGGAGCACACACACTACCCACGGAGTGATCTATAGAGCTATTTACACGCCACTCCAGCGCGTTATTATCCGTGCAAACAGGTACTGTCACGGGAAAAATACAAGCACTTAACAAGAACCGTGATAAACATACACAGAAGGATATACATGATACTTGTTGATGTTTTTTCTATGTATAACTGTTTCTTTGAAGGGTTTTGTTTTTGTAAAAGGAAGAGCGTAAAAGATGCTGCTCGTAATTCAAATGAAAATTGTGTAGCTTTTTATCTTGAAAAATCTCTTGCATAGTGTTCATTGCAGATAAATTAATTCTAGGTGGCGTGTAACGTTATGGCTTGTCAATCCCGTTTTAGGGACGAGATTGATCAGGGTAGGTATATCTTTGAATTATCTTCGCTACATAACTATGTAGCGAAGATAATTCAAAGATATACTTCGCATTTACAAGGTTTTTAATTCTAGATTACACAATTATTACAGTACGCCAATTAGTTACTTTACAATAAAAAAAACAACAGGGCGTGGTTCTTTGTAAGGGCTCCTTACGTGGTCCGGCTGGAGAGCTTAAGGGACCACTTAACTTAATTGCAGCGGCGGCAGAAGTGTGTGCTAGTTGTTGGCCTCAGATGGCCTTTACAACTTTACGCGGACTGTGGGTGAGCGCAGAAGGCTCCCAACCCGTTATAAAGTAAACAGGCAGGAACCAAGACGCGGTCGACTTATATAGACCGCCGCTGGGGAGGAGAAGTCGAAGGAGGGGCGCCGCCACTCCGATGCGCGCGCAGCCGCTAAGGCGCGACCGGCGCGTGACAAGCGTTATTCGAAATGTAGTATAACTAGCGCTTGGATCAGCTTTCCTTGTATACCTATCTCATTATGTCCTATTTTGAGTAGAATTCCTAGAATGTCGTGTTGGATCCGATATAATTAAACCACATCCTATCTCTCTTTACTTCATTTCATTTACTTCATTTACGAGTCTCTACTTCATGACCTCGTTGGTGTCAGGGATTAGGTTTAAATCCCAAGTAAGGCAAATTCTTGAGTTTTTAAAACCTATCGATAGCAGCAGCATAATGTCTAGAAATGGCACTTTAACATGGCACACTAACGTTTCACCAACAATGTGTGTCACATGCCTGGCAGAAAGCAAGTATTACTACACTTGTACCTATCCTTTTAAGGATTTAGGCGTGAGGTTATGTATGTATAATACTTAAAAAGAACATGGTGAATGTGCAATTGATATGTATATAATTATTACTTCATTGACTTTCAGAACGGAAAAGCCTGAAATAATTTATTTTTCAGAAATGCCTGGTCAAAGTGCTTAAATACGGGAAGCAAATGTGATCACAGTGAAAGCAAGACAACCTTGTAAAGCAAGATTAGATCGTCAAAAATTCTTCCTAGATCGGTATTTGTCTTCTTTTAGAAAGGAAAAGAGAATAGTCAAATCAAACAACTTTTCTCTATAGTGAGTGTTAGTTCTACTGTTTACGGTGATCTGAGAATTATTTCTCGTAATGAAACACGTTCAAAATAGAGTTCAAGCATAGCCTTAGTATCTTAAACACAAATAAATAATTTCAATTTCAAACAACACAATATCGACGTGAAATAGCAGTGGAATACTGTTGTGTTTCGTTCGGTGAGTGAGAGTGCCGGAGGCCCAATCACCCTCTTTCCCCCTTCCCGCTCCTTCTCCTTCCCACTTCCTTTCCTAAAGGATCAGCAACACGCAAGTGATGCCTCTGGTGTTGCAGGCGTCCATAGACTACGGTGACCACTTACCATCATGTGGGCCGTATGCTTGTTTGCCAACTTAGTCGTATAAAAAAAATTAAATAAATATCAAACCTGAACATAAACTGCATTTCAGTTTACATTTGACGTTTATAAGACTAAATATAAATTCTATTCTATTATCTAAACATTTTATAACGAGAATTGGCCCCTTGTTGCTCACGGCTCATAACATTTTCTTTTTATCAAACTGTACTACTTCTTCTTTTCGTGTGGTTAGTGGCCAACCTGTTGTCAAGAGTTGTTCAAGCCGCCTGTAGGTCTCTGACATGGCTTAACGATTGCTGTCAATTTGGCAACAACCGGGACCGACTTTTTACGTGCCCTCCGAAGCACGCTCAGATGAAATACCACTAAGCGGTCACCCATCTATAGACTGACCGCACCCAACGTTGCTTAACCTCGCTAATCGTTTACCGATCAGTGAGCAGAACTGGCTATGATCGCCTCGTAACTGTACTACTTGTTTCATAAGAGGGTCACTTTGTAAAAATTCTTTCTAGAATCTTTTTGATGGATAGGATTAAAAAGTTTGTTACGCAGATCGTTACTACGTTTTTCTGTTATAGTTTCTGGACTATTTCGAAACTTACAACTAGTTAGTTCTAAGAGACAAAACATAGCATTACTCCTCTATATACCCGATGGGTTAGGGAGAAGGGTGCCTTGTCTTGATTATTTATGTACATATAAGTGGATGCTCCTATTTACCATACTGCTGCTGTAGAGGCTACCATAAAATTTTATTAAATGCTTGATTATGTTCAGTGGTAATTCATGGAAAAATGGTTGCAGCACCTTACAGTTATGATTTGTAAACAAAGTTTTATTGTAAACTTGGCGATTAGAAAGAGTGGCCATGAGTTTCTTGCCCGTTCTTCTCATGAGCCTTACACCCTTGCTTAGCTGAACGTGGCAGTAAATGTAAATTCACAGGAAAAAATAGTGTAACTTTGACATTCATAAGTGTTACCTTCTAACCTAACTTGAATAAATTTACTTCTGTTTTTGAAGTGAAAACTTCTTTAGCGGCGTTGTGCACTTTTTTTGTGATGGGTAAAAAATGTTAAACTCGCGCCAGGACACGTGACCTAATCGAAAATTCGTAAGACGGAGGGAGAATTGTCAAACTCGCGTCAGGACACGTGACCTGATCGAAAATTCGTAAGACGGAGGGAGAATTGTCATGTTTGTGTACGATAGCGCAATAAATGAACATTGTATTTTACCACATAAATTATAGTACTTTTAATTCGTGCAAAATTATTCCCTAACATTCCAAAATATCAAAAATGCACAACGTTAATATTCAAGTTTTCACTTCTGCCGGCACTCCCGGAGTGCAACCCGTTGATTTTTTTTGTAAATACATACATATAAACACCCAGACCAAAACAAACATCCATGTTCATGCACACAAATGTTTGACTTGTGCGGGAATCGAACCCGCGACCTCAGGCGTGGCAGTCGGTTACACCAACCACTACGCCATCGAGGCCGTCAATTGTCGGCGAGATGTAGGTATATAACAGCTCTGTCTATCTTTTCAAGGATATAAGCGTCACATAATAGAGGCCTATTGAGCTTAGATCTAGACTCCGTCTCCATCCTGAATTGAGAATTTCTAAAGCAAAAACCCAATAACACTTTGTCCGAATCGGAAATCGAGCGCAAGACCTCATAAAAAACAGTCGCTTACACTGCCGATGGGGCATCGCAGCAACGCCACTGATAAATAATGAGGAAGTTCACTGTTGTTATATTTACAGTTTTTATTTTAGGAAAAGAGAACTTATAAAAACATACTTGTAAAAAGCTCCCAATGAGTCGTTTTAAAATCATCATAAAATTAATATAATACTACTTTAATTGCTCGTTTAAAAAAGCGTTTACAAGCAAGCACAAAATGCATGTATATAGCTCTAACTATTAAAAAAAAAAAGCCA
The DNA here is from genome assembly GCA_963564715.1 of Catocala sponsa. Lineage (NCBI taxonomy): Eukaryota > Metazoa > Arthropoda > Insecta > Lepidoptera > Erebidae > Catocala > Catocala sponsa. The sequence continues at coordinate 25,623,219 of OY751333.1, read as the reverse complement.
CCTTAAAAATGTAAGTGTACAAAACGTGTAAAAAAATCGGCCGGCGAAACGGGAACGGCATTAGCAGAAGTACAGGTGCACAGTACATTAGTAGCGTTAAGTGCGTCCGCTCTCCGCTCCAGACACGTTGATAAATGCCCGGGGTATATTTTATTTTGCACTCAAGTGTAAATTTTATACGTTATTAGTGCGGTCTGAATGGTTTTTAATTAGTGTTGCTCGATGCTACGTAGTGTAGCGAAGTGGGTCCAATGAATGAGGTTGTTATACGTAAATAAACTGATATCTAGATATTTTAGTGCACTTAATTAATATTTGTTTTGAGTATTCAGGGTGCGTTTCTGCTGAAATTCTATAAAATATTTATTGGAACTTAAATTCACTTCAACGGTAACCATAGTAATAATATTAATAATCTATATTATCTTTGTATATATAAATCTTCTGTGCGTTTGTTTGTAATTAAACTCCTAAACGGCTGGACCGATTTTGATTAAATATTTTGTGTGTGTTCAAGTGGATTCGAGAATGGTTTAGATTTGGTTTTTATTTTGTGTACAGGACGTCTGTCGGGACAGCTTAACCGATTACATACATTTTTTAAAGTTTTCTAATACTTTGTAGAATGTTCTTACGGAAAGAAAAGTTCTGAAAATTGCGAAGAAAATTGGATAATTTGAAAACTTAACGACTATTATAACCTCGCGAGTTTGATACAGGACAACGTTTGTCGGGTCAACTAGTATTATATAAAATATAATTTGTCTACTAATTATATTTTAGTAAGTTTGTTAGTTTTACTTTACACATTTTTTTATTAACATTAAGAATATCTGTAAAACTTTTTAATTAACCGTTATACATTTACAAAAGAAAGCAGGTTGGTGAATAGACACAATTTTATCATGTCAAATTCAAAATTCAAATCATTAATTTTCAAACTAAGTGTACATACATTAGGTCTGAAATATTTTATAATACTTGCTTAAAACTTAGCGGGCTTTTAGAGGGCACTGCAAAATATTATATAGCTAGTTCACATAAAAGAGAAAGCATAAGCATATATTATAGTTAGTAGGCCTGCGAGAATACCAGCATTGCAGTATATACTGCAACAATAGCTGACGCAGTTGCCTAATTTGATCTCCATGTACCGTTTTCTGCTTAATTGCATTTATTATTGTTTTTAAAATTATGTATGTATAGAGATTCAAATAAAACATTTTATTTCTTTCTTTCTATTCTAAACAAATCCATATAAACTTATAAAGCATGTTATGTTCTCATTTGATATCATAGTTTATTGCGCTGTTATATCACCGTGCTCGAGGACCAAGATACATTTCTCGGATGAACCAATCCGTTATCAAATTTATTAAAATGAAATTCTCGACATACGTACTTTGAAACTGTATCTGAAAATCGGTAACTACCCATACTATCCTCATTTAATCATAGCAAATGAAAAAATGTATTTAATTTCTGCCTATTCCCTCAGTACAGGCGAGACTATCACATTTATTAATTATTAAAAATTAATAAATTAACTATCAAATACAAATTACACCTACAAGTCAATAACAATGACTGAAATCCAATAACGAATCATTCAAGAGTTCTAAATGGTTCATACTAACAATACTAAGATGAAGTTCTTGAAACCGCATCCCAAATTCCCTGAAGTGAAGACCTCAAACTCTATTGAGCAATCTTATAAAGCGACAAAATTATTTGCGTTTGTGGAAAAATTGTGTTTCAACCTTATTACGTAGGCGTTTCGGTTGATTTTTGTTTGCTTCAACTGTAACTCGTATTGGTTAACGATTTGGTGACATACAGTTATGTAATGAGAAGAGCAATAATATCTTTTGGGTTTGTAAGCGTCGTTCAATTTTCGTAAAGGGCTGAGGGTAGTTTAGAAAATTTGCTTTGAGTCGAAGTTTGTTGATCATTCACCTAAATCAACGCTTCACATAATAGTTCGATCTCTTAAGGATTATGAGCAACCCGAATCCAATTTAAAATATCAGTATACCGGTACAAATAGGTACCTACTCATTACATTTGACACTGGCTGAAAAAGTTTAATTCAGTTAGATTGCCATAAAACCAAAACAAAAATCACAAGCATGTAATATTCTTCTTTTTTTAAATAATATTATTTAGAAAACCAGTATTATAAATACGAATGTGAGTTTGTTTGTTACGTTATCACGCCTAACTTAGTCGACTAATCATCATAAAAATTCGCATACGTTGTCACGGTTATAGAAAAGTACATAGGGTACCTTTCCTCCAGAAAAAGTACTGTTCCCGCTTAAAGCCGTAAGCAAATGCTAGTTAATAATAAAATTACTCATTTCTTATTAAAAGATTTCAATAACAATGTTAAAAGCTACTAAACGGAAGCTAGGAATTAATTTATCTGCAGATTTGTAGGAAATCAAAGACTTCTGCCAGAAAATACACAGATACGGATGGCCAGTCCAATATAACGCGCGATGATAAACACTCACATACACTTATGTACAGCAATTTTGGATAATGTCGATCGGACGTAATATTTTTAACAATACATGTAGTTGGTGGTTCAGAATCAAAGTCAAACTCTTAAATTTATTTAATGATTTCCAAGCCGTGGTAGTTCTACGGATTATTAGACTCAATATATTATAAAATATGTCGTAAACTCGAACCCCATCCATTCCACTATCGACAGAGACACTACTAAGACAAGCATACTAGCTTAGATGATAATTTAATAAAAATACCAGTAATTTGTGACGCAAATAACTAGAATATTTGCTCACCAAGTACACACAGTAAAGAACGTAAAAAATGCCGAGTAACACTCTTTTAGTTCATTTTTTCTTCATTTAGCTTAGTTGCCAAGTTCAGCCAAGAGTTGAACCTCCTGCTTTCACCGTCTCATAAAATCGCTATACAAGCTTTAGAGTAGTAGAGCCTTGCTGATTTCAGCATGATTAGGCCGGCTCGACCGGGAAAGAACTACCCTCTCACAGACCATCGACGTGAAATAGCAGTATTCCTACTGTGGTGTTTCGTTCGGTGAGTGAGAGTACCGGAGGCCTAATCACCCTCTTTCCCCCTTCCCGCTCCTTCTCCTTCCCACTTCCTTTCCTAAAGGGTCGGCAACGCGGAAGTGATACCGCTGGTGTTGCATGCCTCCATAGGCTACGGTGACCACTTACCATCAGGTGGGCCGTATGCTTGTTTTCCACCTTAGTAGTATAAAAAAAAAGCTTTAAACACTTCTAAAGTGTCTAGTAGTGACGTACTGATGATTCAATACTGCCTGTTGCCTATATCCGTATGTAATGTTGCCAATAATTTACATTTTAGTTCCACCGTTATGAACACCGACACGTGTAATCCTCGAACGATTCTTGTCGCTTGAATGAGGACTTGTTATTACACGATATTTCAATTATGGTTCTTGAGTCTCCGTTATTGCTTAAAGTGGTTAGTTATAACTATTTGAACAGCTCCATAGCTGTTTAATGAGATGAGTCCGGAATTAAGACTAAAGTCCATATTTCCAAAGCCGAGATGTATCACGACCGCATTTCGTCAGCTATTTTTGGGTCCCTCGTAAGCTTTTGCCGGCTACTAGGTACCATTTCTGAGAACGGAGAAACGAAGAATTTCTGCATAAAAATATCCTACCTGACCCGGGAAATAAATACCAGACCTCGTACACAACAGTCGCATTACCTATTGATGCGCAACAGAAGCAGTGACAAGGATATACAACTAGATATATTTCACAAAGAAACCGCATGTCCAACGAAATTGTCAAACTACTACATCATCAAAAAAAGGAAAATATCAGATCTCATTTATTGCTAAGGGCAAGGAATAAATCAAAGTGGTTGGAGAACGTGCCCGTCGTCAAAGGACCGATAGCATTTACTTCACGTTCCACAATAGTAGGGTACGTCATGGCGTCGCGCGAATAGAGGATTTAACTAAATAACATATTTAGAGTGACGCTAATACCGGCATTGTTGAGCTTCCTTTACCCTGCCTGTCATAGTATTAATAGAGGGAGGATTTTAGATGCATTTTAAAAGTAATTGGCTTGTCGGTAAGCAACAAAGTGGAGATTTTATACCATGTCATTTACTTCTTACGGGTGTCTATTTTTGTACTTGAAGAATATTTATAGCGACATGTTGCATAATAATATTAGATAATCTCAATGCTTTAGTATAAAAGGGGCTTATTTTATTGTCTGGCCCCATAAAAATCAGCTAATCGAGGATAAATATAAAGCAAAAAGAGGTGTTTACTGAGGGTGAATACCTCTTTTTGCTTTATCATGTGTTAAGTGTAATTAGAATTATAATTAGAATTATAATTTACATTTAAAACTGCAACGTTTAAGCCAAGGAAGAGGTGAGCTTTTACGTACCAATAAATTGTAAACTTGTTATATCAGAAGACAATAAGTACGCACGTATCATGCACGGATACTTAGAATAACCTGTTGTTCTAATTATACTAAAATTTAATGTATTTACTGTAGCCGCAAGTCCTAACCTAATCACTGCTTGGGCACTGGCTGTTGAGGGTCCCATGTCAAAATGGTATAATAAAATGATTTTAATATTATTTTTAAGCGTAAATATGCTTAGTGTCCGTGCAGGGATATCCTTCCTGCAACAGGAGATCCCTTTTATAGAGATTACTGTGTTGTTACTGTATCGTAATTCTGCATCCGACCAAATTCTTTTGTTAGAGAAAATTTTAGGCCAAGTAAACAGACGACTTCAATTATTTTAAGAAAATATCTCAAATACACAACCGCAGCGTATTCACAATTTTGTAGGAGGTTCTTCAGAGCCAATTCGGTCATTGTGGTCAATTTTTACGGAGGCCATCTACGCTAGAGATTTAAACCGTGGGAGAGCCACGCTTGGGCACGAATCGGCTGGCTCGACCGGAGTGATACCACGGCCTCGCAGAACATCGGCGTGAAATAGCGCGTGCGTTGTGTTTCGTCGAGTGAGTGAGGGTACCGGGGGCTCAACTTCCCCTCCCCTCCTGGGGGAGAGGGGAGGGGCAACTTTAAAAGGCTGACAACGCACTTGTGACTCCACTATTGTTGCGGGTGTCCATGGGCGGCGGTAATCGCTTACCATCAGGCGATCCGTCTGTTCGTTTTCCTCCTATACCATAAAAAAAAAAGATATAATAATACACAAGTGTGAGCGGCAAACATAAGTGCACTCTCTATTCTTTCATTCTCATAATCCGATAGTCTACAATCCAGCACGACTGAAAAGAGACCTGGCGTAGGACCAAGGCACGGCTTTAAAACACCGCCATCTACCTAACTCCGTGTTTGCTACTGAGTACTTCTTGGCAGAAATACCCAATAAATCTTTTTCGGCTCGAGCAGAGATTCTTATGCACAGCAGTTGTATACACTACCACACTACACCAAGACAGCCATATACCTAATGTTTATATAAGCACAGATAGAAAGATAAATAGCAGCAATAGCTCAGTGGGGAGACCAACAGACTGCAATGTAGAGGGTCTCGGATTTGAACCCACTTCGCGGACTTCTGACTTTCGGAAGTTATATGACTTTTCGAAATTATGTGCGTATTGATTGACGATTATCGCCTGTTTCGTGCCTCGGAGAGCACGTTAAGTCATCGGTTCCGGCTGCCATGCACATCTATGGCAGTCGTTATTGGGAAGTCAGTGCCCTCTAATATCCTGACACTGGTCTAGCCTTAGAGTATCGTTAGCCTTCGGGTTGCGGAGGTCAGATGGCAGTCGCTCCGTGTAAAAACTGATATCCAGTCAAATCCGGTTAGACTAGAAAGCCGACCCCAAGTGACTTGGGAATAATAAAGGCTAGGGAGAAGAAGAGAAAGATAAACATGTCATTTAATATCCTCTAATCGACGATCTCTTTTAAAACAACACACAAATACAATTCGCAATCGCATTCACAGCACCGAAAACAAACCACGACGTTTGTGAAACAACGGAAATATCTAAATAGCATATCGCAAGTGAGACGCGAGTACAAAGCGGAGTTTCAAGTACGTAATGCCATTACAAAGTTCGCGACTATGACGCGAGATGTGCAAGGCAAAGCAAGTAAGCGGGATGCTCTTTAACTTTAATGTGGTAATAAGGAGACGGTAGGCTTATGAAAGTCCCATTGTTACATATAATGTTATAAGGGTGTAAGTATTCATGGTTATATATTAACTTTGGTGGCTTAGTTAACCGTGATTTTGTTTGCGGGATTTCCATGAGACGTTTTTGATCTTAATATGTTAAGAAGTATCTAGAAAGTACGTGTTTAGCATTTTTGATTTCAAACCCAAATTGTACTAACTTCAAATTTGATTTGGACGCCTGTAACACCAGAGGCATCATTTGCGCGTTGCCAACCCTTTATTAATAGAAGAGAGAAAGGAAGTGGGAAGGAGAAGGAGCGGGAAGGGATCAAAAAAGTGATTGGGCCTCCGGCACTCTTACTCACCGAACGAAACACAACAATAGGAATACTGCTATTTCACGTCGATATTCTGAGAGAGGGTAGTCCTTCCCCGATCGAGCCGGCCCATTCATGCTGAAATCAGCGAGGCTCTACTACTCCAGATTAAGTTTAGATAGTTGCTTTGCCATCCTTGCCATAGTAATATTATGATTTCATTAATCAAAGTCAAATCCACAAGGTCACGCCTCTTTTTATTGTCTTTACTAATTGGTGGCTCCTATACGAGCCGCTGGTAAACAACAGCTGGTAAAGATAAAACTAGTAATAATAATAGATATGTATACACTTATGTTAATTTTGTTGATAACTATTTATACATAAATATTTATATTAAAAAAATAGCATAACCATGTATTAATATTAACATAAATACATATTAATTAAATGTATATAATAAGTAGCTACATATATTTTTTACTTACTTTAAAGCAAATGATTGCTACTTAGCCCTTTTACTCCCTCCAAGTTGATGTATTTAAAGAGCATGCACTTTAATGGGTATAGTACCTAATATCTCAATGGTAAAACGAGTCGAAGAAATAGCAATGCTAAAAAGTTTGTTTGTTTGAACGCGCTAATCTCCGTAACTACAGGTTCGATTTGAAAAATTATTTTAGTGTTGGATAGCATATTTATCCAGGAAGGCTATAGGCTATATAACACCACGCTATGACCCACGGGGGCGGCGCAGTTACGATAAACGCAGGTGAAACCGCGGGCACATCTATCCATTTATAAAATACTAGCTGTCCTCCGCAGTTTTACCTACGTTTATGATTACTGTTCCGCTACCGTGGCTCATAGCATGATATTATATCGTCTATATTAGTACTGATAAGGTAGCTTTCTAATGGTAAAAGAATTATTTAAATCGGTTCAGTAGTTTCGGAGTTTATCAGTTATAGGTAGTAGAGCCTCGCTGATTTTAGCATGAAGGGCCGGCTCGACCGGGGAAGGACTACCCTCTCACAGAATATCGACGTGAAATACCAGTATTCTTACTGTTGTGTTTCGTTCCGTGAGTGAGAGTGCGGGAGGCCCAATCACCCTCTTTCCCATTCTCGCTCCTTCTCCTTCCCACTTCCTTTCTTAAAGGGTCGGCAACGAGCAAGTGATGCCTCTGGTGTTGCAGGCGTCTATAGGCTACGGTGACCACTTACCATCAGGTGGGCCGTATGCTTGTTTGCCACCTAAGTAGTATAAAAGAAATAAAAAAAAATCAAGGAAACAATAATTTTAGCCGCTGTCGCCCGCGGTTTCATCGGCGTTCATAATAACTGCTACGCTTCAGTGACTCGTTTAATGTAATATTTGACTTCCAAGAAACCAATAGTTGTTGATAGTTTCTGTCGCTCTTGTAACATGTACCACACCATAAAGTGACACCCGAGGCTGCCGTACCTACTCCTCGGAAAACTATTTAACTAAAAGGTACACCGTTTGAAAACATTTCCTTAAAGGAATTATTAAGTACTTAACGCCAAGTATGAGAGAAATTCTTCCCGGACATTATACAGCGGTATAATAGGCAATTTCACTCGGAAGTTTCATTAGCTTCCTGAGGGCATTTTTTGTTCGGTTTCTCGGTTTCAGTTCAAGTTGTGTTTGTAAATACTTTGTTTCTGTTTGATTGAACTTGTTGGAGATCGTGGAAATTAGGTCGGTTGTGCAGGTATTTTGTATATACATTTGAATATTGGCGCAGCGGTATTTCATGCGACTGCATAAGTTCTCGGATTCGATTGCCGGGTCGCACAAAGAAATATTAGATTTTTCTATTAAAAATTTCGCTGTAGCAGCGCTGAGATACCCGTGTTTTCTAAAAGTATACTTTGATGAAATGTAAGTTATTATGTACCCTTGCTTATCTCTTTGAAGATATAGGCACCAGACTATATAACCAACCTCATGAGTGAGGCGCCTTTGACGCGCGCACTCCGCACGCTTAATCTCATAGCCTTGGACGTGGACATATTCTGCTGTGCTCTGAGTGAATTCACAAGGATATCTTCTTTTAAAATATGTTATAATAATTTTTAATATTGATTCAATATCGCTTTGGGTAAATCCTGTAAAGATATTAGTATGTCTGTAAAAAAATAAATAAAATAAAAAAATAATTATCTTTTAAATGTTACAAGATCGGGGTACTCTTCCGAGATAATAATTTTATTCAATAATAATAATAATTAATTCAATAATTTTTAAATTATCTTGATTTTAATTGAAAAAGACAACTGCTGCACTAGGAATAATTCCTGTGTCGCGGGGAACTTTACAAACATTCAAACAACGGACACAGAGAAAACCCAGACTCGGAACAACCATTTGTGGATCACACAATCCCGTGTGGGATTCGAACCCACAACACTCGGCGCAGTGGCAGTTGCGAGGCGAACACTTAAACCACTATACCATCCGTGCAGTCAAATGTTGCAAGATTAGCAATATTACTTTAAAAATATGTGGTTGTAGTACATCTCTGCCTACCTCTCCGAATATATATTATACAGACATGAATTGTTATCTATACAAATAAATAAAATTTAAGTGTCTGTTTGTAATATCAAAATAACAGCTTTTTATCTAATGCATATGAAAGTATATAAGCTACCTAAAGAAAACATATATTTTTAAAATTTTTGTCTGTCTGTCTATCTGTCTGTTTGTTCCGGCTAATATCCGAAACGGCTGAACCGATTTTGGCGGGACTTTAGATAGCTGATGTTATAAGGAGTAACGCAGGCTACTTTGATTTTAGAAAAAAAGATAGGGTTCCGCAGAGACAAACACTTTTTAGTTAAAATCTACGCGGACGAAGTCGCAGGTAACAGCTAGTCTATACTAATATTATAAAGCTGAAGAGTTTGTTTGTTTGTTTGTTTGAACGCGCTAATCTCAGGAACTACTGGTTCGAATTGAAAAATTCTTTTCGTGTTGGATAGCCTATTTATAGAGGAAGGCTATAGGCTATATAACATCATGCTACGACCCACGGGAGCGGCGCAGTAACTATAAACGGTTTAATACAGGGCTGATATTATTATTATATCTGCATTTATGCAAGCGATGCCACAGGCATAATCTAGTCATTGTGTATAACACTCACATTACGTGAACTATGTTTATAAGTTCTACGTAAATAGACACGTGCATATTGCTATATATAGCAATATGTTAATACTACATGCTTTACCGATAACTGCCTAACAGAAACCGCAACGACCGGGATCATAAGGGGCAACTTAAAACATGAAAGCATACTGAAGATATAATTTAGAATATCGTAACGGCATCAAGTTCGTAGCATGTCGAAATATCGTAGAAAGTAAAAATCAGTGAAACTGCCTACCATTGTGGGTGGAATTTGTGTATATTTTAAATAATAATTATTATTTATTTATTTCTGGAAAATTGTTTCCATTGACAACATATATATATTACATTATTACACATAAAACCATAACATGAAAATTAAAATTATAGATAGGCTAAATAAATTATTTCTTTTCTTAAATTAATACATGTCATATAAATTAAATCACAATAAATAAAAGGTCTATTATAAATTATTTCATTTGTTAAATAACGATACGCGATTACTACGAACAAATATCAAATTATTCGAAAATTATTCGATGCGGCGTTTGAATTTTGATACTATTAGAATCATAATCGAATAGTTAAACTACATTTTTAACTACATTATAATAAGACTGCATGCAGTATATATCTTGAATTCTCATAAATCCCCGTCATGTAGATAACAATGTTCTTTCTTCCCGACAACTGTAGAACACCAAATACTAATTTTCCTGCTGGTTCAGGTTGATACTTTTTAAACATTACTTTAGTTATTACTTAAACATTCATATTATTATTCGAATTTTATAAAAATCACTTAAATATTCGAATGATTTGAATGTGTAATCGATAACTTTACATTGTTAAACATAATGAAGAGTCGAGCAAGTAATGATCATACAAAAGTGCAATATTCTTATGTTCGCCTTCCCAACTCTTTGTTTGTCGTTTGTTTATGGTGAGCGAATGCCACCGACACCTTACTGCCGCGATGTGTGTTTTGTCGCCTAATAAAGGTTGGTCTCATTACGTGTATCTGTATAGTAATAATACATAGGTATTATAATTACAGGTAATGAGGCGGGGTATTAGAAAGAAAGAAATCTTAATTGCTATACAGCTGGGCACAATGTGTATAAAGATATAAAGAAATAACAAAAATAATAATAAAAAAGGAAGAAATAAAAACACAGTAACATAAAATATTCAATGAACATCCTGACAAGCGTCCCACAGCCGCAACAATCAGGACTCCAGTTCAGCATTTGCCTGGTCTCAAGAACCAGGCACTGGTCTTCCACTGGAGCCTGTTATTGTGACGTACGGAAGCCAATAAGTATAACGAATATTATATTATAAGTATTATGTATCTATACCTATACATAATACTCCGCCTCCACTCCCGTGAGCTTAGCCTACCTAAGGCGTGTGGTATCGACTATGCATATTTTGATGCCGAGCTACTACGGAGAATTTCTTGGCAGAAAATAACTGCCTAATTCACGAATCAAACCCGAGACCTCATGCAATCATATTACTTAGTAACATATTTACATGTTTCATTTACCCGCTACATAAGATTCGCGTTTGCAGTCAATGGTAACCCCTAGGGTGCATCTCGTAAGGAATAAATTTATTGCTATCAAACGCTGTCAATCGGATAAATATTCGGATTTCGTGCTTCTACTCAGAAATTTGTTATCAGAAAACCCAATAACAGCAAGTAATCCACGCTTATCATTTACGTTTTTTTTTATACGAATAAGGTGGCAAACAAGCATACGGCTCATCTGATGGTAAGTGGTCACCGTAGCCTATGGACGCCTGCGACACCAGAGGCATCACTTGTGCGTTGCCGACCCTTTAGGAAAGGAAGTGGGAAGGAGAATGAGCGGGATGGTGGAAAGGGGGTGATTGGGACTCCGGCACTCTCATTCACCGAACGAAACACAACAGTAGGAATACTGATATTTCACGTCAATATTCTGTGAGAGGGTAGTCCTTCCCCGGTCAAGCCGGCCCATTTGTGTTGAAATCAGCGAGGCTCTACTAAAACTAACTAAGGATGCCTCGCGCAGGGCAATCCTTGGGACAGTTTGTTTCAGATCAGTTCGGCAACAAATAAGCTGTGACTTTATTTATTTTTTTATTCGCAACATAAGTAATTAAAGTTACAATTAAATTTTCTTTTTGTGATGCAAACACAAACTCGTTCGAGTTATACCATGCATCATATCATCGACTGCGACATAACTACGTCAATTCATGCATAGTAAAATACTGAATGACATCTTAGAGTTGAAAAATATCCAGTTCTCCACCATCATATGATTAGGTATCGCCTCTGTTGCAGGGGATTTTATAAATATTCAAACAACGGACACAAGAAATACCTTGTCTCGGAACAACTATGCATGGATCACAAAACCCGAACACACAACACTCGGCGCTTTGCACTTAAATATACCTTATACCTTACCTTATAGCCACAACATTTTTTCTTTACACAACCCCATCTAGCCCTAACTAAGCAGAGTTTGTACTATGGGTACTAGACAATGGATAAACATACATATACAGGTAGTGGCGTAAATAATGAATAACCCTGAAACTGTCGACTGTCCAGATTATCATCTATCATTTACCTCACTTATATCACCACACAGTGTAGTACTTTTTTTTTCGATACAGGGGCCCAAAAATGCTTTATTCCTTAGAAAACATGTTAAAATTTGAGAATAAGTATTTTTTGCGAAGTTTTCTTAGATTGTAACAAATAAACTTGATACTGGTCTGATGATACAAGTATTCAGGCGTGACATAAAAAAAACAGAACGAGAGAATGTCACAAATTGTAGAAATGGCAGCTAATTTTGTATGAGTAAGTACGATTTTTATTTGAAATATCAAAAATATCAATTTGGTCATCCATGGTCATATATTATGGTGATATAAGTTGGGTAAATGATAGATGATAATCTGGCCAGTTGACAGTTTCAGGGTTATCCATTATTTACGCCACATGCTGTATAATTATTTTTTTGTAAATACATACATATTAAACATAGAAACACTCAGACCAAGACAAACATCCATGTTCATGCACATAAATGTTTGACTTGTGCGGGAATCGAACCCGTGACCTCAGGCGTAGCAGTCGGTTATACTAATATAGAAGCCAACAATATGCCATCTGAGTGTGTTTTTCTATTGTACACGTGAAAATAGTGGTAATCATTCAGTCAAAATAATCGTGGTGGACGATTCGAGCATCCTATTAGTATTTGCCAATGTTTTGTTATCTACATGTTCCATGGTAATTTTCACATCTCGCGCAGTGAAACCGCATTCTCTTTGCTCTACAAATCATTACCCTTTTGTGGAGCCTTTACGTGTTGATGTTTGAATCGAGCGTGGCTGTAATTTGCACGCCATTCCCCTCCCGACGTGTGCTTGAATCGTTAATAAATTTTGCTGCTTTCAATCATTTAACGTACTGAAATTTGTATTTTAATTACAAGCTCTTTGGAGATCTTGACTTTTAATTATTAAGTAGCCTCGAAGGTATAAGGTTACGCTTATATTTGCGAGTAATAACAAGGTTCATAATTTGATGCCCACTTGTATTATTGTTGAAAATTTTCAAATGCAGCGCGATTTATTAAACTGTCACGGTGAAAGGCAATAGGTTCGCGTGCTATTATGAGACACCTATACCATGAGTATAGAAATACGTATTGAAGGGATAGGTAGAGTCTATCCTGAAGCTAAGCGTCCACAGGTCGGTATCGTACGCATCGCACGCATCGCATTTAACGGATCGTAGTATTATTTGTATAGAAAGTCACACAAGTGCGTCCACTGATCCGCATTGTACGGATCGCACATCGGCAATGCCGGCACCGATGCTCCGAGAGGCAACTTTTGCGATGCGTGCCGATGTCGTCATACGGAATGCCGATCAGTGGACGCGCGCCGCGCACTCGCTCCGATATTATGTTTCATTTTTTAGATGTTTTTGCATTTTCTTCCTCTTCTGTTAACAAACAAGCAATAACGACAAAATGTTCTTCTTCGTTTTCCTCCGTTCTCACATACACACATACGATCACTAAGAAAATCCGAATGATTGCGTCGCAATCCGACCGCTGCCGATACAGTTATCGGTTATCGGTTATATTGCCAACGCAGTATGAAAAAATAATGCGTTTGATGCGATGCGTCCGATGCGTACGATACCGACTTGTGGACGCTTAGCATAATAACATTAAATATTCACTTCATAAAACCTAGAGCTTGTAAATCAATTCAAATGCAGTACATATGTTGGCCGATTAAAACATGTACCAGATTAAGGATAATTATTATAATTTATTGTAGTATAATATTATTATAGTAATAACAAAAATGTATACCCATGTATTATTATTGAATAATTCATTATTATTATAAATTATTATTAATATTATTAGCACAGCTTTTCTAGGCACTTATTGAGTTGATACCTTAATAATGATTGAGTTATTACCTGGACAGAGCAGCGATAGCTCAGTGGGGAGACCAACAGACTGCAATGCAGAGGGTCTCGGGTTCGAACCCACGTCGCGCTCCTCTGACTTTCGGAAGTTATATGACTTTTCGAAATTATGTGCGTATTGATTGACAATTATCGCCTGCTCCGTGCCTCGGAGAGCACGCTAAGTCGTCGATCCCGGCTGCCATGAACATCTATGGCACTCGTTATTGGGAGAGTGTCGACACAAAAGATTCCACTGGGTCGAAGTGTCGCCGGTCTACACTGACTGGCCCCCACATAAGATAAGATAAGACATTACCTTGATAGGTGCGTAGAGAGACCCAATTTGAGAATCAAACATTTTTTGGGTTAAGTTGCCATGACTGCGCTTTGATGCACTAAAGAGGCAATCATTTATATACGTACACTAGATGTTCCCGCGGTTTCACCCGCGTTTATCGTTACTGCGCCGCTCCCGTGGGTCGTAGCGTGATGTTATATAGCCTATAGCCTTCCTCGATAAATAGGCTATCCAACACTATAATAATTTTTCAAATCGAACCAGTAGTAATCACGCAGAATAAACCAGGAGAAACATCGTTTGTACTATGTCTGTAATGGGTAATTATTATCTGCAATGTTATTTTAAAATTGCAATATCTCCTAAGATATTCATTGAAATCGAATGATGTAAAAGGCAATTTTGTTTTAAATTAAATACTTGTGATGAATAACGTATTTATTTGGATAAGGATTAATATCATGTTTATAATAATACCTTCGCAAATAATGCATTATTTTAGAACAAATTTTGTTAGCATAAAAATGGTTATAGTGAGCTAACCTTAAAAGATAAACATATAATGTTGCAGACTTTTTTTTAGAACTTTTAAAGGGGAACAATTCTGTCATACATGATTTTTGCGAAACTTTAACTGTTTACGCAGCGCACGCAGCGAAAGCTCTCAAAAGGAAAAATACCCTCCAATTTTGAAACATTCTTCGTTGGTGCTCAGCTCCTATTGATCTTAGCGTGATGATATATAGCCTATAGCCTTCTTCGATAAATAGGCTATCTAACACTGAAAGAATTTTTCAAATCGGCCCAGAAGTTCCTGAGATTAGCGCGTTCAAGAAAACAAACAAACTCTTCAGCTTTATAATATTAGTATAGATAACAATTAAGCCAGATTATCTCCAAACAGAAAGAGTTGAGATGCATAACACCCTCCTATAATGTAGAAATATAAATCATTTCTAGCAAAAGCAATGGATTAAAGTTCCACATAATAAAGATGAGACTACTGTGGTCTACCAATCACATTTCAAAATTAAGTGTGTGCGTGTAAGAAATTTAAAATTTCCTAATATATAAAGTCAATAACTATGCCTATCCTGGATTCAAAGCAGCGATAACATGGTCGACAAACGTAAGCGTCAACTTTTGCCGCGGTACGTATGAGCATCATCTCCTGCTCTAGTAATAATTATTGTGTAGCAGAGCACTTAACAAACGGAAACAAAGAACATCCAGGCTCACATACACGTAATGTGTTTGTGCCATGTGGAGATCGACTGCGATCGATCGATCGATCGAACTTAATGATTAACACTCGACGTGTCAATGGAGAGGCGACCAATAAATCACTATGCCATCCATGCATTATATGTAACTTATCTATGTAGTCTAATTATAGTTCAGTAGTATAAATATGCAGCGATAGCTTAATGGTCAGACCAAGAGACTGCAATGCAGAGGGTCTCGGGTTCGAACCCACGTCGCGCACCTCTGACTTTCGGAAGTTATATGACTTTTCGAAATTATGTGCGTATTGATTGACAATTATCGCCTCGGAGAGCCGTCGGTCCCAGCTGCCATAAACATCTATGGCAGTCGTTATTGGGAAGTCAGTGCCCTCTAATATCCTGACACTGGTCACTACCGTTAGCCTTCGGGTTACGGAGGTCAGGTGGCAACCGCTCCGTATAAAATCTGATATCCAGTCAAATCCGATTAGACTAGAAAGCCGACCCCAAGTGACTTGGGAATAAGAAAGGCTAGGGAGAAAACTATAAATTTTAAGCAACAAGAAACATATATTTTCACGGCAATGTTAAAACACATTACAAATAAACTCCACAACGAAACAGATGGCTAAACCCAGAGACCAGCAAATTGTACTGAAAGTAAAATATACCCAACAAGCCATGAAACGTTTAAACACAATTAAGTACCGTCATAAAAAGAAATAAACACGCTCTGACAAATTGGTATATTTAAAGAAAGAAGGAAGAAAAGCAAAATGGCCGGCGAGACTAGGAGGACTAATTAATCCTTACCATTTCTACAGGTGACCGTCCATTAAGACTCAATTTACCGCTCTCCCTATTAATTAAAACTCCACAAGTTGTTATACTCGTTATACTTACATAAGCGCTGTTTCTAAAGCCTTCTATAATAGAAATAGGCTAAAAGTATTCTTAATTACGAGCCGAAATTACCCAAATGCGAGGAATTTATTTGCACAATGTTTAATCGTGAAAAGTTTGAAAGCACCCAGATTATTTGTTATTAATTTAAGCGGTTTATAATAAATTCTTCGGTTATTTTCGCATTAGCGAACGGAATTCAATATCTGTTGCCTTAAAGCCTTCTAAGCTGACCTACTTAAAATATTGACTGACTTAAGTGGATAAGCAGTACAATTACAAACTGACGCCGGCGTGATTTATAACGAAAAATATTGTAGATGGTATTCACCGCCGTACCCTTTTAATAATGTATATTTTGTGGCCATACTTACTTCTGCATAATATTGGGAACTGCCTCGTTGGCCTTGTCAAATAAGTTTACGCTCGATCGTGATCTTAGGTTCGATTGCTGAGCCGATCAAAATGTTATCGGATTTTATTCCTATAAGCTCGTTCTCCATCCACAGCAACATATAGCCCTACACGTCATACCTTTTCGAGGATGTAAAAGCTTAAGTGTATGTATAATATATGGGATTTTTAAGGAGTTTTCCCAATTCTCACTAATATTATAAATGCGAATGTGAGTTTATTTGTTTGTTACGCTTTTACGCGGTAACTACTTGACCGATCGTCATGAAATTTTGCAGACATGTTATCAGGGATACAGAAAATGCGATGGGATACCTATAATCCAGAAAACAGAACTGTACCTGAGAGAAACCGCAGGCAAAATTTATTATCTATTTATATCTCTCAGATCATACCGTATAAAAAAAAAACCATTCGAAATATCAGCACACATTCTCTATTATGATAAAGAGTTAGAATTTCATGTTTGCCACCTAGTCAATTACATATAAGCACGACATATTTTACCTAGAACATGCAGTATGCCACATTTTTTATCACACAAGCACTTTTTTAACTTACATCGTCTTAACAGACCTCTTTTATTTTACGTAGAAGCTCAATATGATAGTGTTTGTTTGTAAGTATGTTAATAATACATAATTATGTTCGAAAGCCTGCAAGATTCAACTGCCGATCTACATCCGTCATAAGAATCTGCAATACGCCATAACAATTTATGAGGAATTTAAAAATTTTGCTCTACGAATCCTATTATGAAAATATTTATACTAATTTCGGCCTGAAAGAAATATTATGAATAAACCTACCATGAAGTTTAGTTTTATTTATTTCTATTAAAATTAAATGACACCATTGTTCGGACCACTTCATAAAATAGGTTACGACGATCACTTATTTTGATTTGGCTGCACGGATGGCCTTTAAATGACTGAAAATTTGTGTTATCCACAGATAGTTGTTTCGGGTTTGAGTTTTCTATGTATCCGTTATTTGACTGTTTGTACTTCCGACACAGTACTTTTTTATAGCTTTCGTTTTTTTAAACTGCCGCACTAGGAATTATTCCTGTATCGTGAGAGACTTCACAAACATTAACACACTCACATGGACACACACAGTCATACGTTTACCCACTCACACATCGCCCAACATGACGTACATTCGCAACAAGAACATACTAGCCCCAATCATACACATTCCACGTATTCAGAACACGGAGAGGCTGGTTATCTGTAATACAGGACCTCCTAGTACAGAGACCAGTCTCCCACACAGACTATACATTCGCTGCTTTCTTGTATGAACTGTTTGTTTAAGATGTCAAATATTATGTACTGTGTGAGAGAACAAATAAACAATTATTATTATTATTATTCAAATAACGGACACAAAGAACATCCAGACTCAAAACACCCATTTGTTGATCATACAAATGTTTGTCTAGTGTGGGATTCAAACCCACAACATTCGGTACAGTAGCAGTGGCCACTTAAACCACTACGCTAACCGTGCAGTCGTGATAAAAATGAATAAAAAACGTTTAAACAGTCACGTGTTCACCAATGCGTTTCATGGCACGAAAAGCAAAAACAATCGGTCCGAAACATCAACATTTACGTTCTATGATAGGCTTACTGAAAAAAAAGTGGAATGCAAATATATTTAATCTAAAACAAAATCTAGCGGCGTACAAGAAAAACTCTTATCCCCAATAAAACTAATCTGCTGTCCGAACATCTATAGTAACTGTAGAACAATTACGAGTACAAACTCGTCTAATAGAACCAATTGGCCCTTATCATTGGCGAGAGCGGGCGAAAGTTAAAATCGCATTACCACCGCTAACGAGACGACGGAGGCGTTAACTGTCATGTTCTTTGTGAGGTGGAAGAGACAAGAGATAGCGAAAGCAACAGCGTAAAGAAGCGAATATTTAAATTTTATAAAACTGAAATCATGATATTATTTCAGTTTTATAAAATTTACTTTGGGGACTGCCGATAGAAGTGAAAACTTTAATCCTGGATCATAAACACTTCTCTATAAACAAAAAAAACGGAGGCGTGTCGGATTCCTGATTTTCTCTTAGGCGTTATTAAGGCGGTCAAAATTTCGTTATTTTTTGCGTAGGACGCACCATTTCTGAGATATTGTTAATATTCTAAAATATTTCAATAATGCAAAGCGTGGAAGCGTGACGATGACGCGAGTTCTATGATTTTTGTTAACCCAAGAAGTGCTCAACGCGCCTAAAGAAGTTTTCACTTCAAAAATTACCACTTTCGACAATATTATTTACAAAGCAAATATTAGACAAACTACAGCTATTACGTCAGACTCAAATGAAAATGGCGAAATTTAAATTCAAGCTCAGAGTTGGCCAGCTTGATGGACTATGACCTTCACTTTTCTGCTCAAAAATGTGACAGCTTTTATACAGGGCTCATATTATTATCCGAGTGTCCGACGTTTACATTTCTAATACAACTAACGTTTAGTTCTAGATGTTATTCTTCTTCTTCTCGCCTTTATTATTCCCAAGTCACTTGGGGTCGGCTTTCTAGTCTAACCAGATTTGACTGGATATCAGTTTTTACACGGAGCGGCTGCCACCTAACCTCCGCAACCCGAAGGCTAACGATACTCTAAGGCTAGACCAGTGTCAGGACATTAGAGGGCACTGACTTCCCAATAACGACTGCCATAGATGTTCATGGCAGCCGGGACCGACGGCTTAATGTGCTCTCCGAGGCACGGAGCAGACGATAATTGTCAATAGTTCTAGATGTTATTAAATAAACAAGTTTTCACGCTTTGACGACGACACGGTCATTAGGATCGCGCGAACAACATTGAGTATTTAGCCAAATCATGTCTAAGCTTTCTTATTTGACGATTTGTAAGAATTCGACGCTAGGCTATTGACTAATTATAAAAATATAACAAGCAGTTATTTAACAATATATAATAACGCTACGTCTCACGTCTTACACCAAGCTCAAAACGAAAACTGTGCGGTCGGCCGTAGCAATTGTTATTGGGTGGTAATTCGAGGGTATAAACGTGTAAGTGTTAGGAAAAGACTTTGTTTTTATTGCTTCCAGCCTGCTATGATAGAGGGAGCCAGTGTGTCCGACGATAATCCCAATGCTAATGCTTCGTAATTTAACCTTATCTAAATGTTTCGGGTTTAGACAAAGTTCTTGTTGATTCCCTTCTATTTCTCTAAAGGAGTCTTTGGAATCACTGATTTATTTTCCGTCTTGAAGAATGAAATTAGAGTTCGACGATATATCTTTATGTGACAGTACAAGGTTGATAAAGTAGGATATTGTCTACAATTTTCCTTGTTCTCCCTACAGAGATATATGGCGGGATTTTAATCAATTTTGTAGCATGTGTATTCATAATCACATCAGCTGCTGTGCGTGGATTTTTTGTATGTGTATCCAATCTATACATTTAATAATTAAAAATGATTATTTAACGATTTTATTGTAAAATTATATATATATCATGTACCTATAATTATATATATAAAATTATTGATATGTATATATAAGAATTATAAATATAATATGTCCGTGATAGTAATATAATTATATTTTAAGATATTGGTTGTTTTCCTATTTTTGTATTGCTTTTTTTATATAAGGAGGGCAGTTACAGCGTTGAATGGTAATCGTTGTATATTGTAAATTGTATCACCGAATTAAACTAAAACAAGTTTTATTTGCTGTTCATCTGTTGTAATTTGGTCTCCATACTCTATACTGGTCTGTATGTATTTATATTGTGTAAAAGAGATACAAATAAAAATATTTTCTTTCTTTCTTTTCTTTATTTCTTTCTTTTCTTTCTTTCTTTCTATTTTGTAGCGATCTTTCTTTCTTTGTTTCTGCTTTTCGCCTTGTAATGAGATGGATTGATGAATGCAGTTTTGAGTTCCGATTGGATTTGCTTTTTAGGGTTTCTTTAGGAAATGGGTAAAACGGAACCACTAATATGTATAAACGAAGACCATTGTCACTATGTACATAAGTTAAAATTTGAAGGCTGGTATTTCCACGCATCTCACTAAATTAACATAACATTTTATACTCACTTTATATCATAAAAAATTGATTGGCAATTCAGAACATGTAACTGAGAGAGTTAAATAATCTCGTCGGATTTAGAGTGTTCTTTTATTTTATCCAATTATGGTTGAATATGTCTAGCATATATAACCTCTGCAATATATAAAAAGGGCAAGATATAAAGTGTTTTTCAGAGTCGATAGAGCGTGGGTAATGCGTCTAGTTCCGATAGATTACAGTCATACCGACTCAGTGGTACAAAAAGTAAATAATTGGCCAGTATAGTGGTGCAGTAAATTTAAATATGCGTGACCACTTAATAACTGCATTGATGTAAGCGTCCAACTGCGACAATATGTTGAATATAGGCCGCTGTAATTAGATGAATAACGATATTCAAAGCAGGCGATTGCATTCTGGTATTAATGAAAGGTTTCACTAGTTGGAAAAATGTATCAAAAAGATTGGCATAATAGCAGACGGAATCTGTTATCAAAAGTGACTTCTTATGACCCATCTAAGAAATTCGATCAGTTTAGTCGCTTTTAAGTATATACATACACATTCGCACTCCTACATTCTCGAGGGTTTTGGCAGAGGTATAATTGACCCAAATTTTGCCAGCTTTATTTTGGATTTGACGTAATAGGGATGAGCCTATAGCGATCTACTGGGCACAGGTCAAGGCTTCGTGCTGTTAACGAGAATTTCTTGGCAGGATCGATCTCGACCAAGGCATCCAAGCCTATACCTTTTGCAATGCGTTCGCATTTACTGTACGACCGAGGCAGTCCTTTTGCCTTTTGGTAATTTATCCAAAATCGATATTAGATTTAAATAATGACTTCGATAAACTTCGTAATTCCAGTGTAAATAAGCCTCTGAAGATACGAACTTGGCAGTGACTGATGAGCCATGGCTGCGACGGATTGACAAAAACTTTAAATATAACAGGATTATTTTCTAGACTTAACGATACAATATAAGCTGACTGGAAACCGAGTTAAAATAAGTGATTTAATTGATTGAAATAATGGACTATTCCATTAGTGTTCTAAAAAACATAAATCTATCTATTATTACCTATTATTTTAGAAGTACTCTAATTCTTATTTAGATACACCTAGTTCGGTTGCAGATGTTCTCAAGCTGTTTACAAAGTTTCACTATTCCACTCAATGTTCATTTTTTGTAACTGTTTAAACTTTGTAATGATGTATTTTATTATTAACAAACTTTATTTATTATTTATTTACTAGCAATTTAGGCCACTAAAGTAGATATTGCTAAACTCTCCAGCTAAACTAGAATAGGAGTGTGTCGACTAAAGTTCGCCTGCTAAATAATTGACGTGGATCACTCTATGTTTTATAATTGAGCTTTTACGGAACATAATTAGTTAGTCGGCCTCGATGGCGTAGTGGTTAGTGTAACCGACTGTCACCCCTGAGATCGCGGGTTCGATTCCCGCACAAATCAAACATTTGTATGTATGAACATGGATGTTTGTCTTGGTCTGGCTGTTTCTATAAATAATATGTATGTATTTACAAAAAAAAGTATATATGTATGTTTATCCATTGTCTAGTACCCATAGTACAAGCTCTGCTTAGTTTAGGCTAGATGGTGTTGTGTGTATGTAATAGAATATTATTATATTATAATCGTTTTAGATTTTTGCGTTCTGTACATATATTTAATGATACTAGGTCAATAATAAAATCAATTTTATTAATAGGTATTTATTACCTATTAAATATTTTATCGCGAGTAAGACCCGTTGCCTAGTATTAAGTATAATTAAGTAAACCGTAGCTGAGACTGAAAACGTCACCACAATCTTTTCAGTAACTATGGAAAATCTAAAAACAAAATAAGTACCTATACGAGAACCTTTATTTATTGAATCTGAGTTTGATTGAAAATATCTTTAATAATAGCATAGAGGCAAAACCTTAACTCTATCCTAAATATTCTATTGCACCGACATAAAACCAAAACTGGAACACCAAACATTTCCAATCGGTTCGATTCCATTAGTTTTATTTTCGTTAAAGATACGCTCAATAGCGCCCAGACCCGCTGCATCTCTCATTTTTGATGTCCCTGATTAGTCCTGTCGCAGCCAGGAGTTAAGGCGACGACTCAACAGCTTTATTTAGTAGTTGGTTGAGTTTCTGTTAGTTCTACATCTATTGACTATTCGACAACGTAGTAGATTAAATTCGCTCCAAAACAGAATAAATTAAACTTGAACTTACGTTAGTATATCGACAAATTCTGAACGCTTCGGTTGCGCAGTGGTATTGAATGTCTCCAAATGCCTTGGTTGTGTAGCGATGGTGAACTGCTGTGCATCAGGTCTCGGAGGCGATGCCTGGGAAATGAAAATATTTTATTGAAGTTGGTTATTTACGGCTAAGTTCCTAAAATACGTATGCAGCAAACGTGTCTCAAACACAAACGTAAATAAGGTAGAAGACTAGACGAACTCCAAAAGTAATCAGTGGTATTTGGGCTTATGCCTAGATAGGCATAAGCCCAAATACCCCTTGATATAATTATATTCCCAAAGAAAAATTGTTTGATCTATTTGACCACAAATCGAACAAAATATTTGCCATCTGTCCTCTGATGTGATGCTGAAACAAACACGGATAAATTTTAAAAATCATTATTTTGGCTTTAATTCTTTCTAAACACTGGACTCCAATATTGAGTAATATCTTTCAGATAAAGCAGTCAGTCATTGCCAGGTATATAATACTATAGAAGGCACATAGGTTTAAATAAGTCAGCACATTTATTTCAGTTCACCGCTTTTCTATTTAATTTTTACAGACTGCTAGGCACCTGTAAAATATAAATGCGGTGAAGGACTATAGAAATAATACCAATGGATTTTATTTCTTCTAACGGTTATCGTGAAAGTCTATAGAAGAGGCGTACAGATGCATCGTACGGCCGAAAGGAATATATTCCGCTAAAATAGTTAGAAAACATTTTTTAGGTTAAAATCTTGCAGGTTCCCGAAAAATTCTATTTAATAGACCTTTGCACGTAATGACAATCCTTCAAAAACCTTTATCAGTGTGAGATACGATGCACTCTTAGGCCTCTCTGATGATAGTAGAGGTGTGCATAAAAGAAACCCTACTAAGCGAAGGAACACAATACAGGGTTATTCGAATGCGACAATCTATAAGGCGTAGATTCGATTTACGAATTAGTTTTAGTAATTTTAGTGATCCTGTCTTTTTCTTGGAGAGGTAGATAGAGGCTAGACTTTCAATTGTTATATATTTAAGCACTCAATGTTAGATTGTTTAAATATGTATCAATAGAAAGCTTCTAGTTGAAACTTCTTAATATAGTCCAGATTAACAAAGAAGTTACATCTAATATTGACCTACATCTGAATCCGTTGGAATATATCAAGTCACGTACAATCAGAACAAATACTGGCCGCAAAACTATCAAAGAACATTTACACATCAACATCGCCGCGCCTATAAATCCGAACCGTAAAAAGAATAGAGAAAAAGAAGCTACAAGAAAAAGTTTAACACACAAACAGGCAACGTTTCCCGCCGTCTCCTTAACACGTCGCCTCTGATTGGCTGATAACACTCTCAGGGACGTTATCTCAAACTTGCTCGACGTGCCACCGTCGTTTACGCCAAGAAATCATTGCTATAAAACCACAACAGTCAAAGAAAAAGCGCCTGTATTAATATCACCATAAGATCCATGAATTCATATGTCAACAGAAAAATCTGGTTTGTTTCAACGGATCTACCACTTACGTTCTTTTACAAGCCAATTACAGCGACCAATGTCCACACCTTTTTGGTGCTCCAGAGATTATGGGAAATCGTTAAGATATGATTGCCTTTATGCAGACATTGACGTAGTTTTAATTATTCCGACTAAGGAATTTAGTATTCACAAAGAACTTTCGGTGAGGAGATATTTTGGTGAAAAGAATACGCCAAATAATTAATATAATAAATACTGCTAGAGTTAATAAAGTAAGTCTCCAAGAAATGACTAGCATATAACAGATTCACGTATGTATGTTTACATATATATAATATATTAGTCTCCGAGTACATTTTCCAAATTTCATGCCTCTTAATTTCTGGATAGAAATATCAAATAACACTTCACCCAAACTGGCAATCAAGCAATCAAACTGTGGTTCTCGCAATCGATAGCAAACATAATCGCTTCCATGCGCCATGGGACTAACAAAATAGGTTTATGTTGAAAATTATCTCCTAAGAACAAACATCCATTTTCTCAAAATGGAATTAGAAAACAGATCTTAAGTGTGAATGCAATCATGTTCAGTTCCCATTCGTATATTATTTTATTAGTCCGCTTATCATTAGTTATTATAAATACAAGTTAGTAAGCGTATTTCAAAACTATCCAGACATGCTCTTAATAATTATTTTAGAGAATATCTTTCAGTAGCTTACAAATTCTGGGAATTACACCGAGCATTGGATTGAATAGTCAGGCAATCAAGGATGTAAGATTAACGCCATAATTCAAATCAGACTTAGTTATTGTTCTAGCTTGTAGTGTTAGATAAAGATTAGACTTGAGTAAATCTTCCCTATCGTAGGGTAGGGATCGATTAAAATGTTCTTGAGAGTCTCTAATTGGCAAAATTAAGTTTCTAATCGTTTTATTTCTTGTGCTTCACAAATATAGCCACGGTTTTCGCTTGTTGCCATGCCGTGGTAAGGATATGAGAGATAGTACATACATACACTCTTCCTAAAGGGATTAAAGGTGTATATAGCATGGTAGTAGTTTTGGTATATGTATGTTTAAAATGCCGTAGCTCTTCCGTCCTAGTGCATCCCTGGCATAATTTACCTTACGATTAAAAATGACTTCATAATATATAGACCCATTTTCCACGATTATAATTAGACGTAATTTCTGAAAAACGTTCCAACCCAAACTCGGGTCAAAATCGAGTTATTATTAGCAAATTAGTCACGGGGTTACTATTTACTAGCTGGAAAAATTTGGTAGCTCTACTATCACTCTAAATATGAAATCATGACTTAGTAGCCCAACCCACATGTCTGAAGAAACAATACGGGATTGAACTTCAATCACGATTATCTCAAAATGTTAACTTTGTGGGTTGGAACGTTTTTCAGAAAGTACATCCAATTATGCCTTTCAAAGACATAAACACTTATATACACAAGAAATCTTAATGGAAATAGGTCTTTGGTAACTCACATACCTTAACATATTCGTTTCGGTTGGTAATTAGGGAATTAGCAACAGAAATACACTTAGGTTTATAAATTTATCGCTCGCATTTTCGTGTAAGAGCCAGACTTATAATGTGAAAATATTTGCTTTTCTCATATACATGAAAACATCAAAAGAAACATTAGCTAATTTTCACTCTTAAAATATATTGCTGAATTCACGTACCTATTTATGATTAATGTTATTTTTAGCAGATATTTTTTTTTATTTAGTAAATAGTTTATACGTTTTACAGCAATCTCAAAGGCATTCTAGGAGTGGAAAATGGCTGACATTCCAAGCGTCTGTAGTGTCCTTCAACGTTTTATGACAAGATGCCTAGGACTTTGAGGCTTAGACTTTTTCTAGACAAGTAACCTTAAGAGACGTAAAACTAAAATAAATTACGACTCAGCCTTGAATCTCTCTACGACGTTCAGATTGACCACGATTATATGGCGTGCGAATAACCTACAGAAAATCGTGTTTGTACTTTAAGACACTAGTTAGTTCATGCACGCGGCACCTTGTGCTAAAGCAATTGACTATTCTTTTAGCCAATTTTTTTTCGAGTAGTAGAGCCTTGCTGATTTTAGTATGAATGGGCCGGCTCGACTGGGGAAGGACTACTCCTCACAGAATATCGACGTGAAATAGCAATATTCCTACTGTTGTGTTTCGATCGCCGGAGGCCCGATCACCCTCTTTCCCCCTTCCCGCTTCTTCTCCTTCCCACTAAAGGGTGAGCAACGCGCAAGTGATGCCTCTGGTGTTGCAGGCATCCATAGGCTACGGTGACCACTTACCATCAGGTGGGCCGCAGGATTCTTTGCCACCTAGGTTGTATAAAAAAAAAATACTATTCTAGATTGTGCAATGATATAAGTTATCACCACATCACTCATCTATACCTTGACTGTACTCTACTACGCGAACAAACTTTTTTATGCCTCACAAATAGTTTTTCTGTTCGAATTGTGTTCGTTAATTGTATCCATCATTTCAATATCTGGTAAAGTATCCCCCTTTAAACGGCAATTCCAACTTGTGCTGGATGGAAATAATCTCCATAAAGATAGTCAATCCCTGCTGTCAATGTTCAATGGTTCGCGCTGCAACCAAAAAAAATCTCAACTCAACGCAGATACATGCGTGAACCATATTAACTTGGTATCACTGGTCATAGGGTAATGAATTAAGGCCAATGTAGTTGCCAGAATATAAAGATTTGACTGCCTCATATACACTGGACAGATTTGGCAGCCAGTATTTGGTTCGCATATAAATAACTTGGAGCTATAGATAGATTTCTCTAGAAGGAAGATATTTGTTTTCGAGAGAGCATAAATAAAAGATCTGGATTTATTGCTTTCTCGAAGTAAGTCTTTGGATGCACTGTAATGCAGAATTCTATGTATGCAGGTATGTTTTCAACCCTGTTATACTAGATTTCGCGATTTTTTTACAGAACGTCTGATATCACTATTACGTTCTAATTCGGCCAGCTAGAAATGAAATCCTGAACACCATGACCATACAAACTTAGGCTACATGACTAATAAAATAGTCTTATACATTACAAATATGTTACAAAAGAATTTAAAATTTCAACCATCGTTACATTGCTGAATTACACATATTATCACAATATATACGTGAAAATAATTTATTCCTGAATTGCAACTTTGTTTAAATTATAGATTTAAATGTGGCGTATTTTCAAGCTTCGCATACTGGGAATTGTAATGACTGGCTGCAAAATACTAAATTGATAAAATACTAGGTTATAAAAAAGGCATTCTCTATCAAACAATAGCGTTCGTAAAATACTTAAATAACTGTGCTTAAAAAGATAATAGCTTATTTGTGACCTTTATTTATTTACCTGCCAATCTTTCAACTTATATATATTAGTAGGTACCCCAATTAGTGAAATTAGTGTACTACTTAAAATTAAAATTAACTTTTACTAAAATAAACCGCCATAGAAATTCGTATTAAGTAGTATAATCAACATTAATTAATTATCTTTTCACTTTTAAACAAAATCTTCTCTAAAATCTGGTGTACCGACTTTTGCATGAAAATTATTCCAGCTACCTATTGCAGGCCGTCGGACTGCCTGCCTTGGGGCTGTCCTAACTTACGTTAGCTCTAGTAGCCATTTTTCAACGAATATAGCCAACCTATTTCCACCATTGCTTGGTTTTTCTACGAGCTTGTCAGTAACTCTTCAATTCAGTTCTTTGACAGAAACCTCATTCCGAACGCTGTCCTGGAAAGTCAAGCATAGCTAGTTCAGTAGCCTGCTGTATTTCAATTTCCGAATAAATTAAAAGATGGGATGCACTGCTTTTTACTTAAATCTTTACACTCTTTGCGCTGTAGCATGGTGCGGGTGACAGTTGCCTGTATGACGTTGACATCTGTCTGTACCTACCACTAGGGATGTGACGTTATGCAATTCATTTTTATCACTAACGATACTCGCAGCATAAATCTAGTTCTCATTAATAGTGCTATGAAAATTAGTGTGTTATTGAGTCGTGCAGTGTAACTACGTGTATAAACTTGTCAATATATACATATATGCCAATATATACAATATATATACATTGCCCTTGTCAATATATATACATTGCTTTAGCAAGATGTTCATTTTAAGAAAGGCTAAAAACATAAGTGATTGGAGCAAAGTTGTTTTTTTGGATGCAACGTGGCTAAACGCCAACCACACAGTGGGTAAAAGTTGGACCGACGATACGGCACAATCGTGTACCAAAGTGCCGGAGGGCAAAGGCGAACGCCTTATTATTTGTCACGCAGGTACAGCAAGTGGATTCGTCCCTAATTGTTTGCTGGCTTTTAAGTCAAAAAATACTAGAGAGTATCATGAGGAGATGAACTACGAAAAATTTAAAGATTGGTTCATAGGTCTATTAAACAATTTAAAAGAGCCTATGACCATAATAATGGACAACGCACCCTACCATTCGGTACAACTTAATAAACCCCCAAACCAATCCAACCGCAAAAGCGAATTGGTGAAGTGGCTGAATGAAAACGGAGTTACAGCATATATAAAAATGTTAAAGACAGAGCTTATTGCCTTAGTACGGCGTCATAAGCCACCAACTCCTACCTATGCTCTGGACGAAATGGCAAAAGAAAAAGGCCATCAGGTCCTTCGACTACCACCCTACCATTGCCGGTATAACGCTATTGAGCCGATTTGGGCCCAAATAAAAGGTCACGCCGCAAGAAATAATACTTCGCCGCCATTTACGACAAATAAGATGTTGGCCCTATTACAAGAGGCCATCAACAATGTTCAACCTGAAGACTGGTCGCAGGTTGTAAATAAAACAAAAAGGGACATTATGTCTGATTGGGATCGTGACATTCATATTGACAATATAATGGAATCATCGTTAATAATATCCGTCACAGATACAGATGATGAATTTAGTGACAATTCAGATGTTCCTGACTCTGATATGAGTTTAGACGAATAAAATCAATTGTTTTATATATGTTCTGTTGTTTCATTAATATAATTATAGACTTTTTACAATAATAATTGAACTACGCCCAATATACGTTTTATATTATAAAAAATATCGACTATCGATCGTAGCAGTACATCCCATCATTAAATACGTCTATGGCGTTACATTATACGCATAACACTTTGCTTAATTTTTCTTTCCATTAGATTTTATTTGTAGACTAGAACATTCTGGTTGGGTTTAATTAAATTTACTACAATAAATAATGATTGAATATATTACGAATGTGGTACAGCTGAAATACTAAGTTATAATTTGTAAATCGCGGCAACTTTCAAGAGTGAAACGAAACGTTACTGAAACTGTCACCCGCACCATGCTACAGCGCAAAGAATGTAGGCGTTGCGTTTGTCTCGATACAATTACTAATGTAGGGGTACGTATGTATGCGTTATAATGTGTGTGTGTGCAAGCGCGAGGTATGAGAGACGAGTCGGCCAGTTGCTGCGCATTGGCCCGACAGAAAGCTAGGCTCCACTTAGATTAAGTAATTTTGGCTATAAAATATATGTATGTAGAATTTATGTGAATTTATGTTCGTAATAAATATTATATATTGTTCGTGAGTGTTGTCTGTCGGACCAGTGCCGGTAATTCCCTTTGTAGCACTTATCTAAGTCTCACATTTATTTGTAGCTTGGATACATTAAGTAGATAAATAAGTAAAGTCTCGGGTTCGATTCCCGTGTAGTAAATTGTTTATGAACATAGGCATTCCTATAATTGGTGACCCCGACGTGATTTAGTGCTACATTGGTTAATTATTAAGCGTAAATATAAGTGTAGTTTATAGTGTATGATGTTCCAACCATTGAGTCCCGTGAAACCGAGTATAAGTGACAAAATGAACAGTGACCCGAACGCGAACACAGGTATGTCGGACTTGAAAACTAGTGAGATCGCCGCGATAAGTGTACAATCCCGATTGCCAGATTTTTGGGCGGAAATGCCGCGACTATGGTTTGCGCAGATAGAAAGTATCCTAAAACCGCAAAAACCAAGTGATGAGGTTAAATTCCATTTAGTGGTAGCGAAGCTAGGACGCGACGCGTTACAGCAAGTCAGCGACATTCTGGTAGTGCCACCAGCCGCAGAGAAATATAATGCCATTAAGGAGCGACTACTACAGGTATACGAGGAAAGTGCAGAGCGCCAGTTTCAGAAGCTTGTGGGTGAGATGGAGCTAGGAACACAAAAACCTTCACAGCTGTTGCGCCGTATGCGAGACCTGGGTAGGAACGCCCAAGCATCAGACAAAACGTTACACAGTCTTTGGATCGCGCGATTACCAGCATCTGTAAGAGCAGTATTGACAGTCAGTCAGGACCAAACCCTGGAGAACTTGGCAAACATAGCTGACAAGGTGATGGAGAATGTACGGGATGGAGAAATTGCCGAGGTGAGCAGCTCTTGTACCAACAACCAGTCGTCCACTCAACTGCCCATGAACGAGATATTGACGCAAATGCACAAGTTGAACTTGGAAGTAGCATCTCTACGTGAAGAGGTTGCGCAGCATCGTCGAAGCGTGTTTCGTGGTCGCAGAGGGCATGGTGCTTTCCGAGGACGGTCAAGGTCAAGGTCCAGAACACCAGCGGATCCGAATTGGTTGTGCAAGTGGCATTACCGATACCGAGTTAGAGCAACGAAATGCGAGAAACCCTGTGCGTGGAAGTCACCAGCAGCGTCGCGGACGGAAAACTAAACACGGTACGACCTACGGTGGCGGGGGTGATAGTACCGAGTAATAATCACCGCCTCAGTGTATATGATAGGGAAAATGGACTAAAATTTCTAGTAGATACAGGTGCAAACGTGTCCGTCATTCCAGTTAGCAGAAAACAAAAGTTATTAAGTGCGCATTCGGACTATAAATTATTCGCAGCTAACGGAAGTGAAATTAAAACGTACGGCGTAAAGACTCTAAATGTAAACTTAGGTCTTCGGCGTCCATATCGTTGGACATTCGTGATCGCAGATGTTAGCCAACCCATACTAGGTGCGGATTTTTTGGAACATCATACGCTGATAGTAGATATAAGTGCGCGTAAATTAGTTGATAAGAAAACAAATTTGCTAACGCTGGGCAATTTAACCATTTGCGATAATTTATCAATCACTACAATAGATAGTAATCATCCGTTTAGTAGATTGCTGTCGGAATTTTCAGAAATAACTAAGCCTGTCTCATTCAAAAATATGGACCACGATTATGGTCACGATGTTTATCATTATATAGAAACCACCGGACCACCCGTTCATGCCAGAGCGCGACCGCTGCCACCTGATAGGTATCATAAGGTAAAACAGGAATTTAAGTTAATGCAGGAACTAGGTATTTGCAGGCCATCAAAGAGTGAATGGTCCAGCCCGCTGCATGTCGTTGCGAAGAAAAATGGAGAGATCCGGCCCGTGGGAGATTATAGACGTTTGAACGCCATCACCAAGCCGGACCGCTACCCTGTGCCGCGATTGCTAGACTTCAATTATATACTAGCAGGTAAGAAAATCTTTTCCAAAATTGATATTAATAAAGCCTATCATTTTGTAAAAATAGCACCAGAAGATATAAAAAAGACGGCTGTGATAACACCGTTTGGGTTATTCGAATTTATGAGATTAAATTTTGGTTTGCGGACAGCCAGTCAAAGTTTTCAAAGGTTTATGAATAACACGGTACTCGAAGGATTAGATTTCTTATTTTGTTTTGTCGATGATGTCATTATTGCCAGCGATTGCTTGAAGAGCCATAAAACGCACTTACGAAAGGTATTTGAACGATTTGCAAAATTTGGCATAACTATAAATCTATCAAAATGTGAATTTGGACAGGAAAGTATAGAATTTTTAGGTTACCAAGTCTCGACCGAAGGTATACGACCACTCGACCACAAGGTCAAGGCCATAGTGGAATATCCTCGGCCAGACAACGTGGAACAGCTTCGTCGTTTCTTAGGTATGATAAATTTTTATAGAAACAGTATTCCTCACGCAGCTGAGCACCAATCACTGCTGAATGAATTTTTAAAAGGTGCCAAGAAGAAAGACAAAACCAAAATTTCATGGTCACAGGAATCCATCGAAGCGTTCGAGAAATGTAAGAGAGGCCTCAGAGATGCGGTTATGTTATCACATCCGGTAAGTAATGTACCATTATCGTTACATACAGACGCATCAGACACTTGTGCTGGCGCAGCGCTTAATCAATGGATTGATGGTAAGTGGTTACCGTTAGGATACTTTTCTAAGAAGTTTAGTAAAGCTCAACAAAGGTATTCTACGTATGATAGAGAACTTACAGCGATATTCTTAGCAATGAAACATTTTAGATACATGTATGAGGGAAGAGAACTAATAATTTTTACCGATCATAAGCCATTGACTTTTGCATTCAATAAGGTCGAGTCTAAAAGCGAAACGCCTCGACGTACAAGGCAATTATTATATATTAGTGAATTTACAACGGATATACGATATGTCGAAGGCAATAACAATGTAACCGCTGACGCGCTTTCTAGGATTGAAACCATACACTGCCCCACTACATTTGATTACGCGGAATTAGCGACCGCACAGGAACAGGATGCCAGCTTAGCACAATTATTAAACGAACAACAGACTAATATTATTTTAAAGAAAATGTTTGTACCTAATTACGACAAACCTATCTATTGCGAAAATTCGACTCAGATGTGTAGACCTTATTTACCAGAGAAATTTAGGAAATTAGGCTTTCAATCAGTACATAGCGTATGTCACCCGGGTATTAGGACAACGCGAAAATTAGTAGCACAAAGATATTTTTGGCCAGGCCTTAATAAGGACGTTGGTCAGTGGGCCAAAGCGTGTATACAGTGCCAAAAGAATAAGGTAGGCAGACACACGGTATCGGAGTTACAACAATTTCCAAAAGCTGAAAGGTTAAATCACGTTCACATTGATATAGTCGGCCCGTTAGCACCGACCAAAGAATGCTATAGATATTTAATAACCATGATAGATAGAGGCACTAGATGGCCCGAGGCCATTCCTGTTTGTGATATAACGGCTGAAGTAGTAGCTAAAATTTTTTACGAAAATTGGATTGCCCGATTTGGTGTGGCTGACAAAATAACAACCGATCAAGGTAGGCAATTCGAGAGCAACTTATTTAGAGAACTTTTAAAGATAATGGGTATAAAAAAATGTAGAACTACACCGTATAGACCACAAAGCAATGGCATAGTGGAACGCTGGCATAGGAGCATGAAGCAGGCCTTAACAGCGCGTCTGACAAACAATACGTCATGGAGTGACGAGTTACCTACGGTCTTATTTGGATTGCGCGCAGTGGGCAGAAGTGATAATGGGGTAAGTCCCGCGGAATATTTATATGGTAAAACAATTCGGTTGCCAGGAGATTTTTATAACATCTCAAACAACCAAATTGTGTCAGACCACGAGTATTTAGATCGTTTAAGGAAATATATAAGTAGTTTAAAACCAATTTCGCATAAATTTCGGGATTCGCGCTCGCTGTTCGTACACAAAGAATTAGGTAAGTGTGAACATGTCTTTATCAGGAACGATGCAGTACGCAGACCGTTGACGTCACCGTACGAAGGCCCTTATCGAGTTCTAGAAAGAAACGCAAAGGTATTTACAATCCAGTTACCCAATAGAGTAGTAAAAATATCCATAGATAGACTGAAGCCAGCTTACATTTTGAACGAGCAAAGCGAAGAAAGTAATGATCATAAGGTAAATAAAGTACAACTTTGCCAAGATAAAGTAAACGAAGCGATTAGCAAAGGTTATCTCAGCGTTAGCAAAGACATAGATAATGGTGGTAATTTAGTTGGTAAGAAAACGAGGTGTGGTCGGCAAATAAAACCACCAGTTAGATTTAATTTATAGGTTTTATGATATATTGTTTTGTATGGTGTGATTGGTATACCCTATGTATTGTAAAATTCATTAGTGAACCTAAGCAAATCCGTCAAATATAACATGTTTATGTATATAGGTACATATTTACTGACGTAAGAAAATAATTGCACCATATTCATGTCAACAAATTTATTAGGTACATTAAAATATAGCAAATTTAAGTATTAATTAATTATACAAACTTGCGATATTGTAAAGTAGAGCACAAATTATTTCGCAACAACTATTGATAATTATAATATTGTTTGAGTATCTCATTAAATATCTACGTCTTAGACGGGTAACAAGCTCAGTCAAGTAATTTTGTATTTCGAATAATAAGTCAGTGTCTGTTTTTCTGTTTACTAAATTATTGTAAGAATGGGCAAATCATATAGCAAAAATGAAGAAGTCATTATCGCCCAAAATGGAGCAAATCAAATGGACTTCACTAACATTGAAAGTCATATCAAAACTTATGGAGTACTACTGTTGGTAATTTGCATACTATTGTTTACAATAATTATGTGTAAATTTTGTGGAATCTGTTATTATAGAGGAAAGAAATGGGTGCAAAAACAGACGGAAGGTTCCATACAAAAATTTCATCAAGCAAATATGCAACAAGTGTAGGCAGGCGATATTTTGTATACATTACGCTGCAATCACCGAGCCGGTTTAGCACACCTGCAACGGAAGGCGCGTAACATGATCCCATAGTGTCGCAATGTTGTTATCAGTGTAATGAGTGACTGTTATAAAACAAAGTAATGAATGATAGGGTGACCATAAGACTTTCGATATGTGGATTGTGTATTGTATTGTGTTTAATTTTTTTGTACGGTTTATGTTAAATTTTTAACTATGTAAAAATTTGAGGGGAGTATTGTAGGGGTACGTATGTATGCGTTATAATGTGTGTGTGTGCAAGCGCGAGGTATGAGAGACGAGTCGGCCAGTTGCTGCGCATTGGCCCGACAGAAAGCTAGGCTCCACTTAGATTAAGTAATTTTGGCTATAAAATATATGTATGTAGAATTTATGTGAATTTATGTTCGTAATAAATATTATATATTGTTCGTGAGTGTTGTCTGTCGGACCAGTGCCGGTAATTCCCTTTGTAGCACTTATCTAAGTCTCACATTTATTTGTAGCTTGGATACATTAAGTAGATAAATAAGTAAAGTCTCGGGTTCGATTCCCGTGTAGTAAATTGTTTATGAACATAGGCATTCCTATACTAACGTACTACTCGACCTTCAGCATAGTTACTAAAGAAACATAACCGTACTAAAGTAGCAACAAAAATTATAATTTAAACTATTATCACTACAGTAAAAAGAGTTGGAAAGGAATGCATATACAATTTTAATTTCGTAATTAACAAGTTGTCTCTGTCGCACAATTATCTTTATTAAGGACTAGCTGTTACCTGCGACTTCATCCGCGTAGATTTTAACTAAAAAGTGTTTGTCTCCGCGGAACCCTATTTTTCTTCTAAAATCCAAGTGTTCTAAGTTACTCCTTATAACATCAGCTATCTGCCAGTGAAAGTCCCGTCAAAATCGGTTCCGCCGTTTCGGAGATTAGCCGGAACAAACAGACAGAAAGACAAAAATTTTAAAAATATATGTTTTTGTATAGGCACCTTATATACTTTGATATGTTATTTTGACATTACAAACAGACACTTCAATTTTATTTATATGTGTAGGTAACTGTGTCGTTAAACCGTCCACAAAACTTCAGAGTCAAAACTATACGACTATATCAAGTTGATCTTGCTCCGCGTAAAAATCTCATTGCCGGTACGTATTTTTAATGTAGTAGCATAATAATTATAACTAAGTAACAACTTGCCATTGTAAGTGGTGGGTCAGGTTCACAATAATATAAGCTACTAGCTAACCCGCGCAACTTCGTTTGCGTTATTATAGTGTAAATAAATTATGTTTATTTCCCCTTGTTATTCCCAATGGCGACATAAGTAACCTAACACTATTTCTAATAACCTATAATACATAAGTAACCTAATAAATTTAAAAAAAAATTCCAGTCAAAAAATCATACTATTCGTATGAAGCAAAATAAATAACGGAATGTCCGATTTCAATAATATAAATAGTAATATATAGATATTGAAGCAGTCTTGAATACAACATGATTTTATTGGATAAGGATTATTATAAAGGTATCAATAACATCATCTGAATTTAGACGGAACTTTTATCAACTTTTAAAATGTAAAAAAGTACTTGTAGTGACATAACTATAATAGTTAGACATATGGTATTGCGGACTTTTTTGTAGATTCTATAATATTGTAGAACATTTTTTTGTTCTATCATCAATAGTTTCCGCAGCGCATGCGATGACAGACATTTTATGACTCAGTTTTTCACGCCTTGGGTTATTTCAAATTTAGTAGAGTTCCCAAATTTTTTGAAAATATGATATAGCCTATGTTACTCAGTGAAGATGTAGCTTTCTAATGGTGAAAGAATTTTGGAAATCAGTTCAGTAGTTTTAGAGCCTATTCAAAACAAACAAACAAACAAAAAAATCTTTCCTCTTTATAATATTAGTGTAGATTAACTTTTGCTTACAGCTTCGCTCGCATAAAAGTAGGTTAGGTTAAATTAGTTGTAACATAAAAACATTCCTTTTTTCAAATAATATACAACCAATGTTACTCGGTGATATAGCTTTCTAATGTGAAAGAATTTTTTAAATCGGTTGAGTTGTTTTTGTGTTAAATCATTACAAACAAAAAGGAAATATTTCCTCTTTATTATATTAGTATAGATGAAGTGTGTTTTCACTCATTCTTATTTACATTTTATAACTAAATTTAAATAAGAGAGCTATTAAACAGTTTTTATTTAAAGATACCTTCCATGTCTAGTTATTAGTCTGAGATCCAACTTAAATAGAACAGACCTATGATTTCTTACTTAAAGATTTTTTTAGCCATTTGGATGCATTCTTTAAGAACGACCTAAACAAATTAACATGCACACATACATACATAGATTCACGCCTGTTTCCCAGAGGGGTAGGCAGAGACTACGGATTTCCATTTGCTACGATCCTGACACACTTCTCTGGCTTCATTCACTTTCATCACATTCCTCATACACGCCCGTCGGTTCAAGGAGCTCTTAACCTGGCCTTTGTCGAGAACGCCTCCGATCTGATCGAGAAACGTTCGCCTAGGTCTTCCTCTTGCGACTGTTCCATTCACACTAGCCTTATAAACTTTCTTAGTCAGTCTTTCCTCGTCCATTCTTTCTACATGTCCAAACCAGCTTAACATACCCTTTTCTATTCTTGTAACTATATCCACTTAACAAACAAACACTTAACAAATTAACAATATTCCTCAAATTATTAATAATACTTATTTAATTTACAGCATCTCAAAACGTGTGTATTTTATCAATAACGTACCTTTCAGCAAGAAGTAGAATTACAATGTAATTAAAAACGTTAATCACAGCCATAATAAATCAAAATTAAATTATACATATAATTAGTAACGAGTATTAACGCGATCACGGATAATGTTCACAATATAATTGCTCCTTTTGATCGTCAAGTAAAATCAAACAGTCTTTCGCATTTCTAACATCAAATTTTACCAATAAATATTTTACATAGATTGGTATATAAAATCGTAACCGTAATATATTCCGTTCAAGGTCTACTAAGCTACGGAACGTGGAAGCACTTGACCTTTTAGACGAGAACGTTAAACGTCAAAAATATTTTACCCCAAAAAATTTCCGTACCGGATCATTATAATTTACGCAAATTTTTCCACACCTCGAGTGCGTACCAAACAACAGAAGCATTCCCCGGAACGATTCCAACTTCTTGGTATTTCCTTTGAGAAGCGTCAAAGGAACGGGTCAAAGGATCGAAAGGACTTTGAGAACTTTATAGATGAACGGCCCAATTCTAAATTCACTCATGTTGACTTCAAATTGCATTCGATCGCGTTCGTTAAGGATTGTATTTGGACTTTTAAATGTTAGTTGTGTACCACGGTTACGTTCATAAATTATTAAAAAATACTAAAAGAAACGCAGCGTCATTATGACGTGTTTTTGACTGTTAGATATTTTTCTTTAGTACATTTCTAACCAACCAATAAGTATTAGTCAAGTTAGTATTTGATTTGTTGATTAGTTGATTATCAACTTAAATTATTCTAATAGAATGGATGATAAAGTGCTTATGACTCTGATACAATCACTTTTGAGTGTATACGTATATAATAGTATCACGGTTAGGTCATAGACCAACACGCTCGCCCAGTGCGGGTTGGCAGACTACACATATCTTCAAGAACTCAGACATGTAGGTTTCCTCACGATATTTTCCCTCACCGGTAAAGCAAGCGATAAATCATATGATACGCATATAACTTGGAAAACTCAGAGGTGTGTGGGATCGAACTCGATACTTTTGCGTGGGAATCCAACGATCAAACTAAGCTTTCACTGCTTTTAAGGATTACATAAATACAATTGTGTATCAATAATTATCGCAAATTTATCTAAATCTGCTCTATTGATAGAAGTGTATATCACATTTCGTTAACTATATTTAAATCCCACTAAGGCAATGACGAGACTATGGCAATCGACAGCGCTATCATGATTCTAATAAAAATAAAACAATAACACATTATCGAGCATAAACATATGCAGAAAATTATATAAGCCAACGAGAAAATCCTAAAAAGACATAATAATACTTTTAAATTTATTAAACTGGATTATTGTTGCACTGAGTCTCTTCTTATTCAGTGCTCTGTGAATCTGAGCCAGTCCGCTTTGTTTAATGCACTAGTAGTATTCCAATCTCGGGCAACAGCGTACACCATCTTGCTCTAAGGCAAGGAGATACTGAGCTCAGATTCGCTTCGGTGATCCCATCAACACTAGAACCTTACCTAAGATTGTATTTAGCTAGTAATTTACATTTTATACATATATGTATCTATATATTAATACGTGAAGCAAAAACTTTGTACCCCTTTTTACGAAAATTGTCCGGACGGAAGAGTATGAAATTTGGCACAGTTAAAGTTTATATAGAGAAGGAGTGGCGAATCTTAATATTTTTATAAAATATGCATTAGAATTACATTAAATTAATAAAAAAAGACTACATGCACACAACTATGCATTTGGCACACACAATCGAATCGCGTTCGTAGTATTTCGGCATTGTTTGTCTGACGTCGTAGAATTCTTTGTAACTATGGTTACCTATACCTTATTTATATGTAATAAAGAAAAAAGAAAACAAAGTAGCAAGCTTAGGAATATCGTCAATGAAAGAGTTTAGTTAAGTAAATAAATTGAATAAGATAGGTAAATTAACCTGTATAGCCTTGGCGAAATCTAAATGAAATGTGATTAAAAGGGTAAAGTTATAGACAATAAAACCTTAATAACGAACAAACTTAAAATTTAAATCAATTATGGTCGAATTTTGACCACTAGGCGACCGCTAGTAAAAAAAAGGACAAAACAAATAGTTGTTTTGTCCTTTTTTGGGGCTATTATTTATAAAAGTAGTTGCAGTTGGCACTATTTTCTGTTCAAAATCAAACCCATAATGGCGCGTGGGATTCAATTATTAATTAAACTATTACATTATCCGAGCCTGCCGACTGCCTTAGTAACACAGCGCTAGTGAATTCAACTCTTGCGCGTAGTGTCTCGGGTTCGAATCTCAATAGAAGTACGGAATCTGGTAATATGCCCGGTAAGTCTCGTCCTCTATTATGTAGGACCTGAAAGTAAACTTAAAAAAATGTGGCGATCATATACCTACGACTACGGTTTTGTGTATAAAGACACGAGATACATACACATACATAGATTCACTCCTGTTTCTCAGAGGGGTAGGCCGAGACTACGGATTTCCATTTGCTACGATCCTGACACACTTAGGGCTTCATTCACCTTCATCACATTCCTCATTCTTTTTAAGCCTAAAATTGAAGCCAATTCTTGGTTTTTCCATGCTCCTGATAGGCATTTTCATTGAGTGTCGTATAGATATAACCGCTTATAGAGACTTAAAATAGTCACCTAAACAGTATCTATACTAATATTATAAAGCTGAAGAGTTTGTTTGTTTGTTTGTTTACTTGAACGCGCTAATCTCAGGAACTACTGGCCCGATTTGAAAAATTCTTTCAGTGTTAGATAGCCCATTTATCGAGGAGGGCTATAGGCTATATATCATCACGCTAACATCAATAGGAGCGGAGCACCAATGAAGAATTTTTCAAAATCGGAGAGTATTTTTCCTTTTGAGAGCTTCCGCTGCGTGCGCTGCGTAAACAGTTAAAGTTTCGCAAAAATCATGTATGACAGAATTGTTCCCCTTTAAAAGTTCTAAAAAAAAGTCCGCGACAGCATATGTCTATCTTTTAAGGTTGGCTCACTATAACCATTTTTATGCTAACGAAATTTGTTCTAAAATAATGCATTATTTGCGAAGGTATTTTTATAAACATGATATGTCCAAATAAATACGTTATTCATCACAAGTATTTAATCTATACTAATATTATAAAGCTGAAGAGTTTGTTTGTTTGTTTGTTTGTTTGTTTACTTGAACGCGCTAATCTCAGGAACTACTGGCCCGATTTGAAAAATTCTTTCAGTGTTAGATAGCCCATTTATCGAGGAGGGCTATAGGCTATATATCATCACGCTAACATCAATAGGAGCGGAGCACCAATGAAGAATGTTTCAAAATCGGAGAGTATTTTTCCTTTTGAGAGCTTCCGCTGCGTGCGCTGCGTAAACAGTTAAAGTTTCGCAAAAATCATGTATGACAGAATTGTTCCCCTTTAAAAGTTCTAAAAAAAAGTCCGCGACAGCATATGTCTATCTTTTAAGGTTGGCTCACTATAACCATTTTTATGCTAACGAAATTTGTTCTAAAATAATGCATTATTTGCGAAGGTATTTTTATAAACATGATATGTCCAAATAAATACGTTATTCATCACAAGTATTTAATTTAAAATAAAATTGCCCTTTACATCATTCGATTTCAATGAATATCTTAGGAGATATAGCAGTTTTAAAATAACATCGCAGCAAAATAATTACCCATTACAGACATAGTATAAACGATGTTTCTCCTGGTTTATTCTGCGTGATTACTACTGGTTCGATTTGAAAAATTCTTTTAGTGTTGGATAGCCTATTTATCGAGGAAGGCTATAGGCTATATAATATCACGCTACGACCCACAGGGGCGGCGCAGTAATGATAAACGCGGGTGAAACCACGGGAACATCTAGCATAATATAACTGTAAATATCACGTGTCTGTACATTTTAGAATTTTGCAAAATAAATGATTTAGGGGGGCTCAGAATAATTAACTAAACACATTTTAATCATTTTTTAAAAAGTCTGTCTGTCTGTTTGTTCTCGCATCACGCCTGAAGCACAAAGTTAATACAATAGACTCAGTAAGAACACTATAAAGAATATCCTCGAGTAACATTTAGTCTATATTTCATTAAAATCGGTCTTCTCTATCAAAAGTTATGAGCATTCGAAGTTAAATTAAATTTTAATGTAGGCAATGTGATCGTACTGTACTAGATCCGCCGTAATGTTTTACAAATAAGGTTGAGATTTGCTTAAATTTAAGCTCATAGATTGTGATTACAGATCAGGATCGTATACAGAAAGCCAGTTATACGGATATAATATAAATTTCGTAATTTTTGTTATAATAATAAATAATAATTAATTCTAAGACAATGTTGAATGTTTACTAATTGACAATGACATTTCTAATTTGTTAGTAATATGTGTTTAGTACTAGACCCGACGTAATGATTTATACATATAGTAAGTAAGTAAGTAATTTTATTTTTCAAAATATAGTTACACAAAATACAGACAAATATATCACGATAGATGGCACTGTGCAAATGACGTCATTTTTTAAATCGTGATATTAAGGTTTTACGCCTTTGTATGGCATGCTGGCTTTCAACAACCACTCTTTGTTCTAGAGATATAATGTAAATAAAAGTTGTAATCCGATTTCCTAAAATTTGTTTATTAGATTAATACAAAACCGGATCGGTATATGGAGATAATAATCGCTTCGATTTTGGTATTTTTTGGGCAATAGGAATATAAAAACTCTAAATTTCACGTGTCTGTACATTTTAGAATATTGCGAAATAAATGAATTAAGGGGACTCAGAATAATTAACTGAACACATTTCAATCATTTTAGAAAAATCTGTCTGTCTGCTTCATCACGCCTAAAGTACAAAGTTAATACGATAGACTCGGTAAGAACACTATAGAGAATATCGTCGGGTAACATTTAGTCTTTATTTAATTAAAATCGGTTTAATGTAAAATAGGAGACGGTACTTTTCAGCAGCGAGCAGAAAATAAGGTAATTTTATCAGATAGTTTATGTTGTATGGTTCCATCGTTGCAAATTTTAATTTCGTCAGTATATGGGTCACCTACAGATACAATAAACCAGACAGCTGCATGGCTATCGGGCACGCCACGATCGTGGCGGTAAGTCCCGTGTTTGAGGAGTGGCTGGAAAGGCGGCATGGCGCCCTCATCTTCCGGCTGACACAGGTAATGACTGGCCACGGTTGTTTTG
This sequence comes from Catocala sponsa, assembly GCA_963564715.1. Taxonomy (NCBI): domain Eukaryota; kingdom Metazoa; phylum Arthropoda; class Insecta; order Lepidoptera; family Erebidae; genus Catocala; species Catocala sponsa. The sequence goes on along the minus strand of OY751333.1, from coordinate 25,579,696 downwards.
GCCGATTCCTGTGCCGTATACGCCGGCAAGAGACGCCCAGTTGTCACCACTGCGGCGACTGCCGTGACGTTGTTGAGGACACGGCGCTGTACACTTTGGCGGTTTGCCCCGCCTGGGCATCGCAGCGCCGTGAGTTGGTCGCGGCAGTCGGATTTGTTGCCCTCTCGCTCCCGGCCGTAGTCCAGTCTATGGTCCGGAGCGAGAGGTCGTGGAATGCCGTCGCCTCGCCGAGGAAGTGATTTCCATCAAGGAGGTGGCAGAGTGGGAGAGGGTGCGTTTAAATCCCTGTCCCCAACCGCAGAGCCAGGCGCCGGAGGGCCCAAGACGACCTCCAGCCACCCTGAGGTCTGACCTGGGGGTGGCGGACTTTGTGGGCCTGCCCGCCATTCGTTCAGCACCAGGTCCGAGAAGCGGCGTGCATGTTAACACGCGCGCCTCTGTGTCGTGTCCGTCTCCCCTCTAGGGGGAGGGGGAGGGGGACAGTAGGGATTTCTTTTAGTGGTGACCTTAGGGTAGGTCTTTTCGTATAGTGGCCTGCCGTTTCATAATATATAGCCCAAGTAAAAAAAAAAGCTGCAACTTACAACTTTGCCGCCTCGAAACGACCAAGCAACAGCTATTAATTCTGAGATACTAAGGCAAATTAACGGTGATAGTGTCGAATATACGTCTATTCACAATGTCACAGCAGAAGACGACATTACTCCATTATCCAGTAGAGTTTCTTAATTCTTGACGCGCATCTGGTCTTCCAGCCCATAAAATTTCTTTACAAGTGGGCGTTCCCATAATCTTGCTAAGAAATTTAAGTCCACCTAGGCTTTGTAACGGAACCAGACTTAAAGTAAAAATCTTGCAACGTAACTTAGTTGAAGCCGAAATTTTAACAGGATGTGGCGCCGGTGAAATAATTTTTATTCCGAGAAACCCCATCATACCAAATAATTATCTGTTCAGCTTTAAGCGCGTTCAATTCCCAGTAAGTTTATGTAATGCAATGACAATAAATAAAGCGCAAGGTCAGAAATTACACGTTGCAGGTGTAGATCTCAGTACGGGCTGTTTTACTCATGACTCATGGCCAACTCTATGTCGCATTGTCTCGCGTTAGCAATCCCCAAAATCTGTATGTGTACGTTCCCAATGGTTCCACATCTAACATCGTTTACACAGAAGTTCTGTCCTAAAACATATAACATTTTATACAAATTTTCACGCGGACGAAGTCGCGGGTAGAGTTTGTTTGTTTGTTTGCTTGAACGCGCTAATCTCAGGAACTACTGGTCCGATTTGAAAAATTCTTTCATTGTTAGATAGCCCATTTATCGAGGAAGGCTATAAGCTATATAACATCTCGCTAAGATCAATAGGAGCGGAGCATTAATGAAGAATGTTTCAAAATCGGAGGGTTTTTTTTCTTTTGAGAGCTTCCGCTGCGTGCGCTGCGTAAACAGTTAAAGTTTCGTAAAAATCATGTATGACAGAACTGTTTCTCTTTAAACGTTCTAAAAAAAAGTCCGCGACAGCATATATCTATCTTTTAAGGTTGGCTCACTATAACCTTTTTTATGCTAACCAAATTTGTTCTATAATAGTGCATTATTTGCGAAGGTGTTTTTATAAACATCCAAATAAATACGTTATTCATCACAAGTATTTAATTTAAAACAAAATTTCCCTTTACATCATTCGATTTCAATGAATATCTTAAGAGATATCGCAATTTTAAAATAACATCCCAGCAAAATAATGATAACGAAGTCGCGGGTTAAAGTTAGCGTTAGCCCAAAGTAAATATTGCACGCGGATTTGAAATAATATTTTAGTGTTGGATAGCCTATTTATCGAGGAAGGCTATAGGCTATATAACATCATGCTACGACCCACGGGGGCGGCGCAGGAACGATAAACGCGGGTGAAACCGCGGGAACATCTAGTATTATATAAAATGAAGTCTCACAACAATAATGTAGGCTTTATTACTTTGATAAAAGGTCTGAACATTTCTCATGAAATAATTTAGCCTACACAGCTTGTGTAGTAGGGTCTACCTTCAAGGCACGAGATGAGTATGTATTATTCGAGCTTCATTCTATAAAAACTGATTTATTGCGAAAATAATTGTTTCCGAAAACATTGCCTAGAAAAGCATTACCTAAATTCCACATATTTTAGTTTTATTTTCAAGTAAAATCTTTTTCTCCAGCCATCAAAAGACTTTTAGACAACATGATACAAGAGCCGTCTCAACAAGATCCTTTCATAATCGGAAGCTATTATCAGCTCTTCAACTCGTCAATGTTCTCTGCTTAAAAGCAAGGAAGGAAATGACGCGAATAGACAGTCTGAAACCAGACTACTTTGGTTGTGTAAAGCTGTGATGCTTTACACAGCGGAACTAATCCAAAACAATTATTTTTAGAATTTTGACTTAATAATAATAATAATATTTATTTATTTCTCCCAGTTGACAAAAATAAGTATACACTGTTTTGATGACATAGCAGTGGGAGACTGGTTTCCAAACTAGGTTAAAAACCAATTTCAAATTTACATTGATGATGCAAAATTTCCAGTTACGGAGAATGAAAATAAAGTACTTAAACAAAATAAAAAAAATAAAATAAACAAGACAATAAAGGTGTGTGTGTGTGTGTGTACTGTGTGACTTCTCTCTGTATGTACAAAATTAAATGTGTTTTTTATACTTTTAGTAAACTTAAGTTAGATCTCCAGAGATCTAACTTAAAAGTTATATTTTGATACGCCACCTAGAAGTCCAGCATTGATAATAAAGGTTTAGGTTGTGCATTACCTATTTATCAATGGTAAGTTTTATGCGGGTAGATCAGCTTCTTTTGCTGAGTGCAAAGAAAGGAAGATAGGTACCTACCTACATCCAAATTCCACGCGTACGTAATCGCGGGCAAAAGCTAGTATACTTATAAACATATATGATATAAACACTGCTGGTTTGTAAAATTTTACTTAATACAGAAGTTAGCCTTCGGGTTGCGGAGGTCAGATGGCAGGCGCTCCGTGTAAAAACTGATATCCAGTCAAATCCGGTTAGACTAGAAAGCCGACCCCAAGTGACTTGGGAATAATAAGGGCTAGGGAGAAGAAGACGGCTTGTGGAGTAGGTTCTGTCTTACAGGGTGCGAAATGATCCGACGATAAGTTGTTCACCAATTTATATTGTTTAGTTACTTTCACATTACAATATTGTATGCATGTAAATATCCTACATTTACGACAGCCCTGTTCGACTCCGCGATACAGAACCTACTGACTATAAGTCTTATATGTATGCACGCAGTGTAATGGTAAGTATGCTGAAGTGGGCGAGTGCCATTACACGCTTTAAAAAATAAGCATCCAATATCCAAAGTACTGAAGCTCAATCATAATTGAACGTTTCAATGCCATTCATTATACACACGAATGACACGATACATATTGAAATAAACCCTGTATCAGGAATTTTTGGCGGTTAATTAATGGTTTCATTTTGTATAAATAATTCCGTGCTTTTATTCTACATATTGTTTTTTTTTCCACATTCACACAACACCATCTAGCCCAAACTAAGCAGAGCTTGTACTATGGGTACTAGACAGTGGATAAACATATATATATATTTTTTTTGGAAATTCATACATATTATACATAGAAACACCCAGACCAAGACAAACTTCCATGTGCATGCACACAAATGTTTGACTTATGCGGAAATCGAACCCACGACCTCAGGCGTGGCAGTCGGTTACACTAACCACTACGCCATCGAGGCCGACATTTGTTGTTATTATTTGCTTGGCTTACGCCTCATTGAAAGAAAAGGCAGATGTGTGTTACACTGAATTTTCGTCAGCTGTGTGTTAAGCCCACAATTTCTTTACAGAAAAACTAAAAAGAATTATGCTTGACTGATGAATGTTAGCGCACTCAGCAGAGGGAGTCCTCTGGACCTTTATCGATACAGCGTCTTACAGAAGCCTTTTTTTGAAGTGAAATCTTCTTTAGGCGCGTTAAGCACTTCTTGGGTGAACAAAAATCATGGAACTCGCGTCATCGTCATGCTTTCAGGCTTTCCATTTTTGAATTATTTTAGAATATTAACAATAGCTGAGAAATGGTGCGTCCTATGCAAAAATAATTAAATTTGGCCCCCTTAATAACCCCTAAGAGAGTACCAGGAACTAGCATCCGATTTTTTTTTTAGTAGTCATCTCCGATCGCTTCCATTGTTGAATTATTTTTGGTTTATAATTTGGTTTATAAAGAAGTGTTTATGATCAAGGATTAAACTTTTATAGTCCCCAAAGACTACCCCAATATTTTTTTATTTTTGCGACCTCGGTAGCACTACGATATACCAGTCAAACAAAATGGTATTGAGTATTTCTGTAAATAAATTTTCAGTAGCAGAATTAAGCTTAGTTGTATAAAAAAAGAATTTAAATAAGCTTGAGACTATCAATTCATCCCGCGGGTCCAGCTTAGAGCGGAATTGGTTAACTAAAGAGCCTATGTATGCATGTTTAAAACTATAACTATCAGACTACATCCAAACAGCACAATTACATTAAACATTGCATTATCATCAAATAAAGGGCCAATACTAATAAAAACTTAGCACAGTTATCAAACTATTGCAATCGAAACTTCACAAGTATATAAGTGGTACTTAACTTTAGTAATAAGCCGGATTGACCTTAAACTGATTCGTATTGATGTGTCAATAGGCGACAAACTGCCGCATTCGCAGACATTTAATGATTACTCTGTTGCTACTTTACAAAGAACAGCAGTAAGGTGTTATGACTTTTAGTCGTAAAGTAATCCTAACTAATATTATAAAAGCGAAAATGAGTTGGTTTGTTTGTTACCTTTCACGCCTAAACCACTGAACCGATCATTCTGAAATTTTGTATATACGTTGTCAGGTGTACAGAAACGGATATAGGCTACCTTATATCCTGAAAAAAATTACTGTTCCCGAGGAAAACAACAATAACGTTCTTATGATAATAGATGGCGCCACGTGTCTTTCGAATCATGATTAAATTATATTATCACAAGCAGAGTACAACCCGAATTGATTGTCAAATTCGAAATTAATGCGAGCGAAACCGCGGGCAAAAGCTAGTAATAAATACATTTAAAATAAAATTGTTTGTTTAAATTAGTGCTGAGCTAAGCACATGTAGATACCTTTACCTTTATTTAATTTTTTTATCTGCCTGTACTTAGCTCTAAACTAGTGTAGTGTATTAATAGGGGGAATTCATTTTTTTAATGATCTCTTTTAATCAGCTTACTCGAAAATCCATTACTACGGTTAAAGTCAAAGTCAAAAATCGTTTATTCACTTAGGTCACAAAGTAACACTTATGAACGTCAAAGAGGTTAGTGAGTTTGTTACATTTACTGAATTTACATTTATGTTAGTTGCAAGGTTCAGGTAAAAGATTGAGCCTAATAGAAGATACCTGCAAGAAACTCAAGGCCACTCTTTTAAATCACCATAAAATTATAATTTCAGTATTTTACAACTCATTTATGTACCAAGTCTTGCAGTCATTATGCCATATGTCACTGTCCATACAAAACTAATTTAAACATAATCTACGTATAATATAATAAGAATGTCTACATTTACATATTTTGGAGCCATATTATTAATTTCAAAATACCTATATCTTTTATACATTAAGTGTCTAAACACACTACGTCGAAGATACGCGACCGTATTTCCGCGTGATTACGCCTGCGATGCTTTTTCAATTAGTAGCAACACATTTGCCGAAATTACGTCACGTCTTGGCGTACAACCGAAATTCGGTCGGACGTATCTTATCTTATCGTATGTGGGGGCCAGTCAGTGCATACCGGCGACACTTCGACCTACTGGGATATTTTGTGTCGACACTCTCCCAATAACGACTGCCGTAGATGTTCATGGCAGCCGGGACCTACGGCTTAACGTGCTTTCCGAGGCACGGAGCAGGCGATAATTATTGTCAATCAATACGCACATAATTTCGAAAAGTCATATAACTTCCGAAAGTCAGAGGTGCGCGACGTGGGTTCGAACCCGAGACCCTCTGCATTGCAGTCTGTTGGTCTCCCCACTGAGCTATCGCTGCTCATTCGATCGGGCGTAAGTACGGTGGAAACGGTTTCTATATTTCAGTAGCGTAATATCCGCGCTTATGGTCTGTCATATCAGCCGAAAAGGTTGGAACGTAAAATGCTGCGGAACTTCGGTGGCGTATCTTCGGCATAGTGTGTTTAGACACTAAAACTATATAATGACTGCAGGGATAGCCACTGCCGCCACGCAAGAGTGTTGTGGGTTCGATCCCCACACGTGACAAAAATTGGTGTGAACCACAAATGGTTGTTTCGAGTCTGGGTATTCTTTGTGTCCATTTTCAGTCCACCGCAACACAGGAATTAAACCTAGAGCGGGCCTTGTAATTTTTAAAGAAAAATAAATTCTTCTTTTTTTTTATTGCCATTGATGGCAGACTCGCAAGTGGCCCAACTGATGGAAAGTGGTAACCGCTGCTCATGGACTTCAGCAATGTCAGGACACAGCAAAGCCACTGCCTACCGTGAAAGAAGAACTCTCTTTAAACTTCATTTGTACATTAAAACTTTGTCTTAAAATCTTTAACATTTTTGCACACTTAACGACCTTACACTTACGCAATAAAAAGATAGAGCGAACAATTTCAAACAAAAACTTTCAAATAACATTAAACAAACTAATGCTTCCTTTTAGCATTTATTCCACAAAAAGCCTACATACACAACAATAAAGTCAACGAAAACCCTCTCGAAAGAATTTTACGGGTCTAACATATTCAGCTTACTTACTAAATGCTATTTAAATTTTTAACCAATAAAGTTTCCAGACAGCGGGCATATCAGGAAACATTATCATAATTCTCTAGCAACGGGATATGCAGTAACAGATCTTTCGACAATGGACCTTTTAGAATAAGGTGCTTATCATAAAGAGCGTTGCTTGCAGAAAATCTATCAGTCTCGTTTTATTTCTGCACATTTAGATGTGAAAGCATTGATAGTTTCGGCAACAATTTCTAAGCATACACATACAATTGAACACCTTGAACTGACGAGCATGTATGAGGAATGTGATGAAAGTGAATGAAGCCAGAGAAGTGTGTCAGGATTGTAGCAAATGAATATCCGTAGTCTCTGCCTACCCCTCTGGGAAACAGGCGTGAATCTATGTATGTATGTACATACAATTAACGGATAAGAGTACACCCAGCCTTAAAACAATCATAATTATGTCGATCAGCTAAATGGTTACCACGTGTGAGATTCAAACCAATAATACTCAGCGTCAATCTCGAGAGTACAGCGTGCACCGCATCCTAATATTTTAGACACAATTAATGTTGGTTTGTCTTTTACGCTTTCATGCTCTAACTGCTCGACCAATCATGATGAAAATTCGCAAATACGACACCAGGAGTGCAAAAAAAGGATATAGGAATATACTCTCAACTGAGAAAAAATAAATGTTTGCTCGCCCGGTAAATTGTTATTAAGCGAGTTATAATATATTTATGCATGAGTCCTGGTTGACTTATAAACTACTAGCTGTTACTTGCGACTTCGTCCGCGTAGATTTTAACTAAAAAGTGTTTGTCGCCGCGGAACCCAACTATATTTCTCTGCCCAAGTTACTTAAATGGCGTCGTTTTTATAGTGTAAAGCTAGATAATAGCATGGCTTACTCAATAACAACATTTAAATATGCGTCGTTAGATTACACGCTGTCACAGAATGCGTAAGAAAAATAAATATTCACAGCTCCTACCCCGTAGGTGATAGCGTGATAATATGTAGCCTATATGTTGACCCGACCTGTTAGTAATATTCATGCAAAATTTGAAGTAAATCCATGCAGTACTTTTTGAGTTTAGCCCGGACATACATACAGACAAACAGACAAAAATTCTAAAAACTATATTTTTGGCTTCGATATCGATTGTAGATCACGCCCCAAGTATTCTTTAAAAAAAATATTCATTGTACAGTTTTGACTTTCCTACGATTTTATTATATGTATAGATGTCTATCGATGTGTTATAGATGAGCTAATCATACGACTGAGAAACACAAAGTTAGAGATGTGTTATATGTATAGATGAGCTAATCATACGACTGAGAAACACAAAGTTAGAATTGAACAATTCCTTCTACACTTCCAAGATTGCCTATTATAACATAGCCTTAGTCATAATGATAAATTAATATGATCAATCAGTAATTACCCGACTCCCTATTAGTTACGTATACAGCTTAATTAAGTCAACAATGTAATACTACACCTATTGTTGGACTAGACTTATGATAAATCACACGGAATAATCTGTAAGCTGAGTATTGGTAATTAGTTACAGATTAGATTCGCAGTAAGTTTAATTACATAACGTGAAGACACGCTTGTATTCGAGGAGGTACGCAGTGGTTTTTCACCCGACTTTCACTACAATTTACGTCCCACGAAGAGGGCGAGGCTATAAAGGTATCTAGGGCATATTACCAGACTCAGACTTGAAATATTTTCCGTTGTAGGCACTTTTCCTGGGCCAGGAATTGATCTATGTTGGAGAGTAAGGACGGCAAACTCGCTTTTGACTTGATGTAGCAACAAAATATAGGCGTGGTATTATACTTACGTACGTATACTAATGATAGGCAAATGCAAGAGAAATAAAACAATAAAGGTTGACTGTAATTATCTCTGATTTGATCCGTGACGCAGCGAGTTCGACCACCAAATGTATCCGCTATCCGCGCACGAGTCTCCGGCGCTTATATAACGTCAATATGACACTGACAGTTATAACTGTCACTCCAACTGACACATTGGCTCTATGGCGACCTCACTCAAGCTTACGCTTGACGTTCCGAAACAAACCAATAGATGGCGCTTTATTGAACTCCAATTATAGAAATAAATTGCAATCCAATGATTATTTTCTTGACGCTCCGACATGTATTTTATAAAATTGCATGGGTTGAGAGATTAATATAGTTATTGTGGCCTTGAGCAGCGATAGCTCAGTGGGGAGACCAACAGACTGCAATGCAGAGGGTCTCGGGTTCGAACCCACGTCGCGCACCTCTGACTTTCGGAAGTTATATGAATTTTCGAAATTATGTGTGTATTGATTTACAATTATAGCCTGCTCCGTGCCTCGGTGAGCACGTTAAGTCGTCGGTCCCGGCTGCCATGAACATCTATGGCAGTCGTTATTGGGAGAGTGTCGATACAAAAGATCCCACTGGGTCGAAGTGTCGCCGGTCTGCACTGACTGGCCCCACATAAGATAAGATAAGATACTGTGGCCTTGCTAAGCCCCACTCGAGCTTTATCGAGCCTATGATAAAAAGCGGTGTTAGCCCAATAGAGAAGGCATTGGACGAGAGGTCTTGTTAGACTACTACGTCATCCACTCAATAGCTACAATGCTTACATACCATCTATAATGTCCTCCAGACCTAATTTTGGTCACGGCGGCCAATCTGAATGGAGACTGGCCATCTGCGCAGAAGATATTATAGTGCACAAGCGTGTACGCAAACACAAGTGCACTCTCTCTTCCCTAACCCTCAATATCCGATGGGACGGATAATCCGACACGACCGGAGAGAGATCAGGCGCAGGACCAACGGCTTTACGTGCTTTCCGAGGCACGGGGGTGTCTAACACCGTCAACTTCCTAACTCCGGGCTGCTATTGAGATTTCCTAACCCAATAACTTTTTGTTGGCCCGATCCAGGATTCGAACCCGAGACCTCATGCACAGCAGTCACATTTACTACCACTGCGCCACGGAGGCAGGCCATCTACATATAATAATATAATAAAAAGGAAAGATTTGTTTTTGTTTGTAAGGGTTTAACTCAAAAACTACAAAACCAATTTTAAAAATTCTTTCACTATTAGAAAGCTATATTATCAGCGAGTAAAATAGGCTATATATTATTTCAAAAACTACTGATACTAACATAACCTAAACTACTTTTACGCGAGCGAAGCTGCGGGCAAAAGCAAGTAATATATAAAATAATTAATTTTTCATAATAATAAAATATAACAACTATTAACCCATGTATCGCCAACTTTATACAATCAACTTGCATGCAACAATTCTTTGACGCATACCAACAAGCATTGACGAGCTATATGCGAAGCCTTATGAGTAGTAGAGCCTCGCTGATTTCAGCATGAATGGGCCGGCTCAACCGAGGAAGGACTACTCTCTCACAGAATATCGATGTGAAATAGCAGTATTCCTACTGTTGTGTTTCGTTCGGCGAGTGAGAGTGCCGGAGGCCCAATCACCCTCTTTCCCCCTTCTCGCTCCTTCTCCTTCCCACTTCCTTTCCTAAAAGGTCGGCAAAGTGATGCCTCTAGTGTTGCAGGCGTCCATAGGCTATGGTGACCACTTACCATCAGGTGGGCCGTATGCTTGTTTGCCATCTTAGCCGTACAAAGAAAAAAACAGGAAAATTTATGTTCTACAATTAAATATGTTGATATAATATGATCTCAAAATAAGGCAAAAATATAGATCAACACGATGTAAACGATTTTATTTGTACTTAAGGCTTACAAAGAGAGAGCGAGGCGAACTTGACGTTTCGAAAAATTGTACTCCCATCACTTTAACACCTGTGCAACCTGAGTTGACTATGGAAAACAACAAGTTTTGACTCTTATTAAATTTCCAGAGAAATGTAAATTGTCTTGGGACTCGCATTAAATTTAATCACAAGCATGCATGCGTGCAGGATGAGTCGAAAAAAGAATGCTACTTTGTCCCTTCGCAAAGTGGGAGGGAAAGCGAAGAATAGTTATAATTACCAGAAAAGGCAAGCACCACGGACGCGAAGATAAAGGGCCTAATTGTCAGTTTCGTTTCAGTAAGGTGTTTGGCAGATTTGTTAAAAGCATCCAATCTAGATTGTAGGAAATGTAGAAAAGTGGAAGGAGAAATAGAACCTACATATGCTTATACTACTAATAATAATTTATACTAAACTTCAAGGTTTAATTTATTAAAGTCACACTATACTACTCTAAAATCACCCATTTCTTCTACACTTGATAAATTTATAGCGCCGTAAATGTTATCCTATAATCATAAAAACACCGCTCGAAATCTCAAAGCACCAATAAAAAATTCCACCTATCATTAACAGCCTATATTGTAACACATTTTTCCTCAAAGGATTTTCGCAGAAAAAGTTTTCTATACCGTTATCGATCGGGTTTAAATCCCTAATCTCCGGGCTGTAAACAGAGTATTATATGAAAAGTTTCAGCGTCAGATACAATTATCCAGTCTGCGTTTTGTATTATAGATGGAGGAGAAATCTGTGCAGTAAGCTTGCCAGACGCAAATCTAATCGGATGGGTTTGCGGTTCAACGGCGTGAGAATGTGATGGCGGAAAATATCGTTAGTAAGTAAGATTAACTTGTTCTTGTTAGAACAAAGCCTAGATGCTTCACCAAACTCAATGACTCATAAACATAAACTATGGTGTTACTTGTGACCTGAATAAATAAAGAAATGATGTTTGACTTTGCGTCGGCTTAAGATTAAGTCATAAAAAATAAAGAAAAACATAATTGTTCAAAAACAACATAAGCAGGAAGAAATCTATCTATATAAATAAAAATCAATTGCTACGTGTATGACGGAGCATCACTTAAGAACGGCTCGACCGATTTGGCAGTTCTTTTTGGTTGTATTTTTAATTGTTTGGACAAGGTTTGTATGAACGAAAATTTGCGAAATATCCGCGGGAAATATCGAAAATTAAAATGGTATTTTATATGAAAAAAATTATTGAAGATTTTATATTAAATTTAATTACGTGAAATGTATTTTTGTATAGTTTGACAGGACAACGACTGTCGGGTTAGCTAGTATTATATAAAATAAATTGATTTTGCCAAATGGGATCTAGTTATTCATATGCCAGGAAAAGGAATTCTGGTGCTGGTTTTCAACTAGATCTCTTCTATGACTGCAGAGTTGCTAACGTATAGTATTTAATAACATAAAGAATACAGAGTTAATTAAAAAGTACTAATAACCTTTTACTGCTGACTTATCTTTACCATACTTAACAAGTTTTGTTCAACCACTTTTCACGATTCATTATTTGATGTTGTTCATACAAAGATACAACATATTGAAATTAATTGCTCTAATATCATGACACACACACGCGGTCCCAAAAGAAAGCAGCAGCTTACTCAAAAACACATCGCAAGGGAAAAGCTGCCGTGCGAGAGGCTGAGCGCATGCAATTTGTTAGCTCATTAAATGTGTTTGCTGGCTAAATTATTAAGTTTTCCCAAGTTGTTAAGTAAAAAAGACAGTTTTTAGTGTTTTTTTCATTCAAGCCTACTTCACTAATCCTAATCCTAACATCCTAGCTATAATATTATAAAATGGGTTTATTTGTTTGTTACCTTTTCACGCCTAAACCACTGAACCGATCATCCTGGAATTTTGCATATACGTTGAAACGGAAACGGACATAGGTTACCTTTCATCCCGAAAAAAATTACTGTTCCCGAGGAAAACAATAATAACGTTCTTATGATAATAGATGACACCACGTGTCTTTCGAATCATGATTGAATTATATTATTACAAGCAGAGTACAACCCGAATTGATTGCCAAATTCTAAATTAACGCGAGCGAAGCCGCGAGCAAAAGTTAGTAACATAATATAATTACGCAATGAACAAAAACCATAAGCACCATACAGCGCAAATTAAGCAATGATATCAAGTATCATTACCAAAAATATCATCTGACAAAACTCAGGTTTATCCCATCGTGAGCCAACACATGTCTATGATCATTAAGTGAGATAGAATGCCATGCGAACGAGCAAAAAGCCAATTATTTGGTGTAATATCGTAACAGAAAGTAAGGTATCAATAGTTTGAAAAGACAAAGACTATCTAATGTCCTGTTTACATGATTGCTAGAGCCGATGGCATTAAAAAAAATTGTCTTACTTCTGGTAAATTACCAAAGTCAAAAACTATTTAGTTACTGCTTTTAGACTGTATTCATTCTGAAGTGAATATAGATGACAAGAAATAAGAACGATAATGCGTGGAGATGCGTCGCTACGTATTTTCTTTAGATACCAGTACACTGTATGTGTTTGCTAAATAAGACAAGTAAAAATAATGGACTACACGTGCTTCCTGAGGCTTGGGAAGGTGATACTATTTCTCAATTAACAGTAATTACCCATCATCGGCCTCGATGGCGTAATGATTAGTATAACCGACTGCCACGCCTGAGGTCGTGGGTTCGATTCTCGCACGAGTCAAACATTTGTGTGCATGAACATGGATGTTAGTCTTGGTCTGGGTGTGTAAAAAAAATAATTATATATGTATGTTTAGTTATTGTCTATTACCCATAGTACAAGCTCTGCTTAGTTTGGGCTAAATGGTGTTGTGTGTACTGTATGATCATCGCAACCTGACCAACCTCCCAACCTCCCGACGGATGATGCAACGGTTTATGTGTTTTATTTGCAACTGCTAATGCTTTGAATATTATTAATTCGAAACCCGTTGGAAATATCTTTTTTTTGTGCGGACCTCAAAGAATAGTTCCAAATGTGGCTGTTCTTTGTGTCAGTAGTTTGATTGTTTGTAAAGGTCCGAATCCGATATTCAGAAACGAGTAGTTTTAGCCACAGGCAGTTAAATATTGACATATTTTCCGCACAATATGTGTCAAATATTAATAGTTGTAGGTAAAACGAATATACGAGTGGAAACCGGCCTAAGTCATCCACGACGTAGCGTTACACATGTGCGTGAGTTATCTTTTAAACCAAATCAAAGCTACACCAAATCCCTGTATTCTTATCTTTCTTCCTGGTTATTTACGAATAGCCAGGAAGAGTAGCAGCGCCTCGCTGATTTCAGCGTGAATGGGCCGGGGAAGGACTACCCTCTCACAGAATATCGACGTGAAATAGCAGTATTCCTACAGTTGTGTTTCGTGCGGTCAGTAAGAGTGCCGGAGACCCAATCACCCTCTTTCCCCCTTCCCGCTCCTTCTCCTACCCGCTTTTTTTCCTAAAGGGTCGGCAACGCGCAAGTGATGCCTCTGGTGTTGCAGGCGTCCATAGGCTACGGTGACCATTACCATCACCTGATGGTGAGCCGTAAGCTTGTTTGCCACCTTAGATGTATAAAAAAGAGATAGTGCTCTATGTTAACTTTCTCGCCTTGTCCCTGTCATCTTCAGAAACATAATAATATTCTATCATATACACACAACACCATTTAGCCCAAACTAAGCAGAGCTTGTACTATGGATACTAGACAATGGATAAACATACATATATATAACTTTTTTTTGTAAATACATACATATTATACATAGAAACACCCAGACCAAGACAAACATCCATGTTCATGCACACAAATGTTTGACTTGTGCGGGAATCGAACCCGCGATCTCAGGCGTGGCAGTCGGTTACACTAACCACTACGCCATCGAGGTCGCCAAATACATAAAATATATTATTACGTAATAAAATTTAAATGGACTAATATAGTGAACACTAGCATGTGGTGTTTAAAATCTAACCGAAATGGTTTTAAAAGCTTTATTATGTAAAATGCTGGCTCTATTCCAAGTCTAACGGAGCCGGGTTGCCAGCATCGTGATATAGATTATGTCATATTGTTCTTTAAATGGTCGTTCTCGGCGCCTGTGTTGTGTGTCCGTATAGTCTGGAGTGTGTGACTATGATTGAAGATAAGTAGTCATATATTGTCAACGTATTCATGGCCATTGACTTTGCAGACAACATCTCGCGCGTTAACAAAGTTCTCTTCTCAGTCTCTAAACCGAAGAGACTGTCTGTTCCGCAAAATAATATTATGAGTAACATAATAAAATTATCACTATCCTAACTTATATTATAAATGCGAATGTGAGTTTGTGTGTGTTTTTACGCATTCACGCCGTAACTACTTGACTGATCATCATGTTTCACATTGACTTGTCGGGGGTACGGAAAAAACCGTTTCCGAAGGATAGAAAATTGAAATAACCTACATTTACGCGAAGCGTAGCCGAGGGCAAAATCTAGTTAATTATAAGGATAAGTTCAATCTACCGTTGTTACATAATATTAACATATTCTTAATTATTATTAAAGTTGAAAATCAATCTCTTTTTAAAAATCTTATATTTTTGAAGTGAAAACTTCTTTAGCGGCACTTTGTGCACTTTTTTTGTGATGGGTAAAAAATGTTAAACTCGCCTCAGGACACGTGATCTGATCGAAAATTCGTAAGACGGAAGGAGAATTGTCATGTTTGTGTACGATAGCGCAATAAATTAATATTGTATTTTACCACATAAATGATAGTACTTTTATACTGATAATTAAAGCAATTCGTGCAAAATTATTCCCTAACCATTCCAAAATATCAAAAATGCACAACGTTAATATTCAAGTTTTCACTTCTGCCGGCACTCCCGGAGTGCAACCCATTGATTTTTTTTTGACGTAGGTACTTACAAGTATACGTCGTACACAGTAAATAAAATATACCTATTTGTGTTTTTAAATTACGTATTTTCGTAATAATAACGACCAATGATGGTCTTTAATAAGTAATGACGCCTTATGAAAATGAGCCGTTCTTACGTATGTAATCTAAAGATTAATAGATTCCAGCGTATTTTGAAACGTCGGCTTTTCAGCCGATTTCAAGTGTATATGTACGACCGGTCCTGCAGCCGAATTGGGCGCGTGGTCAATTTTTATTTTAAGGGGTTTCCGTCTATGAATTCCTATGTCTATAATCATGGCATAATAGATAAACTGATGTCTTTGTTGATACCAAGACTTAATAGAAGATTTTACTTGCTATATTTTGAGAATTTGAGAGCAGCGATAGTTCAGTGGGGAGACCAACAGACTGCAATGCAGAGGGAGTCGGGTTCGAACCCACGTCGCGCACCTCTGATTTTTGGAAATTATATGACTTTTCGAAATTATGTGCTTATTGATTGACAATTATTGCCTGCTCCGTGCCTCGGAGAGCACGTAAAGCCGTTGGTCCCGGCTGCCATGAACATCTATGGCAATCGTTATTGGGCGAGTGTCGACACAAAAGATCCCACTGGATCGAAGTGTCGCCGGTCTGCACTGACTGGCCCCCACATAAGATAAGATAAGATACTTGCTATATCGAGGTTCTCAAAATCGAAAGCCTTACTTTTGATCTGGAAGAGATGGTGAGTACGATTCCTGTCCATCGCTCTATTACTGAGAAATAACCCAATGCGATCATGTGACATGCGAGCTAGAGATCATAGTTTGAATGCCACACATTACACTAGTCGCGTGAACCCATAACTAGTATATATAATAATAATATATAATATATCGTCTGCTTACGGGTAAAAAGTAATAAGTGGAGTTACTGTAAATTCGAGTAAATGACTTTTTAAAGTTTACGTTTTAATTTGATCTATTTCAAACTCTTTAATTAAAAAACTGTTAAAGCAAATTGTTGCAGTAAGTATCCTACTTTCAAGATTTACTGATATATAATATTTGATGCAAGTAAAAACTGTATAAAATTAAATTTAGATCGAAAGGGGGTCGCATTTAATATGTTTGCCCTGTACTTAATAAACCTGTTATATCTCCTGAATTCATTGATTTCAAAAGCTCATTTCAGCTTTGTATAATAATTTATTGTATTTTACACAAATTACTTGATTGAAAAGATTTTTTTTCACACTATTTTAGGATATTTTGATATTTTTGATACATTAAACCTGTTTTACCTGTAGAGTTTTAGTTTAAGTATGTCACTTATTATGTACTAAATAAGCTTCATACAAAGTGATGAATTAAATAAAAAGATAAAAATAAATTAATTTTTACATAGGTTATCTATAAAACGATAATAAATGAAACGATTTTTTAATAATCATTATGGCAATCAAACTTCGATCACTAATGAAGAACAATCAAACTCTATCTAGGACGAATTTTATTGGGTAAACGACTTTTAATTCAATTAAGTATCTTAATCTTCCGATGACTCTTCGTCAACCGAAGGTTCAGGTAAACGATCTGCGTCATTGGTTGCAATTGGTAAAGAAGAGTACCAACCATGATATTCCTCAGGAATTATTTTCTTAGTGCATAAACTGAGAAGATCTCTCTTTTTAGCTTCACTGATTGGTAAAGGATTCAGGTTAAGGTGTTTTAAGATAATAGAATTAGTCTGTTTGTGTGCGTTTGCGTTTATTAGTGTGCGTTTTCCATGCGTGTTTTAGCTCTAGTACTGAGACGTTGAGATGGTTCCGTATTTTTTGAGACATCGATGTATAAGAACGTATCAGACATGACGTCATAGTTGAAATAAATTATTTTCCAATTTTCAGGTTCTGGTTTCATCCAACGTTTCCTTTTCCGAGTAGCATCGAATACTCCCTTCAATAAGAGCCCCCACAGCGATATTACGACTTGATGTGCATCAGATGTTGGCAACACCTGTGTAGTCATAACGTCGCCGTCATTAGGTTGAACTGCTTGGTCGATATAATGATCGTCTACACAGAATCGCACAACATTTTCTAAGTTCTCATCCTTGTTATTCGCCCATTGTTCTCCAAATAAATCCTCTGGTCGTATTAAAGAGCCTGGATGCAGGAACGCGCTGTTGAAGGTGCAGCGATTGGCCTGCATGGCTATAACAGGAGCGTTACCGACCACTCCAACGGCAGCGTTAGAGGTCCTGCTGGATCTAACGCCGTTACACATTTTTGTCGAGTCAGAGCCAATAAAGGCGCTACATAGACTATCTGTGCATGGGCTGTGGAGCGTCAATATGCCGGTATCTCGACACACAAAATTGGAGATTTCAAAGGATCTCAAAAGGATAATTGCATGGGATGCGACAAAATGCAACCATTGCACATATTCAAAAAGATTTTTAAGATAAAAGTCCCCACGAGGGACGAATTTATTTATTTATTAATAGGAAAAGCAATAGCTTATTTACAGTGTACATGGAATTATAGCAATGACATTAAAATCTTAAGCCAATTACAGAGTTTCACGACATTCGGATAAAACTCGAAAAACAGAGTTAAGTATACATATACATTACAAGTTACAACATGAAATTAAATGATAAAATAGAAATAATAAAAATAAAAAAAAATAAAAACATCTCATTTATCCACTGGTGAGCACATTCGCGACTTCTTTTGGATATGACTCCTTAGGTAATTGAAATATATCAACACTTTCAAAGCTTTCAGAGTAAATGCGAGATAGTCGTGTCATAACAGCATTTTTGCCATAATTGGTGAGATGATAAGGTACAGTAAATAAATGGGTGTGTCTGGTGCGATACTTTTGAGTACAGAATTGTACACATGATAGAAGATCGCTACTATCAAGCCCACCACGTAAAATATCAAAGAGTAGAAGCATATCCAGCAATATACGCCTATCATCAAGAGGAAGTAGGTGATAGTGTCTACAGTCTACGGAATATGAAGAGTGACGTTTTTTAAATTTGAAGTTCAGAAATCTTACAAATCTCTTCTGTAAACTCTCAATTCTTGCAATATAGACACTGTATTGAGGTGACCAAAATGGAGACAAGGTTTACAATCCCCTGACAAGGGTTGTCTCAACTGGTTCACTGATGGTTCCAAAATGGAAACAGGATCGGGCGCTGGAATCTATGCCAACGACTGTAAGGTGAGCCAAAGCATGGGCAAATATGCAACGGTCTTCCAAGCGGAAATCTATGCTATAATTGCCTGTGCTTAGGAGAATATCAACAGTGGTGTCACTGTCAAGACTGTGTATATTCTCAGTGACAGTCAAGCTGCTCTCAAGGCTCTGGACTCGTGTAGGGTGGACTCCAGACTGGTCCTGAACTATGTTAAGCTCCTTAACAAACTAGGCAGGAAGAACACAGTCAGACTGGTGTGGGTGCCGGGGCATGCAGGGGTGCAGGGTAATGAGGAAGCTGATGAATTAGCCAGAAAGGGCTCGGAGCAACTGTTTGTGGGCCCCGAGCCATTCGTGGGAATCTCTAAAAGCACTGTAAAGGCAGATTTGAATGCACACGGCAATGAAAAACACAGGCTAAAGTGGATGGCCCTTAGGGGTCTGGAACACTCCAAGAAATTCATTGCAAACGGAGCCACAGGCTTCACCCGGAAGTTCTGCGGGTATAGCAAGAGCCAAATGCGCCTGCTCACAGGAGCGTACACTGGCCATTTTAGCACCAACGACTTCCTGTGCAGATTGAGATTGACACACGATTCGATCTGCAGAGCTTGTGGTGAACAGGACGAGTCCATATCGCACCTACTGTGTGAATCCGACGCGTTGGCTGGACTTAGGATGGGTCTGATGGGATTGGCATATCCAAACCCTGAAGACTTCAGGCTTCTCCCTCTGAATTGTACACTGCGGCTAATGCAGTAGATTCATAAGGAGATAGCTAAAGGATGAATCTTGGGGCTGACACAAAAGATCCCACTGGGTCGAAGTGTCGCCGGTCTGTACTGACTGGCCCCCACACACAATATGAGATAAGATAAAGAGCCTGAATGCGGCTTGTAAGTGGGATCTTTATCAGAGTCATCGCTGTCAAACATGCGCTCCATTTCAGCCACTATTTTCTCTCTAGAGTCGCTCAAAACCGAAGTGCAGTTCGAAGCCGGGCTAAAAAACCTTTGATGTGAAGGGCCTGGCTCTGAATCAAAATCATCTGTAAAAAATTAAAAAGACAAACAAATCTTAGTAGATATAAGATTATAATGTAAACAAATAATAAATCATGCCCAATAACTCATCATTCAGTGTCAACAATCGAGAGAAAGTAAGTATTATAGAAATATTTGAAACAAACCAAAATCTAGCAACATCTTAACCTTAAAAATGGAGTTACGTAACATAGAACCTCTGTACATACCTAAATACAGTATGAAAAAGCTATGTACATACTAAGATCACCGTCCAAGCAAACATTCCATAGGTAAATCGTTGAACAAAACAAAAGCTATCAACAGAACCTCAAAATTTGCAAATATTGGAGTTAAATCACTTACCTTCAAGTATTTTAGGTTTATTTATCATGGACACTAATCTTTTTCCTCTGGATTCCATAGTTATCACAAAACACAGCTTCTTACTAAATGATTCAAGTATTTATGTATTTATTTCTACGCGGAACACGTGGAGCACGCGCGTACGCAATGTAACAACTGTGATCGATCGCTCTCATTCTTACTGGTAAAAAAGCATAAAGGACATTTATTTCGTTTTTTCTGTAGAGACATTAGCAAACCACGTAGAAGTATTTTAACTAGTAAAATGGAATAAATAACTTTAATATGGTTATGTTGTTTAAACTATAAGGTTTATAATAATAAATACGTTTATGACCTTTTCTCAGAATAATTTTTACCATTTTACTATTTAAATTATAAAATGTAAAAAGCATTAACCATATTTATTGTTGTTTAACTGTATATACTGAAACGGGATTAAGGTATAAGATTATTTATTATGTTATACTGGTATAATTTTTCAAAATATGAGAAGACATCGCATTTATTCGGTTTTATCAGTAGATAGCGCGTAAAAAAACACATATAACTGCATTTTTAACTCGATTTAGTAAAAAAATTCATTTATTTTGTTTTACCAGTAAGCAGACGATATATATATTCTACCACATACACACAACACCATCTAGCCCAAACTAAGCAGAGCTTGTACTATGGGTACTAAACAATGGATAAACATACATATATACTTTTTCTTTTTGTAAATACATACATACCTATTATACATAGAAACACCCAGACCAGACAAACATCCATGTTCATGCACACAAATGTTTAACTTGTGCGGGAATCGAACCCGCGACCTCAGGCGTGGCAGTCGGTTACACTGACCACTACGCCATCGAGGCCGACTACTAACACAAGCATTTTAAAATATAGCCAGCGAAATGTAAAACTCCTTTGCCTAACTCTTCGGGAGTACAGGTGGAAGACTATGTATGTTCATTCAATGAATGATTACCTCGATTATAAATTTTGTTTGCCTCGAATACAAATCCTTTAGTTCACACACACATACACACAGGCAACGTGATGCGATGCCAACACAAATCGATGATTAATTCTACATAGAGAAACGAAACCTTTCAAACGGTTGTCCTATTTCGTATTAGTGGGGACAAGAGGATTGCGGCATGCATGGCGACTCAATTTAGTCAGATAGTCGGACTTATTAGCCGATCGACGTTGTTGAGTCGTTGACTGATTGCTAAATTAATCGCTTTTTATATTATTGCAGGGTTTTTGATGTAGAAGCTCTTTGAGACCAACTGGATTGGGAATTTCGGCTTAAAGTAATCATGGACTGAACTATAAAGCTATTAAGATACTTCTTTATACAGTGTGTAGTGATAAGGGATACCTCAATGGCGGAGCATTTATTTTGTGTATGCTATTGCTGTGCATGAGATCTCGGGTTCGATTCCCGGCTTGTTTAGGGCAAAGTTTAAAGTCAAAGTCAAAAATCATTTATTCACTTAGGTCACAAAGTAACACTTATGAACGTCAAAGGGGTTAGTGAGTTTGTTACATTTACTGAATTTACGTTTATGTTAGTTGCAAGGTTTAGGCAAAAGGTTGAGCCTATGAGAAGATACCTGCAAGAAACTCAAGGCCACTCTTTTAAATCACCATCAAATTATAATTTCAGTATTTTACAACTCATTTATGTACCGTTTCAATGAGTTTGGCGTCAAAATATTCTTAGTGGAAACACAGAGTACTGTGCTTGGTAAACGGCAAACACTCCATTACATGGGTCCTAAAAACATAACTGACGAAATGTGAGTGTAACTCTCTCCTCTGTCTACCCTATCGGGAATGGCGGCTGTGAAGCTATGCATGTATAACTCTTATTCAGATAAATATGTTAATAGGTTACCTTATACATAAAACGTAGATTAAGGAGCCTTTTAAATTATACTAGCGGTCGCCTAGTGCTCGAAATTCGACCAAAGTTTGGCTGTAAGATATTGTTGATATATTATGTCATTATATTGATATATGTAACCATAGTTACGCGCTTCGTCTGCGTGTGTCAAATGCATGGTTGTGTGCGTGTAGTGTTTTTTCATTAATTTAATGTATTTTTATGCATAATTTTAAAAAAGTATTAGTATTCGTCACTTCTTCTCTGTATAAACTATAAGTGTGCGAAAATTCATACTCCTCCGTCCGCCCAATTTTCGTAAAAAGGGATCCAAAGTTTTCGCTTCACTTAATATATAGATAAGTACTTTAGAACATATCGCTGATTGAAAATAACTAGCGGTCGCCAAGTGGTCAAAATTCGACCATAATTGATTTAAATTTTAAGTTTGATCGTTATTAAGGTTTTATTGTCCATAACTTTTCCTTACAATCACATTTCATTTAGATTTCGCCAAGGCTGTACAGGTTAATTTGCCTATCTTTTTCAAACAAATTATTACTTATGTAACTATACACTTTCATTGACAATATTCCTAAGCTTGCTACTTTTCCTTTTTTCTTTATTACACATAACCATAGTTACGAAGAATTGTACGACGTCAGACGGCCAGTGCCGAAATACTACGAACGCGATTTGACTACGCGTGTCAAATGCATCGTTGTATGCGTGTCGTATTTTTTCATTAATTTAATGTATTTCTGATGCATATTTTATAAAAATATTAGGATTCGCCACTCCTTCTCCATATAAACTTTAAATGTGCCAAATACTCCTCCGTCCGCGCAATTTTCGTAAAAAGGGGTACAAAGTTTTTGCTTCACGTATCAATATATAGATAAGTTGTTTGCGTCACAAAGCCGGTACAGGTCGCAAGTTAACACACATAGCATAAAATAAAAAAAACACACAAGAACCACTTGACCGATTTCAAAAATTCACCATTAAAAACTACTTTATCCATCTGTAACATAGCTATATAACATCACGCTACGAGCCACGAGAGCGGTGCAGTAATTATAAATGTGGATGAATCCGAGACGGGTCTATATATCAGTACAATTTATGCAAAGTACTACGTGATACTTTACATATTTAGGCATTTAAAACCCACTCGCAATTAACCACAATCCAGCCAAAAGGACTAATTAATCCCAATGGAAATAAACCGGTGTTCACTCCTTTAAGCCCTGAATTGTCCCTTCACAACATTACCTCAAACATTGACCAAACTATTCCTCAAACTTTTATAATAACATCAGCCCTGTATTAAGCTGTCCACTGCTGGGCACGGGCCTCTTCTCATTGTGAGAAGGGTCAGGCCATAGTTTACCACGCTGGCCCAGTGCGTCTTGGCAGACTTCACATATCTTCGAGAACATTATGGAGAACTCCCGGATATGCAGGTTTCCTCACTATGTTATTCTTCACCGTTAAGAGAATACACTGGAAAAATGCACTAACTTTCATCGAATAGTATTGAAGACCAATTAATCTAGAATTTTGATAAAGGTAAATTGATGTCTTTAACTAGAATTTCCTAGCTCAAAAACACGATATTATGATTTTGGCTCGATCATAACTATTTTCAAAAACACCTCTGAAAAATTACTATTTATGATATTACAAGGAAGTTACACTATCATTATGCTGAGGAATTACTCAAATATATTCGTAACATCAATATTAGTAACTTGCTAGCTCATTATTTCCATAACTAAAACCAATCATTTTAAAATAATATTTTAAGATTTTAACAATTTCTAAGCGCTCTCGATCATTGCGGGCGCATCGCAATTTTAGACCTTATGACCGCTCTTCAACGCCGGTGTAATGGGCGGAGCTATTCTAAACGATAATTTTCGCGATGTCCCCTTAAAGCGAGTGATAATTAATTATTTAATACGCATATAACTTCAAAAAGTCAGAGATGCGCGCCTTGGGTTCGAACTCGAGACCTCTGCGTGGCAGCCCAACGGTTTCCCACTAGGCTATCGCTGCTTCAAACTCAAACTTTTAAAATAAAATAGTTGGTACTAGCTTTTGCCCGCGGCTTCGCTCGCATTAATTTAGAATTTGACAATTAATTCGGGTCGTACTCTGCTTGTAATAATATAATTCAATCATGATTCGAAACGTGGCGCCATCTATTATCATAAGAACGTTATTATTATTTTCCTCGGGAATAGTAATTTTTTTCGGGATGAATGGTAGCCTATGTCCGTTTCTGTACACCTGTCAACGTATATGCAAAATTTCAGGATGATCGGTTCAGTGGTTTAGGCGTGAAAAGGTAACAAACAAACAAATTATAATATTAGAGATTATAGGATTAGAGGTAGTTCATATTTGAGACGTAATATTAACGTTACATAGATCTTTGAGATCATAAATCAATTTAGAGGACCCGCAATCGGGCTTTTGACATTTAATTAAATATTCGATTTACTTTGTCTACAAACTCGTATCCATTATACTTTAAAAAGCTTTGAGAGCGATATTAGATGAACATCAAAGTGAGGTAAATATCTCGCAATATTATTGAGGTTAGATATCTTTGTAGTACTGCGTAGCTAATATTATATATTAACTACTACAAAACAACAAAAGCAGTAGTACTACAAAAATATTTAACTTTAATACAAAAAATTGTCTGAATTCAATATACAAAAATTTTCTGATGTATGTTACACTATGTAAGTTAGCTGGTTCTCTAATGAATCGATGATATTTTACATTGCAATAAGATATTTGATGCTGTTTGTACGTTAATTATTTTATACGCAACAACAAATAGCTTACTTTTTTAACTTTTACTTGAAATGTAACAAAATTGAGCGCAAAGAAACTGAGCAATTATTAACTGCTGCACTGACTGGCCCCCACATAAGATAAAGTAAGGCCATTGCTTTACTTACTTCTTGTCTTGGAAAAGGGAGTAAGATCATTGCCTTACTTACTTCTTGTCGTGGAAAAGGGAAAAGGGATAAGCGACAGACGCACTTTAAAGTCTACGCTACTAGTGTCAGTAAAAGTAAAGTAATATAACGTGTAGACTAAGTATAAAGGTGTCTACATGTAATATTACTTTCAAAGTATTCTGCAACAAGTCTCAGATCATTAAGAGTACTCTTGACTGCGCGGATGGCGTGGTGGTTTAAGCGGTCGCCTCACCATTGACTCTCAGGTATCAGGTCTCTCTCTCTGTAGGTATGACCCCACAAGGGACAAACTATTGTGTGATCGACAAATAGTTGTTCCGAGTCCGAGTGTTCCTTTTACACTTTTATTTCTAGAGCGGGAGAAGCTATAATAAAAAAAAATTGGGGCAGTCTTTGGGCACTGCCGATAGAAGTGAAAACTTTAATCCTTGATCATAAACACTACTACATAAAAATAAAATAAAAGGTGGGCGGGTCGGTTTCCTGGTAGTCTCTTAGGAGTTATTATTTATTAAGAGTCAAAATTTTGTTATTTTTTGCGTAGGACGCACCATTTCTGAGATATTGTTAATACTCTAAAATAATTCAAAAATGGAAAGCGTGGAAGCGTGACGATGACGCGAGTTCTATGATTTTTGTTTACCCAAGAAATGCTCGACGCGCCTTAAGAAGTTTTCACTTCAAAAATATTTAAAATGTGGTGTATTAAATATTGCATGATAAAATCCTGATACAAATTATACCCAGACACGGAGTAACTATTTGTGAAACGCATAAATTTTTGTTTCGTTTGGGGATCAAATCCACAACATCGAGCGCAGTAATTAGTGGCGAAGCGACCCATTACGTCATCCATGCATTGAACTGTCTGAATTCAATAAACTATTTATATTTACAGGTTTCCTTATGCTTCGGTTGCTTTCTAGCACCAGAATGGTCACGGGGAGAATAAAATTGTTTAATTTGAATGCGTAAGATTCGCGTCAATGCAGACTTATGTCCACTACGAGAATTTACGTCGCGAAAATCTGGACGCAAAACGCCAACTTACAAAAACCCGGCCGAAGCAAACTTACAATTACACCTACGACGCTGCGGGACAACTGTACTGTGTAGACTGCAACCGCTGCTTCAAGACTAAGTTTGGATTCGCTAGTCACATCCGGGCACATGACAGAAGATAGCCAAGGTGTCGCTGTCAACGGATACCTTGAGGAGGACATCAAACTCATTTGTAAAAATTGTGTCTATAACATCACAGTTGACGGAATACTAACTACTAATGCATACTCCTTAGGGCACAGAGGCGCGAGACTACAGTCACCAAGAGGTATACGAAATAGTTCCAATAAAATGTCTACATGAAATGTGGCAAAACACAGTCACCAAGAGGTATACGAAATAGTTCCAATAAAATGTCTACATGAAATGTGGCAAAACACAGTCACCGAGAGGTATACGAAATAGTTCCAATAAAATGTCTACATGAAATGTGGCAAAACACAGTCACCAAGAGATATACGAAATAGTTCCAATAAAATGTCTACATGAAATGTGGCAAAACACAGTCACCAAGAGGTATACAAATTAGTTCCATTAAAATGTCTACATCAAATGTGGCAAAACATGATATTTACTGTAACTTGTCAATTTTAAATAACCATATATTCCAAAACTATGTAATTGTGGATATTTGATAAGTTTGTATGCTCATAATAATCCAAAGCGTTATATAAAACTAATGTTTTATAACCAAGTAAATCATATAATAGATGAATACAATATTTGGATGTAGATATTTTAAAGGAACTTTGTACCGTATACATCCTTTTCAGGGGAACCGCACCTATCCCATAACCTTAACGAGAGGGATGTAAAAACCCAGGATTCAACCTTTTCGCCTTCATGTGACCTTGTGACCTCTATATCTTGGGGGTCTTTTGACCCACAGGGCCCATATTTAAACTCGACCAAGGTATGACCCCAACGTATCTGCACACCAAGTTACAAGTCAATATTTTCCATTAAAAATATGTGACCCCTATATCTCGGGGGTCTTTTTACCACCAGAGCCCATATTCAAACTCGACTGAGGTATGACCCCAAGGTATCTGCACACCAAGTTACAAGTCAATCGGTCTAGTGGTTTCGGAACCATGCCTGTCACTAACAGACAGTCACACAGACCCACAAAGTGTTTTCATTAACCTCTTCGAAGAAGACTCAGAGGTTAATAACTAACTTTTTGACGTATACCCAGAGACGCATTATGATATCAAACTTCACAATAGCATCCGATGATATTTACCTGACGATAATTTAACAATAACAACCAGAGAATAAGATATTATTGTTATCAAAGTACGTCTGTATTATTGCAAACTAAAGTGAGTGAACTAAGAATTCAATTTGCATTTAGTTAGATCTGCGCCGGTAATGCCTTTGGCTGTATTCTTTGAATTTCGCTGTGTAGTTTGAAGTATACTATACGTATAGATACGTTTGCATGTCAAACGTCACGAAGAAACACTTCTAGCTGATACAAAGACTACTAATCCGACGTAGTCATTGCCTTTGTTTATAGGTTTAGGCACCCGGTTCATTTATGCAGCAAATGCTGCGTTTAATGGATTGCGATTTCTGTGTACTATTTTCTTACATAAGAGTTTTAGCCGCAACTTCGCCCGCATGAAATTTGGTTATAATAATATCGGAAACCTTTTCACTCCTTTTCAGATGTTATTTTGAAAAGACATAGTATGGTGGATAATGTCGCTGTGTAAGGTACCTGACTGCTTTAATCGATATATTATCACAATCTTAAGCACATTTCCAAACCTCCTTATTTAGAGGTTAAATGTAAAATTAAACAAAACCATTTATGTTGACCGCAGCGTGAGACCCATCTGACCTGATATTGTGCGACTTTCTCTCTCTCTATGGTCGGTTCCTCATGTCTGAGGATCGTGATCATCGTTGGATAATCCACACTTGGATAAACTAAGATAACTACCGTATCTAAACGCAATATTGAGATATGCAGTAATGAGCTTAGCTACTTTTCTAATACTTTGTTTTTCCACAAACAATTTCGAGCTGCGCAAGTTCTTGATTTGGAATGGGGTCAGTACAGATCATTATAAGCTCACGTGTTGTTGTTTGATGAAAACTGAGCGGTTGGACAGTGTGGTGAGAGCCGAGTCTGCACAGATTAACGTAGTGGTTTAAGTGGTCGATTCGCCACTGCCACTGGACCAAGTGCCGTGGGTTCCATTCCCGGACGGTACAAAAACATTGTGTGAACCACTATCGCAAATCTGTCAACAAGTCTGGATGTTCTCTTTTCTATAAAAGACAGTTCTCGTACTTGGTATGTGCCTATATTATTTTCCGACCCATGAATTAATTATTATTTTGCAAAAATATGCTTTAATTAGCTGCTACGCAAAAGAAAGACGAAGCAACAACCACGTCTTTGTTTTAAAAGTATTTGTAAATAGTTTGGCCTAGTTTTGGTTTAGTGCCTTGACTTCACTTGTTATTGAATTAGACAATATTCTAATCAACAAGCCAACTGATGAAAATACTATTTTCATACTCTAAAATGTTAATGTCGAACTCATTCAAATAAAGCGTTGTACAACCTTTCGCTCGCTCTACCTTAAATCTAACATATTTAATAAACTACACAACTATGAAAGGTAACTACAAATGTATGATACACGTAAGAGCACCCTCACAAAGAAAAACAGCTCTAAACAATATTATAGTCTATGCAACAAAGGAACTGTGAACACAATTCTCGGGATCCACAAAAACCTTACCCGATACTCTCATAATTACAATCACGTGCTTCTCAAATATGATCTAGCAATGTATCCCTCTTTCAAAGCCTTCCAAAGTCCCGCCCACACCGCACTCACTCGACTCAAGCTCATTATGACAAAGGGTAAGGTGTTTTTCCACTCGGCAACATGTGTTGCGCAACATTATTTGTAGTAAACATACATAGAGTCACGCTTTTGTCTCCGAAAAGGTAGGCAGAAGTACATTATGAAATGATTTTAGATCCCGAAAAAAGGGCGAGCCTGCCATCTACTGGGCAATAAACCCAATAATATTTTTAGTGCGACCTGGGAATAAAACCCAAAATTTCAAGCACAGCAGTCGCTTTCACAACTGGTACGCCACCAAGGAAGTCATATGAACCAACTTAATATTACAAATATGCACAAGCAAGCACATATTTCTTAGCAAATTTTATATCCAAAAGTAGGTATTGCAAATTTTGCTTATAAGCCGTTTTTAAATATTCATATCGATTTTTCTTTATTGTTGACGGCAGTCGACGTTTCTGTATTACGATATTTTCTAGCAATTAATAAAATCGCCATATGTCCATTTGTTTTATTTCGGATTTTATGGCTTTAAACCGTCATAACTGTCCGCCCACACGTTTTGGGTATAACATACTATATCATGTGCTCTGTCTCCGTTCGCAAGACGGATTCGATTCTTCTAAATATGTTTTTTTCTAAATTGTTAGTACATAACTTTGGATAACAGTCCTGACACACACTCTTAAAAAAGACCTGCACTTAGTGGACGAAACGTCGGTATATTATGACTCTTTGGGGATAGAAAGTTACTATAATATGTAATAAAACTAATACACGGGTCATATATGCAAGTATCCTGTATAGTTTATTTATTTATGGCACTCAAGGACTTATACTTTAGTACATTTCAAGGAAACTTAATATGAAACTTGTGAGGCGCTCATAGTTAGTTGCACTCACTGATCGGTTAACGATTAGCGAAGTTAAGCAACGTTGGGTGCGGGCAGTCTATAGATGGGTGACCGCTTAGTTGTATTTCATCTGAGCATCTCCGTGCTTCGGAGGGCACGTAAAAAATTCGGTCCCGGTTGTTGTCAAATTGATAGCCGTCGTTAAGCTATGTCAGAGGCCTACGGGCGGCTTGAACAACTCTTGACAACAGGTTGGCCACTAACCACACGGAAAGAAGAAGAAGAAGACTGAATTTGTCACCTATATGTGTGGACAGCGCTGACAGATTAAAATGTTATGAGTACAAGAACCTTTACCAATTTTAATAAGTATCTTTGACTGTACGGATGGTGTCGTAGATTAATTAGTCGCCTCGCCACTATAATTGCGCCTTGTTTTCTGGGTGCGTCGTATATTATGGGTGTACCGTGTGATCCAGCAATAGTTGTTCCAAGCCTGGACATTCTTTGTGTCCGTGGTTTCAAAGTTTGTGAAAGTAGAAGTAGACTTTCAAAAAATAAACATTAAAGTATTGTTGTAAAACTTATATTCTAATTTTTTATTATATTATGTGAATTTATGGGACTGGCATGAACCTTAATTGGTTACAAGTCCCTAATTAAATAAAGAAAAAAAAATTTTATTAGCGCCATCTAGCGTCGAAAGATGCTTGTGTGGTTTTATCATTCTATGTTGCGCAACAAAAATGTTTCCCAACTGTGACGCGTCTTCATTATGACAAAGTTTCAACGCACAACATTCAAGGCACGTTCTGCACTAAATCCTAACCGCATGATACTATTACCCAGCGTCAGGCTACAACTTACATTGAGATACAGGACTGTCTACGGCCTTATTCGGGAAATTACGTGGAGATATACTTTGACTTTCAGTAGGCGGTTTAGAGTAGTTTACTGCGATGTGACGTCACAAGTACGCGAAGTTAATTAGGTAATTTGGGTCGTATGATACGAGTCCAATTTTCTAAGTTATCCAGGCATTCTCAGTAACCTTGGAATATCTAAAGTATAGTAACTTCATATGACTTCAGCCCTGAGGGGTGACATTGGCCTTTAATTAGAAAAAGCTGTTTAGTTGGAAGAATCTGTTTTACTGACAGTTTATAGTGCTATTGATTTCCACGTGTATTTTTTCGGCAAAATGTATGATAGTGGTCTGGTGGGAACTTCAAACTTTTCCAATTAGGGGCCAATGTCACCCCTCAGGGCGAAAGTCATACGACCTTACGGTATTTGTGATATATACATGCATAGTCTCACGCCTATAGCCCTGAAGAGGTACCTAGCAAAGTTGTTACATAC
Source organism: Catocala sponsa (assembly GCA_963564715.1). Classification (NCBI taxonomy): domain Eukaryota; kingdom Metazoa; phylum Arthropoda; class Insecta; order Lepidoptera; family Erebidae; genus Catocala; species Catocala sponsa. The sequence continues at coordinate 25,548,464 of OY751333.1, read as the reverse complement.
ATTTTTGCAAGTATAGTTAGATTACACGTACACAATATAAAGAACTGAATTACCAATAATAAGGACAAAATATACGTGACGTCATGGCCTGGGACACGTAAAGATGAACAGTCAAAATAAATAATAATCGTTCTACAGTAATATTGTAAAGAGAAAATATATTTCTTTTTGTGTGTCATGAATAAACTTAAAAACTACGAGACCAATTTGGCAAATATTTCACCATTAGAAAGCAATTTTATTTAAAAATAACATTCGCAACATATATGACCCTACGAGCCACGTGAACAGAGCAGTAATCATAAGCGTGGGTCGACCATGGAGTAGTATAAGGTGAACCCACGAGGGACAGCTAGTCATGTATATTTAATATTATATTACTGTTTTTATCGCTGCTCACTGACAATACTAGCCTTGACCGAATGGAGTCAGTTTCCGTTTAGCGGAAGGTGTAGTGTTGCCAGTGAGCAGAATTTAAATTAAATTAGTGTTAGTTTTATTATTCTACTTTTTCTTTTAATTTTTTATTTTGTAATTTGTATACTTTTTGTTCTTTTTTTTTATATTATTCGTGTTTTGCGTGTGGCCTTGTGTGCCAAAATAAATATTTTTCTTTTTTCTTTCTTCTTCTTTTTTTCTATATACCGACTGCGTAATTGAACACGAGGCATAAGTTTAAGTCTATATTTGCAGCTGATTGGGAGTTCCCGGATTTTCACTCTTAGCTCGGTGGCATAGCGGTAGTGAGGTCTTGAGTTCGATTGTCCGGTCGTGTAAACTGTAAAGTGTCATTGAAAGTTTCTATCAAATAATTCTCAGAAGTAGAGTCTGACACCATTCTCGGTAGACGGTAATGCGCACGCACGTAATTTTTATTTTCTTTATACTTACGTAATAATATAAATACAAATGTGAGTTTGTAGGTTTGTTTGTTATACTTTCACGCTTTAACGACTCAACCGATCATCATGAAATGCATACACATTGTCAGAGGTACGGCAAAGGCAGATATAGAAAAAGGAAAATATTGGGTACCTTTCATCCAGTAAAAGGCACTGTTACTAACCTAACTTAACCTACATTTACGCGGGCGAAGCCGCGGGCAAAAGCTAGTAAAGTTATAAATGCGAATGTGAGTTTGTTTGTTACGCTTTCACGCCTTAACTACTCGACTGATCACCATAAAAATTCGAATACACGTTATCAGGGATACAGAAAAGGATCTAGGATACCTTTCATCCAGAAAAAAGAACTAGTCCCGAGGGATAGAAAATTGATATAAACTACGTTTATACGCGAGCTAAGCCACGGGCAAAACGTAGTACCAGTAAAGATAACACTTAAACGTTTCCTTGAAATGCAAGTATTCTATAATTAAACATGTAACTGCTTTTAGTTTCCATAAAGAAAATAAAAACTACTATAAGTCCTTTTAATTAGCTTAAGATACACTCTGATCGGTTATCAGGATATTTAGAGCAATAGATTGCACCGTCAGTCTCTTAGTATAAAGACACTCTTGAAGATCATCTAGGTAAAATGTTATTACACAAATTTCTGCCCGTGACTTCACCCTCATAAATTCCTCCTCCTTTTCATTTCCCTTTTTCCTTTCACTTTCATGGCGCTTTTCCTCGACACACGAAACGCAAGATATTCTGTAAAAGGCCAGTACTTTTCAGATTGAGACAGCCCATTCATCTAGAAACCAGCAAGGCTCTACTACCCAATTTATGCGATATATGACTCATCGACATTGACATGAAGTCCGTACAAATATCAACGCGGTGCTTACGTAATATATTCATGTAGGTATCGCGTCAAAATAAGATATCGAAGCATTGAAGCTGAGCGCTCATTTTGTAGTAGACAGGTGTCAGAATAATCCTTCGCTAAAGATTGTTTCAGAAACAGATTCTACATTAAGATGAAGCGTCACGTACGAATGCTAAAATGTTCTCAAATTTTACCATTATACAGATTGAATCTTATAAATCTATCGACAAGCAAAACACAGCTCAAAAGAATTCTTTGAGTTAATTTTGTATACATTTTTTTGGAATGTATAAATTTGTCCGAGAAATAAAAGGTGCTTGAAGAATTTTATTACAACGTTAATTTCGTTCAGGTTTCAGTGGCAACGGATAAAAAGAAAAGTTTAGAACTCAGTATATTTAAAGTTATTTTTTATTTTGTTGTAGCTTCACCTTTTATGGTGGTTTTCTTCCACTATGTTACGTTGCGACAGGTCAGATAATTCAAATATTAAGATTCTTGTATTTAAAAAAGAAAGATTATAGCCTGTCAGCTTAACCATATTGAGACGTACGACAGCGTAAACCATTAGTGTAAGGTTATTAGAAGATCGCCTAATTTTAGAGTTATCAAACCAACCCGTAGATTGACTTAGTTCTACTAAGCTCCAAGCGTTATATTTTACGGTCTTATAAGGTCATTCCCATTGTATATACTCGTACGTATTATGATAATCGCCGATATTGTCATAAAATTGGTATTAAATATCACATTCATTGTCTACCGTCTAACAATGCCTATTACCTCATCACTATTATTCATATCAACATTATGGAATCAAATAAATACCTTTTGTAACTCTTGTTATTTATCCTAACTATTAATAAATACGAATGTGAGTTTACTACTCGACCGATCATCTTGAAATTTCGCTCACAACGTGTCTGGGTACAGAAAAGGACATAGGGTACCTTTTATGCAGAAAAGAAGTACTGTTGCCGAAGACGTGAGCGAAGCCGCGGCCAAAATTTATTATTTAATATAATATCTAGACTTAATTTAGTTTAGAAATAGTAAATTATGTGATAAATTATTTAAAACTTAGATATTTTTGCAATCAGTCACAGAAGAGCCAATTTAAGCTTAGTCAAATCACTTCTACTGGATGAAAAATTTCATTAGAGGGTGCTACTAAAAGGCGATGCCTCAATCCCTTCTTGATGTAGCCTTAAGTAGCCAGAGTGCAGTGGAGCCAACAAAGACGCTGTGTAGAGATACCATGGATTCCGAATAATTTTGAACATCTATATACAAGCTTTTTTACTAATAAGTGATTTGATATAAATCAGACGTTTTTATTACACCCGTATTTTATTTGTAGTTGCAGTCTACAATCTTTTTTACAACATTGCTTACTCAAAATTTTTTTTTTGCTAACTCCTAGAACAACGCCCCCGACTCGACCGGGTAAGGACTACCCTCTCACAGAATATCGACGTGAAATAGCAGTATTCCTACTGTTGTGTTTCGTTCGGTGAGTGAGAGTACCGGAGGCCCAATCACCCCCTTACAGCCTTCCCGCTCCTTCTCCTCCCCACTTCCTTTCCTAAAGGGTCGGCAACGCGCTAGTGATGCCTCTGGTGTTGCAGGCGTCCATAGGCTACGGTGACCACTTACCATCAGGTGGGCCGTATGCTTGTTTGCCAACTAAGCTGTATAAAAAAAAAACAACGGCAACCACAACTATTTTAACGCAACGCCCTGTGTTATGAGAATGGCTTTTCTATCATGTCAAGGAAAGCGTCGTCATTGTCAGTTACTCGGTGTTAGTGCAAATTAGCCGGCTTCTTCAAGTAAGTACTGTATTCAGGAAACTAGCATAAACAAAATTACTGGTACTGCTTTCCACCCTGTATGTTCCGGAGACAAGCACCTAACTCATCTATTTTATTCCACTCGACCCATCTTCAAATTAATTTAATAGATTCAGCCAACCAATTACCGTTTCATTGAAAATATCAAACACATCAATAAAAATCTTAGTATAGCGTAAAATACACTATTTTCCTCGACAGCATCAAGTTTTCAACCAAAACTCAGTATTTACTATCCGCTTCTATACAAATAAATTACCGCCCAGGCAATTCCAATCTGATCTAATTACAACAATCTATTAGTCGAGAACTGGAATGGTCATTGTTCTTCTGGTACCTTCGTCGATCGTAAAATTAAAAGAAGTATACAAGTAGCCGACCACTCACAGCTAAAGCATTACAGTTATCGTTAACCCTAAAACGTTTTTTGCTTTACGTTTGCGGTACTACAGATCGTATCATAAAACTTTATAACATGTTTAGGCATTTTGATAAGTTTGTGGGAAAGTATGATGTTGTTTAATCCACTCCCAAGAGCTTAAGAGTCTTGTAAACATGGATTATAAAATTTGATATGATGATTCGCAAGATATGCAACAAACTAGTTCTTAGTTTTGTTGGTTGAATTATTACCTCGATTTTTGTTGTAAACACAGTGATGCTTATATAATTCTCGGGCGATCAATAAACACTTTATAAACGTAGATGTATGCCACGAGACCCTACCTAAAAATAGTTGGTAAATTTAGATGTAAAATATCTCTGATTTCTACTTCAACGATTCTACCCAAAAATAAAATACAGTAATTCTCGGTAACTACTTGAGACATCCTTTATCAGACAAACTCGTCCTCTGTAAAAGTTCAAACGGCTGGTGTCTCTATCAGCGGATAATGAGGTTATTGAATCAGATGAGTGGCGAGTGGCTTCGGAAGCCGAGTGACCCTATCATGGCCTTCGTACTTCAGACCAATTAGATCTCGGTTTGTTTATTTACGAAAGTAAAGTACGTATTACGTCACTGGACTTGAGTAACCTTCGGTTTCCGAATCGAGAATTACATGTTAAAAACGACTAAACAAACTCTATTTTAATATTATTGTTTGTTTTTATATCAAGTTTCCTTAAACTGTAATAAAATTTGAGTAGGTATTTGAACATCATAATATACTTAAGTAAATGCTTAGTTGATAGCGGTTTGGTAAAATTTGTTTCCGTAAAAAAATAGATTTCTTGCTTTTATTAATTTAGATACAAGGTTTACAATTTATAGGGTCATATAAACGATTCTGGAAAGCATTATTGGTGTACCTTAAAAATTAGTCTTTCTAAAATTTCTTAATATGTATAGGAGACAGACATGCCATTTTTTGAACGAGCATCTGCCGAATCTAATTTCAAATCAAAATAATTATGTGCTATCGTCAAAACCACTCTAAAATAATATTAATATGGGTTTTGCTCATTCAACAACTGCTGTTTTCGAAATGTAACATTTATACTTTCCACTGTCGATAATATAATATTCCCCACTATACCGTATAGTTAATTCTTATAATATTAATTTCAACTCTGTAGATATTGCGGCGATTCGTCCTAGCACCTTTAAATGTGATATCATGAAGCTCCTAATATAGTTTTTATAGTTTTTATCATATTTGTTTAACGCTTAAAATATTGCATTATGTAAGCTGTGGTAAACTGTGTTGGTGACACAATTGTCAGCACCTTGTAAAAATGACTCCTTGTCTAAATGTATTGCTGTCACTGTTTGTTTACCCAAATAATGAGAAAAAAAATGTCAGCACTGTTTATGAACTGCCCTGCCCTACTGCTAGGTACTGTCTATTTTTAGAATCAAACTTCTGGTATTCTTAATGTTACACTGCCACCTTGACTTTCTAAGCACAACGCCGTTTTATCTCCAAGGACTTAGCAGAGGAGAATTACATCCACATTTCTCTAGCTAGGTTTTTAAATCACACGTGATATAAATGACTCTACTACTGTCATTTCCAGACTTCTTGTTTGTTGTAATAGTTATGTTATAAGTTTATTAGATATATTATTTACAAACATTGTCGCAGCGGAAGACCAGCGCTAGTTTTTTCAAAACTAGCATTTTGCTGAGTTGCGACCAATTTGCAGTAAGATTTGTATTTTTTCTTTGTAATTAACTGTGTCTGAAGTATGTAGTGCATAATCTGCTGCAAATAAATGTATTTTCTTTCTTTCTAATACTTGGCTCGACATGAAATTCTAACAAGTCTTCATGAATTAATCACATTTACTGCCGCTACTGTAACCAGGCAATTATTTGGGCACTCATAAGTACCAATATTTTAGAGTGTAAAGGTCTTATCAACTTGTCAGTTCTTGGAATGCCAGACATGACGCCGTTGTGTCGACGCAAAATATTAAAGAACTTATGATTAAAAGGAAAAGATCTGACATTAAATAAAGTAACAAAGTATTCTTAGTGATTTTATGAATAATAAAATAAAGATAGGATAAAATTCGAACTAGATTTTCCAGCGGCGTTGCTTGCGTTAAACTAGATTTTGTTAATAAAACGCTATGCCTCAAAGGCAGTACTTTTTTTGAATGTAAGTCATAATTATGTCTTTGTCCTTTTCTGTATCCCTGACAACATGTATGCAAAATTTCTAGATAATTGGTCGAGTACTTAAGACATGAAACCGTAAACAAATAAACAAACTCAGACAAGATTTTAGTAGTAAAAAAGGACAGAGCTCCTTAATCTATTGTATTTTAAGTAAAAGCAATATTCTATACAAAGATCTATATTCAGTAAAGCTCGGCTCGAATATATCGGCTTCATTTAAATATTTTCCAAAAATCGCAATGTATATGCATACTTTTATGACTTGCAAAGAAATGGATTTGAAAATATTATAGTATTTTTAGCCATATATAATTATTTTTTCATTTCTCAACGGCTCGAACTCAAGACCTCTGTGAGACAGTCCAAAAGTCTTCCACTAGGCATTCGCTTAGATATAGGACAACGACTATCTTCTTCTTCCTAGCCTTTATTATTCCCAATTCACTTGGGGTCGGCTTTCTAGTCTAACCGGATTTGACTGGATACCAGCTTTTACACGGAGCGACTGCCATCTGACCTCCGCAACCCAAAGGCTAACGATACCCTAACGCTAGACCAGTGTCAGGATATTAGAGGGCACTGACTTCCCAATAACGACTGCCATAGATGTTCATGGCAGCCGGGACCGACAGCTTAACGTGCTCTCCGAGGCACGCAGCAGGCAATAATTGTCAATCAATACGCACATAATTTCGAAAAGTCATATAACTTAGAAGTAGAACAAACACTAACAAAGCCACGGGTAAGTGTCCAGGAGACCTGAAATACAGGGTTTCCCTAGTTTGGGCTCCTGTCCACGCCTCATAATACGCTACTTGTTATATTTACTTTGCTACCTAGTTGAAATATCACACTTGTGCGAAATTGTAAAATTATGTTTGGTGGAAAATAAAAAAAACTTAAAAACTTCCGAAAGTCAGAGGTGCGCGTCGTGGGTTCGAACCCGAGAGCCTCTGCGTTGCAGTCTGTTGGTCTCCCTACTGAGCTATCGCTGCCCACCTAGTACACCCAATATGCTACACAGAATTTCGTCTAAATTAAATTATAGCAGGTAGTGCTATGTTTTTAAATTACACGGTATTACAAACATTTATACTTGTAAGCCAAATGGATGGTCGGAAGCGAGGTACTAATTCTAATCTAGGTAGCATTGTATTCGCCACTATGTACTGGTTTATTTGTACCGTCAGTAGCGTGATGTCAGCGATCGATATGGCTTAACGTCCTTCCGTAACACACATATCCACTCGGGTTTGTATGATTGTATATCAAGTATTTTTATTGGCTGGTGGAGAAACCGCTGTTTCTAGTTTACAATATTCCTGTTGTTTTATTTTTGGACCAACGGAGCTTCGTAGTATTGACGTGTTTTTATTTTTTATTTTTTGTCTTTAGAAGTGCTTAGTTAGTGAATGTGACTACCGTGCCTGTCGTGTCGGGTCGAGAGGTTATTTATATTTTCTGTCATAAAATCTGCAGCAGCAACACAAGCCTGAGACTTTGACCGGTTGATGCCAGTAGGCTCGTCGTCAATTACGTGAAATTTTAATCATAGTTGTTGAAATGTAGGTGACTTCTGCCTACTTCTTCAGAGATATAGGCTTGAGTCTATTTAGCGTTTAGAAGAAAACGTATAAATAGTTTTTTTTTTAAGGTACGACACGCTCGGTGCTCTAGTTGGAAATGCTCTTGGCTGGTGTTCTAATTTGTGAAATTGGCTTATCAGCTTGAAGACCTTTTGACTTTATCTATTCAGTGCTGGTAAGCAGTTAGTGAATGCCACTATAACAATTACTGATTTAACAAAATAGGCTAGGAAGACATGCTTGTTGGCATTACGCATCGAAAACTTTCAATCTTATATTTACACTAGATGTTCCCGCGGTTTCACCCGCGTTTATCGTTACTGCGCCGCCCCCGTGGGTCGTAGCATGATGTTATATAGCCTATAGCCTTCCTCGATAAATAGGCTATCCAACACTAAAATATTATTTCAAATCCGCGTGCAATATTTACTTTGGGCTAACGCTAACTTTAACCCGCGACTTCGTTATCATTATTTTGCTGGGATGTTATTTTAAAATTGCGATATCTCTTAAGATATTCATTGAAATCGAATGATGTAAAGGGAAATTTTGTTTTAAATTAAATACTTGTGATGAATAACGTATTTATTTGGATGTTTATAAAAACACCTTCGCAAATAATGCACTATTTTAGAACAAATTTGGTTAGCATAAAAAAGGTTATAGTGAGCCAACCTTAAAAGATAGATATATGCTGTCGCGGACTTTTTTTTAGAACGTTTAAAGAGAAACAGTTCTGTCATACATGATTTTTACGAAACTTTAACTGTTTACGCAGCGCACGCAGCGGAAGCTCTCAAAAGAAAAAAAACCCTCCGATTTTGAAACATTCTTCATTAATGCTCCACTCCTATTGATCTTAGCGAGATGTTATATAGCTTATAGCCTTCCTCGATAAATGGGCTATCTAACAATGAAAGAATTTTTCAAATCGGACCAGTAGTTCCTGAGATTAGCGCGTTCAAGCAAACAAACAAACAAACTCTACCCGCGACTTCGTCCGCGTGAAAATTTGTATAAAATGTTATATGTTTTAGGACAGAACTTCTGTGTAAACGATGTTAGATGTGGAACCATTGGGAACGTACACATACAGATTTTGGGGATTGCTAACGCGAGACAATGCGACATAGAGTTGGCCATGAGTCATGAGTAAAACAGCCCGTACTGAGATCTACACCTGCAACGTGTAATTTCTGACCTTGCGCTTTATTTATTGTCATTGCATTACATAAACTTACTGGGAATTGAACGCGCTTAAAGCTGAACAGATAATTATTTGGTATGATGGGGTTTCTCGGAATAAAAATTATTTCACCGGCGCCACATCCTGTTAAAATTTCGGCTTCAACTAAGTTACGTTGCAAGATTTTTACTTTAAGTCTGGTTCCGTTACAAAGCCTAGGTGGACTTAAATTTCTTAGCAAGATTATGGGAACGCCCACTTGTAAAGAAATTTTATGGGCTGGAAGACCAGATGCGCGTCAAGAATTAAGAAACTCTACTGGATAATGGAGTAATGTCGTCTTCTGCTGTGACATTGTGAATAGACGTATATTCGACACTATCACCGTTAATTTGCCTTAGCATCTCAGAATTAATAGCTGTTGTTTGGTCGTTTCGAGGCGGCAAAGTTGTAAGTTGCAGCTTTTTTTTTTTACTTGGGCTATATATTATGAAACGGCAGGCCACTATACGAAAAGACCTACCCTAAGGTCACCACTAAAAGAAATCCCTACTGTCCCCCTCCCCCTCCCCCTAGAGGGGAGATGGACACGACACAGAGGCGCGCGTGTTAACACGCACGCCGCTTCTCGGACCTGGTGCTGAACGAATGGCGGGCAGGCCCACAAAGTCCGCCACCCCCAGGTCAGACCTCAGGGTGGCTGGAGGTCGTCTTGGGCCCTCCGGCGCCTGGCTCTGCGGTTGGGGACAGGGATTTAAACGCACCCTCTCCCACTCTGCCGCCTCCTTGATGGAAATCACTTCCTCCGCGAGGCGACGGCAATCCACGACCTCTCGCTCCGGACCATAGACTGGACTACGGCCGGGAGCGAGAGGGCAACAAATCCGACTGCCGCGACCAACTCACGGCGCTGCGATGCCCAGGCGGGGCAAACCGCCAAAGTGTACAGCGCCGTGTCCTCAACAACGTCACGGCAGTCGCCGCAGTGGTGACAACTGGGCGTCTCTTGCCGGCGTATACGGCACAGGAACCGGCCAAAACAACCGTGGCCAGTCATTACCTGTGTCAGCCGGAAGATGAGGGCGCCATGCCGCCTTTCCAGCCACTCCTCAAACACGGGACTTACCGCCACGATCGTGGCGTGCCCGATAGCCATGCAGCTGTCTGGTTTATTGTATCTGTAGGTGACCCATATACTGACGAAATTAAAATTTGCAACGATGGAACCATACAACATAAACTATCTGATAAAATTACCTTATTTTCTGCTCGCTGCTGAAAAGTACCGTCTCCTATTTTACATTAAACCGATTTTAATTAAATAAAGACTAAATGTTACCCGACGATATTCTCTATAGTGTTCTTACCGAGTCTATCGTATTAACTTTGTACTTTAGGCGTGATGAAGCAGACAGACAGATTTTTCTAAAATGATTGAAATGTGTTCAGTTAATTATTCTGAGTCCCCTTAATTCATTTATTTCGCAATATTCTAAAATGTACAGACACGTGAAATTTAGAGTTTTTATATTCCTATTGCCCAAAAAATACCAAAATCGAAGCGATTATTATCTCCATATACCGATCCGGTTTTGTATTAATCTAATAAACAAATTTTAGGAAATCGGATTACAACTTTTATTTACATTATATCTCTAGAACAAAGAGTGGTTGTTGAAAGCCAGCATGCCATACAAAGGCGTAAAACCTTAATATCACGATTTAAAAAATGACGTCATTTGCACAGTGCCATCTATCGTGATATATTTGTCTGTATTTTGTGTACCTATATTTTGAAAAATAAAATTACTTACTTACTTACTATATGTATAAATCATTACGTCGGGTCTAGTACTAAACACATATTACTAACAAATTAGAAATGTCATTGTCAATTAGTAAACATTCAACATTGTCTTAGAATTAATTATTATTTATTATTATAACAAAAATTACGAAATTTATATTATATCCGTATAACTGGCTTTCTGTATACGATCCTGATCTGTAATCACAATCTATGAGCTTAAATTTAAGCAAATCTCAACCTTATTTGTAAAACATTACGGCGGATCTAGTACAGTACGATCACATTGCCTACATTAAAATTTAATTTAACTTCGAATGCTCATAACTTTTGATAGAGAAGACCGATTTTAATGAAATATAGACTAAATGTTACTCGAGGATATTCTTTATAGTGTTCTTACTGAGTCTATTGTATTAACTTTGTGCTTCAGGCGTGATGCGAGAACAAACAGACAGACAGACTTTTTAAAAAATGATTAAAATGTGTTTAGTTAATTATTCTGAGCCCCCCTAAATCATTTATTTTGCAAAATTCTAAAATGTACAGACACGTGATATTTACAGTTATATTATGCTAGATGTTCCCGTGGTTTCACCCGCGTTTATCATTACTGCGCCGCCCCTGTGGGTCGTAGCGTGATATTATATAGCCTATAGCCTTCCTCGATAAATAGGCTATCCAACACTAAAAGAATTTTTCAAATCGAACCAGTAGTAATCACGCAGAATAAACCAGGAGAAACATCGTTTATACTATGTCTGTAATGGGTAATTATTTTGCTGCGATGTTATTTTAAAACTGCTATATCTCCTAAGATATTCATTGAAATCGAATGATGTAAAGGGCAATTTTATTTTAAATTAAATACTTGTGATGAATAACGTATTTATTTGGACATATCATGTTTATAAAAATACCTTCGCAAATAATGCATTATTTTAGAACAAATTTCGTTAGCATAAAAATGGTTATAGTGAGCCAACCTTAAAAGATAGACATATGCTGTCGCGGACTTTTTTTTAGAACTTTTAAAGGGGAACAATTCTGTCATACATGATTTTTGCGAAACTTTAACTGTTTACGCAGCGCACGCAGCGGAAGCTCTCAAAAGGAAAAATACTCTCCGATTTTGAAACATTCTTCATTGGTGCTCCGCTCCTATTGATGTTAGCGTGATGATATATAGCCTATAGCCCTCCTCGATAAATGGGCTATCTAACACTGAAAGAATTTTTCAAATCGGGCCAGTAGTTCCTGATATTAGCGCGTTCAAGTAAACAAACAAACAAACAAACTCTTCAGCTTTATAATATTAGTATAGATAATAAAAGGAGTACATATATAATTACACTTTTACCTTAGTATATAGAGTGTACTTAAACATTTTGAAAATATACCCTTAATTAATTAAAACATTTATAATCCCAAAATATGATACTTATTTGCGAAGTTGTCGTTTGAAACAGGCCAGAAGGCATAAACGTTTTTAAAATGCCGACGATATAAAGCTATGATCGCTTGCGATGTAAATACGATTTGCGCGTCGTAAACCTTAAGAAAAATTAATTAAAGATGAGAAAAATAAATAGAAAAGGTAGGTATATGGCGTATATACTTACCTTTTCTATTTATTTCTTCTCATCTCGGAGATGAATGAAACGCAGCAACTTTTACGCCGGTTTACTATGGTGGTTCTCCCAGAAAGTACTCATTCGTACTATCACTTAAGGCGGACTCTCTGTATCACAGGAGACCTTATAAACAAAGCAAGAAGAACAGTAACATTCAAACTCATTCCAACTATTTTTAAATTACTCAAATCTTACCATATAATAATATAATCAAAATCGAACCGAAGTAACGAGGTTACTGCTTAAATGCGCAGACGTACCAATATAGCAGATCAATGCATATTTGAGCCGCACACGTGATCTGTTTTACAACGAAGTTATAAAACATCTCGATGGATAGATCCATTTTATTTGACGCTTAAACTCGGTTTGGCGTTCAGACGATTTGGCAGCCATTGGCCGTTTATTATAGTCCTGCCTTTTACAACGGAATATAACTTACCATTGATATACATATATACCACTAGATACGCAATGGTAGTAGGAAATGTAGCCAGTTTTTGTGAGACTAGCTAACCCGCAATATTCTACGCGTTGATTAAGAAATTTTAGTAGTTCGAGCATTTGTAATATTTAGTCTTCTAAATTTTGCCTGCGGTAGTAATGAAAATGTCCTCCAGACCGAATTTCGGTCACGGAGGCCAGTCTTAACGGAGCCTGACCAACTACGCGGGAGATATTATAGTGCACAAGTTTGTGCGCAAACACAAGTGCACTCTCTGTTCCCTCACTCTCATGATCCGATGGGACGGTAATCCGACACGACAGGAGAGAGATCAGGCGCAGGACAAACGGCTTTACGTGCTTTCCGAGGCAAGGGTGTGTCTAACACCGCCAACTTCCTAACTCTGGGCTCGTATTGAGATTTCTTAACAGAAAAACCCAATAACTTTTTGTTGGCCCGATCCGGGATTTGAACCCGAGACCTCATGCACAGCAATCGCATTCACTACCGCTGCGCCACAGAGGCGGTTAGTATTAGTAGCCTGCGGTAATGTACGTTTGGCCAACAATTTTCTACCCTCTAGGACAGAACCTTTTTGCTGTATTTCCCTGACAACCTGTATGCGAAATTTCATAATGTTCGGTTGAGTAGTTATTAAGACTGCGCCGAGCGTAAGATAGATAATGACAGAGCTCGTGCGGCGCAATATTAAAATCGGCGCGCGGCCGCCATAGTAAAATTGTATGGAGGATTTGAAGTGCTTTTCTGATAAATATGTATCTTTATTGTCAACCAATAACTTAAATATTTGGGACGGACAAATTGTAATATAACTATGTATTTGTTTCGTTTAAGCTTTAAAGTAGGATACATTTCTACTGTTATAATCTAAAAATCACGTAACACGAGTTTACGTTTTTGCATTTTTCGTGTAAATTTACGTAATTATGTAGTCGAAAATATTAATTATTTTAAGTTTTTTACACGGAGTAATTGTAAACACATTCATTGTTATGGTAAATGTATATTTTATATTTGTATTAAACAAAAAGTGTTGATTTAATATAGCACTACAAAGGGCCGAAATATCACATTTGTTTTGTGTCTGTTAAACTTATTCGAGGGTTATCAAACATTACACTACAAACAAAAACGTTCAGCGCATCAACAGTGAGTTTCGAGCAATAAACTATATACATATTATGTTACTTTCATAGTAATAGACGTGGAAAATCTGGTTACCAGATTAATATGCTTTTTCTTTTTTATGTAAAAAAGAACGCACTGATAATATAATATATCCCGTGTCGCGGGGAACTTCACAAACATTCTAACAACGGATACAAAGAAACGCCTAGAGGAATAACTATTTGTAGAACACACAAAGTTTTGTCCCGTGTGGGATTGGAACCCACAACAATCGGCGCAGTGGCGGTGAAGACCTGTTAGGAACTGCGAATATTATATGTACAATCACCCTCAATAAGATGTATACAAAACAAAATTCCATCAAAATATCTACATTAATTCATTGAAATTAAACTACTATATACGGATTTTATCGCGTTGTTTATTTGACACTTTATTACAAAATTTTGAAAACTGTTACACTACTATTACTACTAAACTTTTCAAATTTTTAAGCTAATTAAATTATTGAAACTATTAAAACTATTACTATACTATTATACTATTTATATTTGCGTTTACACTTTCCCCGACGTTTCGTAGGTATATAGTAGTTTAATTTCAATGAATAACATTTGCGTAAACAGAAGACCACATTATCTACATTATTAATAGAAATTATTGTATCCAATTATTATGGCATAATATATATATTTTTTTAAATATCGGTGGTTCCAGCGTTGGCCGCCAAAAGATAAAGAAAATATATTTCGCCCGCCACGACCATACTTTAACACGTTCGCGTCACGTATATAATATCATTATACACGCCAGTGTAACCCTCATAGGCCAGTGTATATCTGGTTATACACCTTGAGTAGTTAACTTCAGAGGCCAGTGCATTAGTAAATATAGGTACACCGGGCCGAACATTTTGTATGGCGCGGCATATACTCACTGATGCACTGGCCTCTGAAGTAGATTACTGTATAATTAGATATCCACTTGCCTATCAGAGTTGCACTATACACGTGGCGCTGAACGTGTTAAATAAATAAATACAAAATATTTTGTAGGTTTATTCAATTCAAAGGCAGTTTAAGGCTGGTGTAATGCATGTTGTTTTTGTGGAAGATATTCTGGAAACCCGTGTAACATGTGATACGTACGAGTGTTATTTATATCAAGGAATTAAAAAGAATAACATTTATTTACGTTTTGTTTTTAAACGAGTACCTAGGTATAATTAAAATTTACGTAAAAAAATCAAAGTACCTCATATTTTGTCGGCCTTGATGGCGTTGTGTTTAGTGTAACCGACTGCCACGCCTGAGGTCGCGGGTTCGATTCCCGCACAAGTCAAACATTTGTGTGTATGAACATGGATGTTCGTCTTGGTCTGGGTGTTCCTATGTATAATATGTATGTATTTACAAAAAAAAACGTATATATGTATGTCTATCCATTATCTAGTACCCATAGTACAAGCTCTGCTTAGTTTGGGCTAGATAGTGTTGTGTGTATGTGGTAGAATATTATTATTATTTTTCTGGCGTTGTATGAACGGCAATTCTATATGGGTACATATTTGTAAATGTCGGTGTGTCGTTTCTGAGTCTAACTCTTTTTCAAATTTACAGTCTACTTCAAGCTGGCAGCAAAACGCACTGGTTACTAATAAAAATAAATCAATAAAAAAACACCTAGCCTTATATTTCGAACCTATTATACAATATCTTTGTTTCGAACCAATTTCGAACAACACCTAACCACAGTACATAATAATTATATAGACAAGAACACCAAACTTAAAATTTGAATTTCGAATTACCGGAATCGATAACCCTTCGCGTCTTTAGGAAATAATTTTAATCCACTTAGGCACACATAAGAAGATTAATCCGAAATTGTACAAAACAAAAGTAATCTGACTCCGCATTATTTTCCAAGAGCTTCTAACGTCGTAATTAAGTTTAGGTTCTGTGAATTTTCGTTCAACTTGCACAGGAACAAAATTCCACCACTCCATTGTTTGTGGATTTAGTTATTATTCAGAATCGAGTTATGGGAACCTCCTACAGGATTAACTGAGTTGTTTTAACGTGAAAAGGTCGCTTGTTTTTAATTGTATGTATTTGTGTCAAGCGCTTTTCGAGGGTTAAAATCTCAGGCAAATGGACGTAAAAGTGACGACCTAGTTTGAGATAGAAGACATTTTTGTCTGTGTGTGCTGGTTATACTCAAAGATAACTCACACAAACCAGAATGTGTTAAAGTGCAACAATTTTTAACGTGACTTCGATCTCTAATTGTTATAGGTAATATATAGTAGGTTACTGGTAGTCGAAGATAATAATATGTCTGTATGAACCTACAAGCTGTAAGTTAATTACCATAATGTGCCCAAGTGAGAAGTGTGTCAGGATCTTAGCAAATGGAAATCCGTAGTCTCTGCCTACCCCTCTGGGAAACAGGCGCGAATCTATGTATGTATGTATGTATATATGTATGTATGTATGTATATATGTATTTGCCCAAGTATGTTTTGTACGGAGCTACGCATCCGAATAGCTCAGCGCTTTACATTTGTGCATTGCGTGCATATTTGATACGCGTTAATTTAATAATTTTATTCGACTTTTTAAGTTAGTTTGCAATCGAGCAGCGACCGAGCTCAACTACCATTAAACCATTAAGCTTACCATTTAATTTACTAGTTTTCCAGTTGTTAAGTATTAAGTGTTTTTACTATTATATTAATTACTAACTGTTACCTGCGACTTCGTCCGCGTAGATTTTAACTAAAAAGTGTTTGTCTATGCGGAACCTTGTTTTTTAAAAAATCAAAGTAGCCTATGTTACTCCTTATAACATCAGCTATCTGCCAGTGAAAGTCCCGTCAAAATCGGTTCAGCCGTTTCGGAGATTACCCGGAACAAACAGACAGACAGACAAAAATAAAAAAAATATATGTTTTCGTATAGGTACCTTATATACTTTCTTTTTTATTTTGCTCGTCAAAATGACCACACTCCACCTGATGGTAAGCAGTCGTGTGGTCTAAGAGCAGTGGCCTCCACACCGCCCACATAGCAGCCGAGGCGATGTTGAGGTCTCTACTTTGACGGCCCGAGAAGATGCTTTTTCACGCCCCGCTTAAAGGACCCAGGATTGAAGGAAGAAGGAAACACGTGCCTTGGCAGAGAATTATATACTTTATATACTTATATACTTTATGTAATATATAAAGTATATAAGTATATTTTTACCTTATATACTTTCATATGCATTAGATAAAAAGCTGTTATTTTGACATTACAAACAGACACTTCAATTTTATTTATTTGTATAGATGTATAGATAAATATTATCTGCTAACATATCATTCGTAGTATCTATTTAAATGCAGTTACTTCTTAAATCTACTCTATTAACTCTCGCAACTCAGTTCTTCTACCGTAAAAAGTTGTGAGATCCATATAAATATCCATACCAAGTCGGTTAGCGGACTTTAAAAAAACCGTGACTAGAGTTCACCTGCACCCTCATTTACAGTGCATCATGCTTTACACCATAACTTCGGTTCTGCTAAAACTGAATAAATTACATGACACATAGCTACGGTTTTAAGATTAATCTTATGCTACCAAAGCTACTGCATCAATATCCAAGCAAAGATATTTCCGTTATTTCGGAATAATTCAACAGATTTGAAAAAAGGCATAGATTCAGATTTCCTTTTTTTTATGTGAATTATTTCTTTAAATATAAGCACACGCCTTCTAAAAAATAATTTTATTTGAAAGTAGTATCCTAACTAACATTATAAAAGCGGAAATGAGTTTGTTCATCCACCAATCATCATAAAATTTAGCATAACGAGTATCAGGGATACAGAAAATGACCTTTTATCCAGAAAAAGTATTGTTCTCGAGGTAAAAATATTTATTGACTTATTTTTAAGTAGATTATCTACTTAAAAATAAGTTACTAGTGAAAAGATTTCACAGAGCAAAGAACGTTCTATATAACAGGGTACTACTTGTATACCATTACGGGCACACTTAAAATAACTCATCAAAATTTCATCGCAATTGAATGAATAGTAAAAGAATAAATATGTTTCAAACATGCAATACATTAAACTATGGTCAACCAGAAACAATAGATTAAATCAAGCAATTTCAATCAATAATACGAACGATGTCAATTAATTAATATGTCAACATTATTGTAATTGATTCAAGCATATCACAGAACGGACAGTAGTTAATATTATCAGCATTTATCAGGCCATATTGAATAATAATTAATATTATAAATACGAATGTGAGTTCCTTTTTCTTTTTCTTTTAAAAAGACGACTAACGCACTAGGAATCATTCCTGTATCGCAGAGAACAAACACAGAGGACCAACCACTACCTACGATTTGACAAACCACAAATACTCGCAAAAGAACACCGATTACTACTAAGAATTCTTCGCGAGGCTATTGAAATCAAAAGACATCCTAATTTCAATAGAGAATATGGTTGGAATGTACCACCAGCTTGGGATCCAGTTATTCAAATAGTCAAACCCAAGAAGAAGCAAAACAGTGCGAACTTATAAACAATAGTTTTTATTTATTTTTTCTGTCTGTTCGTCTGTCGTTTCGTTCCAGCATCACCTAAAATCCATTAAAAAGATTTAGGTGTGTAACTAAATTTCAATTTCATTAAAATTCAACCTTAGTTCAATCTATTTTATGGTAGTAATATAATAGTAGATAATACCTTAGCATAACGCATCTAAACTTATGTAGCTCTAGATTCTTGGGTCGTAACATAGAGCCCTGTCTCTACCACATTTTATGGATATATTTTTGGATCTAGAGATTTCACAAACGTCATGGTTCCTTAACACCAAAGATACTAAAACTCCTTCTACATAAATTAGGTTTAATATTTTGGCAACATTGGCGAATTAAATATTAATCCTGGCAACGTTGTTCGTTCCAAAAAGGTTGAAAGTTTGGACCCTCGTCAATTGAATAACTTTGAGGAACTGGACCTCTGATGTCACAGAGATACTCGGATTAAGGTATGTAATTGCTCAATAAGTTTTGCTTATATTGTTTGGGTGGAAAGAACAGATAAATATTCAAAATGGTTGCCTATTTGGTCCGGTGACATAAGTTTGCGCTTAGCGTTTATCTGTTAAGAATTTATCAGTAGCAGCAAAGTGCCCGTTAGATTATAATACATACATACATAGATTCATGCCTACTTCCCAGAGGGGTAGGCAGAGACTACGGATTTCCATATGCTACGATCCTGACACACTTCTCTGGCTTCATTCACTTTCATCACATTCCTCATACACGCCCGTCGATTCAAGGAGCTCTTAACCTGACCTTTGTCCAGAACGCCTCCGATCTGATCGAGAAACG
The DNA here is from genome assembly GCA_963564715.1 of Catocala sponsa. Lineage (NCBI taxonomy): Eukaryota > Metazoa > Arthropoda > Insecta > Lepidoptera > Erebidae > Catocala > Catocala sponsa. The sequence continues at coordinate 25,528,990 of OY751333.1, read as the reverse complement.
TTCGCCTAGGTTTTCCTCTTGCGACTGTTCCATTCACACTAGCCTTATAAACTTTCTTAGTCAGTCTTTCCTCGTCCATTCTTTATAATATGGCTTTAAAATATAGCTTGCAAAATGTGGATATAATAGAGCTACCCCTTATTTTGGAATTATACATTACTTTTAATTTACTTCAAATTAAATTGCATATGGCCATTAACTAACTTCTTTACGGTAGATGTGTAATGAGTAGGTAAACAACATATACATTTTAGACAGCTTTAAAGTAGAGCTCTTTCGAAATGTTTACATATTTTCTTGGAACAAATAGGTATTTCGGATCGACTAGTTTATCTGGATAACCTGCAGACGATGGTCTTTTTTTGCAAAGGATAGAAAAGTTTGCGTCAGTCCGCGGCTGCCCTTAGATAAGGTCACCGTAGCAAACAACCGCAATCTGTTTTGTCACCAATTTACGCCAACTAACGACGAGTTTTTGTCTTTATCCCTCATGTGCGTTGTTGCATAAGATTCCATTACATAATACCGGTCAAATCGTTGGGTGCGCGCTCTGCACATTGCCTTACAAATAGTCTATTGCTCTCTTGCCCGCTACACCAGAAACTATGTATGTCTAATGTATATATATAATATGTATATCCAAAAAGAACTCCGCATGGTAGTGATCTCAAGAACTCTACTAGGTAATGTATGCACCAGCTAATGTTGGCGGCACGTACGGCCATAACCAATAGTCGTTACTCTGTTACGTGCCTCCAAGACACACCAACACACATTGTGAGAAAAGGCATGCTTCATAAACATGCTGAATGTACCTAAAATGATGGTTCGCATCAGCGACGTCAAGCAACATTCCGAGGACAAATTATTGAATAATATCAGCCCTGGTCATAAAATGTTCCACTGCTGGATACTACTCACTTTTTAGGGTTAAGTAATCTTATCTTATTTTTTTTGGGGGCCAGTCAGTGCAGACCGGTGACATCGACCCAGTGGGATCTTTTGTGTCGACACTCTCCCAATAACGACTGCCATAGATGTTCAAGGCAGCCGGGACCAACGGCTTAACGTGCTCTCCGAGGCACTGAGAAGGCGATAATTGTCAGTCAATACGCACATCATTTCGAAATCATATAACTTCCGAAAGTCAGAGGTGCGCGACGTGGGTTCGAACCCGAAACTCTTTGTATTACAGTCTGTTGGTCTCTCCATTGAGCTAACGCTGCTCAAGCTGCTGGTTAGGTCATAGTCAAGCACGCTGGCCTATTATGACTTGGCAGACTTCGCATTTTTTCAAGAACATTAAGGAAACAGCTCTCCTCACCGTAAAAGCGAGCGAATAATTAACTATTAAATACGCACACAAGTTAGAAAAGTCAGCGGCGCGTCTGATAGTAAGCAGTGACTACCACTTGCGGATATTGCAGACAGCCATATCGTTATGTAAAGGAAGGGTCGTAGGCAGATCCGAAACAGCTTTTCTGTATGACTTTTAAACCAACTACTCTTGCTTTTTTATGTTCAGTAAACTCTTTAACCGCAAAACTTTGGCGTTTATATGTAAATATTACTCTGTAAACCAAATTAAGCCTAGATCGATATGATGATGTAAGTTTTGACTTCTAGTTTACAACGCAAATTACTAGTAATTATAATTGCTGGTAAAAGGATATATTACCTCAGATTACAAATGGAAAGTACCTATTGCCTCGCAACTGCCACTACGCGGAGTGTCGAAAAATCGTGTGAAAAAAAAAAATGTGATCCACAAATGTTTATTCCGAGTGCTTTATGTTTGTTGTTTGTATATTTGTTATGTCTTCCGCGATACAAGAGTGATACCTAGTGCCAGTGGCGTAGCGTGCCTTGCATCAAACCTGCCCTGTATCAAAATTAGTTGGGAGGCCCAAATGAAGGGTAAAGATTTCACAAAAGGCACGTATGACAGTTTTTAATATATGTTTTTCCCGGGAAGCACGTGATTAAGGGCCACTTGCACGACCACTCACAAAATACGTTTAGCACTAAATAGATTTAAAACATCGGGGCATCTCAGTCACCCTTACAAGAATGACTGACGACAGCATGGTGTTTTTAAATCTATTTAGTGCTAAACGTATTTTGTGAGTTGTCGTGCAAGTGGCCTTAAGTGACATTGTGGATAATATTTTACTAATTATTGCTTACACACGTTAGGGGCCTCTGTAGCCCGGGGGCCCCGTATCATTGATACGGCTGATACGGCGGTAGCTACGCCCCTGCCTAGCGCGAAAGCTGTCTTTTTAAGACACGAAAACTGAATGGCTCGATTAGAGACCTCGTCAAATATTCTTTAAATCAAAGCAAAATACACATAACAATTAAGACTGATTTTAGAGTCACGCTGACCGCGCGCTGACCGTCGGCGCTGACACACACACCCTTCTTCTACGACTAGTCCAGTTTATGATATAGCGTTCCGCCTACACCAACCAACAAGGTTATATTAGGTTGAGCCGCTGTACCTCCCAGCGCCCGAGAGCACCTTCCGGGACCAGTTATAGACAGGTCTTGTCCCCAAATCTCGGCTCTCCACCCTATCCTCAGAGATTCGGTTCTCGTAAACGAGCTACCTCGTGCCCAAGTGACACTACCTATTCTCCAGATAGGTACCGGAGCAATAAAGCCGCTCACCACTCGCAACTCCCAAGAGATGCTAACGAAAACCTTGCTGAAGCCGACGGAGAAGCCGCCTCCCATATCTCCAGTATGGTACCGGAGCTGTATAAGGCACGCTCACTTCCCGACGTACGTCAGTACGCCTACCCAAATAGGCCTACAAACCGGGTGAGGCCCGAGTCAATCCAGCTATGACTCTTACTTGCTAAGCAGGCAAGCACCCGAGATGCGTTGCGGCAGCGAAACCACGCTGCCACTTCGCTAACACAACCCTGTGCCTCGCGCGACCTACTGGTTCGCTCTAGCCGCGCCTAAGTCCAACGATCGATCGCTACGTGCTTGCCGAGCAAACAAACGTGTCGTCCTCAGCGGCTAACCACATACCCCTGCGAGTCCAACACCATGTCCGGCACCGCGCACTCTAGTCAGCGGCCGATAGAACACGCCTTTCGAGGCGCAGTGGGCTTCCTGACCCCGCAGTACCCTGGTCCTAAGGGGGAGGGAGACCCGTAGTTCTCCCCTTCGAAACCCTATCTACTGGGGTCCTGTAGATAGGACGTCGGCGCTGACAGTTGAAATGTATGTAATGTCATCGCTGAGCCATCAGCGTGACTCAGGAAGGATTGCTTTAATTACATACATATTGATCTGTCAGCGCCGACAATTAGCGCGCGGTCAGCGTGACTCTAAAATCAGCCTAATAATTCGATAAGTCTCCTATTATATACCATTGGAAAATATTCCGGAAAATATACATAACAAAACCATTTCCTGAAAACACCACGCATCGATAAATTTAGCTCGTAACAAAACTTTATAGTATTATATAAAACATTTTTTGTGAAGCCCCAAGGAGGTGAGCTCGAGTGTAAATGTTGGAGTAGCTCCACTTATGGAACACACGGCCCGGCCGGTACGTTTCAAGTACCACCTTATCACTGAGTAGTTTACAATAGAAATAACTTTTACTGTGGATACTCTTTGTACAAAACTCGTAACACATGTAACAAAAATAACATTTTGTTAAGTACAGTTTTATGTATATGATATAGATGTGAAAGTAAATCGTTTCACGCATGTATTTGATATAATGTTTATTGCCAATTTAAGACATAGGCGTTTACACTTACTTTACGCAAAGTCCTGCAAAACATGGGACTTATGGACCATTGTACTAGACTGTAACACTTAATGTAATTTTTTTTTAAATTGTAGTTTTAAATTTTAATTTTTGCCTTAGTATCATGTATTGAAAACTGTGAATGGTGTGCACATCTTTAAGTGATGTTTTTACTCTGCATCCCAGTTAATAAATGTGTAATATTAATTATTTTGTAAAAATTTCGTTGGTGTACCTTGAATAAATAAATAAGTAAAAATAAAATAAATAGACAGCTAATGAAAATTGCTTGAAAAAAATCTCAGTTATACTTTAAGAAATTGAATCCTCCACCCATGCACAGCAGTCGCATTCACTGCCGCTATGCCAAAGAATTGCAAATTCTTATTGTTTTACATACTTATCTTATCTTATCTTATGTGTGGGGGCCAGTCAGTGCAGACCGGCGACACTTCGACCCAGTGGGATCTTTTGTGTCGGCCCCAAGATTTAACCCTTAGCTATCTCCTTATGAATGTACTGCATAAGCCGCAGTGTACAATTCAGAGGGAGAAGCCTGAAGTCTTCAGGGCTTGGATATGCCACCCCCATCAGACCCGTCCTCAGTCCAGCCAACGCGTCGCATTCACACAATAGGTGCGATATGGACTCGTCCTGTTCACCACAGGCCCTGCAGATCATCTTGTGTGCCAATCTCAATCTGCACAGGAAGTCGTTGGTGCCAAAATGGCCAGTGAACGCTCCTGTGAGCAGGCACATTTGGCTCTTGCTATATCCACAGAACTTCCGGGTGAAGCCTGTGGCTCCGTTTACAATGAACTTCTTGGAGTGTTCCAGACCCCTAAGGGCCATCCACTCCAACCTGTGTTTGTCATTGCCATGTGCATTTAAAGCTGCCTTGACGGTGCTCTCAGAGAGTCCCACGAATGGCTCGGGGCCCACAAACAGCTGCTCCGAGCCCTTTCTGGCCAACTCATCAGCCTCCTCATTGCCCTGCACCCCTGCATGTCCCGAAACCCAGACCAGTCTGACTGTGTTCTTCCTGCCTAGTTTGTTGAGGATCTTAACACAGTTCAGGACCAGTCTGGAGTCCACCCTACACGAGTCCAGAGCCTTGAGAGCAGCTTGACTGTCACTGAGAATATACACAGTCTTGTCAGTGACACCACTGTTAATATTCTCCTGAGCACAGGCAATTATAGCGTAGGTTTCCGCTTTGAAGACCGTTGCATATTTGCCCATGCTTTGGCTCACCTTACAGTCACTGGCATAGATACCAGCGCCTGATCCTGTTTCCATTTTGGAACCATCGGTGTACCAGATGAGACAACCCTCATCAGGGGATTTTAGACCTTGTCTCCATTCATCCCTCGTGGGGACCTTTATTTTAAAATTCTTTTTGAATATGTGCAATGGTTGCATTTTGTCGCATCCCATGCTCATAATCCTTTTGAGATCCTTTGAAGTCTCCAGTTTTGTGTGTCGAGTTACCAGCATGTTGACGCTCCACAGCCCATGCACAGATAGTCTATGTAGCGCCTTTACCGCCTCTGACTCCACAACAATGTGTAGCGGCGTTAGATCCAGCAGGACCTCTAACGCTGCCGTTGGCGTAGTCGGGAACGCCCCTGTTATAGCCATGCAGGCCAATCGCTGTACCTTCGACAGCGCGTTCCTGCATGCAGCTAGTTTGGTTCTTGGCCACCAGACAATGCTCCCATACGTGAGTATGGGTTTTATCATCATCGTGTATAGCCACTTGATGACCTTGGGCTTTAGCCCCCAGGTCTTCCCATAAGTAGAGCGAATCATGCCGAAAACCCGCTGGGCCTTCACTATGACATTTTCTACATGAGGTTTCCACGTTAGTTTGCTATCTAAGGTCATGCCTAGATACTTCACCTCCGTGGACCATTGTAACTGCGTACCATACATGGAGAGAGTTCCCAAACCTGTGAGATCCCTCTGCCTAGTAAATGGCACGACAGTAGTTTTCCCTGGGTTGATAGATAAATGATTGCTACTGCACCATTTTTCCACCATAACCAGAGCCTTCTGCATGAGACTGGATACCGTACTCGGAAACTTTCCATTGACGAGTATCACCAAGTCATCCGCATATCCAACCGTTAAGTACGGACCTTTGTTGAGTTGTTCTAGGAGTGAATTGACTACCAAGCACCATAAGAGTGGTGAGAGTACTCCACCCTGAGGGCAGCCCTTGGTTGTCGTTGCATACAATTCATCACCTAACAACTCAGACCTAATAATTCTACCCCTGAGCATACAATCGATCCACTTGCAAATGGTTGGCTCTATGCCGTGATTTGCCGATGCCACACTAATGGCATCAAAGGTGGTCCGATCGAAGGCTCCCTCAATATCCAGGAATGCGGCAATGCACACTTCCCGGTTATCTAATGCATGTTCTGCCTTATTTCCCACAAAATGTAGTGCCGTCTCAGTGGATTTACCCGACTGGTAGGCACATTGTAGCCTGTGGAGGGGTAATTTCCATAATGGTCCCTCCCTGACATGTCTATCTACTAACTTCTCCAGGGCTTTCAGGTAGAACGACTCAAGACTAATAGGTCTATATGCCTTGGCCTCTTCATAGTCTTCCTTGCCCGGTTTCGGTATGTAGATGACTTTAACACGCCTCCATATCTTTGGAATGTATCCAAAAGCTATGCAGGCTCTGTATAATCTGCACAAATGCGGAACCAAGAGTGCAGCTCCCTGCTGTAGGATGATGGGATAAACCATGTCTGGACCAGGTGACTTAAATGGTTGAAAACCATTTAGAGCCCAGCCGACCTTCCCTTCATCCACTACCTTCCTAGCAGTGTCCCAATCTGCTTTGGTTGTACGATAGCTAAGTTCAACCAAGCTGATAGGGTCCTCCTGCTCCTTTTCTAATATCTTACAGTCTGGAAAGTGTGTATTTAGCATCATTGCTAATGTCTCCTTACCAGACCCTGTTCGCTGCCCATTGACATACTTAATGGTTGTCAATGGGTGTGCTCTGACAGTCGATAACGCTTTGGAGAGCCTCATTCCTTCAGGAATCGTACTGATGTTTTCACAGTGTGCTCTCCAAGCTTTCCGTTTGGCTTTCCGCACAGCTTTGTTGTAGTTGGTCAAACAACGAGCGTAACCGCTGTAGTCCCTACTGGTCCTAGCATTGTTAAACGCTCGTCTGGCTTCTAGCCGCAGCTTGACCAACTCTGGCGTCCACCACGGTACCCTCTTGGGCTTAATTTCCGTCTCAGGGCAATTACTTGTCCAGGCCGTATACACAGTCTGGACGAATTCGTCTGCTGTAAACTCGATGTCTAATATAGAGTTGAGCTTACCCTTAGAATCCTCCAAATCTACCCTGAGGTCACTCCTAAAGGAGTTCCAGTCCGTATTTCTGGGATTCCTTCTACGTACTGTAGGAGCTGGAACCAGCGTCCTGTACCTAAAGCATATGTAATTATGATCTGACAAGGTAATTTCATCAGACACATGCCACTCGACAATCTTAGTGCTAGCCCTGTTGGAGGCTAACGTGATGTCAATTACCTCTGCTCGCCTACAGTCAGCGAACGTTGGCCTGTTTCCTTTATTCAGAATTTGTAAAGAGGTACTTACCACATACTCCAGTAGTTTTTCCCCTCTTACATTCACATCCGTGCTCCCCCAGACTGTGTGGTGTGCGTTAGCATCGCACCCCAAGATCATGTCCAGGTTCTCCCGGCTGCCATATTCAACAAGGTCCTTTATCTGTCTAGATACAGTTTCCTTGTCCGTATAGTCGAAGTATGCAGAGGTCAGGATTACAGTATCCCGCCCTCCGCTCCCTCGCACATCAATCTTAACTGTCGTAAGATCCCTAGAACAGAAATTATATAAGGGCATTGCGTTTATGCCATTTCTGACATATACACATGTCCTCATATCATTAGTGAGACAGTTATGAAAAATTACACCTCCCGTCCCACCCAAGCCTCTAATTTTTCCCCCTTTAACATAAGGTTCCTGAATCAGGGCAATGTCATATTCACCCATCCGCAGGTGGCGGGCCAAAACAGCCATCGCCCCGATGCAGTGATGAAGATTTATTTGTACGCACCTTAGTCCCGCCATACGGTCTGCCTATATGGTAGCGCCTTTGGTGGTAGCTACTACTGGCCGCCCCCCCTGCTCTCCTCTTCCAACATCGCCTCCGCAGCATCCGGCGACGACGACAGATTCATGTCATCAATATGACCGATTATGTCGTCAGTCTTCGGCGATGCGCAAGGCGAAGAGGTGGGGAGAGCCGTGCCTGACTCAACCACAGGATTTACGGGTTCCTCCCCGTCCTTTACCCGCGATTCCATCAAAGCAGGGACCTCCTCCCCCACGCCGGCACCGACTGGCACATTCGGATCCTCGAGGATCTTGAATGTGCTCTTGTCCATGCCAGCATGGAGAGAGAAGCCGCCTGCCTTGATGACCGCGGCTGAGACGCTGTCCACCAGGATGATACGCCTGGTATGCGTCTCTTCAACCTGCGTGCCCAGCACCTTCCACTCGCAGGTCCTTAGGGAGGGATTGAGGCGCTGCAGCATGGTCAGCACCCTGGAGGCATCTAGGCACCAGGTGTTCCTGGTCTTCCAGGCCATTTTGATTGGCCTTGGAAGCTCCTTGGCGCTGACCACTTTGAGCTTCATGCTCCCAACGGTTTTCCCGTCTAGACCGCGAAGCCACTCTGCAGCTCCCACTCCCTCACATGTAATGTGCAGAGCTCGTCCGAGCAGTGCACCTACGCTAATAGCCGGCAGAGGATCCGGCGTGGCCTCTAACAGGTCCCAAATGGCCACCCGTATAGGCTCCACCTGCTCTGCAGCTAATAGAGCATCAGGGAAGTTGTCAGCGACAACTGCCATCTTGACTCCCGTCAGCGCCTCCCTGTAGGAGTCACCTTGGGTCTTGGCCCGCTTGCTGTCACCGACCTGAGTAACGGTTTCGTCGCTCACTTCCCTAACCCTTTTAGAAGGGGCTGCACCAGGTGCCAGTGCTAACTGCCGCTGCAGCTCACGCCGCTTGCGTTTGGCACACCCGCTGCGCCTCTTCCTACTCTGGGTATGGCTTGCAGAGTGTGCAGCCGAGTTTGGCTCACTCGTAGGGTGTGCCTCGCCCGACTGCTCCTTGCTAGCCTCCCCGAGACTTGATGGCTGACAGCCACTCCCCGAGGGTGCTGCGCTAAGATCCCCTTTCGGGTATTCTTTGCGAAACTGACCCCCTCCGGAGCTGCCACGCCCTTTGCATTGGGTACCCTTTCCAGGGTTACCCCCTCTCCATACCTTTGAACTGCCCGGGTAAGCACCACTCCCTCGGCTCACGTTCGGACGGCCACTAGGGCCATCACGACCATGTCGCCTAGGTGTGTAGGTGCTCCCACATGCAGCTCCCACACCCACCTTAACCTCTCCCCCTAAGGGTCCAGAGGTCCTTAATTGCTCGCCCTTATCGGTCAAGCCTTTGGTTTTGGTTTTGACAGAGTCCATTTGGTCTATCATTTAATTCACCTGCTGACTCCCCACCCGCCATGGAGTCCGCAACATTGGGGATGCCTTGTTCAGGCACCAGGGCTACCAGCAAGGTATAGCGCCCCCCAGGTGAGCTGTCCCCGAGACGAACAGCACAAGTCGCTCCACCCTAAACCACTGAGGTGGGAAACGAGCACTGCCGGCTGGAGACCTCTTCACCCAAGGACACTCGCCTGGCGGCCGCATGAGCAGACACCTCAGCCGATTGATCGCAGCTGGCTAGACTACAACCTCCCGTGTGAGAGGAAATCCAGACCAAAGGGGCGTGTTGCAGATCAGCGGCACCATTATCGCCACATCACCACTCAACCCCCAGGACTCCTTCATCCCTCCGTACGGGTCCCCGCGCACGGCACAAACACGCGGGAGGTCATTACTATCCATCGTCTGTCGTTCGACGATGAACCCGCCGGAACATGAACTCTCCATCCCAGGCAGTGGTCGTCTGGTGGTTTTAGTTACGTCTATTTCAGAGGGAACTAGACCAATAACAGGGGGCAACCACGTGAAGGATACCCCACCAGACTTGTCTTAGGGATCTACACGACTGTTGCGCTCTCCCCTAAGACCATTGCACCTTACTCGTCTTGAAGAGTCGAGTAAAGTAGGTTTGCATCTATACTAAACAAGCAGCCAATCCAGTGAAGCTAGAAAGCAGAAAAAGCAAGCTAGGCAATGCAACTATTAAAGCATAAACACAAACCCCCTCCGTTTTACATACTACTAACGGCTGCAGCTGGCTTACACGCATTCGGCCCATTCTTCTTCTTTTCGTGTGGTTAATGGCCAACCTGCTTTCAAGAGTTGTTCAAGCCGCCCGTAGGTCTCTGACATGGTTTAAAGACTGCTGTCTATTTGATAACACCCGGGACCGACATTTTACGTTCCCTCCGAAGCATGGAGATGCTCGGATGAAATACCACTAAGCGGTCACCCATCTATAGACTGACTGCACCCAACGTTGCTTAAACTCACTAATCGTTTAATGATCAGTGAGTGCAACTGGGTATGAGTGCCCATAATCTACTATAATAAAAACGATTGTATCCACAGCCGATTAACGCTTTTAGTCAAAATTCCTCAAACGAAATCATCTTAAAATCGCAGCAAAAACTACGCAAAGAAAAAAAATATATAAATCCTAAGAAAGCAAAGGGTACGTAAAGCGTAGAAAGTTTCCGAACGAACACGAACCGTTTTATTAAGTTGGGCCGGCTTGTAATTGAATTCGGATTTTTTTTTCATCGACCTCTCGTTGCCACTGATTGGGTTTTGACTGAGTCTCGACTTGTTTTCTGGTGTACTGATTGCTGCAACCATTGTCCTGCTACCAAAATTGAACTAGAAGTAATGGGGGCCCGACGTCGTGGATTACGCCATTTGCAATTCCAGACGCCAAATTGGTTTTTTGGTAGTTTAGGTTTTAGAGGCAGGCTTACTGAAACTGCTGTGAAATCGTTATACTGCAAATTGTTTTAGAGCCGTAGTATATATAGCTTATTCACGCGGTTTTTCTCGCTCGAGATAGTACTTTTTCTGGATGCCAGGTACTCCACGGTACGCTATGTTCTTTTTTGTACCCTTGACAACGATTATGCAAAATTTAATGATGATCAGTCGAGGTTTATAGGCTTGAAAGGGTAATAAACAAACAAACTCACATTCGCATTTATAATATTAAGTTTGGATTAGAATTATTACGTTTTGTATTTTCACATTCCTTCTCGTTTTTCCTTTTTCTAAAGACAGGGAATGTGGGTATTCGAAATAATTCGTGTGTCTGTCTATGTTTACAGATATTCAAACGGACACAATGGAAATTCAGCCTCGTTACAACTATTTGTAGATCAGATTTTTTTATACCAATTAAAGAATCATTCAGGATACCTGGTGCATTAGCACTTAAATTAGTGACTTTTGATGTCGACCTCCCCTAAGGTAAACATAGACAATTACTTATTCTAGTCGTAGATGCTGAATTTTTGAACAGTTTGCAATAAGCCTCAGGATTCGATCTAACTACAGATACAAGTCAACTGCAGTTGACGATTTATGTCTGAAGATATTCCATCATATATGAAATAACCTAATTGATATCACATTCCAATACCTAAAAATGTCCACCAGGCCGAATGTAGGCCGCGGTTTTTTATTATTTTTATTATAAGACTATGGTGGCAAACGAGCATACGGCCCACCTGATGGTAAGTGGTCACCGTAACCTATGGACGCCTGCCACACCAGAAACATCACTTGCGCGTTGCCGACCCTTTAGGAAAGGAAGTGGGAAGGAGAAGGAGTGGGAAGGGGGAGATTGGGCCTCCGGCACTCTCACTCACCAAACGAAACACAACAGTAGGAATACTGCTGTTTCACGTCGATATTCTGTGAGAGGGTAGTCCTTTCCCGGTCGAGCCGGCACATTCATGCTGAAATCAGCGAGGCTCTACTACTCATAACTAATAATATATAATAGTAACTCAACGAAGGGTAACCATTTGGAAGGAAATATTACACTACACAGATGTCGTACTGGTTTAAGTAATCGTATCACTGCTACTGCGGCGAGTGGTGGGATTCGAATTCCATATAACACAAAAAAGAAATTGGGTCAGTCTTTGGGGACTGCCGATAGAAGTGAAAACTTTAATCCTTGATCATAAACACTTCTTTATAAACCAAAAATAATTCAAAAATGCAGTCGAAGCGCGTAACTATAGTTACATATATCAATATACTAGATGTTCCCGCGGTTTCACCCGCGTTTATCGTTACTGCGCCGCCCCCGTGGGTCGTAGCATGATGTTATATAGCCTATAGCCTTCCTCGATAAATAGGCTATCCAACACTAAAATATTATTTCAAATCCGCGTGCAATATTTACTTTGGGCTAACGCTAACTTTAACCCGCGACTTCGTTATCATTATTTTGCTGGGATGTTATTTTAAAATTGCGATATCTCTTAAGATATTCATTGAAATCGAATGATGTAAAGGGAAATTTTGTTTTAAATTAAATACTTGTGATGAATAACGTATTTATTTGGATGTTTATAAAAACACCTTCGCAAATAATGCACTATTTTAGAACAAATTTGGTTAGCATAAAAAAGGTTATAGTGAGCCAACCTTAAAAGATAGATATATGCTGTCGCGGACTTTTTTTTAGAACGTTTAAAGAGAAACAGTTCTGTCATACATGATTTTTACGAAACTTTAACTGTTTACGCAGCGCACGCAGCGGAAGCTCTCAAAAGAAAAAAAACCCTCCGATTTTGAAACATTCTTCATTAATGCTCCGCTCCTATTGATCTTAGCGAGATGTTATATAGCTTATAGCCTTCCTCGATAAATGGGCTATCTAACAATGAAAGAATTTTTCAAATCGGACCAGTAGTTCCTGAGATTAGCGCGTTCAAGCAAACAAACAAACAAACTCTACCCGCGACTTCGTCCGCGTGAAAATTTGTATAAAATGTTATATGTTTTAGGACAGAACTTCTGTGTAAACGATGTTAGATGTGGAACCATTGGGAACGTACACATACAGATTTTGGGGATTGCTAACGCGAGACAATGCGACATAGAGTTGGCCATGAGTCATGAGTAAAACAGCCCGTACTGAGATCTACACCTGCAACGTGTAATTTCTGACCTTGCGCTTTATTTATTGTCATTGCATTACATAAACTTACTGGGAATTGAACGCGCTTAAAGCTGAACAGATAATTATTTGGTATGATGGGGTTTCTCGGAATAAAAATTATTTCACCGGCGCCACATCCTGTTAAAATTTCGGCTTCAACTAAGTTACGTTGCAAGATTTTTACTTTAAGTCTGGTTCCGTTACAAAGCCTAGGTGGACTTAAATTTCTTAGCAAGATTATGGGAACGCCCACTTGTAAAGAAATTTTATGGGCTGGAAGACCAGATGCGCGTCAAGAATTAAGAAACTCTACTGGATAATGGAGTAATGTCGTCTTCTGCTGTGACATTGTGAATAGACGTATATTCGACACTATCACCGTTAATTTGCCTTAGTATCTCAGAATTAATAGCTGTTGCTTGGTCGTTTCGAGGCGGCAAAGTTGTAAGTTGCAGCTTTTTTTTTTACTTGGGCTATATATTATGAAACGGCAGGCCACTATACGAAAAGACCTACCCTAAGGTCACCACTAAAAGAAATCCCTACTGTCCCCCTCCCCCTCCCCCTAGAGGGGAGACGGACACGACACAGAGGCGCGCGTGTTAACACGCACGCCGCTTCTCGGACCTGGTGCTGAACGAATGGCGGGCAGGCCCACAAAGTCCGCCACCCCCAGGTCAGACCTCAGGGTGGCTGGAGGTCGTCTTAGGCCCTCCGGCGCCTGGCTCTGCGGTTGGGGACAGGGATTTAAACGCACCCTCTCCCACTCTGCCGCCTCCTTGATGGAAATCACTTCCTCGGCGAGGCGACGGCATTCCACGACCTCTCGCTCCGGACCATAGACTGGACTACGGCCGGGAGCGAGAGGGCAACAAATCCGACTGCCGCGACCAACTCACGGCGCTGCGATGCCCAGGCGGGGCAAACCGCCAAAGTGTACAGCGCCGTGTCCTCAACAACGTCACGGCAGTCGCCGCAGTGGTGACAACTGGGCGTCTCTTGCCGGCGTATACGGCACAGGAACCGGCCAAAACAACCGTGGCCAGTCATTACCTGTGTCAGCCGGAAGATGAGGGCGCCATGCCGCCTTTCCAGCCACTCCTCAAACACGGGACTTACCGCCACGATCGTGGCGTGCCCGATAGCCATGCAGCTGTCTGGTTTATTGTATCTGTAGGTGACCCATATACTGACGAAATTAAAATTTGCAACGATGGAACCATACAACATAAACTATCTGATAAAATTACCTTATTTTCTGCTCGCTGCTGAAAAGTACCGTCTCCTATTTTACATTAAACCGATTTTAATTAAATAAAGACTAAATGTTACCCGACGATATTCTCTATAGTGTTCTTACCGAGTCTATCGTATTAACTTTGTACTTTAGGCGTGATGAAGCAGACAGACAGATTTTTCTAAAATGATTGAAATGTGTTCAGTTAATTATTCTGAGTCCCCTTAATTCATTTATTTCGCAATATTCTAAAATGTACAGACACGTGAAATTTAGAGTTTTTATATTCCTATTGCCCAAAAAATACCAAAATCGAAGCGATTATTATCTCCATATACCGATCCGGTTTTGTATTAATCTAATAAACAAATTTTAGGAAATCGGATTACAACTTTTATTTACATTATATCTCTAGAACAAAGAGTGGTTGTTGAAAGCCAGCATGCCATACAAAGGCGTAAAACCTTAATATCACGATTTAAAAAATGACGTCATTTGCACAATGCCATCTATCGTGATATATTTGTCTGTATTTTGTGTACCTATATTTTGAAAAATAAAATTACTTACTTACTTACTATATGTATAAATCATTACGTCGGGTCTAGTACTAAACACATATTACTAACAAATTAGAAATGTCATTGTCAATTAGTAAACATTCAACATTGTCTTAGAATTAATTATTATTTATTATTATAACAAAAATTACGAAATTTATATTATATCCGTATAACTGGCTTTCTGTATACGATCCTGATCTGTAATCACAATCTATGAGCTTAAATTTAAGCAAATCTCAACCTTATTTGTAAAACATTACGGCGGATCTAGTACAGTACGATCACATTGCCTACATTAAAATTTAATTTAACTTCGAATGCTCATAACTTTTGATAGAGAAGACCGATTTTAATGAAATATAGACTAAATGTTACTCGAGGATATTCTTTATAGTGTTCTTACTGAGTCTATTGTATTAACTTTGTGCTTCAGGCGTGATGCGAGAACAAACAGACAGACAGACTTTTAAAAAAATGATTAAAATGTGTTTAGTTAATTATTCTGAGCCCCCCTAAATCATTTATTTTGCAAAATTCTAAAATGTACAGACACGTGATATTTACAGTTATATTATGCTAGATGTTCCCGTGGTTTCACCCGCGTTTATCATTACTGCGCCGCCCCTGTGGGTCGTAGCGTGATATTATATAGCCTATAGCCTTCCTCGATAAATAGGCTATCCAACACTAAAAGAATTTTTCAAATCGAACCAGTAGTAATCACGCAGAATAAACCAGGAGAAACATCGTTTATACTATGTCTGTAATGGGTAATTATTTTGCTGCGATGTTATTTTAAAACTGCTATATCTCCTAAGATATTCATTGAAATCGAATGATGTAAAGGGCAATTTTATTTTAAATTAAATACTTGTGATGAATAACGTATTTATTTGGACATATCATGTTTATAAAAATACCTTCGCAAATAATGCATTATTTTAGAACAAATTTCGTTAGCATAAAAATGGTTACAGTGAGCCAACCTTAAAAGATAGACATATGCTGTCGCGGACTTTTTTTTAGAACTTTTAAAGGGGAACAATTCTGTCATACATGATTTTTGCGAAACTTTAACTGTTTACGCAGCGCACGCAGCGGAAGCTCTCAAAAGGAAAAATACTCTCCGATTTTGAAACATTCTTCATTGGTGCTCCGCTCCTATTGATGTTAGCGTGATGATATATAGCCTATAGCCCTCCTCGATAAATGGGCTATCTAACACTGAAAGAATTTTTCAAATCGGGCCAGTAGTTCCTGAGATTAGCGCGTTCAAGTAAACAAACAAACAAACAAACAAACAAACTCTTCAGCTTTATAATATTAGTATAGATTAAATACTTGTGATGAATAACGTATTTATTTGGACATATCATGTTTATAAAAATACCTTCGCAAATAATGCATTATTTTAGAACAAATTTCGTTAGCATAAAAATGGTTATAGTGAGCCAACCTTAAAAGATAGACATATGCTGTCGCGGACTTTTTTTTAGAACTTTTAAAGGGGAACAATTCTGTCATACATGATTTTTGCGAAACTTTAACTGTTTACGCAGCGCACGCAGCGGAAGCTCTCAAAAGGAAAAATACTCTCCGATTTTGAAACATTCTTCATTGGTGCTCCGCTCCTATTGATGTTAGCGTGATGATATATAGCCTATAGCCCTCCTCGATAAATGGGCTATCTAACACTGAAAGAATTTTTCAAATCGGGCCAGTAGTTCCTGAGATTAGCGCGTTCAAGTAAACAAACAAACAAACAAACAAACAAACAAACAAACTCTTCAGCTTTATAATATTAGTATAGATAATGACATATATCAGCAATATTATTGGTCGAATTTCGAGCACTAGTCGATCGCTAGTATTCTAAAATAATTCAAAAATGGAAAGCGTAGAAGCGTGACGATGACGAAACGTGACGATGATGCGAGTTCTATGATTTTTGTTCACCCAAAAAGTGCTCAACGCGCCTAAAGAAGTTTTCACTTCAAAAATGTGATCCACAAATGGATGCGCTGAGGTTATATGTTCTGAAATACAAGTGCACTCCCTTAACCTCATACTGCGATTGACGGCAATCCGTCGCGCTCGGAGAAACATCAGATGCATGACGAACGTGTTTACGAGCATTCCGAGGCACGACTTGGAAATGCTGTAAACTTCTTAACACGAACTATAAAATTTCATAAGAATGGCTTTTGATACATATGGCTGCAGACCTCATGCTCTGCAGCCATATGTATCCAAAGTATCATCTAGACCAATGAAGCAGCTTCTGCCAATATCTACACAATCGAGGACACTAACACAAATATCCAGCCAATAAGACAATGTTACTCACCCGGAATTTGACTTACTATTCTGTCATTTATATATTTCTCTTAATCAGAGATTCTCATTCCAGCACAAACGAATTGTCAAACAAAATAAATAGGCTTAGTTCCTTCCCATTTCTTACACAAAGCTCAGAGGCACCATTAACATAGCTATTTGATAATATATGGAAAAAGCTACAAATCATATCAGACAGAAATATATGCGCGCCCAACGGTCCAGAAAAGGTCTTCGACAAGAATAAAACAAAATGTTTTCGTCTATTTGCAAGAAAACTAAGCGAATTCTTCATTCACGATGCCTCGTTTACGTAAACTAGCGCTAGCCCACAGCGATTTGTAGAATTAGGTACAGTTTTGTCAATGTTTTAATTATTTAGATAGACTGGATAATGACCATTGCATAGTCACGCCTGTAGAATGCGAGAAGAAAGTTTGTTGCCTATCAAATGGAATATTATTATCGCTAGTTTTAACTATAATGAAAACCTGCATATCTGAGAGTTCTACATAATATGCTCTCGAAAATATGTGACGTCTTCCAATCCGCACTAAACTAGTTACAGGGGCTGCAATGAGACAATTTATATTTAGCTTTTATATATCACAATATAGCAACCTTGTACTAAAAAATACGACATTTTTCATAATTTTATTGTATTTTAACTTTCTTGTGTTATAAACCTATTTAATTATTTCACTGTAGGATGTAGAATAAAAACCTATCTTTCCTCTTTATACATTTTCTAACCTACGCAGACTTACTTATATCCGTACTTTCTGTTAGTTCTTTATGCAGCAAGACGTACCTGATAACCTTGGTGTTCAAAAATACCATAATATCGTATTATACCAAATTCTTCTTTGACACTAACATAAACACTTTCTTAACAAACATTTTGCGCTACTGAATATGTACTAATATTGTAATATTGTAATTTAATTTGTACTACAAGAGAGCTGTTCCTAACTGGTTCATTCTAAAGACAGCACAGTCGTACTCTGTGCACAGTGAAAGTAAATACCGCGTGAAATTGAAGGAGCATCGATCGTGAGTTCTCGGATCAGATGTTCACCCGAGGCCGTATCACGCCGCATTAGTTCCGATGTACTCACTCAATCCGAGTGCCTGTGTCTCCTTTATGGCTGGAAAAGGTTAATTAATGACATACCTGCCCTTTTATCGTGAGTTATTGTCGACTCTACGGCTTAGTCTCTTATTGGTTGCATTTGAATAACTTAGGACGTTGCAACGTGGCTTTTTCATTCTTAATTAATTTTAAAATCATTTGTATGGAATATTGATACCTTTTGACGTATTAATTTATTAACAATCTTTGTTAAAGCATTTTAATCTAAAACAAACGTGGGCCGCTGTGTGGTCGGCTCATATTATTAAATACGTAATTCACATCTTTCAAATAAGAGAGATCCAAAGAAAAATATTAAGTACGAAATATGCATCACTCCGAAATTTCTCCATGACGTTTTTAAGATATGTTTAGACTATTAAGCTGCTAGAATGTTGTTTGGCATATAAACAGAGATACAGACATTACTACTACACGCACTAAGAGAAGCCATTATTTTAATGAGTATTTTAATTTAAAAGGGTCGCTAAGTGTTTAGTCTTTAAGCCGCTAAAATTCTGGATTATAGAGAAACAAACATACTATAAGCATTAACTTCAGCTATTATTTTCATAAGTTCTTTAAACTATAAACACATTCTCAACGACTCTAAAACATTAACTGTTAAATCAACAAACTAAACCACAAACGCAAATTCGATACCGCCATGCTTTTTTGTCACAAAAACTACGTTACTTTTTTATCAAACATAGAAGCAGAATTGCCTAGGGTACTCTGCAATCATTTTTCGCTATGCTCCCGATCGAGTGACGCGCAAAAAAACAAATAAAAACTGGATAAAAGCTTGGCGTGTAACTCTTCATTTTTGTATACATTGCTGGTTGGCTACGATAGGATATTTTTGGACTTGTGTTTATGCAGCGAAGGTTTTAACCAATATATATGGTAATTGCAATACTGCCGTTATGGTAGTAGGAGGTTCTGGTACTTATATAAACGGCTGTTATACACATATCAGGATCATGCTTATGATGGACTAAATTGTTACCAACCGCGAGTCTGTTCAACTATTATCTGTTGTGGTTTATAGCACTCTGCGCTCGACAAAGGTTTTACTTTATCATATTGTTTGCAAATAGTCTAATGTGTCTCCAGCATAAATTTAAAAAAGTCTTTGTTGAACTTTCAGCAATAGGCAAACAACAAGATAATTTTTATTTTGGTTGGTTAATGAAACGCATATCCGTTTAGTCATCCTATCTAAGATGACCAGAAATTTTATATTGAGAATGATCCAGATTCAATTTTATATTGAGTAATCCTTGAAGAATTGTATGAATAGAGAGTGAGATTTTAATATCTCTTTCGAGTTTTAGCAGTCTGAATGACTGTTATGGGAAGCCGATTTACAATCACAATGTTCTTGATATTAGGTTCAGAAATATTATCTTATATACAGCATGCAATGCGAATGAAACAGTGGAGGGGGAAGGAGAGGTGTCCCCCAAACTGACGAATGAGCATAAAGGAGGAAATACGAGCTAATGAAGTACGAGGGACATACCAGGATTATAGAAGTGGAAATCCATAATCTCTACCTACCCCTCCGAGAAACAGGTGTCCGGCTATGTATGTATGCAATACAATAGTCTGAGAATAATAATTGTAACCAATGATCTTTTAACTATCATTTGACAAAGTATATAAACATCAAGCTTGCAAATATATAAAGCGTGAACGAATTCGTAGGTATTCTGATAGAATTTATACTACCCCTACAAGGTGAAATCTATCAATAATACAATACATCTAATAAAACAACAAATCCCATCAATTTCCTCTACACTCCCATTTTCTTACATAAAAATATTTACAATACTCTCAAAGGAGATTTTTTTTTCGCTGGTGTGTGAAATTGTTTTATTTTGTCCCTGGAACATAATGAGGATGGGAACAAAATCATGGCAAATGAGCGTTTCCGTTCCCAAAAATGCCAAGTTACTTTTATCCTGGGGGCACTAATCTTATTATGCAACAATCTACCTTACCGGGCAAATTTTAAGGTGCAAATTTGTACATTAGAAAATGTTAAGGAATCCTTGCAGTGCCATATGTTCGAATTTTGGCTGATTTTTCTTCGTTATATTCGGAAAATCTCTTTCTGCTCGTAATTTCTCGTTATAATAAGTGGGCGTGCTTAGTTTTAGTATTTGGTCCCGCTCTATATGACCAACAATTTCTTGTAACTGGCGTTCAAGTTGTAAGTATTGCATTAGTGTGAATAAAATCTTGAGTTAAATGTACCTATGTTTACACTGCTAAGAGACCTTTATAGAATTTTCTCAGAAGTAACATGAGCGTCTATTATACCATAGCTGAATATGTTTATGTAACTTCTACATAGAATGTTATAAAATAAAATCAATGTTAGCTCAATTTACTTGCGGTCAAAAGGGCAAGAAGTTATTAGTCCCACACACTACATAATTCCAAATTCTAATTACTATTACAAATGAGCATGTGAGTTTGTTTGTAACGCTTTCAAGCTTTAACTACTCGACTGTTCATATACACGTTGTCATGGGTATCTTTCAACTAGAAAAAGTACTGTTCCGAAGCGTAGACGCCGTCAAAAGCCAGTGAATCCATAAAATTCAATTTTACGGGCACTCAAAATTATAGAACCAAAGAATTGGGACATAATTGTATTCTGGAAAAATCTAGCAAAGCCTACTTGCGCATAATTAAACATACATGCCTGCTCTTAATACAAGCATAACCTGAGGGCGTTTAATAAAATACCAGAATTATTTAAACTAAATTTCCTTGAAACCTTTAAAAATAATTTGATTTAACATGAAAACTTATTAAATACGCTAAGCTATCTGTTGGTATATCTATCAGAGTTCAACATAAGCTAAACATAAAGTGATGTGTCACAACGTTCTAACTAGACGATATTAGTTTTCGTTTACCTTAAACACACTAGCGTCAGGCGTCCAAACTAAGCTTACGGGTACTTAGTGGTGTCTGACGTAGCTTTATACTGAGCTAGAATAATCTGACCGTGTTAGTATTATCTCGAAACACACCACAGAATGTGAGGTGTGAGGGCCTGATTAAGGCTTCATAACAGCTCGATGAGCACAAACCTACTGCTGTTATTGATAAAGTAATTAAGTATTGAAAACCAAATGACAGTTGTTTTATTTTAACAATTGTAATTTGGTAAGTGGGCATATCGCGCTATCCCCACTACAACCCCACTTTTTTTAAATATTAATTACTAGCTTTTGCCCGCGGCTTCGCTCGCGTTAATTTAGAATTTGACAATCAATTCCGGTTGTACTCTGCTTGTAATAATATAATTCAATCATGATTCGATAGACACGTGGCACCATCTATTATCATAAGAACGTTATTGTTGTTTTCCTCGGGATCAGTAATTTTTTTCGAGATAAAAAATAGCCTATGTCCGTTTCTGTACACCTGACAACGTACATACAAAATTTCAGAATGATCGGTTCAGTGGTTTAGGCGTGAAAACGTAACAAACAAACAAACAAACTCATTTTCGCTTTTATAATATTAGTTAGGATTAGGATACCTTATTTTGCAATCAATTTTGATTCTGTTTGCACGAAAATATCTATATTGGATGCTATTTGCGCTTGTGCGTTACGCGTGCTACCCAAGGGGGATCACCGACGCTGCACTTCATCTTATTGATGATATAGATTGCATCGGACATCGCGCGACGGAAATGACGAGTTTCGTATGCATTTTATGTCCATTTAGATTTCCTAATTATTGCAATATTAAAGTGATTGATTCCATATTCACACTTCGAATAGGCATTAAGCTAATTGAGATATAATTGTAAAAGATTTCTATAAAATAAATTAAGTTAAAATCAATTTGGTTTTTTTTCAATCTTCCGATTGCAGCTAACGTAATTTGTGTATAAAATAATATTGTCTTCTGTTTACGCGAATGTTATTCATTGAAATTAAACTACTATATACGGATTTTATCGCGTTGTTTATTTGACACTATTACAAAATTTTGCAAAACTGTTACACTACTATAATCACTATTAAACTTTACAAATTTTAAGCTAATTAATTTATTGAAACTATTAAAACTATTTATACTATTACTATACTATTATACCATTTAGATTTATTTTTACACTTTCCCCGACGTTTCGGTTGCTTTTCAGCAGCCATGGTCACGGGGAGACTAATATCATAATATATAATAAATCAAGAAACATCCTAATTTCAATAGAGAAGATGGTTGGAATGTACCACCAGCTTGGGATCCAGTAATTCAACTAGTCAAACCCAAGAAGAAGAAAACCACAGCTAGACTGCATGATACTTTGAGTTCATTCTGCGTAAATAGAAACACCCATGATTAAATTATGTTCGGGTACTTTGAAATAACTACACTGGAACATCGAGACAACTACCATCTTAGTCTCCCCGTGACCATGGCTGCTGAAAAGCAACCGAAACGTCGGGGAAAGTGTAAAAATAAATCTAAATAGTATAATAGTATAGTAATAGTATAAATAGTTTTAATAGTTTCAATAATTTAATTAGCTTAAAAATTTGTAAAGTTTAATAGTGATTATAGTAGTGTAACAGTTTTTCAAAATTTTGTAATAGTGTCAAATAAACAACGAGATAAAATCCGTATATAGTAGTTTAATTTCAACAAAAAATATAAAATAATGTACAAAATCAAACAAAGGCAACCTTATTTACTCCTGACTGAAATTTTATTTTTATTCCAATACTGAAATTTTATTGAAAATCTAATAAAAATTAAGAAGGTTGACCTGTGTTTGTATTTTACTCGGCTTTCTATCGCCTAAAGCAATCGACCAATTTAAATAAAACCTTCTAAGAACAAGTAATTTAAAAATATCTTCGGGCATTTTAAAAAGTTTTCTATTTCTGAAGATTGTTATCATGCAAAAATACATGTGTATATTCACATAAACATGTCTACCTTAATTTCTTCAAATATTCAAACATGCACCTATTACTTTTATATAACACTAGATGTGCCCGCGATTTCACCCGCATTTATGATTACGCCACCCCCGTGGATGGTAGCGTGATGTTATATAGCCTATAGTCTTCCTCAATAAATGAGCTATCCAACGCTAAAAGAAGTTTTCAATTCTGACCAGTAGTTCCTGAGATTAGCGCTTTCAACCAAATAAACAAACTCTTCAGCTTTATAATATTAGTATAGATTGAAATGTGCAGAACTTTTATAACCTTAAACATTTGTCTGACAATTCATAAACTTTTATAAAGGTCATGAAGGCTCGCATGTATTTTGTCATTCAGCTTCAAAGTAGTAAAACATTTCTTTACTGGTCTAAGGCAGACATTTAGGTATTTCTATTTAATACTACTAGCATAGCAAACTAGCGAAGACCTTGTTTGTAAGCGTTTACGATAGCCTACTCAGACTTACAGCACTAGGATAGCCACGTACTTATTGGCAACCAATAAAAAAGACTTCACCTGACGAAGAAAACTGGACTATAGACGGCAGTAAATCATCTCCTTATGAAAGCCTGGCAACCCTAGTCGCCGCAGAAACGCAACTCGAGATTGTATGACTGCAATTTTCGTGAGATGTGTGTCTCATGATAGGCGACACCACGGTTTATTGAGTTCTCGTTCAAACTTTTATGACCAGCCAAATGCAATTATAATGTGCACACAAAATACTATAATGCTCTAATAATTATTTTTACTAGCGGTCGCCTAGTGCTCGAAATTCGACCAAAGTTTGCCTGTAAGATATTGCTGACATATTATGTCATTATATATTGATATATGTAACCATAGTTACGCGCTTCTACTGCGTGTGTCAAATGCATGGTTGTGTGCGTGTAGTGTCTTTTAATTAATTTAATGTATTTTCACGCAAAAGTATTAGCATTCGTCACTTCTTCTCTGTATAAACTATAAGTGTGCGAAATTTCATACCCCTCCGTCCGCCCAATTTTCGTAAAAAGGAATCGAAAGTTTTCGCTTCACGTATTAATATATAGATTATTAGATTTTGCCCGCGGCTTCGCTCGCGTAGATGTAGTTTACATTAGTAACAGTATTTTTTTCTGGATAAAAGGTAGGTATCCCATAGGGTACCTACCTTTTATCCTTTACCTTTTAACAGAAAAGGACATATCCTTTTCTGCTCCCCTAACAACGTGAACCTATGCGACATTTTATGATGATCGGTCGAATAGTTAAGGCGTGTATCGTTAGCCTTCGGGTTGCGGAGGTCAGATGGCAGTCGCTCCTTGTAAAAACTGATATCCAGTCAAATCCGGTTAGACTAAAAAGCCGACCCCAAGTGACTTGGGAATAACAAATGCTAGGGAGAAGATCGAATAGTTAAGGCATGAAAGCGTAACAAACAAACAAACTCACATTCGCGTTTATAATATTAGTTAATTCTATACGTATAACTGGCTACAAAGAAAGTGTGTCAATTACCGCCATGAAGCTTATCTATGTATATCCATATCCACCAGTCATAAAATCATAAGTACTTAAGTAGCTACTTATTCGTTACTTGACACTAGTACATTTTAAGATGCGAGGTTCCTGCTCTTAAACGTGACAGTGAATTAAGTCACTTTTTTTTTAATATTATTTATAATAATTTTTTAAATTTATTTAGGACAACTTACAAAACATACACTAATACAGGGTTTACAAACCGTTTCAAAAATATGTGCTGAGTGTTGTTTCACTTACAAGTTGCCACGGCATGATTTGGGACAGTTTCATACAACTTTATTTTATTAAACTAATGAACATAAAAACTAACACTAAACTTAATACTAACAAAAAACCAAGGAAAAACAAACTATCAAAAATTTTACAGATAACATATGTGAGAAAAACAACATGATAGTTATGTACATTCAAAATACACATTATGTTTACACAGCCCAAATAATAATAATATAATAATATTCTGCCACATACACACAACACCATCTAGCCGAAACGAAGCAGAGCTTGTACTATGGATACTCGACAATGGATAAACATACATAAACTTATACTTTTTTTTGTAAATAGAAATATAAATATACATAGAAACACCCAGACCAAGACAAACTTCCATGTTCATGCACACAAATGTTTGACTTGTGCGGGAATCGAACCCGCGACCTCAGGCGTGGCAGTCGGTTACACTAACCAATACGCCATCGAGGCCGTTTGGCTGTTTATGGTGTGACTCTGGACACAGAAAATAAAATGTTATGAATCTTTTTATTGAGTCATAGCGTTTTGAAGATTCTTTACTTAAAAATATAGAATTAGAATATAAAACAAAAAACCAAATTCAATTGTACGTAAAAAACTGCGACTTTTTGCAACCAAAACTTACATATACTCGTAATATTACGTAAATAAAATTAGGCTTTACTCTGAACACTTCTTCAGCTTAATCATGACTTTTATTCTAAATTTGGGACCTAAATCTTTGATTGAGATCCAAGTCTCAGCTGCCACATATCAGAGTAGGCACAAGTTGATTTATGCGAGGTACCAGCTAAGCCCGGCCCCTACCCTCTTCGCTTAAGTCGTAACAAGCTATCCGCAGACCGGAGAGTTTTCAATCAATTGGAAGTCGTAAAAGATTCTTTCGGTGACGTGTGGCTCGGAAAGTAAAATAAAATTATGGCGTCACTGCAGTTTTATTTGTAAGACGTCGTCGTAGAGATTTGTTTTGTACGAAAATATGCTGAAGGTGAATTGATAGCACGATAGTTTAAGTGCTTCACATACTATTTTCCAAAAGGATCAAAAATATTCATATGTGTTACTTTATGACCTAAATGATATTGACTTTTATTCTTTGATTTCGTTTAGTAATAACGCAAACGTCTAAATTAACTTACTGCTAAAAAAAAGTAACGCATCGAAGACGCAATAGTTTAATGGTCGCCTTGCCACCGCCAGTGAGTCAACACAGAAAAAAAAAATGTAGTGTCATATAAACAAGTTTAATAGCAGTAGGGTTGTCAAAATCTCGCATATTGCGTATTACGAATCCAAGTTTCTTATTACAGTCAACAACTAATGTCTTCATATGCTCATGAAAGGTAAGATGTGTATCAAACAGCACTCCCAAATCTTTAACTACGTTGACGCGAGCCATCGGCTCGATACCCAAGAAGTATTGCACATGCAAGAGATTTCGTGCGCGACTAAAGGAAATGATGCAGGATTTTGCATTGTTAAAAGCAAGTTTATTGTTAATAATCCACTGCAGAAGAGCGTTGATATCCTCTTGTATTGTAACTGTATCAGCAACCGTTTCCACTTCATACATCACTTTGAGGTCATCAGCGTAGAGCAAACTTCTGCTATGTTTGAGAACTGACTCAAGATCGTTACCCATGATGCTGAATAGTAATGGTCCTAGGATTGAGCCTTGGCTCACACCGGACCGAGTGTGATACGGAGCAAAGACAAAACAACCATGACGAACGTATTGTTGAAGGTCACTAAGATAGCTAGCAAAAAGTTTTAATAATATGGAAGAAATACCTATTCCTAAAAGCTTGTTTAGTAGCACTTCATTATCTATACAATCAAAAGCTTTTCTTAAATCGAAGTAAAGAACATCAACTTGTATGCCTTTATCCAAGTGCTCCGAGACAAGATTTACGAGCGTTATAAGATTGGTAGTTACAGTTCGGTTTGAACGAAAGCCATGCTGAGCGTCACTAAGATATGGTTGGACTTGGGAGGAGATTTGTGAGTGCAATACGGATTCAAACAATTTTGAAAGTAAAGAGAGTATAGCTATAGGCCGATAGTTTTCAACCTGGGACGTGTCACTTGACTTAGGTATTGGCCATTGAGTCGGTCCGACGCCCTATGTAGGGCCGGGGCGTCGCCGAGGAGCTGTAGACTGCTGGGTGGTCGCTGAGGTAGTAACTTTTGCTAGCGGCCCATCCACTACAAGGCAGCGAGCGTGCACACTGTGGGGTTTTGGTCCGTAGGCCCGAAATACGGAAGAGCCGGACATAACCCTCTCACCTCCCCTTGTGGCGAGAAGGTATGCATCAGGCGCATTGCCCCACGTAAAAAAAAAGGTATTGGTTGCACTCGCGAAACTTTCCAGCGCTGGGGGTACACCCCAGTTGTAAGCACAATATTAAATATGTGTAATATTGATTTTATCAGATGTTCTTTGCAACCTTTTAATATAAAGCCAGGAAAAAAGTCTGGTCCTAATGCAGAGTTAGATTTAAGCTTATTTATAGCGGCGTATATATCCGGTTCCTTAATCTCGTTAATGTGTATCCGATTTGATGATTTTAATTTACTATTGTCTACAATTTTATTATGATCAAGAACAGGGGTATTGGTTAAAAAGACGCTTGCAAAATACTCAGAAAAGGCCTGGGCAACATCACTTCCAATATACTCCTTCCCTTCATAAGATACTCTAGGTGCAAAGCGGCCTTTAGATTTTAGACTGGTGATATGCTGTCAAAACATGCGAGGATTATATTTTAACTTTGTTTGTATATGTGATATATATGTGTCTTAAGCTATAGATATTTGTTCCTTAATGAAAAATCTGATATTTGTATTTGTGTAAGTCTTATAAAGTTCCTGATTTTTAGTAATTTTCCATTTACGATGAACTCTAGATTTGTATTTAATGGCTGATATTATGTCAAAAGTAAACCAGACTAGATAGCGCCTATGTGTGTACAATATATGTAACGGTATAAAGGTATGTTGGCATTCTCAAATAAATAAATAATAGTAACATATAAATCAATGCTTGATCCATTGGGATAAGGTGGCCCTTTAGATCTTAATATCACTAATGACCAACTACCAAGAGACAGTAATTAACAGCAAGGAATATAAACTACGTCCGGTAGACAATAGGCTTAGACCCTATTACGTGGGACCTCAGCAAAACTAGCGAACTTTGTATACGATACACTTTCAGGGAAATACGTGCGACAAAGATTGAATACATATAACTAAGAAAATCATACGTAAACCCAATTTACTTGGAGTAAAGGTATACCAGGATATTACTTATTGTGTATCCAATGCAGTGGGCCGGTTCAGCTGGCTGTGACATCCAGGCACTGCACTATCGGTTTCCACCTGATGTATCGAATAAAAAAGTAATGATAATAATGAATCGTAGAGAAAAAGCATTACTCGAACGCAAAGTAGTGCTTTTAATGGATGAAGTATTGCAAATGGCACTTGACTAAAGTGTCTCAAGCCCTATTTTTCTAAAAGCAAGGGTCTGCCAAAGTCCCCAACCATTGCACATTCCATAAAAGAGATGATATTTCTATTACATTACGGTACAAACTCCATAATGCCGCGATAGATGTCTTCCAAACTTCCTATTTCCGTCTCATAAAATGTGTTAACAAACTTAGCACTAATGTATCTGGGAACAAAGTTATATTCGTCAAACAAGTAATTTCGCGAATCTCGTACGAACCGTCTTCCTTTGAGAGCAAATCTTTGGTAATTACGTTGTGAATAAGACATTTCCTTCTAATAAGTTTATTAAGAATGTAGATTGATGACACTCGCGAGCTTCGTGCTCTGTACGCTAATCAGTAAGTGCCTGGATAATATGTGTGGACTTCCAAGTACGGTATGCAAGTCAACACATTTAGAAAAGACTTACATTAGCGATAAGAGTGCGATTATTGTTACAATCAAGAATGTCCGTGTTCGAAAGGTGTATTTTCTCGTGTAGGAAAGTAGTCTGTCTGTGTTGCTTTTCAGTCCATAAAATACCTATATCTACACCAAATTCAAAAAATATCCGTCGCTGAGTCAAAAATCGACAATCAAATAAACTATCGCATTTATTTATACACAGATATATAACAATTACATTTCGCAAACTACGTTTTTGATCCCACGTAATAAGAGTCGATTCTTTTCCATCTATCGAACGCAGTACAGACTCTGTGCTGCTTCTAAGAATATTTTGACGATACCCCCAATTACAATTCACTCGACACGGGAGTCAATCCTCATGCATAAAGACGCGTACACATTTCTATGCCTGTGACCGCGGTTTTATAATAATGTCGTTCGTATCACGCATGCGTCAGCAACGCGAAGCCTGACACCCGCCAGCGGCAGCGCGCTCCTGCTCCGTTATCGCCGACTGTGTGAACGCTCTCATACAATTCGGTACATTACAACTCAGCAGGGCACGCGCACGCCCCGCTCACGCCGGCTGTTTGACCGCGTCTTAATAGTCGCACTCCCTACCGCTGGGCTACTGAGCAGGTTTATAATATTAGTTGGCCAACTTTGCTACTCTTGATAGCAGCAGCGATATAGAATTACATACATGAAAATCTGCAGCGTTCCAGCAAGATCAGATCACCATAATGACCAAAAATTCCGAAGATAGCGAGGACGCTACCCACGCCTCCGAACAGAACAATAATTAAAGTTGCAATGTACTTTACTTCTACATTACAGACTTGTCTCCAATGATTTCATACATACATACATACATAGATTCACGCTTGTTTCCCAGAGGGGTAGGCAGAGACTATGAATTTCCATTTGCTACGATCCTGACACCCTTATTTGGCTTCATTCACATTCCTCATACACGCTTACCGGTTTAAGGTGCTCTTAACCTGGCCTTTGTCCAGAACGTCTCCGATCTGATCAAGAAACGTTCGCCTAGGTCTGCCTCTTGCGACTGTTCCATTCACACTAGCCTTATAAATTTACTTAGTCAGTCTTTTCTCGTCCATTCTTTCCACATGCCTAAACCATGGTTTCAACCACATATATAATGATTGCTCCCGTGGTCGTAAAGTGATATAATATTCTCTACAACCTTGCTTGAGAATTGGACAAAATAATTTATCAGTAGTTCCAGAGATTCGCGCGCTCCAACATACAAAGTCTTCAGCTTAAATCAGGTATATAAAGTAAAGCTATATAACTGTATCTACATAAGCTCAACGATACACACTAGCTAAACCTATAACTCAGCCAATGAAATCGGAACTCGCAATCGGCGTCCCATTGCGGAACAATAATTGCAACAAAGTACAACACCGCCAGAACTAATAGGCTATTAATTGTGGCTACAATGCAGCCTGATTACGACGTCACTGTGGTACTTGGAGGTGCCACTGGCTAATCTAACACTTAATTAATGTCCCACGTTCAAGTTTAACTGTGTATTGTTCGATAGACATTTGATTACTTATGTATTAGGTTTCTACAAATAACACCTGAATTGAATTCGTGACTAGTGTTTTTAGGAGTCAATAGAAGCTATTAATTCGAATTTTATTCGAATAATTTGAGAACACTATAAATTGTGCAGACTTAAACTTGTGTTCTGAGGAGTTATTTGAGATGATGCCCTCAGCTACTTTTTATCATCGCTCCGCTGGCCATCGTCAGGGATTTCATTCTCACACCTTAGAACCTAATTATTATTGGCGCCGCACCAAGCGATTCCAAAGAAATTTTCTCCCGCGGACGCTCAGGTTGTGGAATGAACTCCCTGCCGAGGTTTTCCCACAAGACTACAGTATGGGGTTCTTCAAAAAGGGTGTTAAAAGGTTTTTACAGGGTTCAGGTGTAAAATTGTTTGCCACTTTTGTAGTATAAAAAAATTGCTTTGTAAATTGAGAATTTTCAACAATAAATACAACACTATACTCAAATATAGCTTTAATTAAATGGAATTCATGCACATATATTTTAAATAGTAAATAGTAGCTTTTAATTCCAATTATATTCGAATAGATTAACAACACTTTCCTAATGTATAGCTTGAGTCTAATTTACATTATGAATAGGTTATTTTCAATAGTCAAAAGTAATAATGAATTCAAATTGTATTTAAATAAGTTTACAACACTATGTTCAAGTATAGCTTTGATCGAATTTACTTTGTAAATAGAGTATTTCCAACCGCAAATAGTACCTATAAGTTCGAATTATATTTGAATGAATTGACAACGCTATATTTGATTATAGCTTGAATCAAATTGACTTCATGAGTAGAGTTTTTTAACAGTAAATAGTAGCTATGAGTTCAATATTTAAACTAGATTCCGCCCGCGGATTCGCTCGCATTAATATAGAATTTGGGAACATTACTTATTTATGAATTTTAATTCATTTAATATTAGTATATATTCATGAATTCTAATTAAAATAACTATCCTTTAACTGTGACTGCAGTAAAGGACAAAAAATTCCCTTAATTCAAAATCTCGCGAATGTTTATGACGTAATATGTCGCTAGCTGTACTGAGAATTAATTAATGATAAAACTCTGGAGAAAAGGTAAGGCTTTGCCCAAATCTGAAGCCTATCCCGGCAGAAAAAGCCAATTCAGTTTTATTCAGTTATAAGCGTTAAGTCGAACTCTGGTAAGATTTAACTTGTATTATGGGTACCAGTGCCCTTCCATGTAATTATAAGGAAATGTAAAGGAAATGTAATCCTAACTATCCTAATTATATTTAATAATATTATTATAAAAGCGAAAATGAGTTTGTTTGTTACCTTTTCACGCCTAAACCACTGAACCGATCATCCTGAAATTTTGCATATACGTTGTTAGGTGTACAGAAACGGACATAAGCTACCATTCATACCGATTTTTTTTTATTTTTTTTTATTTTGCTCGTCAAAATGACCATACTCCACCTGATGGTAAGCAGTCGTGTGGTCTAAGAGCAGTGGCCTCCACATCGCCCCCACAGTAGCCGAGGCGATGTTGAGGTCTCTACTTTGACGGCCTGAGAAGATGCTTTTTCACGCCCCGCTTAAAGAACCCAGGATTGAAGGAAGAAGGAATTACTGTTCCCGAGGAAAACAACAATAACGTAAGAATAATAAATAGATGGCGCCACGTGTCTTTCGAATCATAATTGAATTATATTATTACAAGCAGAGTACGACCCGAATTAATTGTCAAATTCTAAATTAACACGAGCAAAGCCGCGGGCAAAAGCTAGTTATAAATAAGAATAAGGAGCGATTATACATGATATAAGTACGCAATAACAATATTTATGTAGAACCCTAATTTCATACCACTAGTATTTTGTATTAGTAGTATAAGATATACCTTATATAAAATTAGCTATCCCAAGCGAATTCACATACGGTAATAATTATAGCTCACCTATATCGGAGCGTGATGTTATATAGCCCATGTTACTTTTGGATAAAGTAGGTTACATGAAAATTACAAAGACACAAATCTTTCCACTTTAAAATATAAGTAGGTATAGGCTTTAAATGATGATTAGGCGTTATATAAAGACGTAGCGCCGAATTATCGATTACAATTTCGTACAAATCTCTCTCAATCTGTAGATTTTCAAGATTTATAATAATAATTATTTATTTATTTCTCTCTTCACAAAGAATGTTAGTACAATAAATTGGTTATAGCAGTGTATGTGAAGCTAATTACTTTATGAGAGACTAGAGTCTATATTAGGGATAACCCTGTGCGACAGATCTCCAGGCCCCCAACCAGAACATCCAATATTAGAATAGAAATACATGCAGCCACAAAATATGACTAATTCGTAATTACTAGTGACAATGTTGTTAGAGAGAATATGTAGTGTGTGTGTGTGTGAGTGTATGTATGTGAGTATGCGTGTGTGTGTGCGTGTGTGTCCATGTTCGTGTGTGTATAAGATAAGATAAAAGTATATTCCACTTCTTAACTTGAAATAGTACATATAAAAGTCGATATTCTCGAACATTCTCAATCCGACAACTTAAATATACAGTCGAAACCAAAAGCTGACATAAACTACGTCTGCTTAGACCTTCATTGAGGATTCAATTTAAATCCCAAAGTCTTCGATCGGCGGGCATCGTGAATAATTAAATGATACTGACCCAGCCGTACCGAAAGCAGTTCTAAATTATTATTGTAATATAGAAGCATTTTCATCATCGAATATTTAGTTTCGACCGCAAAGATTATGCGGTGATTTGATTTAAATTTCCACTCTTGGGATGGTTTTATTTTTGTATAACGCTATGAATATAATTAATATAGGTGTTCTAGGTGCCACGGTTCTGGGTCGGGGGAGGATTTAGCATTGTCTGTGTAAACGCAACTTGCTTTATTAGTAAATAATGTAATAAATAGTAGCAGATCGTTAATTATATGTTTAGACACTAAAAAAGCAGAGCATACTTTTGAACGATTTATCGCATAAGTAATTATAAGAAATACAGATCGATATATCATATCTTATCTTATCTTATGTGAGGGCCAGTCAGTGCAGGCCGGCGACACTTCAACCCAGTGGGATCTTTTGTGTCGACACTCTCCCAATAACGACTGCCATAGATGTTCATGGCAGCCGGGACCAACGGCTTAACGTGCTTTCCGAGGCACGGAGCAGGCAATAATTGTCAATCAATACGCACATAATTTCGAAAAGTCATATAACTTCTGAAAGTCAGAGGTGCGCGACGTGGGTTCGAACCCGAGACCCTCTACATTGCAGTCTGTTGGTCTCCCGACTGACCTATCGCTGCTCTCTCAAGGATCGATATATAAAACGTACTTTAAAATTTATGTTTTTTTTATTCAGACCATTGGAATGTCAAGTAGTGGTCTCGAGTTTGATCCCAAGGCAGGCACCCCTGACTTTTTGAATATAGTTATATACGAATGAATAGTAGCAGTCATACGCATTAGCGGTAAGAAAAAAAATTGGGGCTGTCTTTGGGGACTGCCGATAGAAGTGAAAAGTTTAATCCTTGATCATAAACACTTCTTCATAAATCAAAAAAATAAACAAAGGGGCGGGTAGGATTCTAGTTCCGTACCTGATACTCTCTTAGGGGTTATTAAGGGGGTAGGACGCACTATTTCTGAGATATTGTTAATGTTCTAAAAATAAATAATAAAGCGTGGAAGTGTGACGATGACGCGAGTTCCATGATTTTTGTTCACCCAAGAAGTGCTCAACGCGCCTAAAGAAGTTTTCACTTCCAAAAAACATCATGAGGAAACTTGCATGTCTAAGAGTTATTAATAATGTTCTGGACGATATGTGATTACTTCTGGTCCACCCTTCTCACACTGGGAATAGACTCGTGCACAAAAGAGGTATAGTTTATATACAGAGCTGATCTTATTATGTAAGAATAAGCTGTATCCTACTAATACTATAAATGTGCAAGTTTGTGAGGATGGATAGTTGGATGGATGTTGGTTACTTTTTCACGCAAAAACTACTAAACGGATTTTGATGAAACTACAGTATATTTATCAGACTAAAAAATCAATCCTAACATAAATCTACATTAACGCGTGCAAACTCGAGGGCAAAATCTAGTAGAGGTATATGTGCCAAGAGATCAGGCGAACCACGGGGCATTACTGTCAACGTTTCAATTT
Source organism: Catocala sponsa (assembly GCA_963564715.1). Taxonomy (NCBI): domain Eukaryota; kingdom Metazoa; phylum Arthropoda; class Insecta; order Lepidoptera; family Erebidae; genus Catocala; species Catocala sponsa. Next base: position 25,494,263 of record OY751333.1, on the reverse strand, counting down.
CGCTCGGTTTCTAATAATCAAAGCTGTCACATCCGAGAATGCCTAATTAGTATGCAAATGTAGCGGCCTCCAGGCGACTGTTGAAAGAGCTATACTCCAATAACTACCGTTTAAGTCATACAATCTATGGTCTAGTTGTAATTTCTAATCAAACAGTAACCACAAACAGTTAATTAATAGACCCACGGTTGTACGTGCCCGAAAAGTTGGCAGAGGTTTGTTCTGTTCTGTTATGTTGATATTTCACTTGATATGATTTAGGTCCCGTGTAATAGGGGAAGAAACTATTGCCATTTACCGAGCACGTTTTTGAAATCTGTGAACTTCAATCACTTTTCTTGAGATGAGCATTAAACATGGAAGCGACCTCAAGGTTTAGCGCAATTTTATGTTACAGATTGAGCACATTTTCAGACTTTATATTGCTATGAAGAATTTCTTTTCAGAAGGACCTAATAACATTTCGGGAATTGAAACTAAGATTTAATGACTGACCGCTGACATGAATGCAAACTTATGTGATGAAAGCATCGAGGCAGTCACTATTGAAGTCAAACATAAACTGAAATTTCATACGATAACCATATAAGTAAATATTAGTTTAAGAATGGAAGAACTTGCCGCTGCCAATTATTCGGTGACTTCGCTAGTATTCGCGAAGTAGATTAGCTCGCCTACTAAGTATCACCTTCTTCCAGGAAACCGGCAGTTAGAATTTTGAAGCCTCTAACGTGTGATATTCTTGTCATTGCTAGCAATCATAGTGCACGACAACCGATTACCATCAGGTAAACCGTAAGTTTATTTGCCACCTTATAACAAATAAAAAAATGCAATCCACAATCAAAGTTCCAACAAGTCCGGCGAAGAGCTAAATAGTACCCTCTATCATACATAGTAATATCTTTTTAAAATATCTATATACTCTTGGCAAGTTTTTTTTATGATATAGGAGGCATACGAGCAGACGGATCGCCTAATGGTAAGCGATTACCGCCGCCTATGGACACCCGCAACATCAGAGGAGGCACAAGTGCGTTGCCAGCCTTTTAAATTCGCCCCTCTCCCAGGAGGGGAGAAGGTATCCTCACTCACTCGACGAAACACAACGCAAGCGCTATTTCACGCCGGTTTTCTGTGAGGCCGTGGTATCACTCCGGTCGAGCCAGCCTATTCGTGCCGAAGCATGGCTCTCCCACGGTGGAAAAGTGCAGCTGCAGTAAAATTTAACATATTTTTATTCAAACCATCAACATTATATTATTTTCAGTACCTGAATAAGGCCTTCAATACTCAATTTGCATGTTGTCAGCTCCCTCAGCTTGGTAATAAAATTTGAGGCGTCGTGAAGAACTCCGTGTGATACAGGCTGGGCCATAAGTTTTTGCACTTTTGAATTTACAATAAAAAAAACTTTAAAGTGTATTCAAATAAATGTTTATTTAAAATGAAGAATATTAAAAGGAAAATTATTTCTTGAAAATAATATCGTACAGGTGGCCACCATCTCGCCGCTGGCATTCCTGGAACCTGGCCGTTAAAATTTCGAAAACTCTCCGGCACAGCGCGCTGGATATGTTACACATTTCTTGACGAATATTATTCTTTAATTGGTAAATTGTTCTTGGTTTATTCACGTAGACTCGACTTTTAAGATAGCCCCATAGAAAGAAATCAGCTGGAGTAAGGTCGGGGCTGTGTTATTGTAAATTCAAAAGTGCAAAAACTTATGGCCCATCCTGTATAAAGCTTCGGAACTACATTATATTAGATTTATTGAACACTGCCGTTAGAAAAGTGAAACGTCATGTCACACTAAAGATTGTAGTAGTAAAGTATAGCCCCATAGTATTCTAATGCCTGTACGTTTTTGAAAGGATAGGCAGAGATGTAGGTATTGCAAACCTGAAGATACTGTAACATCCCATAAAGCTCTCTAACTACAACAAATCAGATTAATAGAGTACTGCCTTTTGAATAGTGATTCGTCATGTAGTATATAGCGACTTAATCTGTACAGATAATATCACTTAGTAATATAACAGCCTATAGGTATGCTGACACATGTATATTCTCAAGGAGATAGACAGAAGTGTAGGTATAATCATTTAACGACAATGCTTTAAGACCCACGTAATAAGATTCAAGCCTATTACCTGTTACTGAAAACGAACATACATCATACGCTTGTATATCCTTGAAATGGTAGATAGAGATGCTAAGTATATAATATCCATCTTATGGCCAGCGATTATTTTATTTATAATATATCGTTTCTTAAACTCGGCATTTGGTCCTAATTCCATGTTACTAAAAATTTTTAACGGCAAATCAATTAGATTTTATCGAACTGGGTACTAAACCCAGAACCTCACGATTAACCGCAAGCATAAACGCACAGTTACAAGCTACCCAATAACATTAGGTAAGCAGTCTAATTTGTACCAAAGTAATTATTAGTAAATTATACTCAACCAAAATTTCTAACTAATCCATATAGGATCGGTAAAGAATTGCCTCAGGAAAATAGCCTCATCTAAGCTTTAATAAGTAATCACATATTTGCCTAGCAACCGTAACGCTTGCCAGTATACCAATTAATATTGCGGTCGTACTTCAGCGTGCTCTTTTTTTCAAGTAAATATTGCAAGTAAAGAGAACGATTTACCAAGCTTTAAAAATGGTGGATTTTCGATAAAAAATTCATAATCATGAGACTATCTCATAGATCCTGCTTACCTGCTACCTCATAAGTTTGCAGACAATTGTGGCGGATCGTTTCTTGGATTGGTCCAAGTGGTATTCGGTTTTTGATTTAGTGGTAATATTGAAAAGTAGCACTTGGTCTTAAAATGTGGCCCATAGCCTAATAGTCTACATGGATGGTGTAGTATTATAAGTGGTCGTTTCACCCCTGTCACTAAACGGAGTATCGTGGAAGTATCAAATTCACACACGGGATAATAACAGAGAGTTATATTTAGCTTCGCTTACTAATATATACAGTTAGTAGACTAACTTGTTCAGCTCAGTAAATGTAAAAAAGTAACAGCCACTGATATATAAACAATTTTTCACGTATGTTCTCGTCTCATTATCGCACTTAACAAATTAAATTACAGTTTAAAGAATTTTATGTAATTTTAAATAGTTCCTGGCATTAGACAAGTCTTTACTCACATTCAAACAACGGACAAAACTCACACGCATACTTGATACAACTATTTATCAAACCTTTCGATATACATATTATGTATATCTTTACGACAGATATAAATGCAAATACTGCAATCTTGTTCTAAAATCGCCAAATACCCTGCGAAATTGACCTTCTTAGATGGCAACACCAACTTAAAGTAACTGAATCCTGAAAATCTAATATCGTCGGCCCGTTCCTTCGGAAATTGACAATAGGTCTCCTTCTTCGGAAATTCGCTTCACGGCTCTATGTCCACTAATCTGGTAAGCCAGAGGAAGTAATTAAAGCGTTCGGGAACCTCTCCCCACTCATTTAGCTTAAAGAAACTGAAGCTTCTGTTAAGACGCGCTCACACTTAAATCCGATTTAAACCGGACTTATAAAAAATCAGATGTGGGTCACTTCTATACTTTAAAGGATGTGATAGCAAATTAGCCCGAACATATCCAAGAAATAAATATGGCGGATGTGAAATAACAGTTGGAAAGAAAAGAGCCAGGCAAACGTTCTCTGGTCGGATCGGAGATAATTTACAAAAAAAAAACAGGTATGACGAATGTACATGAAGAATATGACGCCAGTAAATAAAACGATAGAGATATGCCAAGACAAGGAAGTGAAAACCCGTTGTCATCCAACACTAAGCAACAGGCAATATGTCAATTTCCAAATCCTATGCTGTTTAAACCTAAAAACCTAACGGACCTAACGATTAAATATTTAATCCAACCGCCCGTGCCGCGCCAATAATGAGCAGCAACACAATAAGAAACCATGTCAGGCATTGGACCCGAATCCGACAACATTTTTTTATTTATATAAACGAGCTATAGATTATAATGAAACATAACATAACATCGCCAATATCTATTCGAAAGTAGCATAATAATTTCATTATTTTGTTTTAGTATGCGTCATGCGGTCATTTGGGCCACGTCAGACTTACAAATATATGGTCCCCATAATATTGTCTTCTGTTTATGCGAATGAAATTGAAATTTAACTATTTTATACGGATTTTATCGCGTTGTTTATTTAACACTAATAATCAAGATACAGAATTGGAGCAGCTCGAATAGAGAAGTTCCTCCAGCTTACAGAAGTTCGCTACCAAGCAACCTTCTGCTGTGTTCTTTTGGTAAGTAGTGTGAGACTTCTAAAATAAGACTTCCAGATGATAACTTTCAAACGATGAAGGCGTTGAAATGACATCAGAGTTCCACGCTCAAAGAGCCAAAGAAACTTGTACTGTATTCTGGCTGGAAGTAAATTTTCCAGGCTCCTTAAACAGGCACTGTGATTTGTCCAACAATCTTTGCACTGGAAACACGACAATTACTTTTACAAATGTAATACCGTTGGTCTTTCCTGTAAGCTTTCATAGGCTACGGCAACCACTAACTATCAAGAAAACAGTAGGTAAGCTTTAAATAATCGCAATGAGAAGACCTAACCTTCGGATTGCCCCCCAAATATGGTAATAGGAAAGGTTGACACTATTGGTAATGTCAAGAGTCCATCGTAAGAAGCGTTCGGACTCTTCTGATGTTTGACGTGTTTTGAAGACAACATATGGTTTGATATCTGTTTTGGTTTTGCTTAAGACCGCAAGCTTATTTATCACTATAGCAGTATAACAAATGTTTATTAACCTGTCAATAGTTAGAATGCCAGACATAATTTTTTAACGCGATAAAATCCGTATAAAGTAGTTTAATCTTAATGTATAACATTCGGGTAAACGTAAGGCAATATTTTGCCAGAAATAATTGAAAACCTATTGCGTCTGGCTGCCAGTGTGCTGCTGGGACTCAATAGGTATATCATATCTCTATTCGATACCAAGACACAATTTTACTCGGGTTTAACGTGCTACCATATGAATAGACCCTAGCAATGAAATATTGAATCTTGCCCCACACTAATAAAGGACAGTTACTTAATTGAGGGATCTCTGTCAGTCGGGCGGCCCGCGGTCCTACAACCATCATTCTACCAACTATTATTTATACAGCCAGCTGGCCTTGGAAGCCTTCCAATTTAATACACAGTATCCTTCCCATTCTTCTTGTTTATTGGATAAGCAAAGATGTTAGCTGTAAGCATATTATTTATTGATGTTGCTTTCAAGTTTCTGTTGCATGAGATTTATTGACTGGATGTATGTGGATATGATCGGAAAAATTTGCGAGAAAGGGATTTTCAACGAATACAGATCGTACTATTTCGCAGTAATTGGAGGAATATAGTATTTGATAACACTCATGCATATAAAAATGAATTCTAGCAAGAAGTTCAAGGTTAATTATATACATTCTGCTTTTCTTAACAACTCTCGTAGTAAGCATAATACCTGTGTCGCGGAGGATTTAAAAACATCCAAACGACGGAGACAAATGTTATACATTGAAATTAAACAAACTTTATACGGATTTTATCGCGTTGTTCACTCTTTATAAAACACTATTATTACATAATTTTTAAACTTTAAACTACTATGGTTAAACACTTTTACTAGTTACTGTTTATTTCAATTTAAGCTATTATACTTCAATTTAAATTATACAACTATTTAGATTTAATTTTACACTTTCCCCGACATTTCGGTTGCTTTTCAGCAGTTTCTTCTTCTTTCTTTTTCGTGTGGTTAGTGGCCAACCTGTTGTCAAGAGTTGTTCAAGCCGCCCGTAGGCCTCTGACATGGTTTAACGGCTGCTGTCAATTTGACAACAACCGGAACCGACCTCCGAAGCACGGAGATGCTCATATGAAATACCACTAAGTGGTCACCCATCTTATAGACTGACTGCATCCAACGTTGCTTAACCTCGCTAATCATTTACCGATCAGTAAGTGCAATTGGCTATGAGCGCCATGGTCACGGGGAGACCGTGATTATGTAATAATAGTGTTTTATAAAGATTAAACAACGCGATTAAATCCGTATAAATTTCGTTTAATTTCAATGACGGACACAAAGATCACCAAGACCAGGACAACTATTCCTTGACAACAAACATTTTTGTCCCGTGAGGGGATCGAATCCACAACACCCGGCGCAGTGGCAGTAGCGTATCGACCACTTTAACCAATACGCCATTCGTTCAGTTTAAACCTATATACTCTAAAGACCCTTTAAATTGGTCTTGATTGATTTATATAAGGCACCTTACATTCAACCCACGACTCCAAAGCTCGGAGCATCGTCGTAGGGTTGCCAGTCTCTCCGTTTTCTATCGGATACATTTTGGAGAGTGCATGAACTACATGATTTCATTCCTCCTTCCCCATTCTACCATCGGACGACCAGACAGACAGATCAGCGCCACGGGTACATGATGGATATAGCACATATACGCATGAAGCACTTTACTTCCACTTTTATAATGCGTACCGCAAAGGAGTGGAACTCATTAGCTAAGTTTGTATTTCCCAATGAGTACAATCTGGGTGTCTTTAAGGCACGAATTAATAGGTATCTTCAGATCACGAGTGAATGGGTATCTTCTAGGCAAGCGTGCTCCATCGTCGATCGCATCATCACTTAACATTAGGTGAGATCGCGGTTAAAGGGCATATGGCTTGGTATAAAAATTCCAAAAAAAATTGATGTATATATGCATAGACGTGAGTCTATGCATGTATACATTAATTTTTTTTGGAACACAATTCGCGTACACAAGTCGAACACAAGTCGGGGATAATCACCTTGATATGCCCGACTAGAATAGGCAACTAGACTACTTAAACTTTGCTAACTCTATCTTATCTAGTGTGTACTGGTAATCTATTCAGTACAGACTGGCGACACTTCGACCCAGTGGAATCTTTTGTGTCGGCCCCAAGATTTATCCCTTAGCTATCTCCTTATGAATGTACTGCATCAGCCGCAGCGTACACTTCAGAGGGAGAAGCCTGAAGTCTTCAGGGTTTGGATATGCCAATCCCATCAGACCCATCCTCAATCTAGCAAACGCGTCGCATTCACACAGTAGGTGTATATGGACTCTTCCTGTTTACCACAGGCTCTGCAGATCGAATTGTGTGCCAATCTGAATCTGCACAGAAAGTCGTTGGTGCCAAAATGGCCAGTGAACGCTCCTGTGAGCAGGCGTACATATTTGGCTCTTGTTATACCCACAGAACTTCCGGGTGAAGCCTGTGGCTCTGTTTGCAATAAACTTCTTGGAGTGTTCCAGACCCCTAAGGGTCATCTACTCTAGCTAGCTTTAACGGCACTATTCTAGTTTTCGTACTGTGACTTCATTAAGACTCCCAACCAGGAGCTCAAAACTAGAGCGTCATATTGCCGGCCTCGGTGACGTAGTGGTTAGTGTAACTGACTGCCACGCCTGAGGTCGCGGGTTCGATTCCCGCACATGTCAAAAGAGAAGAGAGCATAGATGTTTGTCTTGGTCTGGGTATTTCTATATATAATACGTAAGTAGGTATTTACAAAAAAAAGTATATATTATGTATGTTTATCCCAATGGATACATATATACTTTTTTTACTCTGGGTACTAGACAATTCTAGTACCCAGATTCTCACATAGTGCTATCCTTGTGAATTCACTGAGAATACTACAAGATAAGTCAGCTTATAAACACACTAGCTATAAACAAAATAAGCTTTTAACCAAATTAATATAAAGTCTCCTCCTCCTTTTCCCAGCATATGGACATGTTTATTGTAATAGAAAAACTTGCCGTTATTTAAGTAAAACGCCAAACACATACGTCGTACGGCTTCAGCGGCATTATGCCTCGCTCTCCGTATAGAAGCGTGTTCATGCATTTTTAATAAGAATTTATTGTCATCGCCGTTGTAGTATCGATTCGTTTAGGTTTCTGCAAGAAACTAATCGCTATTTTAAACTTAAATCGAGACTCGTGACTATGTAGCTGCTGAGCAGATTGGTAATTAACGTATTTAAAATATTGGCAGGTCAATTTCTCTGTTAATAATAATATAATATAATAATATTCTACCACATACACCCAACACCATGTAGCCCAAACTAAGCAGAGCTTGTACTATGGGTACTAGACAATGGATAAACATACATATATACTGTCTTTTTTTGTAAATACATACATATTATACATAGAAACACCCAGGCCAAGACAAACATCCATGTTCATGCACACAAATGTTTGACTTGTGCGGGAATCGAACCCGCGACCTCAGGCATTGCAGTCAGTTAACCACTACGCCATCGAGGCCGCTAAATTGATCGGGTTTAGACATTGTTTATTGTTGCTAATGGCAGACAAGTTCATCTGATGGTAAACTGTAGCTGTCGGCAGAGAAGATGACTATGTATTCTTAACAGCACAGAAGAACCACCTTCTTATAGTAAGCCACATAGTGGGCTAACAAACACACGGTCGACTACCTGATGGTAAGTAGTTACCGTAACTTATGTGAACAGGACGAAAAAGACCTGCTTTTCCTTCAGGAGAAGACAGGGATTCAAGTGATTGAATTTCGCACTCTCATGTAATTATGTACGTACCGAAAGCGAAGCAACACACGTATGTATACTGCTACATTACGTTTCTATTCTGTATACTATTATAATTAACTAAATAACGTCAGACACTCGTCTTCTTTTTCTTTTCGTGTGGTTAGTGGCCAACCTGTTATCAACAGTTGTTCAAGCCGCCCGTAGGCCTCTGACATGGCTTAACGACTGCTATCAATTTGACAACAACCGGGATCGACATTTTACGTGCACTCTGAAGCACGGAGACGCTCAGATAAAATACCACTAAGTGGTCACCCATCTATAGACTGACCGCACCGAACGTTGCTTAACCTCGCTAATCGTTTACTGATCAGTGAGTGCAACTGGCTATGAGCGCGTCACTCGTAAAATTATATAATGTGGATATTTCGATAAGCAGCATGTTCATTGCTTGTTGCTGCTGATGGCATAGTCACGACACGAGTAATACGCCCGAGATGTGACACATAGCAGGTTGAATTAAGGTATATCATATTATTATTTCAGCAGACAGCCTGTTCACTACTTATAGATGGGTTGTACATGACGAAAGTAACATACGCGAGATGGGACATAAAAAGTTAAATACTTCGTGTAAAAGACCATCGCGAGCCACCCGCGCTAGTCACCTGTATGTTTAACTTGCGCATAAAAGCTTTTCACGGCTTAATCCTCGAGCTAACGATATATTATTATTGAAGTGAAAACTTCTTTAGGCGCGTTGAGCACTACTTGGTTGAACAAAAATCATAGAACTCGCGTCATCGTCACGCTTCCACGCTTTCCATTTTTGAATTATTTTAGATTATTAACAATATCTCAGAAATGGTGCGTCCTACGTAAAAACTAACGAAATTTTGACCCCCTTAATAGCCCTCATCCGACCGACCGCCATTTTTTTTTTATAAAGAAGTGTTTAGTGTCAAGGATTAAAAATTGTTCACTTCTATCGGCAGTCCCCAAAGACTGCCCCAATTTTTTTTAAGCCCATATAGGGCCCGGTATCGTTTTAGATCCCAGGACGTGCCTATTGCTGTCCACCGAGCAAGTTTTAGCCTCCGAGCTGCTACTCAGATGTTCTACACTAAAAACCTCATAACACATTGCCCTAGATCATTAGTTTCTCCAGGGGTCCACGGGAGACTTGACGGGAGTCTACGTTGGCGTGACAAAAAAATGGGGGTTCACAATTCGTAAGCAGGGGTCTGCGAAAATGTATTTGCTTTCGATAGTGAAGAACTAAAATGTTGGCTTGACTTCACCGACTGTTCGACAAGTTCAGCAACTGTTACTTGTAAAAACTTGCATATTCCATATTCAGTACCAGTGGTTTTTCGATTTTTCGGTAGAGAATTACTAAAATAAAAGGGACAACTCGCCTACCGTGGTAGGTTAAGAACCGAGAATTTCTAAAAAAAAAATGGTCAGCCCGTAGAGATTCGATCAAGTTTTTTAATTGCATGAACTTGTTTAGCTGCGGGGGGTCCACCAAATTTTGAAAGTGGTCTATGAGAAAAAAAGTCTGGGAATCTTTGCCCTAGATGCACAGCAATCGCACTCAATACCGAGGCAGACTGTAAATAGACAATTATTTAAAAATCCTGAAAGCGACATAATCTATTTATGTTTAAGACACGTTTGTGGTCTCACAAAGTAAAGTACACCTCACTGCATTTCAATTTAGAGAGAGCAATGAAAACAAAGTGCAGAGCTACTGCGAGTCCATTATACGGGCTCGTCTGACAAATTACAATACACTGCGCCCACATTCGTAACTCACACTGACGGTAAATCACTGCCTACTAAGCCGATTTTGTGCCGATTTTCGAGTTTAACAAGTTGATTTGTTTTGGTAATCTCTTGTCTGTGAGCTTATTCTGCATGTACTTATATGTGTTTTATTTCATTTTGAAAGGAATTACTGGAGGGCTGCTCTCCTTGGATCTGTGGCAGGAATTACTATAAGGATATTTTCATTGGCTTTGTGGCATTATATTTGTTGCAAAAATGTTTTAACATAATATCTAGAAATGGTTTTTGTTCTAGTATTTTTGTGAGCATTGTTTCAATGTACTTAAAAAGTCCCCCTTTGATACAGAAGTTATTCAATGGAATTTGTTTATTTAAATAAAATGCGACATAAATGTTCTAGCAGCTGTTCATGAGGCTTTGGTCTCTGGATTCGATTCAGTAGTTGTCAGTTTTATTGGGCTTTCAATTCCATTGAACTATATTAATATCCTCCAGACCGATTTTGGCTACGGCGACCAGTCTTAACGGAGACTAGCCAACTACACAGGAGATATTATAGTGCACAAGCGTGAGCGCAAACACAAGTGCACTCTCTGTTCCCTAACTCTCATGATCCGATGGGATGGTAATACGACACGACCGGATAGAGATCAGGCGCAGGACCAACGGCTTTACGTGCTTTCCGAGGCACGGGGGTATCTAACACCGCCAGCTTCCTAACGCCGCGCCGGGCTGTTATTGAGATTTCTTAACTGAAAAACCCAATAATTGTTTGTTGGCCCGACCCGGGATTCGAACCCGAGACCTCATGCACAGCAGTCGCATTCACTAACGCTGCGCCACGGCCATCCACTCAACTGCGGTGCACGCACCGCACATTAGTCAACACAATAGCTCTGTCTCACTTCAACTAGATAATAAGAACAGTAAGTAGGTAGAATATTAGGCACTTAATAGAATAATCATATATTCTGATATTTCCATTAGCGGAACGTATTCTGGCTATATCGCTATAGATAAAAAAGGCTCGCTCTTTATATATATTTTTTTTATACGACTATGGTGGCAAACAAGCATACGGCTCACCTGATGGTAAGTGGTCACCGTAGCTTATGGACGCCTGCAACACCAGAGGCATCACTTGCACGTTGCCGACCCTTCAGCGAGGCTCTACTACTCAAAATATATCGCGGGATCGGGAAGTGGATGTTATTATACCTCTGTCTATTGTTTCCAATATATTCAGTCTAATGTTTAATGTAAAAGGTATTCAAAAAACTTATGCAAATATGTTCCAAAACGCCAATAATGTTAAATGAATTTTATCCATCCACGTACTCATCCACATACTCACAACACACTCATACACATCTAAAACCTCTCACTTACACATCTTACATATTCCAATAACAAATATATAAATTAAGTATTAAGTATCTAATAACTCTCTTTTATGTCCATTGTTGCATTGTTTTGGCTAAGCGCTGTCTCCCAAAATACAGGCTAGATATAGCCTAGTTTGGGAATCAGTATTAGTAAGTATTGTGGTAACTCTAAGTCATTAGTTCCCAAAGTGGTCCAGGTGGACCCCCAGGGATCCACAGGAGACTCGACGGGGGTCTACGTTGGCGTGACAAAAAAATGGGGGTGCACAATTCGTAAGCGGGGGTCCACGAAAATTTATTTGTAACTCAACGACTGTTACTTGTAAAAACTTATATTGCATAGTATTTCATATTCAGTACCAGTGGCTTTTCGATTTTTCGGTACAGAATTACTAAAAATAAATAGTTCAGCCCACCTACTGTCGTGAGTTCGACCCGAAAATTTCAAAAAAAAAAGTCTTGTAGAGTTTTGATCAAATTTCTTACTTGCATGAAGTTGTTTATAGCTGCAGGGGGTCCACCGGAACCAGCAAAATTTTTAAAGTGGTCTATGAGAAAAGAAGTCTGGGAACCTCTGCTCTAAGTCCTAGAATAAGTTTCACCTAATGTACTACATTCCTCTGTCAAAAGACATTATTATTATTAAGAAAAAGTATGTACTTAATTTCACAACAAAGATAATGCACGTCCCTTCCTACCTTGCAAAACTACTTCCAAAGAAACACATAAAACAACAACACGATTATTAATCATAGCGAGCATCCCCTAATCTTAAATCTTAATACAAAATAAATAGCTTAACATTTTCTGGAATATTACAAAGAAATCTTTACCGAGCAGTGTTTGTACTTTACAAAACATTTATCTTATCCCCGATATCGGGACAAAATTCGTTTAAAGTCATTTATTACAATAACGTCTACAGTGAACCTTAATAAGGCCCACTTACACCATTTATAGGGTACCGTATTAAGGTGTACGATGTAAGGGGCTGATCCCACTAGTTTTAGTCGAGCGTGCGCATTTGACCTGCGGCAGCGCTGACGTCACGTGACTGCTGAACTGCTCGCGTCGCGTAGACATGTCGCGTCCTCTCAAGTCTGGAGCATATCAACAAAAAATGTCGCGTTCGCGTCGCATATATGCGCTAGAGCGCATTCCTATTAAATACACACGCTCGACGTATACACTCTCGACCAATCCAGTTATCAAAAATACGAAAATACAAAAAGCTATACAAACAAAAGAAAACTAGGCATCATAAAATATAGTCTAAGAGTCTCCCCGTGACCATGGCTGCTGAAAAGCAACCGAAACGTCGGGGAAAGTGTAAACATAAATATAAATAGTATAATAGTATAGTAATAGTACAAATAGTTTTAATAGTTTCAATAATTTAATTAGCTTAAAAATTAGTAAAGTTTTATAGTAATAGTAGTGTAACAGTTTCTAAACTTTGTAATAAAGTGTCCAATAAACAACGCGATAAAATCCGTATATAGTAGTTTATTAAATGCTCAGTATGTTCAGTAGTAATTCATGGAGAAATGGTAGCAGCACCTTACAGTTATGATTTGTAAACAACATTTTATTGTAAACTTGGCGATTAAAAAGAGTGGCCATGAGTTTCTTGCCCGTTCTTCTCACGAGCCCTACACTCTTGCTTTGCTGAACGTGGCAGTAAATGTGAATTCACAAAAAAAAAATAGTCTAACTTTGACATTCATAAGTGTTACCTTGTAACCTAACTTGTATAAATTTATTTTTGATTTCGATTTAATTTCAATAGTCTGGTTGAGCTCGGATGCCGGCGTCCTAGCGTTGGTAGAGAGGTTTATACGGTACCCTACATAGTGTAAGTGGGCCTTATAAGAGTTTACTGTAGACGTGAGATTGTGTGTTACGCTTTCACGCCTAACTACTTGACCGAATATCATGAAATTTTGCATACACATTATCAGGAGTACAAAAGGACATAACATGGTCCCTTTCGCCTAAAAAGTACTGTTTCGAAGGTATAAAAATGACATAACCTAGAATTACGCGAGCGAAGCCGCGGGCAAAATCTAGTGGTTAATGGACTTAAAAGAAATCGTTCCTCTCCTGACTTGAGTGGACGCGCTGCGTCTACGCGACGCAATCGCGGCATTTAACAGGACTGTGACGCGAGCGTCCTAAGCGCACAACACCGGCGTCAAACGTTAAAGGACCGCGTATGCTCAATAGACGCCAGTGAGATCCAGCCCTTAGATATCGTATATACTTAAATGGACGTGCCGCGTACGCACGACGCGAGCGCGGTGTTTAGATATGCAACGCGAGCGTCTTAAGCACGATACTGGCGCTGGTCGAACGTTAAAGGAACGCGTATGCTCAATAAACGCCAGTGAGATCCAGCCCTAAGGTATGGTATATACTTACCCGTACCTGCGGCAACTTAACCGAATGCATTCAGCCAAGTATTCGGTGCGGCGAATTTACAACCGAGTAATTCTCGATTTCCGTCTGCGATACTCGATTATTCGGTTTAAAGCGTGCGCAGTGCATATTTACGTACATGAGGTAAAAGATTACGTATTTCTGATGTTGTTAGATTTGTATTATATATTACTAGATGTTCCCGCGGTTTCACCCACGTTTATCGTTACTGCGCCGCCTCCGTGGGTCATAGTGTGATGTTATATAGCCTATAGCCTTCCTCGATAAATAGGGTATCCAACACTGAAAGAATTTTTCAAATCGAACCAGTAGTAATCACGCAGAATAAACCAGGAGAAACATCGTTTGTACTATGTCTGTAATGGGTAATTATTTTGCAGCGATTTTTTTTTTAGAACTGCTATATCTCCTAAGATATTCATTGAAATCGAATGATGTAAGGGCAATTTTGTTTTAAATTAAATACTTGTGATGAATAACGTATTTATTTGGATAAGGATTAATATCATGTTTATAAAAATACCTTCGCAAGTAATGCATTATTTTAGAACAAATTTCGTTAGCATAAAAATGGTTATAGTGGGCAACCTTAAAAGATAGACATATGCTGTCGCGGACTTTTTTTTAGAACTTTTAAAGGGGAACAATTCTGTCATACATGATTTTTGCGAAACTTTAACTGTTTACGCAGCGCACGCAGCGGAAGCTCTCAAAAGGAAAAAATACTCTCCGATTTTGAAACATTCTTCATTGGTACTCCGCTCCTATTGATCTTAGCGTGATGATATATAGCCTATAGCCTTCCTCGATAAATGGGCTATCTAACACTGAAAGAATTTTTCAAATCGGGCCAGTAGTTCCTGAGATTAGCGCGTTCAAGTAAACAAACAAACAAACTCTTCAGCTTTATAATATTAGTATAGATTACTAGCTTTTGCCCGCGGCTTCACCCGCGTTAATTTAGAATTTGACAATCAATTCGGGTTGTACTCTGCTTGTAATAGTATAATTCAATAATGATTCGAAAGACACGTGGCGCCATCTATTATCATAAGAACGTTATTGATGTTTTCCTCGGGAACAGTAATTTTTTTCGGGATGGAAGGTAGCCTATGTCCGTTTCTGTACACCTGACAACGTATATGCAAAATTTCAGGATGATCGGTTCAGTGGTTTAGGCGTGAAAAGGTAACAAACAAACAAACTCATTTTCGCTTTTATAATATTAGTTAGGAAGTTAGGATTAGGATTATTTAATTAGTAAAATATTTTGACTTACTGTTAGGAGGTCTCATATCAGGCATGAAGTGAAGGAAAGGAAAGGAAGAAAAGGAAGTAGGTAGGCCTCCCCTTTACACAGTCACAAGAAAGTTTAGCACAGCATAGCACACAAGAAAGTCACAGTCAGAAGAGGTAAAATAGAAAATAGAACTCAATGGACAGAAGATTTAACAGCACAGTTCTTAACACGATAATAAATTATAAAGAATATTCGTATATGCACGGAATACAATGCTTAAAGTGAGTTACGTACGGGGTATCCTGCATAAAGAAAGGAATGAAAGATTTTTGTATAAAACAACACACAAATAAAATAACCTTAAATACATCACAGGATTACTAATAATTTAGGTTACTAATTCTAGTAATTTGTAACCCAAACTAGTTAAGTAAGTATATTAGTAATATACTCGTTAACCCCTAAAACTTATCTTATCAGTGGGTTCAGGATTTATTCTTAGTACGACGATCTTCTTCTAGAATAAAAAATTAATATATATGAAACCTTTGCGTAACGTGTATAAAACACACTTGACCGTTTTTATTAAACACAGAGCAACTGGCAAGGACACTCTTTGTTGAATGATACAGAAATGAAAAGGTCTTAAAAATGGTGGCCATTATGTAAGAAGCTTTTTGTGAATTCTGTACGGTTTCTTAAATTGTGAAATGTGTCCAAAGTTACGTAATATTTCAGACCTTTTTAGTAGAATTTTCATTAGCGTGACGTTTCACCTTTGAGTCGGCTGTAACGAACGAATTTAAAAGACAAAGAAATCTATATACCTAATTTCGAAGTTGGAAAATGCGTGTTATTTTATAATTTTTTCACTTAGCAAAGGTTGGTAGAGAGTATTTTGTAAAGTGTTTAAAAGTTGTGGACAAGAACTGTTGGTACCAAAAATGTTTGAAATATCATATTGTGTTTTTTTAAAGACAACTACTGTGTCGCGGGGGACTTTACAAACATATCAACAAGGGACACAAAGAAAATCCAGATCCGGAACACCCATTTGTGGATCACACAAAGTTTTGTCACGTGTGGGATTCGAACCCAAAACACTCGGCGCAGTGGTAGTGGCGAGGCGACCACCTAAACCACTACGCCATCCGTGCAGTCGTGCAATCGTGAGATGTGAAATATAACATAACCAGAAGTGAGTAAAGCCTGAGATGAAGGTCAAACAATTCCAGACAATTACACAGATTCGGCACAAATACGGTAGGAAAATAATGTACTAGGGTTAAATATTAATTTAACCCTAACCTACGTTTAGTGTTAACGGTTTCGATGGAGTAGTGGTTAATGTAACCGACTGCCACGCCTGAGGTCGCGGGTTCGATTCCCGCACAATTCAAACATTTGTGTGCATGAACATGGATGTTTGTCTTGGTCTGGGTGTTTCTATGTATAATATGTATGCATTTACAAAAAAAAGTATATATATGTATGTTTATCCATTGTCTAGTACCCATAGTACAAGCTCTGCTTAGTTTGGGCTAGATCGTGTTGTGTGTATGTGATAGAATATTATATATTAGAATATTAAATTTTTTATAATATTATTCCAAATATTGTTATCAAGTTTAAAATTTTAATTGGTTCAAAACTGTGTTACCCTTTTTGAATCCGTTTTGTTTTTAATTTGTTATTATGTACGTATAAAATTCTACATAGGCAATTTTAATGGCTTGGCATGGTTTATAAACAGGGGTATTATTTTTGTTGCACTAAGCAAACATTATATTTTGTCACTCATAGTAAGGACTATATCCTTACTCTTCTCACACTGAGAAGAGGCCCGTGCCTACCAGTGGGACAGCTTAACTCCAACCTTTACATTTTTTTAAATTACGCACTACCGCATGCTTATGCATCACAACATATTTCGCAAATTAGTAGATACTCATACATACATATATACCCAACACTTTCCACATTAGTACTGATACATACATATGTATCAGTACTAATTTGGAAAGTATTACACTTTTTCGGAGACTACGTAGTCTCACGCCATTGACCCCGAAAAATGTAATACTTTTTGTCAACATATCGCTGGTCCAATATTACAAGGTTCTATGTTACATTTTTGAAAAAAAAAATAGTTATAAATATTGCATGGTTCTATATGTCATTCCTTTTTGTTTAGACTAATATAGTAATAGATGGAAGCACTTACCACCTCACAATATTAAATCGCAAATAGCTCTAAGTTACTTTTTAAGTTATTTTTACTGATATGCCAATACTAAACCTCATTTCCCCAAAGTTAAAAAAAATAACATAGAACCTTATACTAGTGAGCCAGCGATATTACAGACAGCATATTTAGCTCCCTCTTACCTAATAGGGAGCCTATTGCAGTATAACGGGCACGATTCAGACCACGTTTTCTTTTTCTTTTTTTTGCAACTTAGGTGGCAAACGAGCACACGGCCCACCTGATGGTAATTGGTCACCGTAGCCTATGGACACCTGCGACACCAGAGGCATCACTTGCGCTTTGCCGACCCTTTAGGAAAGCAAGTGGGATGGAGAAGGAGAGGGATGGGGGCAAGAGAGTGATTGGGCCTCTGGCACTCTCACTCACCAAACGAAACACAACAGTAGGAATACTGGTATTTCAAGTCGATATTCTGTGAGAGGGTAGTCCTTCCCCGGTCGAGCCGGCCCATTCATGCTGAAATCAGCGAGGCTCTACTACATAAAAGTATTAATGCTAAATATGCGACACAACCACTATATATTACACTAGATGTTCCCGCGGTTTCACCCGCGCTTATCATTACTGCGCCGCTCCCGTAGGTCGTAGCGTGATGTTATATAGCCTATAGCCTTCCTCGATAAATAGGCTATCTAACACTAAAATATTTTTTCAAATCGAACCAGTAGTTCCTGAGATTAGCGCGTTCAAACAAACAAACAAACTCTTCAGCTTTATAATATTAGTATTGATTTACATATTGCATGTTCTGTAATCTTATGTGTATCACAATATTCCATATGTCATGATCAAATGTAACGACATCCGCTTTAAAATTCCATTCGCCAGTTCATGACTCAAGACTGTGGCTGCTTCGGAAGCGAACTATTCCTTTTAATACCTGAGCAGCAAAGCCAGCTAACCTATCTGTATCTCATACAACTCGCTGTTATATATCTACTGTGGTTAGGGCTGACCAACGTGTAAAATGTTATTATTTAAGCTAGGATTTCATTTGATATCATCAAGCTATTAGGTTTTTAGAGTGTCTTGTTGATTCTCATCGTGAGGTTCTTGGTCGATTCCAAGGCCAAAAAATCTATCGTATATTTATAGGCTCTATGTTGTAAATCTGTCAACATCATGTCTGACCGCGGGTGTGCCGCTGCGACTCAATAGGTTAAGAATTTAATAACAACATGGAGGCTGGTAACGTGCACGACAGACGACAATATGCTCAACCTCTATTAAGTGAAATTTAATTATTTCACAGTATAAAGTGGATAACATACATCTCAATCTACCATTTTTGAAATCAACAAGCGTGATTCTAGCTTTGTTTTCTTTTGCCGATTTAAAATATTAAATTTCTTAGACTGATATGCAGGCACCAGTATATACCGATATACTTGATAACAGCGTACTTTGCGTTAATATTAAAATATAAACTCTATATCAAAGGTATTATTTTTTGGATTCACTGTCCCAAATATGTGGTGATCAGTAGTACTCTATCATCAAACATGAACGTTGTGGCACTGCCGTTGTTGGTCATTTATATATTTTGTAATTGTATATTTTTAAAGACAGTTCCCGCACTATAAACAAGTCCTGTATCACTGAAGATATGTATATAATAAACATTGAAACAATCAGTTGTTTTAATGATTGTCCACCATCTGTTGGTATCTACACCAACGGACTCGGTACAACCATTTGTTGATCACACAATTTTTTGTGTGGGGGACCGTCGAGAAGAAAAACGAAACAAAAGGGTACCTTGTCCACTACAAAATGCAGTCATTGGAAATGAAATAAACATTTCCAAAACAGCAATCTCTATTTCCCAATCACGTGCCGTCCCTATTCCTGGTTCAGTGCATGTTTCAGGCTACAGGCGACTATTAATTCAGTTTACATAGCAACTATGTAGCTGTTCTGGTGAACTGCCCTTCAATTATTTATAAGCTGTTGTCCGGGCACACTGCGTAATGATGCATTACTCGCTTGTGTTGTGTACAGGTATTGTCAAGATGGCAATATGAAATTGTCATAAAATATTACTCTCAAATGGTGTTATAGACTCGTATAGCCTCGAAGGCATAGGCAGGAGTGTATTACATCCAATTTAAGGTATATAAGGCTTCATATATTTTCATAATGTAGTAAATAGAGAAATAAATAAATAAAGTAAATAAATAAATGTATCGGATGTAAGGGACAACGCATCTAAAACAGAAATAGTAGATTCAGAACATTATTCTGATTCAGAAATCGCTGGTATTTAGTTTTTAATGTTACATTTTCTGCTTGTGAATATAATGCATATACAATCAATTTTATTAAAACAAACAAAATAAGCTATGCGGTCCTAATCTCCCTTTTTTTATGAATTGAACTTTGCGTCGCGATAAGTATATAAAAGCACGACGTTTTGCTATATTTTGCGGCACACCAACCCTTACACCCTGTGTATGTATGACTTCAGTATCAATTAATAATTACACGATATTAAGATGAGTGCATTGCGATTTAACTTCGAAACTGGTATAAAATATTTGACCTTAATCAAATTGCTTCTGAAAATAAAAGTATATCTGAATATAATCCTCCAACAACATCATAAATAAACCGAAGCACCCAACGACATCCTATAAAAACCTTTCATAATGAAACCAGCTAGCTACTCACCTACATTACAAACACTAGCGAACATAACACTGTCAAAGAAGCCATTTACTTGGATACTGAACAGCGGACCAAACTATTACACATAACATGTTATAAAAACGAATTTTCGCTACATTTAACGCTCACAAAAGTTTCTTTTCTCACAATAATCCGGCGGCAAGATTAATCACAGAGCTATGGGATGTACATAAAAATTATTTTATACCTAATGGAATGGCAAGGGGAATAAAGTGGAAATTTGATGAGGAGCGTAATGGGAGGAGGGGATAACGAACCGTGACGTCAAACGTTTGACTTCATTCTTTACGACGTGGAGGAAAGTGAGGATAGAGAAGGTAACTTCGCGACGTTTTATTGATGTGATACTGAAGAGACTAAGGAAGAGATTTTGTGGAGATTTATTGGTTCTGAGAGGTGGTAGCAAAAACGTAAGAAAGCAGCGTACATTAATAATATAATATTCTATCACATACACACAACACCATCTAGCCTAAAGCAAGCAGAGCTTGTACTATGGGTACTAGACAATGGATAAACACACATATATACTTTATTTTTTTAAATACATACATATTATACATAGAAACACACAGACCAAGACAAACATCCATGTTTATGCACACAAATGTTTGACTTGTGCGGGAATCGAACCCGCGACCTCAGGCGTGGCAGTCGGTTACACTAACCACTACGCCATAGAAGCCGACAACGTCAGTTAATTGGAGATGCCGCCTCTATAATAAGAAACGTGCGCTTCATACATCCTATATCAGTTCACCGAGAGATGAGTTTTTCTTTAAGAAATGCCAACGTTCACCACTTTGCCTAAGCGTCCATGTAATGTTACTCTTAAATCTCCAACCACCCCTCGTCTTCCTTTTAAATTTCATTAGCAGTCAATACTATTTAAATCCCTGGTTCAGTGGCGCAACACTAGTAAATACGACGGCTGTGCTTGAGGTCTCTTCATTTCCAGATTGTACAGTGTTTAGAGGAAACACTAAGGGCGAGAGAACTGAAAAATAGGTATTTGTAAAATCTATTGCTGTCGCGCAGTGCCATGTAGTGTCATGAGCGCGATAGAGACAACTGCAGCTTGGACCGAAAATACCTATTAAAAGTACACGAAATCAATGTTTCGTAGTCCCCTGATTTCTTCTCCAAAACTTGACGGATTAAACTACTTTTTCATTAAAAATTAAAGAAAGATTTTGGCCGTGTCCCTATGTTTTCCTTTTTGTATATAATCTAGTCAAATTCGTTTTCTGGATGTTTGAACACAGCAGAAAATTTGATAAATTTTTGAGGTTTTTGAAGGCTCATGTCTCTTTTAATAATTAATTTATGAATAAAAGGAAAACATAGGGACATGCCAAAAGAGCCCATACATTATTGAAAAAAAAATTTTTGCTCTACTGACATTATCCAGGAAAGAAACAGGGGACTACTTTTGTATGGAAAAACAGCCCTTGTGTTTCCTCTTAAGTTTTGCTGTCAAGTAATTCTCAGTAGAACTGCTCGGCAGACGATAATAGGCTTGTTTTATTAAGTAGGACCTAAGAAACAAAAGCTGGTGAAATGAAGGTGAACCACACCTCATACTACCTCTACGCTTCGGGCATAATATGTAGGTACATCTATACCAATATTATAAAGCTGAAGAGTTTGTTTGGTTGTGTGGTTGAACGCGCTAATCTCAAGAACTACTGGTCCGAATTGAAAATTTTTTTTAGTGTTAGATAGCCCATTTATTGAGGAAGGCTATAGGCTATATAACATCACGCTACGATCAATAGGAGTGGAGCAGCAATGAAAAATGTTGCAAAAACAGGAAAACTTCTCTTATGTGAGGCAGACGAAGTTGCGCTGGTCAGCCAGTATATTATATAGATCATAGTGTAGTAATTAAGGTGCTCATAGCCGATTGCACTCATTGATTGGTAAACGATTAGCGAGGTTAAGCAACGTTGGGTGCGGTCAGTTTATAGATGGGTGGCCGCTTAGTGGTATTTCATCTGAGCATCTCCGTGTTTCGGAGGGCACGTAAAAAGTCGGTCCGGTTGTTGCCAAATTGACAGCAGTCGTTAAGCCATGTCAGAGTCCTACGGGCGGCTTGAACAACTCTTGACAACAGGTTGGCCACTAACCACACGAAAAGAAGAAAGAAGACTTGTTTCAGACAGCAAGCAAGTAACAGATCGCTGCAATTGCTTTTGGGACGTCTAAGTTATATTTGATGGACTCAGAATTTCAATCAGAGACCTCATGCACCATAGTTGTATTCACTACCCAACTAAGGCAGTCATATCTTATATCGCCTAATATGTATTATTCTTTAATCGAATAAAACTTAAATTACTTGCGTTCATTGAAACATAGCGAACTTTATAAGAACAAACACAAAAGATCTCTCGCGATGATGTTACGAACAATAAAGAAAAGATATAAAAAACACAATCAGATCTCGAACGCCACGTTTTAAAAAATAAAAACTGCAGAACTGTGGTAAATCGTTTGTGATCACAATATTTTCAAAACCCTCGAGATTGGCCAGACAATAGAAGAAAACGAAACGAAAACTTATTGGATTTTCCCGTTGTCACTGTATACTTATTGAGAAAATTGGAAAATTTTACTTCAATTTAGATGATAGATACTTCGGGTAAAATTTTTGGAGGTGACAGAGATAGAAGTTATTGTATGTAAGTCATAAGAACATGTGATAAACAGCCAAGAGAATGAAAAGACTGCGATTACTGTATATTCGATTTCGGGTTAGATTTAGGCATTCGGCAGACGACGGTCTTTTCTCAAACGGATAGAATTGTCCGGCTCTGTTCGTTATCATCCACGGCTGCCCAGGGTATACAATGAAATTTGTATTTGCCCTTCCAGTGCGTTATTGGCTATGATTCTTCTTTTTTATACTACTAAGTTGGCAAACAAGCATACGGCCCACCTGATGGTAAGTGGTCACCGTAGCCTATGGACGCCTGCAATACCAGAGACATCACTTGCGCGTTGCCGACCCTTTAGGAAAAAAGGAAGTGAAAAGGAGAAGGAGCGGGAAGGGGGAAAGAGGGTGATTGGGCCTGAACACTAGCAAACACACTGCTATTTCACGTCGATATTCCGTGAGAGGGTAGTACTTCCCCGGTCGAGCCGGCCCATTCATGCTGAAATCAGCGAGGCTCTACTACTACTAAATTATATTATAATATTTTATATAATATATATTATATCACTTTTAATATTGTTGATAAATTCTGTAACTATCTGAGTATCACATTATATTATGTGTTATATACTCGCTACATGAGCATATTCATCCCACCGACAATCCTAATCCTAATTCTAACTTTCTAACTAATATTATAAAAGCGTAAATATAATCACAATTCTTTAAAAATGACTTATTCCTAAAATATTATAAAACAAAGAAAAAGAAAACTAAAACCCTCTAATAGGCGTCATAAAATTCCTCCGCATCACAGTCGACCGGTAGTGTGCCCAGAAGACTGGCAGCATTGCCACGTTGAATGGCAATGCTTATTCTTTCTGCAAAATAAAGCCCAGCCCTCTGGTCACGGGAAGCGTCGACTAACCTTTTTGCTATGTCTCTGTAGAGCGCACGAGCACTGGGACCCCATGACCCTAGCGTTTCGACCCCAAACGGCTCAAAAACATAATCCCCTACCAGGTTTTTGTATTTGCGCCGTTTGAGAGTCTCCGCAGATGCAGCAGCAGCACCGGCACAACCCGCCGTGCTGGGAAGATGTGATGGCGCAAGGGTGTCGACACACGTTGCGTCCCACACCAAGGGCCTACCCATCTTCCAAGGCATCAATGACATACCGTCCGGTCTCTTCCCATCGTCACGCGCCAAGCCATTAGGTTCGAGATGAGCTGGCACGCCGGCGGTGACAAGAGCACGACGGATAATGTCGTTAAGATTGGCGTGCCGCGAAAAACGACCGGCACTCCTGCTACATGATAGGCCATGGTGGCCAAGGCCATCGACGGCTTCCCCACAGTGACATCGATGCGGAGAAACACATGGAGCACCTAAACGAAGGCAAGAAGCGATGCGGAACGTTGTATCGTCCAACATAGTGCCTATGTTGGACGAAGGGAGTGCTTGGAGCCAAAGACCCGAATCCCACTCCCCCACAGCCAATAAACGGGCACGCTCAGCAACATTAAGAGATGTGTTTATGAGATGTTCTCTCACCATGTTGCAGAGCGGCCCATCCCACCGACTCTGAGAGAATAGATCGGATGGCAAATCAGAGCTTGGACAGATCATTTTCCAAGCGTTTACTGCGTCGGACTTGCACGACACTTCAGAATTAACCAGTGTGGGAGCTAAAATTTTCCTGGTCAATTCTTCAGTGCAGTGGACCGAAGACAGGAACGCCGGTAAACTGACATCACTAATTTTGCGAACGCCGAGGCCACCCAAGCGAACTGGTAGGGTTGCCTGGAGCCACACTCGGTCGTTCATGGCCAAATTTAAAATTTTACTAAGTGTATGCCGAATAGTATCGTCGATTTTTTCCAAAAGTATTAAATGCTTCCAAAATTGAGAGGATCGGAGGGCATGTGTGAATTTAGGAACGAAAAGGCAATAACGAATGATTGTATAAGCAGAATGAATATTAATTTTGAGTAGTCGGTCTGAAACTTCACAAAAAATTTGGATCTTTTCATCTATAAACGACTCGAATGCCTCCTCCAATACAGGAGACCCAAGGAAATAAATAAATAAATGACTTTGTTTGTTTGTTACCTTTTCACGCCTAAACCACTGAGCCGATCATTCTGAAATTTTGCATATACGTTGTCAGGTGTACAGAAACGGACATAGGCTACCTTTCATCCCAAAAAAATTACTGTTCCCGAGGAAAACAACATTAACGTTCTTATGATAATAGATGGCGCCACATGTCTTTCAAATCATGATTAAATTATATTATTACAAGCAGAGTACAACCCGAATTGATTGTCAAATTCTAAATTAACGCGAGTGAAGCTGCAAGCAAAAGTTAGTACCACATAAATTATTTATTGGACAAAATGAAAAGGAACAAAATATGGGACTGTAGCATTTAGTAAAAGAATTACTGGTTTAGGCAGCATCATAAAATTCCTCAGCATTGCTGTCGACCGGGAAAGTGCCCAGAAGACTGGCAGCGTTGCCACGTTGAATGGCAATGCTGAATCCTTGAGCCAAGAAAAGTTCAGAAAAATAAAATGTTATAATAAAATAATATAATTTTCTTTACTTTTGTTTTACTTATAAGTAACTGGGTTTGTTAATATTAGTTAAGTTGTAAATTATGATTGTTGCTTGTGTTTAAGTAAATAATTTATTTCAAAATCAAATGTTCGCGAAAATGTCTAAAACAAACTAGTAGTCATGTGCTCCATGTGGACTCATACATAGGTCATATCATTAATCATATTTGCGTATTCTCTGGCCTACTGATAGCTGTAGCAAACTAGTTATTCAATTATAATATTGTTTAGCCATTATTATTTCTAACAACTAAAACCTAAAATAGAATATTTCAGATTCAAGCAAATAAATAATATAATATTCTATATATTCTACCACATACACACAACACCATCTAGCCCAAACTAAGCAAACCTTGTACTATGCGTACTAGACAATGGATAGACATACATATATACTTTTTTTTTGTAAATACATATATATTTTACATAGAAACACCCAGACCAAGACAAACATCCATGTTCATTCACACAAATATTTGATTTGTGCGAGAATCGAACCCGCGATCTAAGGCGTGGCAGTCGTTTACACTAACCACTATGCCATCGAGGCCGTCGTAAATGATTATGACTTATGGTGAAATGTTGGTGATTTTTTCAGAAACTGATATAGAAAATACTGATCCTGTGGCAAAACTGCTAAAACTGGGGTCTTAGCTCGACTGCTACGGAACACTGGAAGACGAAGAAAAGGCGACGAATAGAAAAGCTTACCTCAATTATATAAGACAGGTAAGACATACTGGTAGCATATTACCTATCCCATACCATCCCCAAATCCAATATAATAAATAAAAATATATAATAATGGGATTAGCAGTTAGCCCATTGAAGTAGCCTGTAACATATCCAGAAATTTGAAATGGAAACTTTGGAATGGTCTTCCGGCACATGTGTTACCTCCCTTCTATGACATTGGGTCCTTCAAACGTAGTGTGAAGAAGGATCTGGTCAGACCGGCTTGACACTGACGACGGCTAGAAGACATCTATCTTCTCCTCGTCGTCACTGTCTCTGGACTGTAATTGGGCTTTCCATCAGGTCCGTTATAATCACTTTTCATACTAGGAATGTATAAAGTATATTTATTTTATCCACATACCTACGTCAAATTAACCATATCCAGCCAGAAACTGCAACATGATTTAATTAAATCCGAAAAGAGCGTTGCATTTCACGCACTCAAAGTGGCAAGGCTAGTGGTCTGTATAATTCAACTTTTGAGCAGCCATCCTGCCGGTTTTCATATTTGCCGATATTAACTACGGCACGATAAAAACGTATCGTTTGTCGTACTGACTCACCGAATTTGCAATGCTCGATTGTTGCCGGAAAATATCGATTATTAAAATTAAACTACTTTATACAGGTTGTATCGCGTTATTTATTTCAAAACACGATTGTTACGAATTTAGAAACTATTAGTGATCTCATGACTATGGCCGGTAAAAAGGAAAATTTGAACCTAAATCTAAATCTTAACTTAATAATATTAAAAATGTGAATGTTTTTTGGAGTAGTAGAGCCTCGCTGATTTCAGTATGAATGGGTCGGCTCGACCGAGGAAGGACTACCCTCTGACAGAATATCGACGTGAAATAGCAGTTTTCTTATTGTTGTGTTTCGATCGGTGAGTGAGAGTGCCGGAGGCCCAATCACCCTCTTTCCCCCTTCCCGCTCCTTCTCCTTCCCACTTCCTTTTTTTCCTAAAGGGTCGGCAACGCGCAAGTGATGCCTCTGGTATTGCAGGCGTCCATAGGCTATAGTGACCACTTACCATTAAATTGTGAATTTGTTTGTTACGCTTGCTCATCATGTTTTCAGAAGAACAAAAAAGAACATGGATTACCTTTCATCCAAAAGAATAGAACTGTTAATTATATAACCTACATTTACGCGAGCGAAACCGTGGGCCATACCTAGTCGCTAAAAATATAAAAAATCTCCTATGCTTAATTTGTTTTTCCTTATGTAGATACAAATAGTGAGAATATATAGCTACACCATCTCTTATACTCCTACGCAAATCAATAGTGAGTGCTCTTTCATGACCATTCGTAGTTTTCAAAACCTTATTCGGCAAACAAGCAAGTGGCCTACCTGATGGAAAGTGGTAACCGCTGCTCATGGACATCAGCAATGTCAGGACACAGCAAAGCCGCTGCCTACCGTGAAAGAAGAACTCTCTTTAAACCTCGTTTGAAGGACATATCAAAGCGCTCGGGAAACACCGAAGCAGGCAGTTCATTCCAGAGCACGTACGTGCAAGAAACATTTAACTTTTAATACCGTGCCGTGTTGTATAATGAACACACTCACATTCCCGTCGGAAATACTGGGCCAACGCAATCTCTAAAATAAATAGCCGTCATAATTTAACAGGACAATGTCCTAAATATACCGTTAATCATGGCGTGTATACAGCGCGCGGGCTAAGCACGGACGCTTTTCATATTCATACAAAGCTTCCACTAAGCGGTACTAGTTTTGCGAGGTCTCTTTGAAAAATATGTACACATTTCGTGTGTGACGGCACTTATAGCTTCAAGTGTAAGGAATAGTTACTTCGGTTTTGTAAATAGTGGAACGACAGGTATGCGGGGCTCGGGGGTTCTTGGAAGCTAGAAGGTGACTTTGTGAAGGTGTGAGCATGCAAATTAAAGTACTTTTATTTTGTAATGCGTATGCAAACTGATAGAATTATTTGATAATGTGCTTATTTATGCGTACTTTAAAAATCGTAGCAAAACACTTCACGGATTGCGTAGTGATATAAATGCTTATCTCATCACCGCAGTCACGCCAAGAGTTGTGGGTTTGGACCGCACATGGAACAAAAATTTGTGTGTCCAGAAATAATTGTTCAGGGTCTGACAGGAAGGTAGTAGAGACTCGCTGATTTCAGCATGAATGGGTCGGCTCGACCGGGGAAGGACTACCCTCTCACAGAATATCAACGTGAAATAGCAGTATTCCTACTGTTGTGTTTCGTTCGGTGAGTGGGAGTGCCGGAGGCCCAATTACCCTCTTTTCCCCTTCCCGCTCCTTCTCCTTCCCACTTCCTTTCCTAAAGGGTCGGCAACGCGCAAGTGATGCCTCTGGTGTCGCAGGCGTCCATAGGCTACGGTGACCACTTACCTTCAAGTGGGCCGTATGCTAGTTTGCCACCTTAGTCGTATAAAAAAAATCCTAGCGTAGGAGGTGGCTATAAAAAAAGAATTTGTACGTTACAATTTTTTTAAAGTTGTCTGCAAACGATTTTGTCTAGACGGGTAAGTTTCCAGGTAAAATAGATAAACTTTGCTCCGGCGACAAGTAGTACAATATCATATTTCTTTTCCTTTTACCTTAAGCGGGCCTTTCGTCAGAAGATTTCTGACCTGATTACACGTGCCAGTAAACACCGTAGTTAGTATTTGTATATATCCTACTAGCTTTCCCCCGGCAACATTACTTTTTTCTGGATGAAAAAACGTGTCTACTAAAGAACATTGCCCACCCTTCGTAATGCCACCGGCTTGGACAGGACAGTCAAAAATTGTACTAGTTGTTATTGCATTAAATAAAAGAGTGCTTAACTAAGAGATTCTACTCTAAGATTGATAAGTGGTTCATAATTTTATTGAAAAATTACTTTTATAACCTCAAAAAAAACAATGTTTATGTGTCTAATGGCCAAGTAAGTTTTTGCTACTTACTAATCAAATCATTATGAGTAGGGAAAATATGAAACCGATTAACAATATATGATTATAATAATATATAATAATAATATTCTATCACATACACACAACACCATTTAGCCCAAACTAAGCAGAGCTTGTACTATGGGTACTAGACAATGGATAAACATACATATATACTTTTTTTGTAAATTCATACATAATTATTATACATAGAAACACCCAGACCAAGACAAACATCCATGTTCATGATCACAAATGTTTTACTTATCTATTACACTTTGACTAGTTAGACGTTAAAACATCTTTTTACATAGAAATTATGAATAAGTTTCTTGGCACACCTTTAGTAATATCTATAAATGATATTATATTATACAATAATTATTCCACAACTAATTTAAAGCCTATTGTGCTGTCCATGAGTTCCAAAACTGGGCCAGTAATAGGCATTGTTCTTTCATGATGATCCGCCGAGAAGTTAAGGCGTGAAAGTATATCAAACAAACTCACATTTGCATTTATAAAATGACATACTCTATTGAAGAGTGACAAAGAGTATTTAGTGATGAGAATGTATTTATAAAACAAGTGTGTGTGTGTGTTTAATCTTTTTATTGCATACCTAAAATCTTTTAGCCGACCTCACTCAATTGGTAATGTCTGCTAACGACTACGTACGTTTTATTTAGTTTAATTTCTGTTTTGGGTATCCCAAAACAGAAAGGTATCTACACAAAAATCTTAAAATTATTGACGCCGCGCTCGTTATGACTTTAAAATACACGTCTTTTAGTTACACGATGAATACGAAATATATTTACAAATATTGGTATTAAATTCACTACACGAAATTAAAAATTTAATCTTGATACAGTGAGCCTCACAGCAGTCGTGTCGCCATTATGATCAGTCTCTTTGAACGAATGCACAATACAGTTTTACTCATAGTTATGTAAAATTGTACACATTTTTGTATGCTCCAATTATATTACTTTCATTTTATTTTATGTAGTAGAGATTTAAGATTTCGGAAAATTGAATTCAGTTACTTTTAAACTCGTATTATTTCCCTATTCATTTAAAGTTTTTGAAGGACAAAGTGGTTATTATCATAAATAGTGTGTCGCGAAGGACAACGTACTCTAGGTAGTAGAGCCAAGCTGGTTACAGCAGGAATGGGCCTGCTCGACCGGGGAAGTACTACCCTCTCACAGAAGATCGACGTGAAACAGCAGTGTTTTACAGCTGTGTATCGTTCGGTGAATGAGAGCGCCGGAGGCCTAAGCATGAGGTGACGATTCTCGCAGCTTATGAGGGACCTGCAGAGTATCCGTTGAGTCATTGTGTGGGTGGCGTGAGTCGATCCGGCGGCCAGGGAGAGCCGTAGAAACGGTGCTCTGCTGGCCGCCCGCGGTATAGTCCAGAGGCCCAACCGAGTCTAACCAACTAGGTTAGCTGCCTTATTATGCCGCGCATAATCTCAAGGTGGCTCGTCGTGCCGGATGGTGACCGGAGGGTGGGTCCCGGCGACCACTTTCGGGAGGGTACGGGGGTCCTTCCATCCGTCGGATCGGTTATCGCCATACCATACAGTTATATGACAAAACTTGCTCTGCGCCTTGCCCCACTTTGCTGCGAGAATAGCCGCCCCTTTTTTTTCACGTTTCCCCTTCCTTTCACTCTATGGCAGTACGAACAAAGCATTGTCGTTCAACAGCAGCCAATCGCCGTAACCCCACTGCTGCTTCCTGTGTCGTGGAGTTTATTAACATCAGAGGACTCCACGCTAACCTTAATGCCGTCCATCACCACCTGGAGACGGCTCGGCCGGCAATGCTTTTTCTAACTGAGACACAAATACGCCGTCCTGCAGACACGAACTACCTGCAATATCCCGGCTACGTGCTAGAGGAGTGTTTCCTCGCGAAAGCCGGGGTATGCTTGTTTGTTAAGGCGGATATTTGCTGTCGCCGTCTACAATGCCTAGAGGACCCTTCCTTCTCTGTCCTTTGGGTACACGTAGATCATGGCTCTTTCAGCCAAATCTACATGTGCCTCTACCGATCCTATTCAGGAGACGCTGAGACAACTCGACTCTTCAATTACCTGAGTCAGGCGGCAGACGACGCGCAGGAGCGGTTTCCGAACGCTGAGTTGGTGTTCTTGGGAGATTTCAATGCCCACCATGAGACCTGATTGGGTTCTCCCAAAACAGACCACGCGGGACGAACTGCCCATGCTCTCACGCATGACCTGTCTCAACTGGTACTCCAGCCCACCCGGATACCAGACATTGCAAGTCAGGCGCCCTCTCTGCTCGATCTGCTGCTGACGAGTAACCCGAACCGGTACAGTGTGTCGATTCGTGCTCCTCTGGGCACCACAGACCACTGTCTGGTTTGTGCCACATCTGTTGTTGTTACGCCCCCACGACCTGAGGAGGCAAGACGACGACTGTGGCACAATTCGTCAGCAGACTGGGATGGAATGCGGGAGTACTTCGCATCCATCCCTTGGGCTCAACGCTGCTTTGAGAACAGAGATCCATCAGAGAGCGCTACTGCTGTCGCTGGTGAAATCATCTTGGGTATGGAATATTATATTCCATACAGTGATGTCACGAGCGGCGGCAGGAAAAGGCCCTGGTTCTGATCTTCTAGCGTTCGTCACGCACCTCTGGGGTGAGGCTATGGACAAGCACGGCGAGTCTTTGGCTATCAGCCTTGATATAGCCAAAGCTTTCGACAGGGTCTGGCACCGGTCTCTTCTTTCCAAGCTTCCGGCCTATGGCTTGCCCCCTCAATTGTGCACCTGGATTGCAAGTTTCCTGCAGAAGCGTCGTATTCGGGTCCTTTGCGACGGTCGCGCTTCCAAATTTATGCAGGTCAATGCAGGAGTGCCTCAGGTGTCTGTCTTATCCCCTGCGCTCTTTCTTCTGCATATCAATGATATGTTGAATCTCGGCAACATACATTGTTATGCGGACGACAGTACCGTGCATGGGCGATATCTCGGACATCCTGGGGCCAAACAGGCTGGGGTTCAGGGGAAAAGGCAGAATCTTGTCGTTGAACTTGACCAGACCTTGGACCGCATCTATGAATGGGGTGCTAAGAACTTGGTCGAGTTCAACGCCAAGAAGACCCAGACATGCGCGTTCTCAACAAAAAAGTCTCCGTGCCTTCTCCTCCCTTCTCTGAAGAACACTCCATTGGTGATACGTGACAGCCTCTTCATCTTAGGTATGGATCTTTGCCGTTCCCTTAATCAGAAAACCAATATCGAGAGCGTCATTAAGCAAGCTTCGCGAAAACTCGGAGTTCTGAACAGGGTGAGGCGGTTCTTCACGCCTGGGCAACTGTGCCTATTGTATAAGGCACAAGTGCGCCCTTGCGTGGAGCTCTGTTCTCATCTTTGGGATGGCTCCGCGCAGTACTTGCTGGACGCTCTCAACCGGTTACAGCGGCGGGCTGTCCGTATCATCGGAGATCCAGAGGTCACGAGTTCACTGGAACCTCTGCAACTCCGTAGGGATATTAGCTCATTGGCATGTTTCTACAGAATATACCACGGGGAGTGCTCTGAAGAGTTATTCCACCTTATCCCGCCCTCCCTTTTCCTATCTAGAACAACGCGTGCTGGGCTCAGATGCCATCCTTACACGGTAGAGTCGATTAGAGCGCGTACCAAAAAGTTTGGGTCCTCATACCTCTGCCGAACGACCAAGGCTTGGAATTCTCTGCCAAGGCACGTGTTTCCTTCTTCCTTCAATCCTGGATCCTTTAAGCGGGGCGTGAAAAAGCATCTTCTCAGGCCGTCAAAGTAGAGACCTCAACATCGCCTCGGCTACTGTGGGGGCGGTGTGGAGGCCACTGCTCTTAGACCACACGACTGCTTACCATCAGGTGGAGTGTGGTCATTTTGACGAGCAAAATAAAAAAAATAAAAAAAAAACAAGAACACCCAGATTTTGAACAACTATTTGCAGATCCCACAAATATTTGTCCCATGAGAGGATCGGATCCATAACACTTGACGTAGAAGCAGTGACAAGGCGACCACTTACACTATTAGGCCACCTGTGTAGTCAAATTATACAGTTACACATTGAAGCACACTTGTTGCCCACAGAGGTAGGCAGTGCTTACAGATGTCCACTTGCTACAACGAACGACGAATTGACAAGAATGTAATAATAATAATTTTATTCAATAATATTAATAATACATGGGGTATACACTTTTTGTCATTAGTCTAAAATAATAACAAGACAAAAAGTATTTAAAAAAACGGTCGCCTAGTGCTCGAAATTCGACCAAAGTTTGCCTGTAAGATATTGCTGATATATTATGTCATTATATATTGATATATGTAACCATAGTTACGCGCTTCGACTGCGTGTGTCAAATGCATGGTTGTGTGCGTGTAGTGTTTTTTCATTAATTTAATGTATTTCTATTGCATATTTTAACAGAATATTAGCATTCGTCACTTCTTCTCTGTATAAACTATAAATGTGCGAAATTTCATACTCCTCCGTCCGCCCAATTTTCGTAAAAAGGGATTCAAAGTTTTCACTTCACGTATTAATATATAGATATACTAGCAAGAGATTACACAAGTAAGCTAAGATCAAATATAGAATGTATATAATTTTATCTATGTATGTATACTATGTATTAATATATGTACGTATTAAAAAAAATTAATCAAGTGCGTTATTCTCGCAGAATCTCGAAATTGGCTCAAACTATTTTTTGTTTTGTTCGCTTCAGTACTGGGTTGGTTCCGGAAAAAGAAAATTAGGTAAACCCAAAGAAACACCCGGCAAATTGAAGAAATTGAAATTGGTAATTTTGTATGGAAATTTTATATAGGTGGTACGAAGTTTACCAGGTCATTTAGTATAAAATAAACTATATTTATGGTATCATAAAATCCTAAGTAAAACGCTGAGGCAAAAGCAATTACAATGTTACTTTTGTAATATATTATTATGCAATGGAGAATACAGTTTTATAACAAAATAAAACTAAAATGCAGTATCATTTTTCCCGCGTGCATTGATTATATCACTTTACTGCCAGCCTTGGTAGTGTAGCGGGAGTAGATGCGACTGTGTTTGAGGTCTCAAATTTGATGCCCAAGTCGAACAATGTGTTTTTGGGATTTCTGTCAGGTAATTGCTAGCAGCAGGAACATAGTTTGGAACTGTGCCCAGTAAACAATAATAAGCTTGCCTCCTATAACTTAGGGCTTGACTGCTAATTTGACGAAATGAGGGTGCAATACCTACAACTGGCAACCCTTTCGAAAATAATATATTTACAATATATGTATATATTTATATGAAGACTAGCTTTTGCCCGCAGCTTCGCTCGCGTTAATTTAGAATTTGACAATCAATTCGGGTTGTACTCTGCTTGTAATAATATAATTCAATCATGATTCGAAAGACACGTAGCGCCATCTATTATCATAAGAACATTTCTGTTGTTTTCCTCGGAAACAGTATTTTTTTTTGGGATGAAAGGTAGCCTATGTCCGTTTCTGTACACCTGACAACGTATATGCAAAATTTCAGGATGATCGGTTCAGTGGTTTAGGCGTGAAAAGGTAACAAACAAACAAACTCATTTTCGCTTTTATAATATTAGTTAGGATTAGGATTAGGATTCATCTCAATTATGAAAAATTAACATACTCTATCCAACATTCAGCCAATTCAATTAAAGTTTGTTACAAAATTTGAAGCACCTTTCAACCTTCCTCCGCGATGCATATATACTCATTGAGGTTATAATTTTCCAGCCTGTTATTATTAATACTTACCAACCAAGTTGTCAGTTCATCACGTACTTGCAATTCAAATTAGTTTACAGATCCTAGTGTATGTTCGTACCTAATCCGAATAGCACAGCGCTTTACATTTGTGCATTGCATGCACATTTGAATACGCTTTAATTTTATAATTTTATTTGACTTTCTAAGTTAGTTCGCAATCGAGCAGCGACCGAGCTAAACTATCATTAAACCATTAAGTTTTTATCATTTAATTTCGTTTATTTATTTACCATTTCAACTATTAATTTTATTTACCATTTAGTGACGTGTTGTTAAGTGTTTTTACTTTAGAATAAATATTATCTCCTGACATACCACTCGTAGTATCTATTAGTTAGTTGGACGTGTGTTATCCGCACTTAGCCCCACAATTGAGTCATTATGAGTAAGTAACTGACACGAAATATTGTTCGGTTACTCATACCACCTCAGCTCCATCCAGAAAGATAATAGGGGACCGATGTTGCGTAGTACCACCTTCATCGTTTCTGGACTGTTTAGAAATTTCGACCGTTGGTTGCTCACGCTTTTACAATGTAGGAGCACGTGAGCCGGTGTCTCCTCGGTCTCCATGCAGCCTCTACATAAGGGACTGTCAGTGATGCCGATGTTGAATAAGTGCCTGTTGAGTGAGCAGTGGCCTGTTATTATACCCACTAGGTGGCGTAAATTATATTCTATTAAGATTTCTGAACAGAAAAACCCAATAACTTTTTGTTGGCCCGACTCGAGATTCGGACCCGAGACCTCATCCACCGCAGTCGCATTCACTACCGCAGCATTACTGAGGCAGTTTTAGATTCTACGTAATAGGTGGCGAGTCTATTTCCAACTACCAAGCACAGAGCACACTTCCAGCCTTACAGAGATTCAAAGTGTTATTAGGTTTTTGGATCAAGATTTACTTTTATTTTTTTTATTGAATAAGCGATCCAACGGTATAATTACACAAATTTTAGTAAAGGCTTCCTTATTTCTAAATGAATTGTAATTACACAGGTAATAGGTATGCTTAGCATTGTACACATTTTCTTCAAATATCACTTTCATGCAATCATAAAGCAGCAGCTACTAACGATGTCTTGACCCAAAAACACTCTGCTAGCCCCGGCAATCAAAGCCAAGACAGTCACAGCAGTTTTATACACTACCTTTAAAGGCATACTCCATTAAGATAAGAATACTTCCTCAACATTACATACCAAATACGTATTCTCCTTATTCACTTACCAACGATCATTCATCACCACAAATTGGCTTGTCGACTTAAAACGTCATTATTCGTAACTCTCTTACTATATATACCTATTTTAGGTCGAGGGAAAATCCATTTACGGTTGATAGATCCCTCTAATATCATGTAATAATCTCATTTGGGTAGAAACGTAATCGGTCGTGTGAAGGGACAGGCTATCTACCTATCCGAACGATGGAACAATCCTTTTTGTTGACGGAAAGGGTATAAACTTGTTATGGAGTGGTTTCATGTGTTAGAGGTGTTTTTGCTCTGGGGATCAGCGCAGGTCACTTAGAACTAAGATATTTTACTTGCTATATATACTTGTAATAACTCTTACAAGTATAGTAAGGGTAATATAATATATTTTAATATAATAATATTCTACCACATACACACAACACCATCTAGCCCAAACTAAGCAAAGCTTGTACTATGGGTACTGGACAATGGATAAACATACTTATATACTTTTTTTTGTAAATACATACATATTATACATAGAAGCGCCCAGACCAAGACAAACATCAATGTTCATGCCCACAAACGTTTGACTTTTGCGGGAATCGAAGCCGCGACCTCATGCGTGGCAGTCGGTTATATTAACCATTACGCCATCGAGGCAGCATATACTATTACTGTGTTTGTTAAAACGCGCGACCATTCCAAACGAGAAGTTTTAAAGCAATTTTGCTTTATCTTTATCAAGTCAAGGACAACCATTCCGTCAGTCGCTTCTCCGAAACTCTTTGACCCAAAAATTCAAGAGTTGAATTTATTTTTATGCCTTAGGCGAGGAATAAAACTGTACCAGCCCGTTTTATTTCTAAGAAATATATATCCTAATCCTAACTAATATTATAAAAGCGAAAATGAGTTTGTTTGTTTGTTACCTTTTCACGCCTAAACCACTGAACCGATCATCCTGAAATTTTGCATATACATTCTCAGATGCACAGAAACGGACATGGGCTACCTTTCATCCCGAAAAAATTATTGTTTCCGAGGAAAACAACAATAACGTTCTTATGATAATAGATGGCGCCACGTGTCTTTCGAATCATGATTGAATTTTATTATTACAAGCAGAGTACAACCCGAATTGATTGTCAAATTCTAAATTAACGCGTGCGAAGCCGCGGGCAAAAGCTAGTACGTAAATAAAATTGTAACTGGTCGATTTCTGTAGAAGATATTTAAGAAAATTATGTTAGGTATCTATAAGAATTATAGAATCCAAAACAGTTGTGTTTAGATTGTGTGTCTGTCCGTCTGTATGTTTGTACGTGCAACACGCACGAAAACTACAGCACGAAATTGAATGCGGCTTTCACAGTTGTATTGCTGGACGTCCAACTTAATATCTGGTGCATGTTTTATTTAGATACATACGCCTAGAAATCAGGTATTAGAAAGAAAGTAAGAAAGAAAATAATTTTATTTGTTCCACGCTTACAAGGTAACAGGAAACACAACCATGTTTAGGAACAAATAAGGTCCTGCGTCAGCAATGTTGCAGAATATCCACAACGCTGGTATTCTCGCAGAGCCTGCATGATTTCAGTACATGTAGGCAGTAACATACATACATATTAACTCAATTAAAAAATAAAATAAAACACAATTTAAATAAATTAGGCAGAAGGTGGTCATAGATGGCAAAAGTAATTTTATACTAAATAATAATATTGGTATATATATACTCAATACTCAATTGTTTATTGCGTTCCACAATGTAGGCTTAGGTGGTAATTTAAATAATATGACAGTTCATTATGGACCCTGTCGGGCACAGCAACGTAGGAGAGAGGAAACATAAACTATTCAGATACAATAATATCATATTCTATAGATATGTTAATTTCATAATAAATATCAATGTATGCTTTGTTTTAGTCGATTGCTGAGTTATACACTGAATTGCACATTTTGATTCTTAATTATTTAATATATATAATTAAATGAGAGATTTAATAAATTAAATAGATTATATTGAAATATTGACATATTTATATTATTATTATTAAGTATATTAAAATTGTGTGTAAATTGTATTATTAAAATTGTGATTATATTATCGATCTATTAAACTAATATCACATTTTGTTACTACATAAATGAATTATATTTGTATTATTAAAATTGTTATAAAATACAAGTATATTATTTATAATATGTATTATATGCTATTTCTTTTATTAGTTAGTATATTAAATTCATAGTATGCCAACATTTATTATTATATTATTACAAATTACATTAGTATTATTATTATATACGTTATTAGTATATTATATAGACTTGAGT
The DNA here is from genome assembly GCA_963564715.1 of Catocala sponsa. Taxonomy (NCBI): domain Eukaryota; kingdom Metazoa; phylum Arthropoda; class Insecta; order Lepidoptera; family Erebidae; genus Catocala; species Catocala sponsa. The sequence goes on along the minus strand of OY751333.1, from coordinate 25,455,428 downwards.
TATTTTTATTATGGAGAAATTTTATCAATTTTATAATTTAGGAATTAATTTACAGCATAGTAACATTTATTGATTAGGAATGTTTTTGTTTTATTTATGAATAGGTTAAATTTATGTTCGTTTTTAATTGCCTCCGGTAGTTTATTATACAGTTTTATAGACATGACATAAGGACTTAATAATATATTATGTGAGTAGATCAGCTTCCTTATATGCAAAGAAAGAACTATATGAATAGGTACCTACTTCCAAATTCCACGCGTATAAAGTCACGGGCAAGAGCTATTCAATCCAAAAAGGCCTGCTACAGCGTTTTACTTCTTAATTCATTCATACAAATATATTTTCTCATATTTCTTCAGTTATATCATTTATTACGTTCCTTTTAAACAGGTTTGTTACCATAATTGTGTTTTGGTATTTAATCTTCATTCTTCCTTTGCCTGGTAAACATCTAAGGGGTTATTGAAGATATTTTCCGTATATTTTTTGTAACAAATATTTTTGTTGTTGTATTTTCCTCGTGGTAAAATTAATATTCCATTTTTGTAGAATTTAATAATATACCTTTGCGTGAATTCTTAAGGTAACAAGACGTATCAATAAACGTTAAGTATTAACAATATTTATGTTTTGTGAATTTTGGTATTTCGTTTATTACATGGAGTTATATTTTATAATATAATTTATAAGCTGTTTATAGTCTGTCCCAGTACTGACCACGAGTCTCTTTTGATGATAATATGAGAATGTATGGCCATTGAAAGGCCAGTACGCTTGCTCAGTGGGTTAGGACAAGAGTCCACGAAATTCATGGATTTTTTCTTTTACTATTAAAGTAATAATTAACTATTTTATAAGCACATAACTTTGAAAGGTGAGAGGCGAACTAAGTAGAGGTTTGAAGAACATTGGCTCTCTCCTGCAATGTTGGGTTCTCCCGACAGGGTCGCCTTGCAATGTTGGGCTATCCTGTCAGGGTCGCCATGCAATGTTGGGTTATCCTGACAGGGTCGCCATGCAATGTTGGGTTATCCTGACAGGGTCGCCATGCAATGTTGGGCTATCCTGTCAGGGTCGCCATGCAATGTTGGGTTATCCTGACAGGGTCGCCATGCAATGTTCGGCGTTGGGTGACGAAATAAAAGATGTTAATTCGTGTAAAGTCAGAGCTATAATGCCTCAAATACAATTATGTATTATCCTAATCCTAATCCTAACTAATATTATAAATGCGAAAATGAGTTTGTTTGTTTGTTACGGTTTCAAGCCTTAACTACTCAACTGATCAACATGAAATTTTGCATACACGTTGTCAGGGTTACAGAATAGGACATAGGGTACCTTTCATCCAGAAAAAATAACTGTTGCAAACCTAACCTAACCTATATTTACGCGAGCGAAGCCGCGGGTGAAACTAGTAATATATAAATCTACTTAGTAGGGAAGGCGTGTCACACACTACACTCCAAACGAGCTCTAGCTGACGCGGCAGTAGTGTATACGACTGCTGCGGCCGAAATAGAGAAAAGAAAAGATTAAATATACGACACAAGGCCTCGAAATCCATGCCCTGGTCGGCAAAAGCTATTTTGTCACGAAATTCTCCATAGCAGCTTGCAGTCTCGAACTGTACCTCATAGAAGGATATAAGATAGCGGACTTTTAAAGTGGTGAAATAAATAGACCGAAGTCTTAGGCGGACCTCTGACTATTTCTCTCAGCACTTCTTTCGGGGATATAGGCATAAGACTATTTATGTAAACTACATTTCATATTCATATACACAGAATCATCATCGCGCTATGGCCAACTAACCTCAATAGACTTTTGAGTAATGAGATCACATACAACTCCCTTAGCCATCACACAAACATTTCCGTGCTGCTACGCTTGTTAATTAATAGGCTTTGTTCTGCCTATCCATCAGTCAGATTGTAGGTTTCATATAGACTTCAAACGAAATGTTGGTTTCTCCACGAGGTTTTAGGCTTCCCTTTGAGTTGTCAATGTTTCAACAAGCACTTTGTAAAACCGCTACAGATTGAGTGCTGTGGGTATGGCGTGTACTGACATAATTATTACATGCAGATATATTGCATAAGTGTTTTCTTTTTATTACGGTGCCAAAAAGGTTATACGCCTGACGGGAAACGGTGACCATAACTTATAGACGTTTGAAACATCAGTTTTAAAAATAAACATGCGTCGTTAACATTTTGAAAACGGAATCGTTATATTATCACCTAGCACATAATAATAATAATAATAATATTTTACCACATACACACAATACCATCTAGCCCAAACTAAGCAGAGCTTGTACTATGGGTATTATTTGACAATGGATAAACATACATATATACTTTTTTTTATGTAACATATTATCCTTTAATTACATAGACGTGTCCGAAAAATATTGAAATCTAGTTTATGGTTATATATCTTATCTTATGTGGGGGCCAGTCAGTGCAGACCGGCGACACTTCGACCCAGTGGGATCTTTTGTGTCGACACTCTCCCAATAACGACAGCCAAGATGTTCATGGCAGCTGGGACCAACGGCTTAACATGTTCTCCGAGGCACGGAGCAGGCGATAATTGTCGATCAATACGCACATAATTTCGAAAAGTCATATAACTTCCGAAAGGCAGAGGTGCGCGACATGGGTTTGAACCCGAGACCCTCTGCATTGCAGTCTGTTGGTCTCCCCACTGAGCTATCGCTGCTCTATGTTTTTCAATCTATACAAATAAATAAAATTGAAGTGTCTGTTTGTAATGTCAAAATAACAGCTTTTTATCCAATGCATATGAAAGTATATAAGGTACTTATACGAAAACATGTATTTTTAAATTTTTGTCTGTCTGTCTGTTTGTTCCGGGTAATCTCGGAAACGGCTGAACCGATTTTAAAGGGACTTTCACTGGCAGATAGCTGATGTTATAAGGAGTAACATAAGCTACTTTGATTTTAGAAAAAAAAATAGGGTTCCGCGGAGACAAAAACTTTTTAGTTAAAATCTACGCGGACGAAGTCGCAGATAACAGCTAGTAATAAATAAATAACTTATTATTATAATTTGTTAAATTTTATAACATGCCAACAGGTAAACGTAAATGTAAATTTACATTATTAATAAACGTAACTTTGACGTTTAAAGGTTACTTTGTGACCTACAGGCAGCAACATATTTTTGATTTTGTTTTGATTTTAATCGAAACAAATAAGCTTATTTAAATTATAAAGTCTTCTTCTTTCTTCTTTTCGTGTGGTTAGTGGCCAACCTGTTGTCAAGAGTTGTACAAGCCGCCCGTAGGCCTCTGACATGGCTTAACGAGTACTGTCAATTTGACAACAACAGGGACCTACGTTTTATATGCCCTCCGAAGCACGGAGACGCTCAGATGAAATACCACTAAGCGGTCACCCATCTATAGACTGACCGCACCCAACGTTGCTTAACCTCGCTAATCGTTTACCGATCAGTGAGTGCAACTGGCTATGAGCCCCTCATTATAAAGTACTAAATATAAACGAATTTTTCATATTATAACAATGGCCAAACTAAAACAAACTCCAATCTTGCCTGTTTCTTCGACTTTAAAAGAACAGTTCAAGGTATAGAGCAAACCTTGAACTGTCCTTTTTTAAATACATATTGAGTTACTCCAGTGTGTGAGTACGTGAAAAATGTCTAGTAACACGTTAGACCCTACATACATAACAGCAGATTATATAGACGTGTCCGAAAAATATTGAAATCTAGGTTAACCATACTAGTAAGTAATAGTATTAGTTCTCTATGGATTTAGAAGTGAAATTATGGATTTACAAAATAATAATAATAACGCATTTATTTTAAATTAAATAATTTAATCGTTCCATAAAAATATATTTATCAACTATGTAAAATTAACGCATTTATTTTAAATTAAATAATTTAATCATTCCATAAAAATATATTTATCAACTACGTAAAATAATATCTTATAATGCACCCTTGTAAGAATTCTTTGAACACAAAGCAAGGCTTTGTGAAGGTTTTCCTTTGTGCAGTTAATGAGTATTCACGTGTCAAAAAGAGATTTAGCTTTTGCTTTGCGTTTGAATTAACTTTAAACACAAAAAAGTATATCTTGTTACTTGATTTTAAATACTATCATTATGTTTAAATAATCAAATTAACAGACGCAGACTGAAGTATAACAACACATACAGTGTTATTTAAATCACCCAAGAACTAATTATGGAAAAATAAATTTAATGTACGAAGGTGCTAAATTGTATAACCAATTACCGAAAAATATCAAAGAAGCAAAATCAATGCCTACCTTTAAAAAACACTTAAAATACTATTTAACCTCTAATCTGAGCGCACCTTATTTCACTATTTCACAATATGTCGCTTCAAGCTACGCTCGATCTGTGTAATGTGCGCGTTCAAGCATTGTTTGCTCCTTGTATATGTAAGTTTTTTTTACTAGTACCCTGTATATTGTATATTGTATTTTTATTACCTTAGAATTAAATATAACTTAAAAATGTATACTTTCGATTGAATGTGTTGAGTGAAGTGCTTCAATATCAAGTGTACACCTAGGATAAGATTATAATTTGTCGTGTTTAAACTTTCTCATGTAAGTGAATTATTGCAAATTCTTATGAGAAATAAAGATATCTCAAACCTTAAATGTTTCGCCTCGCCATTGCCATAGTACTAAGTTTTGTTAATTCAATCCCCTCACGAAACAGAAATTTGTGTAATCCATGTGTAATCCACCTTTGGACTGAGTATACAAGGAAGTCCTTGGATGGCATTCGAGTGCAATATAATAACATCTTTAGACACCTTATGGGATTAAAACGCTACTGTAGTGCCTCTGGAATGTTCATGGAGGCAAGACTAAACACTTTCAATGCCATACAACGTAGCCGAATTGCATCTTTCATGGCCAGAGTTGGCACGTGTAGAAACAAAATAATTAAAGAGTTTGCGGGTAGATTATATACCACTTAGATGTTTAAAAGATGGCTAGAAATAGCTGCGTAAAGGATATTATTATTATATATTATTAATTAATTGCTTTAACTATTTTTTGTTTTTGTTTAATATATTATTATTATTCTAATAACAGTCAAATTTTATTATTTAATTAATGTAATATATTTTCTAAGTTGGGTTATTAATAGGTACAAAATATTAAATTGTCATGTAATATTTATTATGTTGTAATTTTGTTTCTATTTATTAAATTGTTATTTGTTGCAAATGTAATTTAGATTTGTCTATGGATCATGTGTCTGACAATAAAGATTTATTATTATTATTATAAATAGTTGTTCCGTAACTGGGTGATATTTGTCGCTTGTTTGAATGTTTGCAAAGGTAATATTATAACTGCAGGAGCTTGTAATCTTTGAAAAATACGTAAGAATTCCGGTCAAGTAAAGTAGATGTCTTGAAAAATATACATACATATATACAGAAGATTGTAAGGATTCCTGTCGGTAAAGTTAAGTTATTCTATACTGTCAGGTTCGGGCACGTCACGATCGTGGCGGTAAGTCCCGTGTTTGAGGAGTGACTGGAGAGGCGGCATGGCGTCCTCACCTTCCGGCTGACACAGGTTATGATTGGCCATGGTTGTTTTGGCCAGTTCCTGTGTCGTATTGGTTGTCACCACTGCGGCGACTGCTGCGACGTTGTTGAGGACACGGCGCTGCACACTTTGGCGGATTGCCCCGCCTGGGCATCGCAGCGCCGTGAATTGATCGCGGCAGTCAGATTGGTTGTCCTCTCGCTCCCGGCCGTAGTTCAGTTTATGGTCCGGAGTGAGAGGTCGTGGAACGCCGTCGCCTCCTTCTGTGAGGTAGTGATTTCCATCAAGGAGGCAGCGGAGGCAGAGGGAGCGCTTAAACCCTCTCCCTAATCGCAGAGCCGGGCGCCGGAGGGCGCGGGACGACCTCCAGCCGCCCTGAGGTTTGACCTGGGGATGGTGGGCTTTGTGGGCCTACCCGCCATCCGTTCAGCACCAGGTCCGGCGTGTTCCCACGCGCGCCTCTGTGTCGAGTCCTTCTCCCCTCTAGGAGGGCGACAGTTTATTGTTGAGAGGTGACCAAGGGTCTTGTCGTGTAGTGGCCTGCCGTTTCTTACGGCGGGCCGAAACCTCGGCGGGGTCGCGACCGCATGTGCAAGTGATTCGCGCGACCCTGCCGATTGCGATTTAGTCGAGGAACACCGTGGTAGGTTTAGTCGGTATTCCGGGAGGTCTAATATCATCATTTCAACATCTTTCTTTACCTCGGTGAGTCCGACATAACCCGTCCGCCCGCGGAGGAGTATGCGTCAATGCATACGCACACGTTAAAAAAAAAATACTGTCTGGTTACTGATGTGGTTGCCTCGCTCCTGCAGTGCGTCAGCGATGTACGGCACGGAACAGGCGATAATAATTGTCAATCAATACGCACATAATTTCGAAAAGTCATATAACTTCCGAAAGTCAGAGGTGGGCGACGAGGGGACGACACGAGACCCTCTACATTGCAGTCTATTGGTCTCCCCACTGAATTATCGTTTCTGTTTTCTAAACTGAAGAAAATCTAAATGTCCGAAGATAGAGACATACCCCTCCCCTACTTATTCAGAGATATAGATATAGTAAGTCTGTATATATACATATGTATACCCTAGTTAATCCTAACTAATATTATAAATGCGAATGTGATTTTGTTTGTTACGCTTTCACTCCTTAAATACTCGACCGATCATTATAAAATTTTACAACAGACGGAAAAGGACATAGGTGTACCTTTCATCCTAGACAAAATACTGTTACTAACCTAACCTAACTTACATTTACAGGAGCGAAACCGCGGGAAAAATCTAGTCATACATAAGTATGTTCATGAATTTTGAATTCATCTATTATGCGTTAGTTTACAATAGGAATAAAAATTGCCACAGAAACTCAAAATAAAGCGCTTTGTGCTACCACATTTTACATTATAAATTATATATTCAGAAATAATATGTGGCCAAACAAACGTTATTTAACCCGTAAGACCGTACGGAAATTAGGTCAGAGTTTGAAGCAAACATTAATTTAGAGACGGCAACGGCTGATTAGATTTATGCGAGCAAATTCTCAGATGAAATTTGGAATGTCCAGAAGCAAACAAGTAAATTTATCGTCAAAAGCAGACAGCTACTAGGTTTTTGCGATACGTTCTACTTCAACTTTTCTCGGTGTCAAATGGCTTCATCGAATAAGTACCGATTCTGCCAATGTAAAGATGGAAAAGGAAAAAAATAAACCCTAACCAATTTATACTAATAGTATAAAGCTGAAGAGTTTGTTTGTTTGGTTGAACGCGCTAATCTTAGAAACTACTGGTTCGAATTGAAAAATTATTTTAGTGTTGGATAGCCTATTTATCGAGGAAGGTTATAGGCTATATAACATCACGCTACGACTAATAGGAGCGGAGCATCAATGTTGCAAAAACGGGAAAAATTCTCTTATGTGAAGCAGGCGAAGTTCCGCTGGTCAGCTAATACGTTTATAATATTCTATAAGTTTGATAACAAAATTTAGAGTCTTCAAATCAATCAAATAATTTCTAAGTCCTGAGATACGGATTCAAATTTTAGAAATAAACTCTGCAGCTTTATAATATTAGGTTTAGATTTCAACTTGCAGTAAGTTAGTTTGCCAAAGGCAAACCATGCAATTGGTCCCATGTTCGCACGAAAATTGTAATACCTATGAACCCTTTCCCGGACGAATGGGTGACCCCTATAACACAGGATTTTCCTAGCATCGGGGTCACTATTCACATTAATATGTATTTTAACTAATATGTAACCACATTATAATGTCATACAATATGTACTCTGTTGGCTAATAAAAATTATTATTATTATTAATAATTATATGCTTCGAATCCTTGATCTTAGCAAACCATTGCGGCATGGATTGCTTTACTAACTAATCTATTAATGTCACCGCCTCACGAGTGGAGCGCCGTCAAGTGAAGTAAAATGGCGACTAAGTTTTAACCTCATTTACTGATAATTTATTTACTTTGTAAGCATCTTGGTATAATTATTTTGTGACATATAAGTATAATATAATTATAATATTACATCACATACACACAACACCATCTAGCCCAAACTAAGCAGAGCTTGTACTATGGGTACCGGACTATTAATAAACATATATATATACTTTTTTGTAAATACATACATATTATACATAGAAACACCCAGACCAAGACAAACATCCATGTTCATGCACACAAATGCTTGACTTGTGCGGGAATCGATCCCGCGACCTCAGGCGTAGCAGTCGGTTACACTAACGACTACGCCATCGAGGCCGTTAGAGTACCGAGGGAGTATATCAACATAACTTATTAATTTTAACATTATAATGATATTCATTATTGCTGTATTTGTTCAGTTTGCATCGCAGCCGGTGTACGACAAGTATAAAATTTGTGAATTTACATGCAGTGTAAGCTTAATGTTAGCTTTTATGGGTCTCAGTGATACCAGCCTTAAGCTTAGTGTCGCGACCAATAAATTAAAGCTTGAAAGGATTTTAGTGCGAATAAATTATTCTTAAGTGGTATTGGTTGTAATCTGTGGTGCTAATAGTGCAACATTTAGGTTTAATTTAAATTGTTATAATGCTTGATAGCTCAGTGGAGAGACCAACAGACTGCAATGCAGAGGGTCTCGGGTTCGAACCCACGTCGCGCACCTCTGACTTTCGGAAGTTATATGACTTTTCGAAATTATGTGCGTATTGATTGACTATTATTATCGCCTGCTCCGTGCCTCGGAGAGCACGTTAAGCCGTCGGGCCCGGCTGCCATGAACATCTATGGCAGTCGTTATTGGGAAGTCAGTGCCCTCTAATATCCTGACACTGGTCTAGCCTTAGGGTATCGTTAGCCTTCGGAGGTCAGATGGCAATCGCTCCGTGTAAAAACTGATATCCAGTGAAATCCGGTTAGACTAGAAAGCCAACCCCAAATGACTTGGGAATAATAAAGGCTGGGGAGAAGAGAAGAATTATAATGCTTGAGTGCGTTGTGAGTGGTATGTGGTACAATAGTTGCAGCTAATTACGAATTCTATTTGTAAAATAATAATACTGGGTGTAAGGGACGGTGTACTGAAAACTGAAATAGTAGATTCAGACAATTATTCTGAGTTAAAAATCGTTGGAATTTTTTTCAACAATCACAATTCCTTTTCTGCAATTTTTCATTTTTCTGACGGTCACATTTTTCTACAATACAGCAATGTAATTAAATGGTCGTGATTTAAATAGATCAGCTGTTTTTATGCGCGCGGGACGCAGAGTTCATTCGTCGAGTGCGATGTATTGGTAGCAATCCATTGCGTACCGCGTAATAATGTTAATCTACATTACATTTAAATCTTGCGTTTTTTTATTAATTGAAGTTTGCGTCGTGATAAGTACTTATAGAAAGACGTCTTGCTAAAGTTTTCGGTACGCCGTACCTTACGGCATACCGCCCTCCTTGGCTCGATTTGGATCTATTTCTTGATGCCATGACAGACAGCATAACATCACTTGATAAAATGGAGATCTGTATACTGTTAGGAGATTTTAATATAAACCTGCTTAATAAAAATGACAATAGATTTTTAAAAGTAACAGAATTTTTGTCGTGCCTACAACTTAATCAGCTCGTTTCAGCCCCGACTCATTTCACTGAAACAAGCGAGTCTCTTATAGACTTGGTGTGTGCAAGTTTACCTGCGAAACGCATTTCTGTTGAACCCTTTAGGCAAATTAACGGTCACTCTGTTATTGTGTGCGAGTTTCATGTACGGCGCGATAAGTTTAGGCCTTATAGGGTCCAATTTAGACCTCTCAAGCAAATTTGCGTCGATAGTCTGCATAGCTGTCTCTCTAGGATTGATTGGGATAGTGTACGGTTGTCTGCGTCAGTTAACATGATGGTGGATAGGCTTAACTCGCTTATGATTACTGTGTTTGACACCTACGCGCCTATTAAAACCTGCTTCATCAGGGAACCATCTTACCCGTGGATAACGGACACGGTGAAGCTCATGATGTCATTATGGGATGACGCATTAGGAAAGTACAGAAAATGCAAAACTGAAAGCAGTAGGGAGTACTACAAGCAACTCAAATCATTGGTCTCAAAATCTCTGCATTATGAAAAAGTAGCTTATTTTAAATTTAACATCAATAAAAAAATCAATGAACCGAAACACTTATGGAAAAATCTTAAAAGCACTGTATTGCCTAATAATAGATTAAGGGAGCTTCCAAGCCAGTTTGCCGATCCTAATGAAATTAATCGCCATTTTTTTAACGTTCCTGGAAATCCACTTGTCTACATCTCAGATATGACATTTTATGAGTTCCACCGTTACACTGAGTCTATCTTCACCCTGGCACCTGTGAGCGAAGACGTCATCCTAAAATACATCATGGACCTTAAATCTAATGCAGAGGGCTACGATGGCATAAGTCTAGAGATGATTATCTTGTCGTTGCCCTATACTTTATCTGCCATCACAAGTATCATAAACAAATCACTAGATTCTTCCATTTGTCCTGACATCTGGAAGATAGCGTCTGTTAGGCCTCTGCCCAAGAACTCCAGCCCAATGGACGTCAAAGACCTTCGGCCAATTAGCATTCTGCCTTGTCTATCGAAAATCTTAGAAAAAGTAGTTTGTACACAGTTGACAGGTTACCTAGAAAGACATAACATACTGCCAATGTTACAGTCGGGTTTCCGTAAGCGTCGTGGTACCGTTACTGCTTTACTTGATGTTACGGACAACATTTTATGGGCTCAAGACCAGGGTATGTGCACAGTACTCGTATTATTGGATTTTTCTCGCGCTTTTGACAGTATACATACTTCACTGTTGCTGTCAAAGCTGTCGTACTATGGTTTCGATAGTAAAACGGTGCAATGGTTCCATAGTTACCTGTCCTACCGTTATCAGCAGGTGGAATTGCGTCAAAACGATGGCTCTTCTGTATGCTCTGAACTGGAGCCTCTCACAAGAGGAGTCCCTCAGGGATCTATATTGGGCCCTATTTTGTTTATTCTGTATTGCGCGGACATAATAAATTGTATAAAATTCTCAAAGTACCATATTTACGCAGACGATATCCAACTGTACATCTCTTTCAAACAGTCCGATTACGGGAAAGCTATGGCAGAGATCAGCGACGACCTACAACGTATTGTGGAATGGGCTGAACACAACTGCTTGGTACTCAATCCATCAAAAACCAAATATATGGTTTTTGGTACAAAAAAACACCTATACTCTCTGAATCTCCCCAACTTAACCCTTCAAGGCGAAACAATTGGCAGGGTAGAGGAAGCTCGCAACCTTGGTCTTAAGTTGGATGCCAATCTAAGATACGAAAAGCACGTCGCTGAACTCGTCCAAAATTGCTTTTACAGACTGAAGGTTCTGTACAAAGTACGTCCCTACTTATCCGAAGATCTCCGTGTGAGACTTATCGAGACTCTGGTATTGTCTAAATTAAATTACGCGGATACGGTATACGGGCCGCGTTTGCTTTCACGTACTGACCGCCTTATACAGAGAGTACAAAACGCTTGTGCTAGGTACTGTTTTAATATAGCACGTAGATGCCACGTTACGCCATACCTAAATAAAAGCTACATCCTAAAGATGAAGTCAAGACGCAAGTTACATCTGGCCACACTTATGTTTACAGTACTTAACTTTAAAGAGCCTATTTATTTGTACAACAAACTTAGTTGGGTGGCTAGTGGCCGTGAATACGCGAGAAGGCAGTGCTCTCTACAGCTGTCGATACTGCCTCACAAGACAAATGCTTTTAGGGGCAGCTTCCGCTACGCCGCCTCTAAGATATGGAATAATTTACCACCGCCTTTAAGATTACTTAAAACAGTAAATAGTTTCCGAAAACATGTACGGCAGTATCTTATTGACGCGCAGCGTAAGCTAGGTATGGCGAATGTAAATACGTCGTTGTTATAGTTATAATGGCAGCGAAGTGTTTATGTTCATCCCATACGACTGTTTGTGTTTCGTGTTATCGGAATACGCGGCGCAGGGCATGCGCCCGCTGTGCACTCGGCAGCGTAGCGTGTAGGCGCGTCGATGCCGATTCACTTACTGTGCGAGAGATGCGCAGCCGCGGCCTGTGTTGCCTGCGCCCCCGCCAAGCTGCGGTTTGGTTCCCTGTCGATATGTTTATTTTGTGTATGTTTTTGTCTATGTATACGTACCTTTTATAATAATATATAATATGTAGTATATGTTATATTTATTTACATACCTACCTAAAATATTTATGCATGATATTTATGTAAGTATATTTTTAGTATAAGTATCATTCATGTTATGATTTCTTTCATTGCTGTTGTGATATGTAGTTTGACGTTTGCGTGAGTCACTCAAGGGGGCATAGTTGAAAATCAGCGTCAGGCATCTTGCCTGACAAATGCTGAACTATGCCCTGTTCTGACACGCCACACTTAAGCATTTCTTTTTTTTTTATGTTTTATTGTAATTGTTTTCAATTTTTATTGTTATGTTTATCTTGTGTGTGTTCAGAATAAATTATTTTTTTCTTTTTCTTACACCCAGTATAATGACTGTGGAATGATATGAATGATAAAAAATTGGTTAATTATAAGTTTCTTGCCAGTTCTTTTAGAAGTAAATTAGTATCGCTAAATAATAAGTTTTACATTGTAAGTCATTAGGTTTAGGTACTTCGTGACATTTGTGTACAAAAGATTTCTTTTTCTTTTTTATGCGAAGTGCTAAGAAATATCTTCATAATCTGTTTATATATATTTTGGTATTTAAAACTCGCCATTTTAAACTACATACTAAATACATTTTAAGAATCCCACATAAAAAGACATATTTTTTACAAATATAATTTAATCAACTCAATTCTAAATTAAGCGATCCATGTCAGCGGTTGACCACGAATCAAAGATAAAAATCCCCGGGACAGTCGAGACCCAACCGGGAAAGGGCATAATCGACAAACCCGATTACAGATTTCCCCGGGCGACGCGACGTTTTCATTGATCCCAGCTCACTAAGAGCTCTCGATTGATATTCGCTTTCGAGTTCGCTGCCACGTTCTCTGTTGATATCGATTTTTGCGAGAGCAATTCGTTGCCCTTATGGTTTCTTATCCGCGGGGAGATCGACCGTGATGCTGTACACAATTAATTTTATAATCTCATCTACATTTTTAATTTTATGGTGTTTTAATGGACTTTTTAATTACACTTCCGTGGTTGTCTTTGTAGATTGTGATTTACGATTGGTTGAACTTTTTATTGACGTCAGATGATACGCAAGCAGCTGTGATTTTAAAGCTGATATTGTTTTTTTCTTAAATAGTATAACATCCTTATGCTGGTGCAGTATATTCTATCAGTTTTAAAATAGTTTCATGATACCGCCACCGCGCCGACACCGCTCCGTCACCGTGTCTCTCAGCTGTATATACGTTCGTGACGGCATCGCCCCCGCACCGCCGCCGCGCCGACACCGCGCCGCCATTCGCCAGTGTTTGATTTTGCTTATTCCATTGCCAACGTATGCGCTCGTATTAACTTTTTAGTAATCTATCATGGTTAATTTTGATTACGAAACGTTCATTACTTTAGTGGAGGACAGAGCAGTGTTATGCTATGTATTACTAACAACTGTCTAGTGGTATATTAAAATCAAACGGCGGGGACGCGGTGGCGGAGTGGTGGCGGCGCGGTGGCGGTGCGGTCGCGACCGTATACACAGCATAGAGGCGCGGTGGCGGAATGGTTACAGCGCGGCGGCGGCATCGTGTACTGGAGCCGTTATGCGTTTTAAATAGTATTGTGCCTACATAATATCTTGATTGGTAACGCATAGACAAAGTATATTTTCTAGCTATATCTACCTATTTAGAAGTCTTGCAATTGGAGGGACCGTCGTTCAAGCTCAGGTTCAGATTCCTTGCTATAATACTAAAGATTGATTTTAAAAAAACTAACTAGTAAAATTCTTAGCGTCATAATGAGAACTATATTTGACAAATATTAAATAGAAAACCTGACAATACATCATACGTATACTTATTTTCAATTAATTCTGGTAATTTCCAAAAATATCTCTAAGTATAATGTGAATAAATAAGTATTAGCTAAATTAGTAAGGTAATTATAATAATGTCCTCCAGACCGAATTTCGGTCACGGCGGCCAATCTTAACGGAGAGTGGCCATCTGCGCAGGAGATATTATAGTGCACAAGCGTGTGCGCAAACACAAATGCACTCTCTGTTCCCTAATCCTCAAGATCCGATGGGACGGTAATCCGACACGACCTGAGAAAGATCAGGCGCAGGACCAACGGCTTTTACGTGTTTTCCGACGCACAGGGGTGTCTAACACTGCCAACTTCCTAACTCTGGGCTCGTATTGAGATTTCTTAACAGAAAACCCAATCACATTTTGTTGGCTCGATCCGGAATTCGAACCCGAGACCTCATGCACAGCAGTCGCATTCACTAAGTTTCGCATTCGTTAAGATTGGCCGCCGTGATCGAAATTCGATCTGGAGGACATTAATTAATAATATTTATATAGTTTTTAATTTTTGTCTCGCTTAGTTGAGTTTTTGGAGTCGACCTTACAATACTACGTCATACAGGCAATCAATACTTACCAGGAGTTCAGAAACGCTAGCAATTAAAATTAGCGTATTACTCCGTGATATTTCGACTCGCTTATTGAGCACAGGTAAGCTTAAATTTAGTACAAAGTTCTATTTCCGAATAAAGCCTCACAGTTTCCCGCTTTCAACTGTTGCTGTAATTAACTTGTATTTCAAGTGCTGCGTAACATGACCTTATTATTGAGGCGGTGGCACGTGTTATTAAAGGCTTATGTTTAACTTATCACGAAGTGGTTAGTGTCACCGACTGCTACTCCTGAGGTCGCGGGTTCGATTCCCGCACAAGTCAAACATTTGTGTGCATGAACATGGATGTTTGTCTTGGTCTGGGTGTTTCTATATATGTATAATATGTATGTATTTACAAAAAAAACAGTATATATGTATGTTTATCCATTGTCTAGGACCCATAGTACAAGCTCTGCTTAGTTTGGGCTAGATGGTGTTGTGTATATGTGATAGAACATTAAAAAAAATATATATATATAGGTAAATGTAACAGTCAAAAATAGTAAATAATCACCAAATTGCACAGCAAAATATATTTAAAGAGATCAAAATAAGTCGACGGAGCCCCGCTTCGCGGAGCTCCTATTTTTGGGTGGGTTTAAGAAGGAACCTAACATAACCTAACCCTTCCGAGACGGAATGTAGTGATTTGAGGCGTATAGGTGCTCGTTATGATATATTTTAGTAAGCATATTTTGCTGTGCAATTACTATTTTTGGTGGTCATTATATTTAATCCCGTAACTAAATATTGTCAACGACTTTAAGTATTGATTGGAGTAACTCACGGTTAATAACTTATTATTATAAGCCTCGTTGCTATCCCCCTGCAAGGCAAAAGCCTATCCTTTGCAATCTAGACACAATTTCTCCTGTATGCGGCTAGTACTTACGCATTGTCGCCACCAGACGACCACTGCCTGGGATGGAGAGGTCATGTTCCGGCGGGTTCATCGTCGAACGACAGACGATGGATAGTAATGACCTCCCGCGTGTTTGTGCCGTGTGCGGGGACCCGTACGGAGGGATGAAGGAGTCCTGGGGGTTGAGTGGTGATGTGGCGATAGTGGTGCCGCTGATCTGCAACACGCCCCTTTGGTCTGGATTTCCTCTCACACGGGAGGTTGTAGTCTAGCCAGCTGCGATCAATCGGCTGAGGTGTCTGCTCATGCGGCCGCCAGGCGAGTGTCCTTGGGTGAAGAGGTCTCCAGCCGGCAGTGCTCGTTTCCCACCTCAGTGGTTTGGGGTGGAGCGACTTGTGCTGTTCGTCTCGGGGACAGCTCACTCGGGGGGCTATACCTTGCTGGTAGCCCTGGTGCCTGAACAAGGCATCCCCAACGTTGCGGACTCCATGGCGGGTGGGGAGTCAGCAGGTGAACTAAATGATAGACCAAATGGACTCTGTCAACACCAAAACCAAAGGCTTGACCGATAAGGGCGAGCAATTAAGGACCTCTGGACCCTTAGGGGGAGAGGTTAAGGCGGGTGTGGGAGCTGCATGTGGGAGCACCTACACACCTAGGCGACATGGCCGTGATGGCCCTAGTGGCCGTCCGAACGTGAGCCGAGGGAGTGGTGCTCACCCGGGCAGTTCAAAGGAATGGAGAGGGGGTAACCCTGGCAAGGGTACCCAATGTAAAGGGCGTGGCAGCTCCGGAGGGGGTCAGTTGCGCAAAGAATACCCGAAAGGGGATCTTAGCGCAGCACCCTCGGGGAGTGGCTGTCAGCCATCTAGTCTCTGGGAGGCTAGCAAGGAGCAGTCGGGCGAGGCACACCCTACGGGTGAGCCAAACTCGGCTGCACACTCTGCAAGCCATACCCAGAGTAGGAAGAGGCGCAGCGGGTGTGCCAAACGTAAGCGGCGTGAGCTGCAGCGGCAGATGGCACTGGCACCTGGTGCAGCCCCTTCTAAAAGGGTTAGGGAAGTGAGCGACGAAACCGTTGCTCAGGTCGGTGACAGCAAGCGGGTCAAGACCCAAGGTGACTCCTACAGGGAGGCGCTGACGGGAGTCAAGATGGCAGTTGTCGCTGA
Source organism: Catocala sponsa (assembly GCA_963564715.1). Taxonomy (NCBI): domain Eukaryota; kingdom Metazoa; phylum Arthropoda; class Insecta; order Lepidoptera; family Erebidae; genus Catocala; species Catocala sponsa. Next base: position 25,438,609 of record OY751333.1, on the reverse strand, counting down.
CAACTTTCCTGATGCTCTATTAGTTGCAGAGCAGGTGGAGCCTATACGGGTGGCCATTTGGGACCTGTTAGAGGCCACGCCGGATCCTCTGCCGGCTATTAGCGTAGGTGCACTGCTCGGAGGAGCTCTGCACATTACATGTGAGGGAGTGGGAGCTGCAGAGTGGCTTCGCGGTCTGGACGGGAAAACCGTTGGGAGTGTGAAGCTCAAAGTGGTCAGCGCCAAGGAGCTTCCAAGGCCAATCAAAATGGCCTGGAAGACCAGGAACACCTGGTGCCTAGATGCCTCCAGGGTGCTGACCATGCTGCAGCGTCTCAATCCCTCCCTAAGGACCTGCGAGTGGAAGGTGCTGGGCACGCAGGTTGAAGAAACGCATACCAGGCGCATCATCCTGGTGGACAGCGTCTCAGCCGCGGTCATCAAGGCGGGCGGCTTCTCTCTCCATGCTGGCATGGACAAGAGCACATTCAAGATCCTCGAGGATCCGAATGTGCCAGTCGGTGCCGGCGTGGGGGAGGAGGCCCCTGCTTTGATGGAATCGCGGGTAAAGGACGGGGAGGAGCCCGTAAATCCTGTGGTGGAATCAGGCACGGCTTTCCGCACCTCTTCGCCTTGCGCATCGCCGAAGACTAACGACATAATCGGTCATATTGATGACATAAATCTGTCGTCGTCGCCGGATGCTGCGGAGGCGATGTTGGAAGAGGAGAGCAGGGGGGGCGGCCAGTAGTGGCTACCACCGAAGGCGCTACCATATAGGCAGACCGTATGGCGGGACTAAGGTGCGTACATATAAATCTTCATCACTGCATCGGGGCGATGGCTGTTTTGGCTCGCCACCTGCGGATGAATGAATATGACATTACCCTGATTCAGGAACCTAATGTTAAAGGGGGGAAAATTAGAGGCTTGGGTGGGACGGGAGGAGTGATTTTTCATAACTGTCTCACTAATGATATGAGGACATGTGTATATGTCAGAAATGGCATAAACGCAATGCCCTTACATAATTTCTGTTCTAGGGATCTTACGACAGTTAAGATTGATGTGCGAGGGAGCGGAGGGCGGGATACTGTAATCCTGACCTCTGCATACTTCGACTATACGGACAAGGAAACTGTATCTAGACAGATAAAGGACCTTGTTGAATATGGCAGCCGGGAGAACCTGGACATGATCCTGGGGTGCGATGCCAACGCACACCACACAGTCTGGGGGAGCACGGATGTGAATGTAAGAGGGGAAAAACTACTGGAGTATGTGGTAAGTACCTCTTTACAAATTCTGAATAAACGAAACTGGCCAACGTTCGCTGACTGTAGGCGAGCAGAGGTAATTGACATCACGTTAGCCTCCAATAGGGCTAGCACTAAGATTGTCGAGTGGCATGTGTCTGATGAAATTATCTTGTCAGATCATAACTACATATGCTTTAGGTACAGGACGCTGGTTCCAGCTCCTACAATACGTAGAAGGAATCCCAGAAATACGGACTGGAACTCCTTTAGGAGTGACCTCAGGGTAGATTTGGAGGATTCTAAGGGTAAGCTCAAGTCTATATTAGACATCGAGTTTACAGCAGACGAATTAGTCCAGACTGTGAATACGGCCTGGACAAGTAATTGCCCTGAGAGGGAAATTAAGCCCAAGAGGGTACCGTGGTGGACGCCAGAGTTGGTCAAGCTGTGGCTAGAAGCCAGACGAGCGTTTAACAATGCTAGGACCAGTAGGGACTACAGCGGTTACGCTCGTTGTTTGACCAACTACAACAAAGCTGTGCGGAAAGCCAAACGGAAGGCTTGGAGAGCACACTGTGAAAACATCAGTACGATTCCTGAAGGAATGAGACCCTCCAAAGCTTTATCGACTGTCAGAGCACAGCCATTGACAACCATTAAGGATGTCAATGGGCAGCGAACAGGGTCTGGTAAGGAGACATTAGCAATGATGCTAAACACACTTTCCAGACTGTAAGATAATAGAAAAGGAGCAGGAGGACCCTATCAGCTTGGTTGAACTTAGCTATCGTACAACCAAAGCAGATTGGGACACTGCTAGGAAGGTAGTGGATGAAGGGAAGGTCGGCTGGGCTCTAAATGGTTTTCAACCATTTAAGTCACCTGGTCCAGACATGGTTTATCCCATCATCCTACAACAGGGAGCTGCACTCTTGGTTCCGCATTTGTGCAGATTATACAGAGCCTGCATAGCTTTTGGATACATTCCAAAGATATGGAGGCGTGTTAAAGTCATCTACATTTATACATTGTTGTGGAGTCAGAGGCGGTAAAGGCGCTACATAGACTATCTGTGCATGGGCTGTGGAGCGTCAACATGCCGGTAACTCGACACACAAAACTGGAGACTTCAAAGGATCTCAAAAGGATTATGAGCATGGGATGCGACAAAATGCAACCATTGCACATATTTAAAAAGAATTTTAAAATAAAGGTCCCCACGAGGGATGAATGGAGACAAGGTCTACAATCCCCTGACGAGGGTTGTCTTATCTGGTACACCGATGGTTCCAAAATGGAAACAGGATCAGGCGCTGGTATCTATGCCAGTGACTGTAAGGTGAGCCAAAGCATGGGCAAATATGCAACGGTCTTCCAAGCGGAAACCTACGCTATAAGTGCCTGTGCTCAGGAGAATATCAACAGTGGTGTCACTGACAAGACTGTATATTCTCAGTGACAGTCAAGCTGCTCTCAAGGCTCTGGACTCGTGTAGGGTGGACTCCAGACTGGTCCTGAACTGTGTTAAGATCCTCAACAAACTAGGCAGAAAGAACACAGTCAGACTGGTCTGGGTTCCGGGACATGCAGGGGTGCAGGGCAATGAGGAGGCTGATGAGTTGGCCAGAAAGGGCTCGGAGCAGCTGTTTGTGGGCCCCGAGTCATTCGTGGGACTCTCTGAGAGCACCATCAAGGCAGCTTTGAATGCACATGGCAATGACAAACACAGGTTGGAGTGGATGGCCCTTAGGGGTCTGGAACACTCCAAGAAGTTCATTGCAAAGGGAGCCACAGGCTTCACCCGGAAGTTCTGTGGATATAGCAAGAGCCAAATGCGCCTGCTCACCGGAGCGTTCACTGGCCATTTTGGCACCAACGACTTCCTGTGCAGATTGAGATTGGCACACAATTTGATCTGCAGGGCCTGTGGTGAACAGGACGAGTCCATATCGCACCTATTGTGTGAATGCGACGCGTTGGCTGGACTGAGGACGGGTCTGATGGGGGTGGCATATCCAAGCCCTGAAGACTTCAGGCTTCTCCCTCTGAATTGTACACTGCGGCTTATGCAGAACATTCATAAGGAGATAGCTAAGCGTTAAATCTTGGGGCCGCACAAAAGATCCCACTGGGTCGAAGTGTCGCCGGTCTGCACTGACTGGCCCCCACACATAAGATAAGATAAGATACCATCAGGTGGGCCGTATGCTTGTTTACCAACTTAGTTGTATAAAAAAAAAGATGGCGCCCTATTACGTGAGACTAGCAAATTGGGATCTAAACCTATAGCTACCTAAATATGAGTGTAATAAATACGTCACAACCTATTTCCGCCGATATAATAGGGTAGTTGCCTATGTATGATTTTGTACAGTATTTTACACACAAGAGGAAATAGCAATCAAAATAAATCTTTTTGTGCAAAACAGAATCAAAATAAGGGAGTAATTAATATTTTAAGTATAAGAAAAAGTGGGACTGTAGTGGGGACATCGCGCTATCTCCTTCGAACAGCTGCATTTAAACTGCTGTTCACAGTTTGTATCGTGCATCCTTTTTTTCATTTGAGAATTAAACGAGTTTATGACTTACCGACATCAATAAAACTAAGTCATCCACTGTGTCTAGCGTAAAACTTTTTGAATGAGCACTGTCTCCCAAAACACAGGCTACAGCCTAGTTTGAGGAACAGGACCAGTATACAGTAGTGAAATAACTACACTGGAACATTGAGACAACTACCATCTTAGTCTCCCCGTGACCATGGCTGCTGAAAAGCAACCGAAACGTCGGGGAAAGTGTAAAAATAAATCTAAATAGTATAATAGTATAGTAATAGTATAAATAGTTTTAATAGTTTCAATAATTGAATTACCTTAAAAATTTGTAAAGTTTAATAGTGATTATAGTAGTGTAACAGTTTTTCAAAATTTTGTAATAGTGTCAAATAAACAACGCGATAAAATCCGTATGTAGTAGTTTAATTTCAATGAATAACATTCGCGTAAACAGAAGACAATATTATGAGGACCAGTACCGTGGGTAAATATAAAACAACACTATTTTGTAATTAGTTGTTGGTAATTCATTATTTTTTGTTCAAATAAACATTTTAATTTATTTTATTATTATTTTTAATAAACCTACAACCAGATTTGAAATACTTGTATCTTATTTATTTTAAGGAGATTTCAAAAATCTTTGTATTTATATCTATTTGAGTTTGGGTAATGCTACTATTTGTCTTAAATAATAAAAAATGGGACTAAATATTATATTTAATCACCACCAGCAAAAATACTAATTGGTCAGAAAATATTGCATAGCATAACGAGCATCTATACGCCTCAAATCACTGCATTCCGTCTCGGAAGTGTTAGGTTATGTTAGGTTCCTTTTTTTAAGCCCACCCAAAAATAGGAGCCCCGCCAAGCGGGGCTCCGTCGACTTAGTTTGATCTCTTTAAAGTTTGTTTGTTTGTTTGTTTGTTACCTTTTCACGCCTAAACCACTGAACCGATTATCCTGAAATTTTGCATATACATTGTCAGGTGTACAGAAACGGACATAGGCTACCTTTCATCCCGAAAAAAATTAATGTTCCCGAGGAAAACAACAATAATGTTCTTATGATAATAGATGGCGCCACGTGTCTTTCGAATCATGATTGAATTATATTATTACAAGCAGAGTACAACCCGAATTGATTGTCAAATTCTAAATTAACACGAGCGAAGCCGCGGGCAAAAGCTAGTGTAGGTATATATAACATTAAGCTCAAGATTATATGTAAGTTCAGAACACGTCATCATTAAGTTAAACTTATTGAAACACTGTGTAACAAGGAATGCAGTATAAGAAGGAACCAACGCGAGAAGGATGCAAATAAAAAACAAAAGACGATCAATTAAAAAGAAGAATCAGAACGTGACATTTTATTATTCCACAATATACCTATAAGAGGTTGGATTTGAAAAGGCGAGGCGGTTCATTTCGGCCAACAATCTATACTAATATTATAAAGCTGAAGAGTTTGTTTGTTTGAACGCGCTAACCTCAGGAACTACTAGTTCGAATTGAAAAATTCTTTTAGTGTTGGATAGCCTATTTATCGAGGAAGGCTATAGGATATATAACATCACGCTACGACTCACGGGGGCGGCGCAGTAACGATAAACGCGGGTGAAACCGCGGTAACATCTAGTCTAACATATATGCCGACAATTCAGGATAATTAACATGCAAATCTATGGTACAACACTCCTTTAGATCCATCATAACAACTATCTTAATTTCACATAAATTTATCTCCTTTGTACAAACACATCTCATTTACAAACTTCATTTATTACCACTTCAGTCCGTTCGCCAATAATGTAGTTAAAAGGATTAGTAGTTTCATATTCACGTTTGGCATCAACTTGCATGGCGGTTTGAAAATGGGCCAAAGTTACCCTGTTAATTGACCGGTTGCCAGACCATCGCCTATCAATTAGCTATATAATGGCTCTGGCTACATCCACGCTCAATTTAATTTTTTATTATTCCAGCGGTATTTTTATATAATAATATTCAGCTTTGTATATAAACTATCCCATTGGCCCTACTGGGACTCTCCTTATTGTGAGAAGGATTAGTCCACCACGGTGGCCCAGGGCGGATGACCTAAGAATCGACCAAGAGACCTCTGTATGGTGGTCTAATGGTCTCTCAATAGGTTATCGCTTCTATACATCAAAAAATATGTTTACTAAGATATAAATATCGGTATGAAATCGTCTCGTTATTTTAGTATCGGAAGGATCGTAGTTGCTTATTCTAAACTGGGGAATTTCCAGCGGTTTTCTTTTGTGTCAGAAATAATCAAAAAAAGGGATACAGAATCCTCACAAACGCCTCATGCTCGCTTGACCAAAGCCTCGGGGCTTGCATAATGATTTTATATCTTTTGCAAATAATGCAATATCTGCGCCACGTTTCGGTCATGTTTTTAATGTATTTTGATATTGAGTAACACCGGGTTACCGAAGAGATTGGAAGAGAAAGTTGTGTTGTTATTTTGAAGAGAAAGTGACAGTACTTGTGAAGTAGCACTTACGAGGCTTAAATATTTTAACTGCTTCGTATAGCGACATAAATATAAGCGCTGAAGAAGATGCAACTGCTGATCTTAAGGTTCTCGATGGCGTAGTGGTTGGTGTAACCGACTGCCACGCTGAGGTCGCGGGTTCGATTCCCGCACAAGTCAAACATTTGTGTGCATGAACATGGATGTTTGTCTTGGTCTGGGTGTTTCTATATAATATGTATGTATTTAAAAAAAAAAGTATATATGTATGTTTATCCATTGTCTAGTACCCATAGTACAAGCTCTGCTTAGTTTGGGCTAGATGGTGTTGTGTTTATGTGGTAGAATATTTAAAAAAATATATATATTAAAAAAAATTCTAAGTTTGACGATCGAATGGAACAAAGCGTTATAGGTATTATTCTGTCTGTCACTGTATCATTGTTTCTGCTATAAGTTTGAACATAGTTCGATTGTCGGATTAGGTAATGTTATTAGGTTTATCTAGAAGCCATTTGTTAATAGCAACAAGGAATGCAATTGTATCTAGTAGAGGTCTATTGGTGTATTATTTCGCAAGACCTAAACACAGCATGCTTGGTATGTATATTATTTATGCACAGGTGCATAAATAATATACATACCAAGCATGAAGATATAGATTATCAGAAGAGCAGAGCCCTCTGCCCTTCTGATAATCTATATCTGTATTATTATTGTAAAGAGGAAAGATTTTGTTTATTTGTATGGATTTAACTCAAAAACTACTCAACCGATTTTAAAAATTCCTTCACGATTGTAAAGCTATATTACCACCAAGTAACATACACAATTTTTTTTTTTATATTTTTATTAACATAACTTAAGCTAAATTACTCTTACTCGAGCGCAGCCACGGGCAAAAGCTAGTATCTAGATAAGCCCAACCGTAACAACCGTCTATTTTAATTTAATGTATAAAAACATTTTGTAAGTGTATATTCGTTTTTTTTTATGCAACTGAGGTAGCAAACAAGCATACGGCCACCTGATGGTATGTGGTCACCGTAGCCTAAGGACGCCTGCAACACCAGAGGCATCACTTTCGCGTTGTGCCGACCCCTTAGGAAAGGAAGTGGGAAGGAGAAGGAGCGGGAAAGGGGAAAGGGGTGATTGAGCTTCCGGCACTCTCACTCACCGAACGAAACACAACAGTAGGAATACTGGTATTTCACGTCGATATTCTGTGAGAGGGTAGTCCTTCCCCGGTAGAGCCGGCCCATTCATACTGAAATCAGCGAGGCTCTACTACTCTAAATACGTTCCATAAAAGTAATTATTCATACATTACCTGCAACCATTCATTATCTACAGCATCGGTAATAGATAAGTCAGCACTTCGTGCATTTTATGAAAACAACTCTCTATAAATCTATACTAATATTATAAGTCTAGTTATTAATATACAGAATGATTTTGAAATCGTGTAATTCCTTTTAACCACGCATTCTACTGGTGGTATAGAATAACCCTGACCATATTTTTTTATTAGAATTATGTTTTTGGAGAAATTAATGTACCGATTTTTTTCGTGAAATGGTCTCAGATAGTCATAAGTTAACCACCCGACACAATATTCATATTTTACTTATTTAAAAATATAACATAACAATAACTGATGTCGTAAATAATAAGAGGCAATAAAAAGGAGCGCTCCTTTATTATTTACGACATTAATGCACTAGTAGAATCTGTGGTTAAAAGGAATTACACGATTTAAAAATCACTCTGTATATTATGAACGATAACGTAACAAGTATACATAAACAGGAACTTCCGTATAATTATGTAATAATATTAAAGTAAGTAACAGTAAATACTTATACATATTATATACTTTGATATCGTCCGTGTTCGCTGTTTAATAAAAATGTTTGAGCAGATTCCTTATTGATCTGAATATATGAATATTTGCGCAATATCTTTTCTTGGATTTTGGAAGGTACTTGAAAACTTCAGTAGGTATATAGAGTTACATAAAATAACATATCGACGGTTGAAAGGCTACCCCGTCAAGTGTCGAGCGGACATACGCTGTCCGCAAAAATGAGTCATCAAAATTTAAAAAAAAACCGCGGTAAAGCTATTGCATAGCATTTTTTATCAACTTATGCAATTATAATTATTTATTTATTTTATTTATGCAGTATTTTTTTTCCTGTTTTTTTGTCTTTTATATTAATTCAAGTTACACTTTTTGATACTACAATATTTATATTTTAGTTTAAATATTTTAATTTATGAAATTACTATTATTTTTGAAAAAATATTGATTAAAAGAAAATTATTATCAAGTTAAATAAAAACTAAAATATTTAATTGATCATTTTTTAGAATTGATTATTAATATGAATAATATATTTCATATTAAATGCTATTTCTATCGAATTTGAAAATAACAACGTTTCGTTGGATACTTAGCAACTAGCCTGTATATGAGTTAACTTATAGTCATTTAAAAAAATATATACTTTTAATTCTATTCTGTGGCCAACTTCAACATGTAGCATTTGTGTCACAGTGATGCGCGCGCATCTTAAAATTTCACTCTCATAATTTTTTCATAACGCGCCTAAAGAAGTATAACTTCAAAAAGTATCACCGCTGTGCCGGTCGGAGTGGGGGGTGTTAGGTTATTTTCGTTACGGAATTTCTGGATTCGGTCTCCACGCTCAAGGCCCGCGATAGAAGCTATGCAATAGCTTAAAAAACGACAAATGTATGTCCGCTGCACACTTGACTCGTTAATGAGTCAAGTGTCGAGCGCACATACATTTGTCCGTTTGTGTATTGTTTGCACAATTAATTTTTAATTATTTTTTATGTATTTTCACTAGACACTCAAGAAGTTAAACCACTACACCATCCGTGCAGTTAATCAGCATTTTTTTTCTGCTTTCAACTATGTGTATATGTCATTATCACAAAAATGGCGTTTAAGTCATATAGCTTTTCAACCGTCGATACATACCTAGCATAGCTTCACATCAGTAATCACCCTCTTTCCCCCATCCCGCTCCTTCTCCTTCCCACTTCCTTTCCTAAAGGGTCGGCAACGCGCAAGTGATGCCTCTGGTGTCGCAGGCGTCGATAGGCTACGGTGACCACTTGCCATCAGGTAGGCCGTATGCTTGTTTGCCACCTTAGTTTTACAAAAAAAAAACAGCAAGGCTAATATGAGGAGTATTACACCTACATTTCATCGATTACCTTCGTTTTTAGATCACATGTAATAGGTTATTGCCATTTACCAACCACATTTCCAGACGCCATGCTGCCATTAAAATTTGCTTTACAAAAAATAAAAATAAAAATTTGTCCCTCCGACATACGAACACGGGATCTCACAATCGGGCATGAACTTACGCGACTGGACCAGTAATTCGTAACGTTATGATACATTATGACTATTACTCACACTGTCTAACAGAATTCACTAGTTACAATTAAATTTAAAATCAAATGACACATATTCTATGAAAAATATGTAAAAATGTAATTGTTCGTAGGTCAAATAATTCGCTTTTTTATATAGGAACTGGGCCATAAGCTACAAATTGTTCCTTACTATTAAGAATGCGCCGAGCGAAATGTGCCAAAACAGGCGGTCACAGTTAAATTGATAAAATCGACACTTTTTGTTTAATACAAATATAAAATAAACATGGTTAATGTAACAATGAATGTGTTTACAATTACTCCGTGTTAAAAACTTTATATAATTAAGATTTTCGCTTACAAAATTACGCAATTTTGCACGAAAAATGCAAAAACCTAAGCTCGTTTTCAATAAAGTGATTTTTTAGATTATAACAGTAGCAATCTGTCCTATTTTACAGCTTAAACGAAACATAAATAGTTATATTACAATTTGTCCGTCCCAAATATTTAAGTTATTGATTGACAATAAAGATACATATTTATCAAAAAAACACTTCAAATCCTTCATACAATTTTACTATGGCGGCCGCGCGCCGATTTGAATATCGAGCTCTGTCATTTAGTCCAACCGCGTCTTACGCTCGGCGCAGTCTTAAACGTGCTGATTTTTTGTCACGCTAAGGCTTAGTTCAGGTTAGTCACGTGTGTCAAGTGCCTAAGAATAATTTATGTTGATTTTTCTCAAGAGATTAAATTGTGAAAAACTTACAATAGTTTCTAAAATATGAATGTCATAGACTTACGTTTATGATGGATGAATTTCAGTTAAATAAATGTTCGCAAGCAATCTGATTAGGTGGATGTTGACCTCTCAAACAAAACATTGGACACAAAACATGAAAAATCTGTTTGCAGTCCTAATTAACGTTCATTATCAGAGTCACAACATCGGTGTTATAACTTAAAATGTTTGTGTTAGGATCACCTAAACACCTTTTCTTTTCTAAGCCATATAGAAGTGTGTCAGGATCGTAGCAAATGGAAATCCGTAGTCTCTGCCTACCCCTCTGGGAAACAGGCGTGAATCTATGTATGTATGTATGTATAGACAATTACAATCAGCTGTTGGTAAACTTCTGTACACACTAGTTAACTTCGTATAATCGAAGTGCATGTACCAAGATCGCATGAGTGCGGGTAAATGTGTAAACTCGCATGAAAGTGCCTAGTCACCAGCACGCTTGCGGTTTAGGCGGGAGAACAAGATGGCGCGCGACGTTACAGTAGAAGGCGAAATGTCAATTGTGTTTACTTGTAATTAAACGTAATCGATTTGTGCCAGCTGTTTGTTTTGATTCAAAATGGATAACTAGATTTTGTTTGATTAGCATTCGGATTAATTAGACTCGGTAAATAGCTGAAATTATTTTCAATTACCGGCTACATAGTATCTATACTAATATTATAAAACTGAAGAGTTTGTTTGTTTGCTTGAACGCGCTAATCTCAGGAACTACTGGGCCGATTTAAAAAATTCTTTCAGTGTTAGATAGTCCAATTATCGAGGAAGGCTATAGGCTATATAACATCACGCTACGACCCACGGGGGCGGCGCAGTAACGATAAACACGGGCGAAACCGCGGGAACATCTAGTATCTAATAACTAGCTGACCCGCGCAACTTCGTCTGCTTCATATAAGAGAATTTTCCCCGTTTTTGCAAAATTTTTCATTGCTGCTACGCTCCTATTGGTCGTAGCGTGATGTTATGTAGCCTATAGCCTTCCTCGATAAATGGGCTATTTAACACTGAAAGAATTTTTCAAATCGGACCAGTAGTTCCTAAGATTAGTGCGTTCAAACAAACAAACAAACTCTTCAGCTTTATAATATTAGTATAGATATAAGTAAGCGTCAAGAATGGATTTCCATTTCCAGTATTATCACGTCCTAAAAGATATGACGATATAAGATGTATTGCGTAACTAATATTAAATTATTATGTGCTATCACTCGTGGACTATTTAGATAAGTCTCATAATCTTCACCAACGGTTTTAGAACTTTTGTATATTTTATTCCGTTTTCACGCAAAACTCCTTAAACGGATTTTGTTTTGGTTTTCACAAATTACATCACTGGAATTTCATTAAAATCCTACGTTTTATATGAATCTGAGATATGGTGCAGTAAAAGCCACAAAAATGAAATGGCGAGCTAGTCCAAGCGACGGAAGTCACGGACGATTGCTAGTTATAAATAACACACGGCCTCGATGGCGTAGTGGTTAGTGTAACCGACTGCCACGCCTGAGGTCGCGGGTTCGATTCCCGCACAAGTCAAACATTTGTGTGCATGAACATGGATGTTTGTCTTGATCTGGGTGTTTCTATATATAATATGTGTGTATTTACAAAAAAAAAAGCATATATGTATGTTTATCCATTGTCTAGTACCCATAGTACAAGCTCTGCTTAGTTTGGCCTAGATGGTGTTGTGTGTGTGTGGTAGAATATTATATTGCATTATGTCTTCACCGAAAGAATTCCCCAGCTATGCTATAAAACCATTCTAACGTCACAAGAACACCGAAGCAAATATAAGCCACATAAAATTCAATAACGATACACAAATAGATCATAATTCACCAAAATTATTCAAACCAAGATTTAACACAACGTAAAACAGACTTGCAAGATTTTTACTTAAAAGAATAACTAAGAAAACTCTGGCCATAATTCAGGCAAATAAGGCACTAGACTGAAATAAAGATGTCTAGACGGAGAAACAAATACAGCGGACCTGTGTTATGAACTTTTCGAACATCGTAACAATGCAGATTTGTTATAATAAAATGAATTAGTCATTATCGCTAGAATATATTGTAAAGTCCTTATATTAGAAATGCGGAAGTGAGTGTTTGTTTCTAGATGTAGTAGAGCCTCGCTAATTTCAGCATGAATGAGCCGGCTCGACCGGGGCAGGACTACCCTCTCACAGAATATCGACGTGAAATAGCAATATTCCTACAGTTGTGTTTCGTTCGGTGAGTGAGAGTGCCGGCCTGCTCTTTCCCGCTCGTTCTCCTTACCACTTCCTTTCCTAAAGGGTCGGCAACGCGCAAGTGATACCTCTGGTGTTGCAGTCGTCCATAGGTTACGGTGACCACTTACCATCAGGTGGGCCGTATGCTTGTTTGCCACGTAAGATGTATAAAAAAAAATTTAAAAGACTATTTTATGCTTTCACGCCTTAACTACTCGACTAATCGTTATGAAATTTGGCATAGACGTTGTCAGGGGTACAGAAAAGGGCAAAGAGTATCTCATCAAAAAATACTGATACAATCAAACCTACTTTATATGAATGAAGCCGCGGGCGAAATCTAGTTATATATACATATATCCCCGTGGGCAGGTGTATTATACCCACATTTTACTAACTATGATTTTAGGTCCCACCTAATAGGGTCAAACTTATTACTGAATACCGGGAACAGATCCAGACCTTGTCCTATGAAGAAATCCGTTTACTGTGACCTATTTTGGATTTTTCATGTTGCTCGTCAAAATGGCCACACTCCACCTGATGGTAAACAGTCGTGTGGTTTAAGAGCAGTGACCTCCACACCGTCCTCATAGCAGCCGAGGCGATGTTGAGGTCTCTATTTTGATGGCCTGAGAAGTTGCTTTGTCACGCCCCGCTTTTGGATTCAATTGAAGAAGGAAACATCTAGATTTAAGTTTTGTACATTAGTTTACTTATTCTAAAAATATGGCTGCTGAAGAGCAACCGAAACGTCGAGGAGAGTGTAAACGTAAATAAATAAATATAATTAGTTTTAATAGCATAAGTAATAGTAAAGCTTAACAATTGTAGTGTAATACTTTCATATTTTAAAATAAATACTGCGATAAAATATTACTTTTTACTTTAAAATCCTAACTTTCTAATCCTAACAATATCCTAACTAATATTATAAATGCGAAAATGAGTTTGTTAAGCTATTGCATAGCTTCTATCGCGGGCCTTGAGCGTAGAGACCGAATCCAGAAATTCCGTAACGAAAATAACCTAACACCCCCCACTCCGACCGGCACAGCGGTGATACTTTTTGAAGTTATACTTCTTTAGGCGCGTTATGAAAAAATGATGAGAGTGAAATTTTAAGATGCGCGCGCATCACTTTGACACAAATGCTACATGTTGAAGTTGGCCACAGAATAGAATTAAAAGTATATATTTTTTAAATGACTATAAGTTAACTCATATACAGGCTAGTTGCAAAGTATCCAACGAAACGTTGTTATTTTCAAATTCGATAGAAATACCATTTAATATGAAATATATTATTCATATTAATAATCAATTCTAAAAAATGGTCAATTAAATATTTTAGTTTTTATTTAACTTGATAATAATTTTCTTTTAATCAATATTTTTTCAAAAATAATAGTAATTTCATGAATTAAAATATTTAAACTAAAATATAAATATTGTAGTACCTATTATATTTAGGTATCTTTTTATTGAGTTCATAATTTTTTAATACAGACTTAATCATTTTGTTTATCGAATATAGTAATTCTATCCATATTTTTTTAAATTTATATTATAGACCATTTTAATAATTTTCCGCAATTTTGTTGGAAACAAAATCTAGTTTCGTACTACAATATTTGTCTTTTAATTCATGTATACATTATTTTTGAATAAATATTAATTTAAAAAATGCTATGCAATAGCTTTACCGCGGCAGTCTCCGAGTGCCACACGTCTTTTTTATTTGTTTGTTACGCTTTCACGCCTTAACTACTCAACCGATCAGAATAGGACATAGGGTACCTTTCATCCAGAAAAAATAACTGTTGCAAACCTAACCTAACCTACATTTACGCGAGTGAAGCCGCGGGTGAAAACTTGTAATATTATAAAAGCGAAAATGAGTTTGTTTGTTTGTTACCTTTTCACGCCTAAACCACTGAACCGATCATCCTGAAATTTTGCATATACGTTGACAGGTGTACAGAAACGGACATGCTACCTTTCATCCCGTAAAAAATTACTGTTCCCGAGGAAAACAATAATAACGTTCTTATGATAATAGATGGCGCCACGTGTCTTTTGAATCATGATTGAATTATATTATTACAAGCAGAGTACAACCCGAATTGATTGTCAAATTCTAAATTAATGCGAGCGAAGCCGCGGGCAAAGCTAGTAGCTGTATAAAGTAGTTAAATTTTAAAAATAATCAATCTACAATAAAGGCGTTTAAATAACGATAAATTATTCATCGAATATTAGCAATGAATTGATGACTGTCCGAACCAATATTTCTTCTCACTATTAAAACCGTCTGGCCATTAAAATATCTCTAAGAAATAAAACAATTTTCACAACCATTACGTTGCTGTTTCACAAAATAAACCAATCAATATTTAATATTCGTAATATTGTGTTAAAATTACGTAGATAGGAGACCATGTCAATTTCACGCTCCGTAAAGTTGCACTGACGTCATAACTGGAACATATGTGAGACGCATGAGTATGGGGCATCCGGGATAGGGAGGGTCTGTGCTTAATTCGACACTGTAAGTGATTCTATGTATTTATTACAGATTCAATGGAAGTTATTTAACTGGCGTTATAAACGTATTTAGGCCTGCTATGTTCATTTTGTTTTTGTATCTGCCTTTACCTGCGTCGTCAAACACCCTATTTCGTACATGGTGTAATGCATTATTTACGCATCCTCCGTGGGAAAAGGGGAGCGGAGAAGGCATGTCAGACTCAGTCAGCTCCGTGGGGATACCAATAGACTGCAATGCAGAGGATCTCGGGTTCGAACCCACGTCGCGCACCTCTAACTTTCGGAAGTTATATGACTTTTCGAAATTAAATGCGTATTGATTGACAATTATCGCCTGCTCCGTGCCTCGGAGAGTTCGTTAAGCCGTCAGTCCCGACTGCCATGAACATCTTATGGCAGTCGTTATTGGGAAGTCAGTGCCCTCTAATATCCT
Organism: Catocala sponsa; assembly: GCA_963564715.1. Classification (NCBI taxonomy): domain Eukaryota; kingdom Metazoa; phylum Arthropoda; class Insecta; order Lepidoptera; family Erebidae; genus Catocala; species Catocala sponsa. The sequence continues at coordinate 25,422,857 of OY751333.1, read as the reverse complement.
GACACTGGTCTAGCCTTAGGGCATCGTTAGCCTTCGGATTGCGGAGATCAGATGGCAGTTACTCCGTGTAAAAACTGATACCCAGTCAAATCCGGTTAGACTAGAAAGCCGACCCCAACTGACTTAAGAATAATAAAGGCTAAGGAGAAGAAGAATTAATTATTTACTGTTTTGCTAATCTCAATAAGAGATAGACCTCATCGGAGTGCTCGCAAAACCTATGAGTTAGTTCAAACTGAAGCATTTAACTATTGAAGAACTTTCAGCCTACAGAAAAGGTAAAATCCTTATGTCGTTCACTTACTTGAGTGGCATTCCAGGATCCTTTAAAAGGCCTTGTACGAAAAGTATGAGACCAGTGTAATCGTGCTTTTCCTTGACAGCACAATGATCATTTTTCATATGGCCGGCGACTTGTGATCAATAATCTTGGTTTTGCAGTCTATAGGCTACGGTAACCAATTACCATCAAGCAGCTGGTGTGTTTGTTTGTCAACTTGGTTAATTGATACATTATGAAGCATGAATCACACCTGCTTCCCATCCCCTTAAGAGTATTTAAGTATATTACTTTTACTATGCACATCACGCATCGAAAACTTACGACCCAATGATTAGATAGTAAAATGACTAGAAATATACCTACACCAATATGTCAAGACGATGGCTGGTAGAATACATATATTTCGCAACGGGTATTAATATTTACCTTTTAGTGACCTGACCCAGCTTGTGACCACGGCCGGTGTAACCTGGTCGGCATTTTAAGCCTTGACGTTTACACCGTAAACGTCAAGGATTAAAATGCAAAAACATTATGCATGATCACGTTAATATCCGTTACATATTATATAAATAAATATATTATAGTTATTATGGTAAAATACGATTTCAATACAATTCTTCACAGTCCTGCCAGGGATATAGTCGCGACACTATGTATGTATTTACATGACCTTTTAAGTACATTGTGTCAATCTACCAACTGTATATCCAAAAGTAACATTCGCCCACGACTTCGTAAAGAATACTAAAATACAAAATTTAATTATGACCGCGCACTTTCACCGCCCAAGTCATACTCCGCTGTCTCATTTTTATGCGCTCCGTGCCTCTCGCTTAAAATTTGAAACCCTTTAAAGTATTAAGAAGAGACATGGATCAAATTATAAACAAAAATAACTTCTACTGTCTGTGAAATGTGTACAAAGTGAAAGAAAGAAAGAAAGAAAATAATTTTATTTATTCCACGCTTACAAGGTAACAGGAAACACAACCATGTTTAGGAAGAAATAAGGTCCTGCGTCAGCAATGTTGCAGAATATCCACAACGCTGGTATTCTCGCAGAGCCTGCATGATTTCGGTACATGTAGGCAGTAACATACATACATATTAACTCAATTAAAAATAAAATAAAAATTAAATAATAATTTAAATAAATTAGGTGGTCATAGATGGCAAAAGTAATTTTATACTAAATAATAATATTGGTATTTATATAATACTTACATGTATACTATTTATATAATTAAAAGTATATTGAAAATAAAAATACTAAAAGAAAATAATAATAAAGACATTATATTACAATATTTAAGCGCAGCAATTAATGTTGTGTTACATTTCCGAACGACCCCGGTTCTTATCAACAAAACATGACATCAATGTCATCTAATACACAAGTAAATATATACACGTAAAGATATGCAACAGTCGATTACACTCATCGCTGAAATAGATTCAGCTCCAACGATTCACCCACCATTGAAGGCACTCCAGTCCACTTTTTCCGTGGAAAAGTATGCCAAATGGCATTACCCCAGGATAAAAAAACATGGAATACGCCCACGGTTTTAATGTTTTTAGGTCCCACTTGAGGATACGAGTACATACGGCCATCTACCGGCTAGACGCATTTGGAGGCAATGTGCTTCTATTAGGAATTTCCTATCAGATATAACTATGGAAACTGCATGAGGTCCTTCCTGGCTTTGAGCTAGGACCTCAAGATTAGCGTAAACCTTAACGAAAGTGCAAAATAATGCTGCAGGGCAAAACAAAACGGTCAATAAAGTCTATACGTTCATATACACAGGGATTAAATGAAAAATATCTACTAATTCCCCTTAATCCGTGTCTTCTTCTCATCATATTTAACAGCATTTGTTCAACCACTTTTTACAAAACAATACTTTTTTCAAAGAAACATATCTTTACCAGTTAAATTTTGCAAGTGGGCCAAAGTCTCGCACAACGCCTACTCCCTCGCGATGTGTGGTTTGGTTACGTCGCTGCTTTTTGTGCGTGCGCGTAATCTTAGCCTTACTCGTCCGAATAAAGCAAACAATTTCAATTTTATTTTTATATCAATTAAAATCAAATAATAAATTATGAATGTGGCAATACCAAAATTGGTAATTAAGGTATCTATAAATAAGCCACAGGTAATAAGTGGCTTATTTATATTTTACTAGCTTTTACCCGCGGCTTCACTCGCGTTAATTTAGAATTTGAAAATCAATTCGGGTTGTACTCTACTTGTAATAATATAATTCAATCTTGATTCGAAAGAAACTTGGCGCCATCTATTATCATAAGAATGTTATTGTTGTTTTCCTCGGGAACAGTATTTTTTTTCGCGATGAAAAGTAGCCTATGTCTGTTTCTGTACACCTGACAACGTATATGCAAAATTTCAGGATGATCGGTTCAGTGGTTTAGGTGTGAAAAGGTAACAAGAAAACAAACAAACAAACTCATTTTCGCTTTTATAATATTAGTTAGGATTTTCTAATATGTATTCGCAATGTCAGAAAAAATCTAAAGCTTCTTGGTTTCTAACTTATTTATACGTAGAAAGATTTCAACGCGTAACAACCGCATTAAAAAGAAAAATACCAAAAAAAAAATATTTTTCAAATCTTACATAATTACCCTGAATTTAAAACCCCTCCCTAAAATGCGTAAACATAAATTTGTCAAAAGCCATTCCAAACACGTTCACTTATTACCGGCAAGGTAATTCGGCCCCGAGGTAAAATGACTAGGAATTACCGAAAAGGTAGGTAAAATGTAGGTAGGTAAAATTACACGTATTACTCACTACATCGGCGACGGGGGATCGTAGACTTATTAATTACAGTGCGATTTTAACTCGAGATTTACTTAAAGCAAACAGCATGAGTTATTAGCCGCCTAAACTTGAAAATCCTACAGCAGCACAGTTTGAATTATACGAATGAATTTTAGTTTAAATAACATCCACAGTCGCCAGATTTAAGTTAAGGAATAATAAGGAAAAGGACGTATGTAGATACTAAAATTAAAATCAAGGAGAAAGTGAGTAAAGAGATTCAACATTTAAAATTAAAAATCGAACGTATTGTTGTTATTGTTTTAAAAAGAGGTTGTTACCATTTATTTTTATTTACCAATGTGAGTTGGTATAATGATTTGGTTGCTTTTTTTATAAAACTAATGCGATATGTAGACATCAGGCTCACCTTCGCGTTAATCGTAATATGCAACTCCAAGATTATCAGTTACGCGTTGTTGATCTTGAAAAAAGAGTCTGTGCGCTACTAGCACAAGATACTACTTTTAACTGTGCTAATGCTAAACAAACTTTGCCTTTGACCAAAAAAAGAGGGAAAAGTCTAGAATTCCTAAATACTGTGTTGGCGCAGTATTCAGGCATCCTTGACTTCTACATATATACATAGACTCACGCCTGATTATCTCCGAAGGTGTAGTCATGTGAGAATTACGCCTAAAGGACGATGAACAAATTAGTATGAGACTCGTCCTGTCTCCAACAGATATTTTGTATGTGTTAGTAGGTTCTTAACGATCTATAAAAAGCCTAGCAACCAGTTTTAACTTAAAAATAAAAAATAAAAGTTTAGAAATAAAAGCTCAATTCAATGACGATGCTGGTACTTATTTTACTGATTTATTACTGAACTGTATGCAATGTTATAAATAACAAAGATAATAGGTAATTATAATACTTTGAAACACAACTGTTATTTTGTGCCAAGAAATAATAATATTAAAACATGATTTTCTCGTTATATCCCGCACTTTTGAGAGATGTCGCTATAGTAAAAATTATCACCTTACTAAGGTATTTTGATTGAGATACATTTCAAATCTGTTGGTCGATGTAAGATTTAGGGGGACGTTTTTACGCATCGTCCTTTCCCCATGTTTTTAGGCCCAACCTAATATGGGGCGTGTCGTCTTCCACATTTTCAGACTCCGCACTACAACTGAGAATTTCCTAACGTTTAGTCCCATAATACTGTTCGATGTATTCGATCCCAGGACCACACTTATTTCAGTGATCTCCTTTTGGGAAAATAAACGCACATATTTCCTTTATAATGGCACTAGATGTGCCCGCGGTTTCACCCGCCATTATGATTACTGCGCCGGCCCCGTGGGTCTTAGCGTGATGTGATGTAGCCTATAACCTTCCTCGTTAAATAGGCTATCCAACACTAAAATAATTTTTCAAATCGAACCAGTAGTTCCTGAGATTAGCGCGTTCAACCAAACAAAGAAACTATTCAGCTTTATAATATTAGTATAGACTAGATGTTCCTCCAGTTTCACCCGCGTTTATCGTTACTGCACCGCCCCCGTAGGTTGTAGCGTGATGTTATATAGCCTATAGCCTTACTCGATAAATAGGCTATCCAACACTAAAATAATTTTTCAAATCGAACCAATAGTACCTGAGATTAGCGTGTTCAACCAAACAAACTCTTCAGCTTTATAATATTAGTATAGATTATGAATGTTCATAACGCTGTTTATATTAATATTATTAATACCTATGTAAGTTAGAAAAGTGGCTATAAGTTTCTTGGAACAGTTATTTTGCTTTTGCCCTCGGTTAATAATAACTTTCTAGACGTAATCACGCTTTCCACTAAAGTTTCATTATAAATTTATCAAATTCCGCAAATTTTGTTTCCTAGAATACCTGCAAGAAGAATTTTAATCTAAAATTGTATTCTATTCTTTCCTGGAATCAGGAATTTTGTTACAACATTTTTGTGATAAGATTCAACTAAAATATACCTCGCAAAGTTGCTAGCTATAGCATATAACAGTGTACATTGTGAGCTGTCGCCGGCTGCCAAAACCAATATTTGTCACAAACAGAGCAATGTAGACCGAAATGGACTGCACTTCTACGGATATTTTGCCGCAAAACACATCTTGTCTCATTGTTTTGTGTACTAGTCGGAATTTGCTTTCTATTTGTTCGTTATGTTTGTTTTATTCACGTCTGTGATTTACATTATGGATCCAATGACCCCCTTACCCCCTTCCCGCTCCTCTTTCCCACTTCCTTTCCTAAATGGTCGGCAACGCGCTATTGATGCCTCTGGTGTTGCAGGCGTGCATATGCTACGGTGACCACTTACCATCAGGTGGGCCGTATGCTTGTTTGCCACCTTAGTTGTATGAAAAATAAAATATTGCTTACTGAATTAGTTTGGTAAGCATAAGTCTATCTTCAGAAAAGAAAATCATAGACTCGTTCTGGCTCCTTACACTTTCATATGATGTGATGTGCAGTCCAATTTTCACTTACTGATAAATTTAGTTTTCATTTACAAAATCTATTTGATCATAACATTGCCTGAAAATTCGACTAATAAACGATCAAATCATAATTATTAAAATCATAAATGGCTTCTCCCAGAGATACACACTGATAAAATAAACGTACATTACTATTAGTGTATACTAATCTACAATTATTCTATTCTAAATCTGCAATTATTCAATCAGTAAAACAACATGATTAAAATAAAAGATAAAAATAAAAACAATCCACCAAAAAGGTTTGTAGGTATACAAACTCAAAATAAACAGTCAAAGATCGCGGTCGGTTGTTTATTCTTTTTTCACAAGTTAATCACTCATGCCTTTGCCTCAACCAGCCTCAACAAATAAACATTTTGGAATGACAACGTAAATTGGTTTCTAAACGCAAAATATAGCGACCGCGAGTTACATATAAATAGAATATATTATAATTTAATTATATCCAAAATTATTAAATATATTTGTCATGCTGCGACCATTAATTATAATTTGCTATTTATGCTATTGATTATTATTAGTCATAATATATTGTTTAGAGTGCCATTATAAAAATGCGAGTTGATGATGCACATATAATATCAAACCCAGGTAATAGTATAATCTACTAAACCTACTACTGTAGTAGGATTATTACAATTAAACTGTTTGTTATTATCTAAACCGCTCTATCTATATCTATACTTATAATAAAACTGTAGAGAGGTCAATTCTGTACATTGAATATATATTCAAAATTAATATTGGAGGATGAATGTGATCGATACTGATGACAAAAATGCAATCAGTAAATTTTTTGTCTGTCTGTCTGTCTGTCTGTATGTGCACGCATGGGTCAAAAACTACTGAAGGGATTTTAACCAAACTTGATGCGATTGTAGTCCATACTCCTGGGCAGGTTATAGGCTATATAACATAACGCTAAGACACATAGGAGCTGAGCAGTGACGATAAATTTGAAGCAAGTCGGACAAAAATGCGCTTTCGAGCTCTTATCCTCGCATACGTTGATCATACACCAAAAGTATGTATTACAAAGATGATGGTCTTCAAAAGATCTACAAAAAAGTCCTTAATAGTATATATCTATCTTTTATAAATTAGCCACAATAACGTGTTTAATCGTTAGGCATTTCTTCAAAGTGTATTAAAATACATAAATATATTGTATTTCACATAGATATATCTTTATCAAACTCCCATATTCAAAAAGTACACTTTAATATTTATATTATAAAAAAATATATAGGAATCGGTTTATAAACACACAAGATATAGATGAAATAAAACTTCCAAATCTCGCCGCGCCAGTATGGGTACGGCTATACGGTTGATTGTTGTTTAACGCGCGAAACGGCCATCCGCTGCATTTATTAAAAGGCGGGGGCGCTCACGCGCCGACTTCACTCACATTTTGTTTGTTTGGTTGAACGCGGTAATCTAAGGAACTACGGGTAAAAATTCGAAAAATATTTCAGTGTTGGATAGCCCATTTATAGAGGAAGGCTATAGGCTATATAACATCACGCTACGACCAATAGGAGCGGAGCATAAATGAAAAATATTGCAAAAACTAGGAAAATTCTCTTATGTGAAGCAGACGAAGTTGCGCGGGTCAGCTAGTGTTACATATAGCTTTTTAAAATGGTCTGCATTTTGATAAGCTTTCGCCTAGCTTTAATTAACGCTGAAATATGTAATGGCTTATGTTTATATATATAATTCTACTGTACGTGTGTATGTCACTGAACTCCTCATAAACGGCTGGACCGATTTTGATGAAACTTTTTGTGTGTGTTCAAGTGGATTCGAGAATGGTTTAGAAATGTTTTTTTTTTCTCTTGTGTACAGGACAACGTCTGTCGGGACAGCTAGCGAATTATAAATAGACACGTTATATATCTATGTAGTATGTATCTCAAAGTATCATGTATGCGCAAATGACGCTATAACTAACGACTTATCGTTAGACCCAAAAATACACGCGTATATGAAATACCTTGATGAGATAGGCAGTCGTGTAAATCATATATTACACTCACATCTTGCAAACTATGCCAGTAGGTACCACGCAATAGGTGAAAGCCTATTGTCATGCCGGACAATCCGTACTTTATGCTACTATTGAAAACTGCCTACCAAATAAAATCAGGGTGAAAAATATGGCGGTAATACTGTTATTACCGCCATATTTTTCTTGAATTCATTTAATTAACCACAGTGTAAATGTAAGATATGCCAAACTAATATTAGTAATATAGAATAGTATAATAATTATAGTATAGTATAAGAGCGATAGCTCAGTGGGAGACCAACAGACTGCAATGCAGAGGGTCTCGGGTTCGAACCCACGTCGCGCACCTCTGACTTTCGGAAGTTATATGACTTTTCGAAATTATGTGCGTATTGGTTGACAATTATCGCCTGCTCCGTGTCTCGGAGAGCACGCTAAGCCGTCGGTCCCGGCTGCCATGAACATCTATGGCAGTCGTTATTGGGAAGTCAGTGCCCTCTAATATCCTGACACTGGTCTAGCCTTAGGGTATTGTTAGCCTTCGGATTGCGGAGACCAGATGGCAGTCGCTCCGTGTAAAAACTAATATCCAGTCAAATCCGGTTAGACTAGAAAGCCGACGCCAAGTGACTTGGGAATAATAAAGGCTAGGGAGAAGAAGTATAGTATAACCTTTAGATCTTACCTTTGAGCTGCCCATCGTCTCAAGTTACAAAGTACTATCTACATCATAAATTTATGATGAATTATGTGGCCATGATCTTTTCAAGGGTTACTCTGATTGCTGATTGCTCGTCATCGATTATGAGTTATATTTCATATGAAGTATTGACTGCTAACCAAAAAAACTGTTATCCGTTTTAGTTTCATTGTGCGAAGCTGATGAAGGTACAGTATCTTACGTCGTACAATTTTACAAAAATATTCGAATTAAAGCTCTAATCTGGCTTTAAACTAAGCAAACCAAATTCTAACTAATATTTTAAATGCGTATGTAAGTTTGTTTGTTTGTACATTACGTACATTTTGTATATTATGATTTCACGCCTTAATTAAAGTCAAAGTCAAAAATCATTTATTCATTTAGGTCACAAAGTAACACTTATGAACGTCAAAGTATATAGTTTAGTGAGTTTACTAAGTTACTGAAGGTACATTTAGGTTAGTTGCTAGGTTCAGGCAAAGGGTTGAGCCTATGAGAAGAAACCTGCAAGAAACTCACGGCCACTTTTAAATCGCCAATTAAATATAATTTCAGTATTTTACTACTCAGATTAAAAACTCAGATTACACTAGAACTTGATCAATCATTATAAAATTATATAAATAATTCGCATACACGTTACTGAGGATACAGGTAACGACATAGGATACATATCGTCAGCCAGGAAAAAGGTACTGTTGTCGAGGGATAGAAATTTATTGACAAAACATACACTAGTCGTTTATAATGAACTGTTAGATAAATACTAATTAATATTATAAAAGCAAAAATGAATTTGTTTGTTTGTTACCTTTTCACGCGTAAACCACTGAACCGATCATCCTAAAATTTTGCATATCGTTGACAGGTGTACAGAAACGGACATAGGCTACCTTTCATCCCGAAAAAAATTACTGTTCCCGAGCAAAACAATAATAACGTTCTTATGATAATAGATGGCGCCACGGTCTTACGAATCATGATTGATTTATATTATTACAAGCAGAGTACAAGCCGAATTGATTGTCAAGTTCTAAATTAACGCGAGCGAAGCCGCGGGCAAAAGCTGGTACTAAATAAATAAATTGATACTACTAGACCAACACAGCAACCAAAGCAAAAAATACATTGTTTATTTAAAACCACACGAGCTTATAATAATATGTAAAGCATAACCACATCAATCAAAATCTTAAATACAATGAAAGGATTACCGTTCAAAGGGAACATTTCATATTATTGTACATAATTAATCTCTTGCGTTATTAATACGAATAAATACGACGTTGATGAACGAAATAAACAGCATATGAAACTCATCGACAAGTGGCAACACAATAATTTATCTGCGAAATAATATGTATGATGAATGTTTCCTTTTATCTATGGATATCGCATTTACGTTAAAGCTTTTTATAATAATTACTGATGAAATGAATGAGAATATCATCAGTTATTTATTAAATTTTATGTACTTAGATAATACGCAGCGATTTCTTTGAAGTGACCATTGCATTGTCATACAGAGATTTCGCCCTACAGCACGCACTCCTGACGGCCGCGGCCGGTGTAACCTGGTCGAAACGTCAAGCCTAAAAAAGGTAAACATTATGCAGGATCGCGTTAATACCCGTTACATATTATTTAAATATCATGCAACGCGAAAGTTTAAAAGTTATTTTTGAAGTTATGTATTCAATCTTTAATGATTACAGCTCACTTTATGAAGAAGAAAAAAAAATTACCATACTGGGTGGCTAAAAGCTTTTATAATCGGGGTTTTTAGTCAACTAATCGTCAATAGCAGCTTGAACTTACAACAAGAACAAACAGAATTAAGCGGTTTTACTCGTACATACCTTGTACCTCTTGAAGTTGTTGGAATTCTAGCGGCTCTCTCTCTTTCTCCAGTTGTGTCGATTTGCCGTCTCTCGACTATTACGTTGGGTAGAGAGTGCACTTGTGTTTGCGCTTACACTTGTGCACTATGATAAGTGCCTTGTATGTAATTGGCTAGTCCTATTTAGCCTTACACGCAAACATAAGCACAATGTTACGCCGCCGTGCTGTGGTTCCAACGAGGCAGTCACATTCCTAGACAGATAAACATTATTTTTAATACTATATAAATCAATTTTGTGAGGTACAATACATTACTACATTACCATACAGGGTTGAACAGAAACGACCCAACTTCCTGAAGGGATGAACTGATTTAATAATGTGCCCGTTTTGTTGTTCAGCTAATGGAAAAGAGTGACACTTTTGGTCCCTCGCATTTGTGTTATAAACAAAACTTTTTGTTCAGTTAGGACGACGTAGAAAATTAATACGGATGTTTACTTTATGTGACGTTAAATTAATTCTTCCGCTTATACGCTTAAGCTATTTATTTCCGTGACGTATGCTTGAACTCCTTTGTGGTATTACGTATATATTAGGCATAATGAATTAGGCAGTTCGAAGGGCAATATCTAAGCCAACGTTATCTGACGAGATTTTAGATATTCTGGAGAAATAACCTTTTGGCCAAGGGTAAAGAGAATACACAAAAATTATGTGTTGTATGCACATTTTCTGGCAAAAATATAAAAAGGTGATTTTATGCACGTTTTCTGACACAAATATAACATACCTATTATATGACTTTGACAATAATATCTTGTAATACATCTTCTTCTTCATCTTAGCGATTATCCCGGTTGCATCCACGGCGTTGGCGTTGGAACCCAGGGTCCGCTTTCCCGCTAAGTCTCCTCCATTTCGCACGATCTTTAGCATCCTGTGGTGTAAGGTTGTTGGCACGCTTGTCATCTCTTACGACATCAAGCCAGAATTTATTGGATCTGCCCCGTTTACTCGCGCCAGGCGAAAGTGGCATGGCAAGACAATTGTTCCCCACGTAACATGGCGGTTTTCGTAAAACGTGGCCGTACCAGCGTAGGCGACTCTCTTCTATCTCTATCTGCTATGTCACGTACATGAAGACTGCCACGGTTGCGGGAGTTTCTTATACGGTCCTTCCGCGTTACTCCACACATCCACACATATACGCCGGCCTCGATGGCGTAGTGGTTAGTGTAACCGACTGCCACGCATGAGGTCGCGGGTTCGATTCCCGCACAAGTCAAACATTTGTGTGCATGAACATGGATGTTTGTCTTGGTCTGGGTGTTTCTATGTATAATATGTATGTATTTACAAAAAAAAAGTATATATGTATGTTTATCCATTGTCTAGTACCCATAGTACAAGCTCTGCTTAGTTTGGGCTAGATGGTGTTGTGTGTATGTGGTAGAATATTATTATTATATTATATTATTATTATATCTTGTAATTCATATCTTGACCTAATGTCTGTAGCTACCTAGGTAATGGTTGCTGTTAGTCGTAGTTAGTGTCAAAACTATTTATTACTAGCTGTTACCTGCGACTTCGTCCGCGTAGATTTTAACTAAAAAGTGTTTGTCTCCGGGAACCCTATTTTTTTTCTAAAATCAAAGTAGCCTAAGTTACTTCTTATAACATCAGCTATCTGCCAGTTAAAGTCCCGTCAAAATCGGTTCAGCCGTTTCGGAGATTAGCCGGAACAAACAGACAGACAGACAGACAAAAATTTGAAAAATAGATGTTTTCGTATATGTACCTTATATACTTTCATATGCATTAGATAAAACGCTATTATTTTGACATTACAAACAGACACTTCAATTTAATTTATTTGTGTAGATGTATAAAGTACCTATCAAATTCAGCATAGTTACTATATAGTTCCGTACTTTTCTTATGTTATTCTATTTATTTCGAACAGCAATAGAATATAAGTATTATAAATGTAAAAACTGTTTTGGTATAACATCTTATAACCTTTCCACAGACGTTTGCAGGAAATATTTGACAGCGCAGCTACTCAGTGGTAGTAGTGCTTGTGAAAGTTTGAAAAACACAATTGTTTTGTAATTATGTAAATGTTCAATAATTCACTTTTACGCATTAACTACACAATAATAAATATATACATAAATCCTAACTAATATTATAAAAGCGAAAATGAGTTTGTTTGTGTGTTACCTTTTCACGCCTAAACCACTGAACCGATCATCCTGAAATTTTGCATATACGTAGACAGGTGTACAGAAACGGACATAGGCTACCTTTCATCCCAAAAAATTACTGTTCCCGAGGAAAACAACAAAAATTTTCTTATGATAATAGATGGCGCCACGTGTCTTTCAAATCATGATTGAATTATATTATTACAAGCAGAGTACAACCCGAATTGATTGTCAAATTCTAAATTAACGCGAGCGAAGCCGCGGGCAAAAGCTAGTAATAAATAAAGTGATTCTTTTACCATCAGAAAGTTACCTACTTTATCCAAAAGTAACTTAGTCTATATGACGTCACGTTACGAGCCATGGGAGCGACGCAGCAACTATAAACGTAGGTGCAACCGCAAGTTACGGCTAGTCAGATATACTAAACGGCCTCGATGGCGTAGTGGTTAGTGTAACCGACTGCCACGCCTGAGGTCGTGGGTTCGATTCTCGCACAAGTCAAACATTTGTGTGCATGAACATGGATGTTTGTCTTGGTCTGGGTGTTTCTATGTATAATATGTATGTATTTCCAAAAAAAAGTATATATGTATGTTTATTCATTATCTAGTACCCGTAGTACAAGCTCTGCTTAGTTTGGGCTAGATGGTGTTGTGTGTATGTGATAGAATATAATATTATTAAAAAAAATATGAAAATGACTACATCTTACTTTTACAAGTTGAATATCGAAAGTGAGACTGGTTTCGGTGAAGTTAAATGGGAGGATTGACCGGCAATGCGCTTGCGCACGTTTTGGCAAAGATGCAACTTCACCTTTCGCCAGTGTAATATTTAATTCGAAACGCGGTACATGTTCTCGCATTCGTATATAATAATATATGGTCTTGATAAGTAACGGTAATAATACTGAATAGTGTTCGAAACATCGGGAGTGGTGTTAATAAAATTTATTAACAAATAAACTGTACTTAAAAAGTGTCTAACCTGAGTACGAGGAGATAAAATTTAAACAAAATAAATCGCGATAAAAGCCATAATAACTAATTTCCAAAACACATAATTTGTATACGATAAATAAAAAAATATAAATTAATTAACCGTGACAACATTTATAATCTCTCTCTCTATGGTCGGTTCCTCATGTCTGAGGATCGTGGTCATCGTTGGATAATCCACACTTGGATCGAACGATATGCCTCCATCGGTTCTTGTTCATCTATACAAATAAATAAAATTGAAGTGTCTGTTTGTAATGTCAAAATAACAGCTTTTTATCTAATGCATATGAAAGTATATAAGGTATCTATACGAAAACATATATTTTTAAAATTTTTGTCTGTCTATCTGTCTGTTTGTTCCGGCTAATCTCCGAAACCGCTGAACCGATTTTGACGGGACTTTCACTGGCAGATAGCTGATGTTATAAGGAGTAACTTAGGCTGCCTTGATTTTAGAAAAAAAATAGGGTTCCGCGAAGACAAACACTTTTTAGTTAAAATTTACGCGGACGAAGTCGCAGGTAATAGCTAGTTTATAATAAATAACCGAAAAGCATAAGTTATAATTTAAATACACTAGTATAAAATTGGAAGCAAGTAATTTTTAAGTGTCTGTCTGCAGTAACAGTATTAGGTTGAAAAACATAATATTTATTATAAAGAATGGAAGTTCTTGCAAAACAAATGTTAAAATTACACTTACAAATTATCACAAAATTATACTTACGAAAGACAAATAAACTCACTTAGTGGCATTAGTAACTCATTTATCCGTATTTTTGAGTTTTACTTCAAATCTAAACGCGTTTAAACACTATTTCTGTATAGTCAATAAATAAATATTCATTGTTTAGAGTGTTTCCTCTTCTGGAGACCCTCATATATATATTAAAAAAATATATTTATTATAATAAATGAAAAATGTTTCACGAAAAGTGAGGTTATATGTCGCAAAAAAAACTATAATTTATGACTGCATAGTGGTGCACCACAAAAAAAATTGTTCAACCTATTATTTTTTTTTTATACATCTATGGTGGCAATCAAGCATACGGACCACCTGATGGTAAGTGGTCACCGTAGCCTATGGGCGCCTGCAACGCCAGAGGCATCACTTGCGCGTTGCCGATCCTTTAGGAAAGAAAGTAGGAAGGAAAAGGAGCGGGAATGGGGGAAAGGGGTGATTGGACCTCCGGAAAAACATAGTCTTAGAAATTTATTAAAATAAAAAATAAATCAAATTAAAGCGTATTCAAATATACAGTTTTTAGTATTAGTAGGTTTTTAAGTGGTCGAGTTAGCGTCAATGCCTTGTGGTGTGATCAAAATAAGCTTCGCTTCGCGGCGCTCCGTCGATTTATTTTGATCTCTTTAAATATATTGTGCTGTGCAATTTGGTGATCATTTACTATTTTTGACTGTTATATTTTACTATATCTGGTTATAAGTTAAACATAAGCCGTTTGTTAAGATGATTGGATGTTTATTACTCAATCACGCATAAACCGTTGGACGGATTTGAATGAAACTTGGCACACAGATAGGCAATCCCGAGTCACTCAAGCGGGCGAAGCCGCAGGCCAAAACTAAATAACTATTTGTTTAAAGATATAGTGACAAGGAAGGAAATGCGTAATTGTTATGAATGGCCGAATCGGCTCTGCAGTACTGTTGTTTAACATTTTACACAAGAATACGAATTTTGTTACATAAGAATACGAATGAAAATATCGTGCATACCAAAACTTATCTAGAATGGATACATAGCAGTTGTCTATGAAACTGGGTAACTGACATTACATACGTTAACAAAACATTGACGAAAATAAAAAATATAACTTCCAAATTTAAATATCTAAATAGTAAAGTGAACGTTTTAACTGCTTCTGTGGCGCAGCGGTAGTGAATGACTACTATTTTGATACCTGTTTCGACTGCGGGTTAGATTCAACTAAAAGTTATTGGGTTTTTCTGTTAAGAAATTTTAATAGCAGCCCAAAGTTAGGAAGTTGGCGGTGTTAGACACCCCCGTGCCTCAGAACGGTCCTGTGCCTGATATTTTTCCGGTCGTGTCGGATGACCGTCCCATCGGATAATGAGAGTTAGGGAACAGAGAGTGCACTTGTGTTTGCGCACACACTTGTGCACTATAATATCTCCTGCGCCGATGGCCAGTCTCCGTTAAGATTGACCGCCGTGACTGGAACTCGGTCTGGAAGACATTATTATTATCTGTTAGTATTTTCTTTTTAAACGAATTATCATATTAGTTTTACTATTTCTAATTATATTCGGCTGACTATTCCTAATTGTTCTATGGATCTACTACCTTAAGAACACCGCAACTTCAAGAGACAATGATTGCGCTTGCGTTTATTTACATTTTGTTATAAATTTCTTTCCGCCGGGAATAGTACTAAGTACTATTAGCTCTGGATGAAAGGTAGAGTACCTTTGACTTTTTCTGTGCCTCAGACAACGTGTATGCGAATTACATAATGATCGGTCAAGTAGTTAGGGCGTGAAAGCGCAACAAACAAACTCACATTGACATTTATAATATTAGTTAATAGATATAAGCGAATGTCTTCTTTATTGTGCTTTTCAAACTTAGAACGAACCAAGTTAGAAACAAATAAATTGCCAGTGATACCGTATAACAAAATGGCGCTGCGCTAGACAATTCCCAAACCAATTCAGGACTTGGTCACAATACTCAAGACTATCTCACTACTTTATTACTAGTATACGTTACGAAATACGGTTATCCGTTTCTTTGCCCGTCTAGAGTTGTTCCTGCGTTTATTGTGGCCATAAACTATCTCCGGATAGTTTGGATGCGATTGCATGTTGTCTGTGACAAACCATTTTGTGAGGCGTTATTCAAGTTAACATTTCAGGGACGTCTCATTAAGATATGGCTTGCATGCAATTCTATTCTATCTTATACATCTTATAAACTAACTAGCTTTTGCAGGCGGCTTCGCTCGCGTTAATTTAGAATTTGACAATCAATTCGGGTTTTACTCTGCTTGTAATAATATAATTCAATCATGATTCGAAAGACACGTGGCGCCATCTATTTATCATTCTTACGTTATTATTGTTTTCCTTGGGAACAGTATTTTTTTTCGGGATGAAAGGTAGCCATGTCCGTTTCTGTGTCAACGTATATGCAAAATTTCAGGATGATTGGTTCAGTGGTTTAGGCGTGAAAAAGTAACAAACAAACAAACTCATTTTCGCTTTTATAATATTAGTTAGGAAGTTAGGATAATAATTCTGACCATAAGACATCCATTCTTATAGCTAAAAGTACGTACTATCAATTTTCGAAAGACTTACATACTCGCTTTATCATAAAGAACTCACACTTAAGTCACTGTCGAGCTAATGCTGATCTGAACAGTCAACTAACGACTGTCAACGGTCTTTATCAGGTGACATAGGTACCGACTAATTAAGCGAATAACCGGTAAATTACTTGCTCGTCACTATTGTTTTATTTCGATCTTGAGCAAACTATGTGCCTTAGTCTAGAAAAATCTCTTTAAAATCGACTTTCTATAGTGTTTTATTTAGTTTTGTTATTGATCAATTTTAATTCACTAACTATGTATATCATATTGCCCTTAATTAAATATAGATGTAATAGACCTTTATCTAATCTGTCGTGGAATTTAGTGAAATTGTTATATTGTGGTAAAATCGGAGTCAATTACATTCATAAAAGCCTAAAATTATGTTTGTAAAGTGGGTCAACAAGCAAAATCTCGTTATACTATGACGTAGTCTTATATAATATCTGTTATTCTCTGTGTCAGTACGCGGGACGCAAATCATTCACAACTTTCTCCTAACCGGTCAGTTTCTAACGTTAGACGTGCACCAACTAAAAGCGCGCGAACACGCTCTTTATAACATCTCGTTGCTCTTTTAAACTTTATTTATTCTAAAAATTTAAAAAGAAAACATTATTTGAATTTAGAGAACCTCCAAAAAGATTTTTGCAATTGGAATCATTTAAATTGCTGAAGTGTGTTTTTTAATGTGTTATTGAAGTTCCTGTTTTGAAAAAAGAAAAAATATCGTGATGTGGTGGCTCATAGTGTTACTAGTGACGTGCCTGTACTTTTACTCTCACAAGCGTTTAAAATATTTTTCATCTAGGGGTGTGCATACTTTACCCCCGGTGCCGCTGCTCGGGAACTTGACAGCTGTCACTCTCGGGCGGGAAAATTTCGTGGAAGCAATCGCAGCTGGATACGAAGCTTTCAAAGATCAAAGGTAAATGAATGACGGGTACTAGCATGTAGAACCATGTTCTCATTTATGTTATGTAATTTCGTGCGTGGCCTAATTAAATTATGTGTTGTGTGTAATAGTAGTGTAACAGTTTTCAAAATGTTGTAATAAAGTGTCAAATAAACAACGCGATAAAATCCGTATATAGTACATTAATTTCAATGAATAACATTCACGTAAACAGAAGACAATATCATTCCGTCAAATTCCACAGGCAAGGTAATGTAAAACGTACTTTCAATTTCCTGACTACTTTCAGTACACAAAATGTTGGCTTGCGCGCGCAGCTAAAATGTTTGACGATACAAGTAAAATAGTTGAGCCACTATCAATTAGGATATCAACGGGTACGCCCTGAATTACCGCCACAACGACATCGGTATTGTGGGTAGGTAACATTTCTCTACAGAAATTAACATCATTTTTACTACGCGTCGGCCTTCAATTTTGCGAAACATGTTTCTATTTTATGACCGGTTTTCTTACAGAACGAACAAGGTATAATATAATACAATATTTTTAATCCAACCATTGTTTTTCAGTCTTGGGTCTATTTGACAAACGATAGCAAAGTTTGCAATGTTTTCGACCAAACGTTCACTCGATCAAATGTAAAAATATCAATGGTTCGTTCGACCAAATTTCTTTTGGTCAATTGTTTAGTCGATCAACTAAAGAATGACCGAAAGTTCTTTCGGTCTTGTCTTAAACGGTCAAACGAACTCCAGCCTTTCGGCCTCCAGTGGTAAACTCCAATCCTGTCCGTTGTCTCCGTGTGTCTCCGTTGGTTGTGCTGACCCACTCAACTCCCTGTTGTCACACGACTCGCTGAGGGGCGACGATGCGGATGGCAACAGCGTCGTGATGTCGGCCGCAAGCCGGCCCGGCGCGGCCGATCACGTTGCAAGCTCGTGCCGCGCAGGTGGGGTGGGGTGCGCGCGCGCCGGCATGGCAACGGCGGAGTGCGGCGCCTCGATGTTGGGGTCCGGCGCCGAGGTGGCGGCGACGATCAACACACGTTGTCATGCGCTCTCGGCTCGCATTGTTGACGCGATTGAGAGGATTAGACTGCAGATTGCTCTTCTAATGCTGTGAGCCTGGACATCATCGTCTCCATCATCTGCTTAAACTTACCGTCAGGCGTACGGTGGCGACGTTTGCTCGACCGCCGAACCGAACTATCACGTCTGCTGCGACGATAGGTACTCATGGTCTGACATTTTTCGAAAATAAACAAAACCAAAAGGCGTGAGAGATATAATCTCAAGGATCCTATCCCACCTCTGATCTTGTGTAGGCACTTAACACTAATTTGACTAAAAAAAACAACGGGTTGCACTCCGGGACTGCTGGCTGAAGTGAAAACTTGAATATTAACGTTGTGCATTTTTGATATTTTGGAATGGTTAGGGAATAATTTTGCACGAATTGCTTTAATTATATTATCAGTATAAAAGTACTATCATTTATGTGGTAAAATACAATATTCATTTATTGCGCTATCGTACACAAACATTACAATTGTTTTGATAAAGCGTTTATTTGACACACGCGGTCGCAGCGCGTAACTATGGTAACGATTGCCAAGGCAACAAAAAGTTTTCACTTCAACTCTTTCTGGTTATGCTAGCCTAGTACCTACTTGGAGAGTTGACAAAGCTGACAATTCTCCCTCCGTCTTAAGAATTTTCGATCAGGACACGTGACCTGACGCGAGGAGTTTAACATTTTTTACCCATCACAAAAAAGTGCACAACGCCGCTAAAGAAGTTTTCACTTCAAAAACAAAGTTAATTACAAAAATTGGTTGTCTGTAAAGTCGGTTTACGGACGATAGTTTAACGTGACAACGTCATAACAAAATTTCTTTCCCGTAACGTTACAATGAGCGAAACGGGACAATGATCGCAACGGGATAATTAGCGTAACGGGACAATGAGTCATCCTTTTTCGTGCGTGCAGCCGACATTCATTGATTTATTAGACGTTGTCACGTCAAAATATAGGCAACACTTTAATTTATTAGTGTTAAGTACACAAGAATATAATATTTTAGATATTATTTATAAATATTATTATTGACGTGACAACATCTAATAAATCGATGAACGCCGGCTGCACGCACGAAAAAGGATGACTCATTGTCCCGTTACGCTCATTGTAACGTTACGCTCATTGTAACGTTACGGAAAAGAAATTTTGTTATGAAGTTGTCACGTTATACTATCGTCCGTAAACCGACTTTACAGACAACCAATTTTTATATACTATTTCGACTGCACAGATGGCGTAGTGGTCTAAATGGTCGCCTCACCATTGCCATAGCGCCGAGTGTTGTGGGATCGCATCTTTAAAATTTGTGTGGTCCACAAATGGTTGTTCTGAATCTGGATATTCTTTGTGTCCGTTGTTTGAATGTTAGTAAATTCCCTCGCGACACAAGAATTATTGCTAGAGCTCCAGCTCATAATTCATGTGTGTAGTCTTTGATAAAAAAAATAGTATGACATCGCAGCGCCTCCATACCTATGTCATTTTAGCACGTCTAGGATTTCTACAGTAAAACAAGGTTTAACGGTAATGAATTGCCGTAAATCTTAGAGTTCGAAAAATGGTTTAAGTAATATGCAAAGGTCACGTGAGACCACGTGGCCTTGAGGTCAGAGGTTAAAGGTCGTAGTCATTACGGGGGTATATCGAGTATGCTGAGTCCAATGGCGTTGACCGCGAGTATCTAGCTCTTACGGTTCTTGAGTTGAAAGTTGTATAACAGACAGACGGGCGGACAAAGCTGTTGTATAAGAGATTTTTCGAACTCTAATTAAAAATTTAAAATTATTCTAATGTGTAGGTAAATAATGTATTCATACTCGTTAATTAATCAGTACCAAAAGTACAAAATAATCGTATTACCTCACGTCGTAGGAGCAAGGCTGGTTTATATATATATACGAGCCAACATTCAGTATTCCCAGACGCTTTTCATGGGCCATTACTTCTCCCAGACGCTGTAAAGCTAGTCAAGAAATGGACGAAACTACATCATAGCAGCAAGTCTGAACTTTATATATTATTTGGATGGCTATAAGACATTTTCTAAGCACCCAGGCTACTTCTCCCAGACGTGACAAAAGTCTCCTGTAGGTATAAGAGCGATTGTGAGGAAATGAACGTAGTAACATATCATCCTAACTTCTTCACTAATATAAAAGCGAAAATTAGTTTGTTTGTTTGTTACCTTTTCAAAGCTAAACCACTGAACCGATCATTCTGAAATTTTGCATATACGTTGTCAGTTGTACAGAAACGGACATAGGCTATTTTTCATCCTGAAAAAAATTACTGTTCCCGAGGAAAACAACAATAACGTTCTTATGATAATAGATGGCGCCACGTGTCTTTCGAATCATGATTGAATTATATTATTACAAGCAGAGTAGGTGAAACCCGAATTGATTGTCATGCCTATAGCCTTCGTCGATAAATAGGCTATCCAACACTAAAATAATTTTTCAAATCGAACCAGTAGTTTCTGAGATTAGCGCTTTCAAACAAACAAACAAACAAACTCTTCAGCTTTATAATACTAGTATAGATTAAAGCTTAAACTTAATTATATTAGCATAGATGACTAGTTTTTGCTCACGGCGTCGCTCGCGTAAATGTATGTAGGTTAGGTTGACACCCTAATCACCTAGCGGTATGAAATATACCTTACCTATATACCTACCAAATATACATAAAAAAGATCATAAAAATCGGTCGAGCAGTTTCGGAGGAGTGCGACCACAAACACAGTAACACTAGATTTCTATATAATTATAGATTATATAAGTATATACAGCATTTAAACAAAAAACAAATTAAGTCTTGAGACTCTGTATGTTTTTAGGGTTCCGTACCCAAAGGGTAAAACGGGACCCTACTACTAAGACTCCGCTGTCCGTCTGTCTGTCCGTCTGTCACCAGGCTGTATCTCATGAACCGTGATAGTTAGACAGTTAACATTTTCAGAGATAATGTATTTCTGTTGCCGCTATAACAACAAATACTAAAAAACAGAATAAAATATATATTTAAGGGGGCTCCTATACAACAAACGTGATTTTTTTGCTCTTTGCTCGATATTGATAACGGCAACAGGTAGACGCTTGAAATATTCACAGAATATTTAGTTATATATTCACTTTAAAATAAATCATTAAATCTAAATAAAACAAATATTTAAGGGGGGCTCCCATACAATAGACATGATTTTTTTGCCGTTTTTATAGATAATGGTACGAAACCCTTCATTCGCGAGTCCGACTCGCACTTGGCCGGTTTTTTTGGTTTCAACGTGCTAATCTCTGGTATTACCAGTTGGATTTAAAGTTTTTTTTTGCATTTGATACTCCAATTCCTTAGGAAGATTATATAGAGTCACATCACGCTACGAGCCACGGAAGTGAAGAAGTAGCTCTGAAGAGTTATTCTACCTTATCCCGCGCTCCCCTTTCCTAACCAGAACAACGCGTGCTGGGCTCAGATGCCATCCTTACACGGTAGAGTCGATTAGAGCGCGTACCAACAAGTTTGGGTCCTCATACTTCTGCCGAACGACCAAGGCATGGAATTCTCTGCCAAGGCACGTGTTTCCTTCTTCCTTCAATCCTGGGTCCTTTAAGCGGGGTGTGAAAATGCACCTACTCAGGCCGTCAAAGTAGAGACCTCAACATCGCCTCGGCTGCTATGAGGGCGGTGTGGAGGCCACTGCTCTTAGACCACACGACTGCTTACTATCAGGCGGGGTGTGGTCATTTAGACGAGCAAAAAATAATTTAAAAATATTACGTGTCTGTATCCACGGCGGATAGCTATTATTACATAAACTAGGCAACAAAATATTAAATGGATGTTTAAAAATAGCTTAACCTAATAAGTCTTAGAATGCAAGGCATAAATAAAAACCTATTGTGTCTGGTGGCCTGTGTGCCTCTGCTATACAACTGATCAATTGCTTTATCTTGCAGATATTTTGGCCTGTACCAGTACTTGGTGCCGACATTAATCCCGAGGGACCCGGAGCTAATACGTCAGATTCTGGTGCGAGATTTCAACTCGTTCTCTGATCGAGGCGTCCACATTGATGATGACTGCGATCCACTATTTGGACGGAATCTTATTATGCTTACAGGTATTTCTTTTTATTTTCTAATACGGCTTACAATACGTCAGATTCTGGTGCGAGATTTCAACTCGTTCTCTGATCGAGGCGTCCACATTGATGATAACTGCGATCCACTATTTGGACGGAATCTTATTATGCTTACAGGTATTTCTTTTTATTTTCTAATACGGCTTACAATGCCCTGATAAAAGCTTTTATTGTAGCGTATAGACACTTGCAACACTGAGGTTATTACTTGCGAGTTGCCAGGCTGATAAAAAAGAAGTCCTTGTGCTGCTAATAAAAGAAATAGAGATGAGTGGTGCAATGTTGATCGCACAGCGTATTTTACATATATAATTGCGCGCTTATGTTTGCATGCGGTCGTGAAGTACCGGTTTCGATTCCCGGATCTTGAAAGTTGTTTTTGGGTTTTCCCTTTAGGTCATTCTTAGTAGCAAAACAAAATTTGAAGCTTTTCTCGGTAGACGGTATATTAAGGCCCCAATTCGGTGAAACCTAAAAACATAGCACGCGAAATTTAGGTAATACTAATTAATAGATCTGTGCCTACTCTATCATAGTAATACAGTCGTGAAACTATTTATGTATGTATTTATTGCCTAAAAGCATGAACTTCATTATTTGTATGTATATTTTCTTTTAGTTTAATCACTTCTAAATGATACAACACACAATAGACAAAGTTATATACATTACCATAGGCTTAGATCTACATACCCGTGAAGAGCCTTTTTTTTTTACGTGAGGAAATGCGTCTAATGCATACCCTCTCGCCACAAGGGGAGGTGAGAGGGTTATGTCCGGCTCTCCCGTATTTCGGGCCTACGGACCAAAACCCCACGGTGTGCACGCTCGCTGCCTTGTGTAGTGGATGGGCCTCTGGCAAAACCCGTGAAGAGCTTGCCTCTACAGTCACTTCCACAATTTTTTAATCCAAATCTCCAAAAAAGTTTTTAGTCCAACGTTATATAAAGACTCTGCCATCCACTGAGAATATAATTATCTACATTCCATACTGCTTCTGAGAATTGTCTTACAAGAAACTCAATGACTTTGGGTGATTGGCCTCAAATATAATAGCAAACTTATACCACGGGCTAATTATAAGCGATGAGTATAAGCAAACGGGCGCCTTACTGTCGTGCTCAGTGTTGTAGGCTGGAATCCCACAGGGTAATTAATTGTGTGATGCACAAATAATTATTGTTATGAGTTGAATGGATGTACATTGTGTCGGTTATTATTGTATAATTCTAAAATGCCCGCCACACAGGCCTGAATCCTAATGTGGTAACTAGTAATATTTATAAAAAGAAGAAAAAGAAAAATAGGTAATTATTAATTTTAACAAGTTTTAAAATGACATAATTACTAAAGCTTTTTACATACAGGTTCAAAATGGCGTTCGATGCGCGTGTCACTAAGTCCCGCGTTTTCTGGCGCGCGCTGCCGCAGCATGGCGCCTCTAATGGCGGACAGCGCATGCGCAGTCGTCAACTATCTACGAGACACTGTTAAAATGGAACAAGCAATGGATATTAACAAAGTGATTATTAAAACTAGACGTGTTCATACATTACTAGCTTTTGCCCGTAGCTTCTTTCACTTGGGAACAATTATTACTTGTTTTCTAGATAAAAGACACACTATAACTTTTTCTGTAACCCTAACAACTTGTATATGAAATGTCATGATAGTCGGTCGAGTAGTCAAGGCGTGAAAGCGTAATAAACAAACAAACTCACATTCGCATTTCTAATATTAAGTTAGCATTAATGCGGCAAACAAAGAAGCTGCCCGTAGGGTGTGGTACAGTCAATGCAGTGATTCAGATATAGATATCTGAATCACTGCATTGACTAGAGTCAAGCCCGAGAAGAATCAAAACACAGCTAGACTTCATGATACTTTGAGTCATTCTGCGTAAATAGGAAAACCAGTAATTAAATTATGTTTGGGTACTTTGAAATAACTACAGTTCAAAACAATGAGACAACTACCATCTTAGTCTCGCCGTGACCATGGCTGCTGTACAGCAATCGAAAGTGTTAGTGAATGTGTATATAGACCTAAATCTAAATAACTTAAATAGTAAAAAAGTTAACAGTAATCAATTCAATCGTTTCAACATCTAATAACCTATTCTATTCTATGTATACTAATATTATAAAGCTGAAGAGTTTGTTTGTTTGTTTCAACGCGCTAATCTCAGGAACTACTGGTTCGAATTGAAAAATCTTTTTTGTTAGATAGCTTATTTATCGAGGAAGGTTATAGGCTATATAACATCACGCTACGACCCACGGGGGCGGCGCATTAATCATAAACGCGGGTGAAACCGCGGTCACATCTAGTTATGTAATAATAGTGTTAATAAAATAAACAACGCCATAAAATCGGTATATATCAGTATTTCAAAGTAATTTTTCATTCATAAAACATGTATCTACTGTCATTAATTTGTGTAATGTTCAGCTACTCGTCGCTGCCTGTACACGATTACCAACCTTTTCTCTTATGCTCAAGCTCACGAAATGTCGAGGACTTTAAATCTTAATACATAGGTACATAGTTTAATAGTCATATTTTTTATAGTCATAGTAATTTAATCGTTTCAAAATTACCTAAAACAAGTGATTTTAAAAACGTGATAAAATTCGTACAAAATAGGTACATCCTAATCCTAACTTCCTAACTAATATTATAAAAGCGAAAATGAGTTTATTTGTTTGTTTGTTTGTTACCTTTTCACGCCTAAACCACTGAACCGATCATCCTGAAATTTTGCATATACGTTGACAGGTGTACAGAAACGGACATAGGCTGCCTTTCATCCCGAAAAAAAATACTGTTCCTGAGGAAAATAATAATAACGTTTTTATGATAATAGATGGCGCCACGTGTCTTTCGAATCATGATTGAATTATATTATTACAAGCAGAGTACAACCCGAATTGATTGTCAAAATCTAAATTAACGCGAGCGAAGCCGCGGGCAAAAGCTAGTAGTAGATATTTTTACAAATTGTTTTTTTTTCAGATAACTATGTCATACGTAAATGATGTCATAGCGTCATGCGCGTTCGGCTTCGCTGTAAACTCACTGAAGGAGCCCGATAACGTAATATTCAAGTTAGGGAAGAAGGCTGTTATACAGGACACAAGCCAGGTCATGAAATTCTTCGGTTACGAGAACATGAAGAGTATTATGAAGGTACGTCTATTTGTTAGTACTTATTGCCGTATTAAACGCTACTTCAAATAATTATCATCAAACATTAAAAAAATACGGTAGCATAATGGATAATTTAACTTGAGTTGTGGAGACGTGGTTTATGGGTTCACACAACACGCCCACGACCGGTGTGAATGGACTTGCCACTTGAGTTGTCGAGTCTTGGGTTGTGGGTTTACATACCAGCCCTCGCACTACTGATGTAAACCCACTCCTAACACAAAGATCCTAGATTAGCTGAAGGGGTTAACAAATATTCCAGTAGTTTATAATCCAAACTACTAACAAACTAGGGTTATATATTACTAGAATCAGTAACAAGAAGTATTAAGAGTAAACACTAAGGGCGAGAGAATTGAAAAATAGGTATTTGTAAAATCTATTGCTGTCGCGCAGTGCCATGAGCGCGATAGAGACAACTGCAGCTTGGACCGAAAATACCTATTAAAAGTACACAAAATCAACGTTTGGTAGTCCCCTGATTCCTTCTCCAAAACTTGACCGATTCAACTAATTTTTCATTAAAAATTAATGAAAGACTTTGGCCGTGTTCCTATGTTTTCTTTTTTTTATATAATCTAGTCAAATTTGTTTTCTGGATGTTTGAACACAGCGGAAAATCTGGTCAACTTTTGAGATTTTTGAAGGCTCATGTCTCTTTTATTAATTAACTAGATGTTCCCGCGGTTTCACCCGCGTTTATCGTTACTGCGCCGCCCCCGTGGGTCGTAGCATGATGTTATATAGCCTATAGCCTTCCTCGATAAATAGGCTATCCAACACTAAAATATTATTTCAAATCCGCGTGCAATATTTACTTTGGGCTAACGCTAACTTTAACCCGCGACTTCGTTATCATTATTTTGCTGGGATGTTATTTTAAAATTGCGATATCTCTTTAGATATTCATTGAAATCGAATGATGTAAAGGGAAATTTTGTTTTAAATTAAATACTTGTGATGAATAACGTATTTATTTGGATGTTTATAAATACACCTTCGCAAATAATGCACTATTTTAGAACAAATTTGGTTAGCATAAAAAAGGTTATAGTGAGCCAACCTTAAAAGATAGATATATGCTGTCGCGGACTTTTTTTTAGAACGTTTAAAGAGAAACAGTTCTGTCATACATGATTTTTACGAAACTTTAACTGTTTATGCAGCGCACGCAGCGGAAGCTCTCAAAAGAAAAAAAACCCTCCGATTTTGAAACATTCTTCATTAATGCTCCGCTCCTATTGATCTTAGCGAGATGTTATATAGCTTATAGCCTTCCTCGATAAATGGGCTATCTAACAATGAAAGAATTTTTCAAATCGGACCAGTAGTTCCTGAGATTAGCGCGTTCAAGCAAACAAACAAACAAACTCTACCCGCGACTTCGTCCGCGTGAAAATTTGTATAAAATGTTATATGTTTTAGGACAGAACTTCTGTGTAAACGATGTTAGATGTGGAACCATTGGGAACGTACACATACAGATTTTGGGGATTGCTAACGCGAGACAATGCGACATAGAGTTGGCCATGAGTCATGAGTAAAACAGCCCGTACTGAGATCTACACCTGCAACGTGTAATTTCTGACCTTGCGCTTTATTTATTGTCATTGCATTACATAAACTTACTGGGAATTGAACGCGCTGGGAGCTGAACAGATAATTATTTGGTATGATGGGGTTTCTCGGAATAAAAATTATTTCACCGGCGCCACATCCTGTTAAAATTTCGGCTTCAACTAAGTTACGTTGCAAGATTTTTACTTTAAGTCTGGTTCCGTTACAAAGCCTAGGTGGACTTAAATTTCTTAGCAAGATTATGGGAACGCCCACTTGTAAAGAAATTTTATGGGCTGGAAGACCAGATGCGCGTCAAGAATTAAGAAACTCTACTGGATAATGGAGTAATGTCGTCTTCTGCTGTGACATTGTGAATAGACGTATATTCGACACTATCACCGTTAATTTGCCTTAGCATCTCAGAATTAATAGCTGTTGCTTGGTCGTTTCGAGGCGGCAAAGTTGTAAGTTGCAGCTTTTTTTTTTACTTGGGCTATATATTATGAAACGGCAGGCCACTATACGAAAAGACCTACCCTAAGGTCACCACTAAAAGAAATCCCTACTGTCCCCCTCCCCCTCCCCATAGAGGGGAGACGGACACGACACAGAGGCGCGCGTGTTAACACGCACGCCGCTTCTCGGACCTGGTGCTGAACGAATGGCGGGCAGGCCCACAAAGTCCGCCACCCCCAGGTCAGACCTCAGGGTGGCTGGAGGTCGTCTTGGGCCCTCCGGCGCCTGGCTCTGCGGTTGGGGACAGGGATTTAAACGCACCCTCTCCCACTCTGCCGCCTCCTTGATGGAAATCACTTCCTCGGCGAGGCGACGGCATTCCACGACCTCTCGCTCCGGACCATAGACTGGACTACGGCCGGGAGCGAGAGGGCAACAAATCCGACTGCCGCGACCAACTCACGGCGCTGCGATGCCCAGGCGGGGCAAACCGCCAAAGTGTACAGCGCCGTGTCCTCAACAACGTCACGGCAGTCGCCGCAGTGGTGACAACTGGGCGTCTCTTGCCGGCGTATACGGCACAGGAACCGGCCAAAACAACCGTGGCCAGTCATTACCTGTGTCAGCCGGAAGATGAGGGCGCCATGCCGCCTTTCCAGCCACTCCTCAAACACGGGACTTACCGCCACGATCGTGGCGTGCCCGATAGCCATGCAGCTGTCTGGTTTATTGTATCTGTAGGTGACCCATATACTGACGAAATTAAAATTTGCAACGATGGAACCATACAACATAAACTATCTGATAAAATTACCTTATTTTCTGCTCGCTGCTGAAAAGTACCGTCTCCTATTTTACATTAAACCGATTTTAATTAAATAAAGATTAGTCTTGTAAGATGTTACCCGACGATATTCTCTATAGTGTTCTTACCGAGTCTATCGTATTAACTTTGTACTTTAGGCGTGATGAAGCAGACAGACAGATTTTTCTAAAATGATTGAAATGTGTTCAGTTAATTATTCTGAGTCCCCTTAATTCATTTATTTCGCAATATTCTAAAATGTACAGACACGTGAAATTTAGAGTTTTTATATTCCTATTGCCCAAAAAATACCAAAATCGAAGCGATTATTATCTCCATATACCGATCCGGTTTTGTATTAATCTAATAAACAAATTTTAGGAAATCGGATTACAACTTTTATTTACATTATATCTCTAGAACAAAGAGTGGTTGTTGAAAGCCAGCATGCCATACAAAGGCGTAAAACCTTAATATCACGATTTAAAAAATGACGTCATTTGCACAGTGCCATCTATCGTGATATATTTGTCTGTATTTTGTGTACCTATATTTTGAAAAATAAAATTACTTACTTACTTACTATATGTATAAATCATTACGTCGGGTCTAGTACTAAACACATATTACTAACAAATTAGAAATGTCATTGTCAATTAGTAAACATTCAACATTGTCTTAGAATTAATTATTATTTATTATTATAACAAAAATTACGAAATTTATATTATATCCGTATAACTGGCTTTCTGTATACGATCCTGATCTGTAATCACAATCTATGAGCTTAAATTTAAGCAAATCTCAACCTTATTTGTAAAACATTACGGCGGATCTAGTACAGTACGATCACATTGCCTACATTAAAATTTAATTTAACTTCGAATGCTCATAACTTTTGATAGAGAAGACCGATTTTAATGAAATATAGACTAAATGTTACTCGAGGATATTCTTTATAGTGTTCTTACTGAGTCTATTGTATTAACTTTGTGCTTCAGGCGTGATGCGAGAACAAACAGACAGACAGACTTTTTAAAAAATGATTAAAATGTGTTTAGTTAATTATTCTGAGCCCCCCTAAATCATTTATTTTGCAAAATTCTAAAATGTACAGACACGTGATATTTACAGTTATATTATGCTAGATGTTCCCGTGGTTTCACCCGCGTTTATCATTACTGCGCCGCCCCTGTGGGTCGTAGCGTGATATTATATAGCCTATAGCCTTCCTCGATAAATAGGCTATCCAACACTAAAAGAATTTTTCAAATCGAACCAGTAGTAATCACGCAGAATAAACCAGGAGAAACATCGTTTATACTATGTCTGTAATGGGTAATTATTTTGCTGCGATGTTATTTTAAAACTGCTATATCTCCTAAGATATTCATTGAAATCGAATGATGTAAAGGGCAATTTTATTTTAAATTAAATACTTGTGATGAATAACGTATTTATTTGGACATATCATGTTTATAAAAATACCTTCGCAAATAATGCATTATTTTATAACAAAATTCGTTAGCATAAAAATGGTTATAGTGAGCCAACCTTAAAAGATAGACATATGCTATCGCGGACTTTTTTTTAGAACTTTTAAAGGGGAACAATTCTGTCATACATGATTTTTGCGAAACTTTAACTGTTTACGCAGCGCACGCAGCGGAAGCTCTCAAAAGGAAAAATACTCTCCGATTTTGAAACATTCTTCATTGGTGCTCCGCTCCTATTGATGTTAGCGTGATGATATATAGCCTATAGCCCTCCTCGATAAATGGGCTATCTAACACTGAAAGAATTTTTCAAATCGGGCCAGTAGTTCCTGAGATTAGCGCGTTCAAGTAAACAAACAAACAAACAAACAAACAAACTCTTCAGCTTTATAATATTAGTATAGATTTATGAAAAAAAGGAAAATTTAGGGACATGCCAATAGAGCCCATACATTTTTGGAAAAAATTATTGCTCTACTGCCATTATCTAGGGAAGAAACAGGGGACTACGTTTGTATGGAAAAACGGCCCTTGTGTTTCCTCTTAAACAAAAAAGTAGCAAGGTAAGGCATTAAACATGTAGATTGTAAGTCTCCAAATATCTTACCAACCGAAACGCAGTGTCACTATTCTTACGCTGGCTTATGCAGCTTACCTGAACAAATGATATCCTACTAGGAGACTGACACGTAAATATCTCGAAGTCGATTCCAAATCACGCACCTTTGAATTTCTAAATTATGTACGTGTTAAATCCTAATCCTAACTAAAATTATAATAGCGAAAATAAGTTTGTTTGTTTGTTACCATTTCACGCCTAAACCACTGAACCTATCATCCTGAAATTTTGCATATATGTACGTTGTCAGGTGTACAGAAACGGACATGGCTACTTTCATCCCGAAAAAAAATACTGTTCCCGAGGAAAACAATAATAACGTTCTTATAATAATAGATGGCGCCACGTATCTTTCGAATCAAGGTTGAATTATATTATTCTATATTATTACAAGCAGAGTACAACCCGAATTGATTCTTAAATTCTAAATTAACGCGAGCGAAGCCGCGGGCAAAAGCTAGTAGATAATAATCGCTCGCTTTAACGTTAAAGGAAAACATCGTGAGAAAATCTGTTTGACTGAGAGTTCTAGATAATTTTCTCGACATGTGAAGTCTGCCAACCCGACCCGACTATTGCCTAACCCTTCTCACACCAGTGTGAGAAGGGTTAGATAATAGATAGTAGGGCAGAGGTCCGTGCCCAGCCGTGCAATTTGTATATAGGGCTGATATTATTATTTTTATTATTAACGGGACAATTTTTTTAAATTTTTTTTTTATTGTTTTTGGAAAACTTAGAGCTGAAATGGTACAGTATACACATTTATAACATAAGATACGGCCAATTACAATTGGATCATTTCTTTCGTCATCGAAAAATGAAAAGCGTTTCCATTCGAAGAATAATATTTATTTCAGTTCCTGCAAGTAAAGATCATCTCAACAGAAGACGCGGAGCAGTTCTCTCAACTGTTCAAATCAGCTCTGAAGGCGAGACGAGAGAAACTGGTTCAGCCGCGGCCTGATTTCATCCAGATTTTGGTCGATGCCGCAAAAGGTAAGAAAAAGCCGTAAGGTGCTAATATTTGTGAAATATTTTCTTTCTTTTTCTCGATTCTCTCTAAAATTTAAAATACGTTTATTCATATAAATCACAAAGTAACAACGTCAAAGTTACACTTCATAAAGGCGTAGTGGTTAGTGTAACCGACTGCCACGCCTGAGTTCGCGGGTTCGATTCCCGCACAAGTCAAACATTTGTGTTCATGAACATGGATGTTTGTTTTGGTCTGGGTGTTTCTATGTATAATATGTATGTATTTGCAACAAAAAAGTATATATGTATGTTTATCCATTGTCTATTACCCATAGTACAAGTTCTGCTTATTTTGGGCTAGATGGTGTTGTGTGTATGTGATAGAATATTATATTATATTACATTTGTTGCCATGTTCCGCAAAGCAAGGCCGAAGAACAGGCAAGAAGCTCACAGCTAGCCTTTTTAATTGCGAAGTTTTGGAAAACTTCTCGATTGACTGACTGAAAATAAACAATATATATTTAGTGTGTAGTGAAATAAGACTATTATTAGTACTTACTACCAATGTTCTTTCCTTGAATGTCAATAAGTCTAAATATATAGCATTTAGCTTTATTAATAAAAAAGCACATGTTGAAGCTCCGATTTCCATCTTTGCTCATTCTTGCAATAACCATGACAGCTTACTGACTCGATGCAAATGTGAGGAACTACAACCAGTAGATACAATTAAATATCTGGGAATTATCATTGATAAAAATCTAAACTTCCAAGCTCATGTTGAGCTATTGACATCGAGGACCAGAAAGCTTATTTACATTTTCAAAAACTTGCGCCATGTTTCAGACAAACAGGTTCTAAAAATGACATACCTTGCACTATGTCAATCTATATTGTCATACTGCATCACATCCTGGGGAGGAGCTGCCAAAACTAGCATAATAAAACTTGAACGTGCTCAAAGAGCGATTTTGAAGGTATCTCTGTTTCTCCCTTTTCGGCATCCTACGTCTGAACTATATGAGAAGTTTAATGTCCTGACAATTCGACAGCTTTTTATTTTTCGAATGGTTCTAAGGTCTCATTCACTATCTTACTTCGACCCTTTAATGAATGCAACAAAACGTCGCAAACACAAAATTTTTCAAAAAGACACAATATATAGATCAACACTATCACATAGATTCTATTGTTTCCTGGGGCCTTATTTTTACAACAAAATTAACTCTCTCCTTTCTATATACTCTCTAAATAAATTCAAATTAAGAATAACACTGTCAGCATGGTTGCAGAATTTATCATATACGGAGACCGAAAATCTACTACCGATAACATAACAAAACTAAGCACAAATAAAAATATACCCTTTTACACATACTTGCACTTCTAGCACATACACTCACGAACACACACACACACACACACGTACACTAAATTGTTACTTAATTTCATCCGCAAAATAAAATATGAGGTTACCTGTATACAGCAATTGTTAACATTTTATCTACTATACGTCCAAGAGGTGGGAGCCTGGTGATCTGTAACACAGGTTTTCCTACTATAGACACCAGTCTTCCCACAAAGGATTAAAATTTGTAAAATCTTCACTGAGTTATCTTATGTATGTATACTTACCTTTGTGAAAGAGATAAATAAATACTTATTATATATTATTATATATGTGTACAACGTATTCTCTGTGCAGGAAAGCCGAAGCAGGATAGTGAAAACTCACCCAACGACGTGAATAGCGAAGAAAGTAAGATTAAACTTTATTTATTTACTTCCTCTCCATACCTACTACTTTCGTGGTCGTAGTGAATTTGGCTACTGTAAATGAGATCTCAATCTCGGGTTCGATTCCCCGGTTGTGCAAAGGGTTATTGGTTTTGTGCTGACCTAAGGAATAGCAAGTGAAATGAGGGTGTGATACACCTCTATTCATCCCTTCGGGCATTATATGTAAGCCATACTTCATGATATAAATTACTTTATGATTAAAATATAAATCTGAATCATAGCAAATGCGATTTATAGAATACTAACTGTCCCGAGAGACGTTGTCCAGTACACACGAAAAAAAAACAAATCTAAACCATTCTCGAATCCACTTGAACACACACAAAAAATTTCATCAAAATCGGTCCAGCCGTTTAGGAGGAGTTTAATTACAAACATACGCACAGAAGATTTATATATATAAAGATTAGTCATCCATATTCATGGATCTACTTATCCTAAAAGGTAACAACATTATCAGTTGGTCATGGTAATTCTCTACGGTCTACATTACGTCAAAAGCACAATCTTTTCTCCCCAATTACTTACCCTATGGCAAGCAGATGTGTGTCTTAATATATAATTA
Organism: Catocala sponsa; assembly: GCA_963564715.1. Taxonomy (NCBI): domain Eukaryota; kingdom Metazoa; phylum Arthropoda; class Insecta; order Lepidoptera; family Erebidae; genus Catocala; species Catocala sponsa. Next base: position 25,388,464 of record OY751333.1, on the reverse strand, counting down.
TACTTTTAAAGATCTCACGCCTGCGTCCCATAGGGCAGACAAAGAGTATGGTATTTCTATTAGCTACTTATCACTCTTGTTTCATTCATTTGCAATGCATTCTTTATGGTCACTCGTCATTTGTAGTACTCTTAACCGACTCTTTGTCCAAAATGTCTCTAATCTGACTACAGAAGATTTGCCAAATTAACTTTTTCGACTTTAGTTAAGGCCCATGATGGGCGAGTACAGGCACGCACCATTGTGTAGAGAGCATAATCGTATGTAAGTGGCCATCATCGCCAATAATCGTGACTAATCGGTGAATTGTCGGTACATCAAAGGAATGCGTGCCGATGATCATGCGCGTGTCCACACAATCGTCTATCAATCAATCGCACGACAGAGGTCATGTAAGAAGGTAGTGGTTTTTTGGCGGGAACGCTGTAAACGTGTGACTACAATTTAAAAAAAAAAGAAAAGCTAGTGCATGGTGCCGGTGGATTTTTGTTTACGCAACAAAAATGGTTGAATTTTTTACCTTTTTTTGATGCACATTCCGATAATGATTATATGTACCTACTAAGCAAATACATAGCATCAGCCGCTATCATTTCGACGTCCATTTTCAACAGACAACAGTGACTAAATGTAATGATTGTGTAGAGAGCAACCCATGATCACGGCGATGATGGCCACTTTTTTAATCGCCCATCATAGGCCATTGTGTAGAGGAGGCTTAAAACTATTCAATGGACGGCAGTGGCAAATATCCAAGCTAAAGTAAAAATATCAATGCTTAAATAAAAAGACAACACAACACGCCCAGATTCTGCAACTTGGTAGACCGTGAGTCGTCTCAAACGTCTCAAGAATTTAATCAGCGCTGAAAAAATCTCCGCAAATTCATCTTGACGCTCCTGGAAATGACTGTTAACCGAACTTAGTCTACCATTGTTCCCCCACAAGGCACGCCCTCAACACAGCCTCTGACTTTGATTGACGAGACGCGGGCCAAATTTAATTATGACATGCTCTTGACGTTACAATCGTATGGGGAGATTACTCCATTCGTTAAGGAACCAGAACCTATTTGTTTGTGAGTCTGTAGGTCTTATGTGCTGCATTGTAATATGGTGGCGTAAGAGGAATACGTAAATGTGTTGAGCTTGTGTGAGTGAGGTTTGTATGTATGTGTAGCCAGTTGGACGTAAACGTCGTTTCATTTATTCAAACGATTGTCGTTATGATTTTGTTTTAGGCTTGATGGTAAATCGTGCTGTTCTCTTATTAGAATTTATGCAGCTTTGAACTTTTTTTACAAAAATCTCTAGGCTTGGTTAAGTTCTATGTATTTATGTTTTACGTTTAAACGGCAAAACCGATTTTGATGTAATCAGTATATAGTTCACTTGAGTCCTGAGATCATAGGCAAATATCGCGACTGTTAAATATCGATTTTTGATTAAATCAAATGATTAAAAATGTCTTAATCCTTGCCTTTATATGTAATAATAGTTTATATGCAATAAAATCAGCTCTAAGCCCTTTTTAAACATTCGATTTAATCAAGAATCGATTCTTTCGCTCTGAAACGATTGCAAAACCGACTTTATTCAAAATGAATTGTCAAGCCTATCGCATGACAAAACCGCGAGTGACTCAATGACTCCAAAGCAACATCTAATTTAATTTACATTTTAAGGAAGCGAATTACTTATCTACAGTTAACTTCGCTCCTTGTAAAAGACATTCACCTTGTCCGCTTTCCCTAACATCTCTAAATTGCCACTTAACTTGATGTTAATTACTTTAAGAACAATGCCAGCTCCTCGTATGGTCTCCATTTAAGAATTAAGCACCTTTCTAATTACCTACCCATAAATAAATGGCACAAAACTAAAGTGTCACTAATTACTGTATTATTATACACACAAACATTGTTCATCTTTATTAGATACTAGCTTTTGTCCGCGGCTTCACTCACGTTAATTTAGAATTTGACAATCAATTCGGGTTGCACTCTGCTTGTATATATTAATAATATAATACAATCATGATTCGAAAGACACGTGGCGCCATCTATTATCATAAGAAGGTTATTATTGTTATCCTCGGGAACAGCAATTTTTTTCGGGATGAAAGGTAGCCTAGGTCCGTTTCTGTACACCTGACAACGTATATGCAAAATTTCAGGATGATCGGTTCAGTGGTTTAGGCGTGAAAAGGTAACAAACAAACAAACTCATTTTTGCTTTTATAATATTAATTAGGATTAGGATTAGGATACATGATGTCCGGTAATTAATGGATAACCTTGAAATATCTTATAGTAGAACTGATGATCGTTCAGAAAAAAAATGAAAAAAATCTATTCTAACTACTACCTGAGATATGATTTTTTTTAATTACCATGTTTAATTTTCTTATACACTATAATTACCATAAATGAATGAATTCCATCGGTTTTTTTGTTGTTTTATTATTAAACACTAATTATGCTAATAGAGTCAAAAGTATGACTAGCTATTGCACTTTTTTCTTTTTTTTTTCTGAACGGCCATCAGTTCTGCGAAACCTGCATATGTATCTGAGAGAGCTTTTTATAATGTTGTCGAAGATATATAAAGTCTATCAATCCGCACTGGGTCAGCGTAATGGACTTTGGCCAAACTGTTCTCAGTCCTGTGTGACTATATGTGATAACTGTAAAGGTCCGTGCCCAGCAATATGACAGTTTAATACAGGGCTGATATCATATAATACTAATAACAATCATATTACAGAATTGTCAGACGACGACCTGGTCGCCCAAGCGGTGTTGTTCTACATCGCTGGATACGACACGACGGCCAACCTTATCTACTACTTCCTTTACGAGATGGCTGTCAACCCTCACGTCCAAGATAAACTGTACGAAGAGCTGAATAGCCTACCAGCTGACGAAGAGATCAAAGACTTGTATGAAGCTGTAACTGAATTGGAGTATCTGGATATGTGCGTGAACGGTGAGTTAATTTGAGTCTTAAGGTATCTTTATATAGCTTTATCCGCAGAAATAAGTTTAACCTATCTAACATTTTGGAGTTTAAGCTACACAAGCTTAAGGTAAAGGTTTAAACTGCATTAATTACAGGCTTAAGATTTTTCTTTTGTACAATTCTTGGTGGCTGGCCTGATCAGCCTACCTAGCTGTTAGCAGGTTCTATAAAATGCAAATATTCTGCGTCAAGCTGCCTCAGTTGAAGCGAAATTACAAGCGAGAAGACCTCTGTGCCCTTCCTGTTTAAATGATTCCACTATTATCTTTAAAGCAACCATAGCCTAGAGTGAAAAGCATTGGACTGTCCATTCCAGGACACATTTACGTGTATTACTGAGTTTGTTGAATAATATATGTTTTCCACAATTAATTATAGCTCGTTTTAATGGTGAAGGGAAGGATCATGAAGTAATCTGCTTGTCAGTGGGTTCTTCATAATGCTCTCATGTGAACTTTACAAATCCGTACTGAGCCAGCGCGGTGGATTTTGCCCTAACTTTTCTCTTAGTCAAAGAAAGCCTGTGCCTAGTAGTAAAAAGGTATCCTTCTTCTCCTTAGCCTTTATTATTCCCAAGTCATTTGGAGTCGGCTTTCTAGTCTAACCGGATTTGACTGGATATCAGTTTTTACACGGAGCGACTGCCATCTGACCTCCGCAACCCGAAAGCTAACGACTAAAGCTAAAGCTAGACCAGTGTCAGGATATTAGAGGGCACTGACTTCCCAATAACGACGCCATAGATGTTCATGGCAGCCGGGACCGATGGCTTAACCCATTCAATGCGGCAACAAATTTTGCTTTCACTAGCCAGTATCGGCTCATATTTAACGTAATCGCCGATCGGCGTCAGCCGCACTTGATAAAATAAAAAAAGACGCCTATCGACGTTTTCAGCATTTTGTTATGAATTTGAATTTATTAATTTCAAATCCATGAGAAATCTCCAGTAATGCACCATAATTACCACATAACTAATGTTTATCACAGACTACTTATGGTAATACGACATTTTATAAATCAATAGTTGTCAATCCCTGGAACACGCCGATTGGCATTTTCCGCACCAGAGTAAGAAAACTCAACATTTCTTGAACCAAAATATCTAAAGAGTACTCATATCAGGCATTTCATTAGTAAATTAAAAAACACATTTGTTGTTTTATTAATATAATATCTTTAAATTTGGGTAAAATATAAAACAACTATACATGACGCCGATCGGCTTCCTCCGAATCTGAGTATGAAAAAATAAGACGCCGATCGGCGTCCGCCACATTGAATGGGTTAACGTGCTCTCCGAGGCCCGGAGCAGGCGATAATTGTCAATCAATACGCACATAATTTCGAAAAGACATATAACGTCCGAAAGTCAGTGGTGCGCGACGTGGGTTCGAACCCGAGACCCTCTGAATTGCAGTCTGTTGGTCTCCCCACTGAGCTATCGCTGCTGTAGTACATATAGTAGTAAAATGGTATAGAACTGATATTATTTTGCTACTATATGTTATCACCGTTGATAGGTAAGCCTAATGGCACGGATTGTATATTTGTTTTAAAATAAAATTAAAATGTATTTGTTTCAGAGGTCTTGAGGTTATGGCCATTAGTAGGATCAGCAGACCGGCGCTCAGTCGCCCCATACGACTTCGGACCAACTTACCCTGGCAGCAAACAACACCTTGTCGTTAGTATTTCATTTTTCACTGATTATGGTCCACTCGTGACAGCACAACCCGTCTAAATTATTCTGAAAACTTTACTTACTGTAGAAAAAGAACATGAGTATGTTTATCTGCGGCTTTCTTCAAGAATCAATCAACAAGTCTTCAAGAAAAAATTTGGTTCAATATATTCTGCCTTAGAGCATGCAAAATTTAAAAATCATTATAAAATATTGAAACAAAAATACAATGAAAAAAATTATGTGGTGTCGTGGGACACCAGGTAGGAACGAAGTTCCTTCAGCTAATGTAGAATCGACACAAATTGCAAAAAAAATCGTGCTCAATTTTATTTAACGGTTTTATTCCACGCACTTTTTTCCACGGATTTTTTCTTACGGTTTTACTATCACATTTTTTTCAGTTCGGTCGCGCAGCAAAATCCCTATCCCCTCCAAGCCTGCCGTAAGGAACTTCGTTCCAAAATTTTCATTATTATATCAATAGTCAATTTAAAAATTAATTACAGTATTAGAGGAAGCAAATTTAAAATTAATGCCAGAAATAGTTATTCACTTTATTACATTATTGAACAAACCTGCAATCATTACTAGAAATTATAATAGAATGTAGAATGTAAAATTCAAAAATCTATTTACAAAGAGTCGTTTAAATATTCGTTTATGGAATAGTTATATTATCTATGAATAGGTTCATCAGTTTGTTTTTAAGCAAGTAAAGGGATAATTGTATTAGATTACAAAACTATTTTACTTAAACGTGCAAATTTGTATCCGCTTATGTTTGATTTGCTTCTGCGGAGTAGGTACTTCCACAGTCGTAATTCCAAATTCCTGGTGTACCGAATTCCTCTTAGGCCTCCCGCTTTCTGCATCTATAAGAAACCAAATCTGAAACAATTAATTTAAATATATTCCAAGCGAAGTACAGAGGACGTTACTTTTGGTCGTAAATATAACTTCATTGGCGTGTGATAATAGGTAATTTAACATCGTAACAGCTCCATTGCCCCGGCGAATTCCTTTATTCTGTGTTAATAGCTCGTTTACGACATAATAGGGAGCGAAACCTTTCAAAAGTGCTGTTTACAATTTTGGCGTACTGATTTTTATAATTTCGGGACGCCGGTTAGTCATGATTTTTGTTTGCTATTAATGTCTAGCTAAATTTTCTCATCTGAGAACATTAAAACTCTTTTGTTGACTAAATCCGTATGAAGATTACCCACATTCATATTATGTATGAATTCATTGTTCCAATTCAATTTTTGCCCACACCCATCCGTTGTGAATAATCTGGAAGTATACTGAGAACCGACGACAATAAAATTATAACATGACTATGAGATAAGGTGAGCCTTTAGTGAGATATACCACTATCTTCGTCGATTTATTTTTCTATCACTTGACAAATACTTGTACCTACTACCAGAATAGTTTTTTTTTTGCAAGTGTAACTTCTTTAGGCGCGTTGAGCACTTCTTGGGTGAACAAAAACTCGCGTCATCGTCACGCTTCGTCATCGTCACGCTTCCACGCTTTCCATTTTTGAATTATTTTAGAATATTAACAATATCTCAGAAATGGTGCGTCCTATGCAAAAAATAACGAAATTTTGACCCCCTTAATAACTCACAAGAGAGTATCAGGAATCTGACCCGCCCCTTTTTTTTTGTTTGTTTATAAAGAAGTGTTTATGATCAAGGATTAATGTTTTCATTTCTATCGGCAATCCCCAAAGACTGTCCCGTTTTTTTTTAGATTTTGGTAGATGTAATTTTTTTGTCTACTGTAAAATGAATTAGTCAACCGCCCTATATTTTAAAAGCACTAAAGGCTAAATGACGCTAAAACATGCTCACGTATTTTATAAAATAAAAATACGTAATCTAATTTAATTTTTATCAACTTAACTAGACTAGGTGACTTTTGTCAAAGCGCATTTCATTCCCTGCTACGCAGAATGCGTGGTAGCTCACACAGCTTATTGAGCACATTGTTGTGATCTGTGGGACAGTCCGATTTTGGGACGCTGGATACGACTACACACGACGTAGACAGTGTCCAGAAACCGGGCCTGTCTCATACATAATATAACATGTGAAATTGATATGTTACTAACACTAGGTTAAGGATTTTGTCTGTTACTAATACTTTATGGACCCTGGTCTGCAATAAATATTTATTATTATTATTAGTTACTTTTAGAGATACCAAGGATTCTACGATTATTTGCGTTAGCGTTAGATGCTCCATCTACAAAGGGATTTAATTTAGGGATCAAATATAATGACCACCAAAAATACTAATTGCGTAGCAAAATATGCTTACTAAAAATATCATAACGAGCACCTATACGCCTCAAATCACTGCATTCCGTCTCGGAAGGGTTAGGTTATGTTAGGTTCCTTCTTAAACCCACCCAAAAATAGGAGCCCCGCTCCGTCGACTTAGTTTGATCTCTTTAAATATATTTTGATATGCAATTAGTATTTTTGGTAAGCATATTTTGCTGTTTAATTAGTATTTTTTTGCTGTGCAGTTAAATACTACCCTTTATTTTATTGGTATATAGCTGTAATATGATGTTCATCATAATTATTCCAGCTATGTATGCAACGTTACCCGTTGTGACTGCTGTACTTTGCGACGTACGGCAATATTTTGCGTATGGCGCGACTGCACAGCCAGCCCAATTATATTTCGCATGCCCAATTAAATTAGCTGGCTTAGAGTTTAAAATATTGCAACCACATATTGAGCCTTTAATTAAAATGCTGTTTTTATCATTACTCGTATTCGTAATAAAGAAACCTTGACATTATGTAATCTATACTAATATTATAAAGCTGAAGAGTTTGTTTGTTTGTTTGAACGCGCTAATCTCAGGAACTACTGGTTCGATTTGAAAAATTATTTGAGTGTTGGATAGCCTATTTATCGAGGAAAGCTATAGGCTATATAACATCACGCTACGACCAACGAAGGCGGCGTAGTAACAATAAACGCAGGTGAAACCGCGGACACATCTAGTACATTTATAGATCTCGAAAAATAAACGCATACGTTTACTAAGAATCAGTTTTAACCTTTACACGTAAAGTAACATAGTTGACCTTTTAAATGTATTATATTACAGGCTCCAGCAGGGATCCACGTGTGGCTTCCGATATACTCCATACAGCGAGACCCTAAATACTGGCCCGAGCCCGATATGTGCGACCCTGAAAGATTCTCTAAGGAGAGGAAAGCGGACATCGTACCGTATACATACATGCCTTTCGGTAATGGACCTCGGCATTGTATTGGTAAGAATATTTCGTTATAAGAATCGTTAAGTATAGGTATGACTTTATCTGCATAAGGTCTCGGATTCGACTCCCGTGACGGGTAAAATGTTATCACACTAATCACCACGCCATCGAGGCCGCATAATAATACAAGTTTCTTATCCCTCAGGCTCCCGATTCGCCATCTTAGCAGCCAAAGTGTTCCTGATTAAATTCCTTCGTGAGTACAAAACGAGAGGTGCCGTTAAGTCAACACGGCTCTCCCCGAGGGCGTTTATACTTCGACCCGCTAATGGATACCAACTTATTGTAGAACCTAGATATAAATAATATTAAATTAAACAGCCTTTTTTGCTTTTTTTATTTTGTTCGTCAAAATGACCACACTCCACCTGATGGTAAGCAGTCGTGTGGTCTAAGAGCAGTGGCCTCCACATCGCCCCCACAGTAGCCGAGGCGATGTTGAGCCTTTTATTTATTAATAACCAGCTTCTGCCCACAACATCTTTCGCGAAAAAAAGAATCGTTTCTGAGCAGTACCGTCTATTGATAAGTGTGGCTAGAACAATATTCATTGGCAAACAGTCCTGAAGATGCCTCGCGCTGAGGCGAAACATGTGTCGACGCATACTTTGTACTCGAAGCGGAATACTCCAAGTTGGAGAACGCCCGGGTCCCACGTCGTTGCTATCCCTTTCCAGAGCAGTTCGATATTTTCAACCTCTTTCTATTGCAATATTTGGGGTGAGCTAGCGTTGTCAGGCGTCCGGATAAAGCCGGACACAGTCAGGCTTTTTGTTTGCTTATCCGGCCATAATAGACGGTGGCCGGCCTGTCCGGCTTATTAAATACTAGCTTTTGCCCGCGGCTTCGCTCGCGTTAATTTAGAATTTGACAATCAATTCGGGTTGTACTCTGCTTGTAATTATATAATTCAATCATGATTCGAAAGACACGTGGCGCCATCTATTAATAATAAGAACGTTATTATTGTTTTCCTCGGCAAGAGTAATTTTTTTCGGGATGAAAGGTAGCCTATCTCCGTTTTTGTAAACCTTTCAACGTATATGCAAAATTTCAGGATGATCGGTTCAGTGGTCTAGGCGTGAAAAGGTAACAAACAAACTCATTTTCGCTTTTATAATATTAGTTAGGAAGTTAGGATAACCATTTTGTTTTTTACATTTGTCATTTCTTGGTTGCCGATCCGCCTGCCTCACCTTGTAACTAGAGGACTAGCACTGTCCTCCCCTAAAAAAAAATATTATACTGACTAAAAACTAGAGTGTCCAACCTTTTTACCGAAATGTTCGGCTAAACTTTTGGGTATGTCCGGCTTTTCGGTTTTAGAACTTGGCAACCCTAAAGGAACCCGCCACGCATCCTCAGATTACCCAACGCCCCACGTTGGGGCCGAGGATGAAGGCCGAGGGGCTGAGATTTCTTCCCAATAATTTTATTACAACCTTAAAAAAGATAAGCCGCTGTGCTGCTAGCACAAAGGACAAAGAACACCCCCGCCTGAACAGCAATCCTCTAAAGAACCTGCGGTAAACGGTTATTTGGCTGCAGACTTCTGCAGGACGAAGCTACCTCCCCAATCAGATTGCCTACTTTAAGCCAAATCCCAAACCAACTCCCTTATTTCGCTCTACACAATGACATATTAAAATAGATTTTAGATTACGCGTTTAACCTTTTACATTAAACATTGGCAAGCCTTTGTTGCATAGGCAATACCGTTCATCTAAAACATTAGTTCCCAAGGTGGTCCAGGTGGACCCCCAGGGGTCCACGGGAGACTCGACGGGGTCTACGTTGGCGTGACAAAAAATGGAGGTTCACAATTCGTAAGCGGGGGTCCACAAAAATCTATTTGCTTTCGATAGTGAAGAACTAAAATGTTGGCTTGACTTCACCTATCAAGCTCAGCGACTGTTAATTGTAAAAACTTGCATATTCCATATTCAGTACCAGTGGTCTCGAACCTACCGATTTTTTGGTAGACAAGTCACCCCTTAGAGATCTGATCAAATTTTTTATTGCATGAACTTGTTTAGCTGCAGAGGGTCCACCGGAACCAGCTAAATTTTGGAAGTGGTCTATGAAAAAAGTCTGGGAACCTCTGATCTAAAACAATAGTTTAAATACCTATTAATACAAAACGAATTTCTCTAAAATCCAAACCACAGCAGGCTTTGTGATATTGTTCACCAAATTCAGCCACGAATATAATTACAAAATGGCGCGTAACTCATATTTAATAATTGGATTTCATGTATTGAAAATATCAATACCGACTAGCAAAACGATGCCTAAATTTTGAATTCGGAATTCGAAACAATTGAAGATTGAAACTGGGCACCATTCTGTGATACCATTGTCAAAAGGGGCTATAATGTCTTGCTTTATGGTACTAAATGTCAAACACATTAAAAGCTAAATATTTACTGTAACTTTCAAATCTTTACACATCAAGATTAAAACGCATACCTCGGTCCCCTGTGAGTGACCATTCTGAAAAGCAGTCGAAACATAAATTTAAAATAAAAAAATACCGAAGGTTTGTAGAGACAGGTTCTTACAAAAGGAGACCCGGTACCGGCAGAACTCGAGCAACCACCCACCGTGACGACCGATTTATTGTTTCAACTGCCCTACGAAATCGTTTCCTCACGTCAGTAAACATCAAAACAGAGCTGAATGAAGTACGTGGAGTAAACGTGAGTGCACGAACAATAAGAAGGAGGCTTAAGGAAGCGGCAACCACCCCTTTTAGACCAGGAAATGGTCCAAAGCTGTCTGCAACTCACAGACAAGCTCGTTTAAGATTTGCGCGTGAACATCTTAATTGGACTGAAGAGCAATGGGCCTCCATATTGTTCACCGATGAGTATAGGACATGTTTAAATGGTGCAGACACTCGCAGAAGAATCTATCGTTGACGTGGGGAGAGATATGCTCAAAGTTGCATTGAGGAGCGTGTTTCTTTTGGAGGCGGTTCGTGTATGGTGTGGGGTGGCATTTCGATGATCGGGCGAACGGAACTTGTGTTCATCGACATGGTTCGTCAAAACGGTAGAAGAGGTGGTATGACGGCACAACGCTATATAACAGAGGTTTTAGAAGCTCACGTGGTACCTTACATGGGATTAATAGGCGAAAATTTTACTCTAATGCAAGATAATGCCCGACCCAACGCCGCTGCACAAGTTCGACAATATTGCAAAGAGGTTGGGCTACGTACCATGAATTGGCCAGCACGCAGCCCGGATCTTAATCCCATTGAGCATGTTTGGGACAGCTTAAAAAAATCTGTATAGGTATGCGAGAAATCCTGTACCCACAACAGTGGCAGCACTAAGAACAGCGAGTTCACAAGAATTGAACAATATTCCCCAAGACCGTTTAATAACCCTAAACAGCTCTATGCGGAACCGATTAGAATCTGTAATAAGGGCACGTGGAGGCAATACACCTTATTAAAAGAAAAAAACCTGTGCTTCAACTTTTTTTTTATTGTAAAAACCAAGTTTCAATAAACCAACCAAAACCAATATTTGACACATTTATCGCTTTTGTTAAAAAATAATTATAGTCCTTTCCAGTATACAAACATACACTTAAGGGTATTATGATACTACGCTGTTAAGAAAATTTGTATAAAAAGTTTGAATATTTAATTAATAATGTTTATTTCAAAGGCGTCTTGAACATTGATGCAGTTTATGAGTCTGTCAGGGAACTATTACATTTCAATCAAACTATTTTATATTTCGAAAAATGAAATATTTGGCATCAACATTTATCGTAGTGAGTTAACATACGATACAATACTGCACGTAACTTAAACGAACTAAATCAACTATCTAATATATTTTATGTTTAAACACTGACTATAATATAGCAAGTTGTTATAAATTATTAAAATATCTTTATAATGAGATCAATTGAGTTTAAATCTTTGTAACATTTATTATAGAAAGTTATAAGATCACTTTTAGGTATAACAAAACTTTAATCTTAAGGTCACTCGCACCGACATCGATTGAGTAAGAAAGTTAAGATCCGTATCCGTATCCGTATCCGCGGATCTTGACGCCAATGATCGGTATCCGTATCCGCGGATCTACATTTTTAATTATCCGGCACATCACTAGTCAGAACACAGCAAAGCCGCTGCCTACCGTGAAAGAAGAACTCTCTTTAAACCTCGTACTATATATTTATATAACCTCGTATTTATAATAATAGTTAGATTTCATACAGAGAATAATTTTAACATCTGTTCTTAAACCTATCTAAATTAGAGTTGCTTCAAAACATAATAATTAATTATTTGAGTACAGTGCTCCGAGTATGAAACGTTATTTAATATTCCAACTTTCCTATAGTAAATAGTACTACGAATTCGTTAACCAACTACCTACATCAATTAATATTTACTTGATGTTCGCCCGAGGTACAACTATACGTCGAGTTTGCATTTCTAGTGTATGAATAAATTCATTCAGCATCCTATGGCGCGCCTGCATCGGAGATTTTTTAATTAAACTGTCAATCTTCATATTTGGTTGATGGTTGCTTGTCAGATTCAATGGTTTCGTGCTGAAATATAAAATTCAATCTTTTTTTATAGATGGGTTTCCTGTATATTAAAATGATTAAGGAAATACGTACGTAACTGTTTTACTTTTTTACTGTAGTAATGTCTAAGTGACGTATAATACGTTTGCTCTTTAAGCGAAGTAAATTGTTATGCTTACATTATTTTGTTAACGTTTTAGTAAGTTGTTTTTACGCCTGAAATGTCATAAATATTAACCAAATGGAACCGAATTCATCTTTTAAATACAGATACGTACATATATATAAAACTTTCACACGTATATTCACGAAAGTATGGACAGAGGTGTCTTATATGCCTACACTTCGCCAACGGTATTAGAGTCCAACGTATTGTAGACTAGCGTTGTGCCCTAAAGATGGCTACAGAGTACAATTCCAGTATCCATACTGCGTACCGAAAATTCCTTGACAGAAAATCTCAATAACACCTAAATAAGAATTTGAACCCGAGCACAATAGTCGAATTCATGCGACACCGAAGTAGCCTAGTAAGTATTAATAGATTTTTTTTTGTTACGGCCCACCTGATGGTAAATGGTCACGGTAGCCTATGGACGCCTGCAACACCAGAGGCATCACTTGCGCGTTGCCGGCCCTTTAGGAAAGTATGTGGGAAGGAGAAGGAGCGGGAAGGGGGTAAGGGAGTGATTGGGCCTCCGGTACTCTCACTCACGAAACGAAACACAACAGTAGGAATACTGCTATTTCACGTCGATATTCTGTGAGAGGGTAGTACTTTCCCGGTCGAGCCGGCCCATTCATGCTGAAATCAGCGAGAAACCTTCCATACTTACTAACTAAAATACTATAAATCAAAAAGTAAATAAGTACACGCAATAAAAAAGGATTTCACAATCATCCCACAGAACCCTACACTCATCCACAGTGCAGCGAAGTATGAATATTAAAGAGACAATAGGATCGCGTCAAGTCCAGAGGCGCGGAACTTCCCTGTTACTGTATACAGCAGTGGCACAGACAATACGTTCATTATTCCATTTAAATAATGAGCTTAGTGCCGTTATGAATCACTGGATAATCTGTATGATATTGTTGCCAGTTAAAAAAATCCATATTTAAATTAAATTGAATTGTTGTCATTATGGCCAGTGATGTTTTTATTTTTTTGGTAGGAGGCAACTGCTGCACTGGGAATAATTCTAGTGTCGTAAGGGAGTTTACTAAGTGAGAGAAAGAAGCGGCTTTCGTGAAGCAAATATATGTCCCATAATAACATAAGGCGCAAGATAAGATCTTCGAATAGCTAAGCAAATTACCTCCATATCCTCAAAGGAGTAGGTAGATATTTTACACATCTACATTTCGCAAGCAAGCTAGGGTTTAAAAATCCGGGTAATAAAGGGCGCGCCTAAGACTGTTTACCACACACCATTTCCGAGTATGTGCTGCTACTTAGAGTTACCTAATCGAAAAATCTTAAATGGTTTGCCCGACCCGGAAATCAAAACCGAGAACTCATGCACAGCAGTCGTATTCATTAAGCGCTCCGCCACCGAGGCACTTCTAATAGTAATTTTAAAATCGTTTGATTGAATTGTAATTTTGCCGCATTCAGCTGTCGTTTTAATTATACAATGTTAATGACTTATACTAATTTAATATTGATTGAATATTCGAATCACATCAATGAATTTCGTTCGGGATTTTATAGATTGCTATTCGAATCATGAATCTGCTACTCGCGCATGATTTTTGTAAAGTTGGTATCTAACACGAGTGACATTTTTGGGTGTAGGTACAACCATCGATGGTCGGATCGGACAAGACATAATAATACCTGTTTTCTGCATTGGTACCTAGTAGGCACAATTAGAGTAGGTACATGAGGGAGTGCAATTGTGTTTGCGCACACACTTGTGCGCTATTATATCGCCTGCTCATCTAAGCAGGAAATATCATAACACATAGGTATGCATGCACTTTTATAATCCAATGAGACAGCAATCCGACACGACCGCAATGAGATCAGGCGTAGGACCAACAACTTTACGTGCTTTCCGGGTTATTGAGAATTTTTCTACGGAAAAACACACTTAAAAGAGATCAGATCCCTGTTAGGTGTATGTTCGAATTTGGTTGGAGCCTTGGAGGACATTATTACCTGATATTAAAAAAGAAGCAGCGATAGCTCAGTGGGGAGATCAACAGACTGCAATGCAGAGGGTTTCGGGTCCGAACCCACGTCGCGCACCTCTGACATTCAGAAGTTATATGACTTTTTGTAATTATGTGCGTATTGATTGACAATTATCGCCTGCTCCGTGCCTCGGAGAGTACGTTAAGCCGTCGGTCCGGGCTGCCATGAACATCTATGGCAGTCGTTATTGGGAAGTCAGTGCCCTATAATATCCTGACACTGGTCTAGCCTTAAGGTATCGTTAGCCTTCGGGTTGTGGAGGTCAGGTGGCAGCCGCTACGTGTAAAAATTGATATCCAGTCAAATCCGGTTAGACCAGCAAAGCCGACCCCAAATAAGTTGAGCATAATAAAGGCTAGGGAGAAGAAGATTAAAAAAGGAGAAAAAAACGTTTATTGCTTCAGGCAGTGAGAAACAATAGAAAAAAAACAAAACAAAATATAAAACAAGGACTTATGAACTAACCAAAGCTAAATCAAATTAATTTAAAAACAAAAAAAAATTTAATCAAAATAAGGGCATTTATGTGTCCTACGGTTCTTGCAAAAGATCCAATTTATATTTTTTTTTTTTAAATCCTGGGTCTAGTTTTAAACTAGACCCAAAAATCTCGCCTTGATTACCACCTGCTATCTGCACTGCAGAATATTAGTGTGGTGTATGTATATTGTTATTCCAGAATATTTTAAGCAATTACATCATTTATTATGTGTCATGTGTAACCTCATTTTATCTGATATTTAAATCGATGCTTTATACAATAAAAGTACAGTCTTAATTATGAAGTCAGTGTTTCACTTAGTCTCCTAATACATCCCGTACATGGCGACCCTGCCAAAACGGTCGACCGTCCGCGCGTCTCGGTTACTTGATATCGCGTTTCCATAATAAGTGTGGAACTTTTTCCGATTACGTGTTGCAATTATTATCGTTATAAAAAGTGATCGAAGATATTCGTTATGACTAAAGTAGAACAAAGCGAACGGTCCTGCAAATTAAACGTTATTTTCGTATTTCGCGAATCTGTAACTAATCGTCATGGGTAACCAAAAGTCCCAAGAAGTTGTTATTGCTCAGAATGCTGCAGGGGGAAAAAACCAGGCTACAACAGACGAAATACAGCAGCACATGACAACTACGAATTTTTTGCTGATCGTAATATCAGCGTGCATTTTGTTGGGAGTGCTGTATTTTGCATATAAGCTATATAAGAAGTGTCATATGCAATGGATATCACGGCAAATCAATAGAGCCGCATTGAGAGCTTCCTATTTCCGGCGACAACCAGCGGCGATTCCCGGGTGTCTCGAGGGCGAGGCACAGGCTCCGAATAAACTCTATCCAGGCGTTGCGTAGTGAAAATCGGTAATGAGTGAGGTGTGCGGTGAGTCCTCGGTTCGATAAAGTGCGTGGTAATCGTTGTGCGAATAATACGGCTAAGTGGATAGTGCGTTTAGTGCGTTTTCTATACGATACGGCTCGTTTAAACGGTATAAGATGACAAGTAAATATTTAGTGGACTGTATTGTTAGTATTAGTTATATATTAATCATAGCATAATAATGACGCGTACGTAGTAATCATATGATATACTTCAATAATGTCTTATTTGCATTTTGGTGGTAAGTTATGGCTATAACCTTACAGTCTTTATATAATGATTTAAAAGAAATAAGAACATATTTAATAAAAATCGGCTCGAGTAGAAGGCAAGGTAACATTTTAGTAACTAAATTGAGTGATGCCAATAAGATATATGAGCAATATTTAAGCTGGTTAAATGAGTATAATTTAAAATTAAGAAAAGTCGATGGTGACGATCCCCTTGTGCATAATTTTTGTAAGCAGTTTTTATCATTATATAACGAAGTAACTAATTTATGTCATAGTGAGACATCGAGTTCTAAGAATACTGTAACCATGACTACCTTTGATTTAAAAACTGCGTTGAACTTGTTGCCCTGTATGACTGATACAGAAGCCAATACTAAGCAATTAATAGATAATATTGATTATTATAATTCTTTATTAGAAAAAGACGTATGTAAAAAGAATTTAATTAATTTTATTTTAAAAAGTAGGCTGTCTCAAGCTGCTAAGTTAAGGTTAAAATCGAATTATTCTACTGTGAGCGATTTAATAGCGGACATGAAAACTCATCTTTTACCACGTAAGGCGGCAACTTCGATTTCGAGTAAATTAGAGCAAGTCAAACAAAATAATTTATCTATTTCAGATTACGGAAAGGAATTATCGGAGTTATTTGTGGACCTTACGATATCGCATGCAGACGGCAATTCTGACAATTACTCAATATTGAAACCGTTAAATGAAAAAATAGCTATTAAAAAATTTGCTGACGGCTTGCGAAATCGTAGGCTCAGTACAATTATTGCAGCCAGAAACTTTAGCACCCTGAAGGACGCCATTCAAGCGGCTTTGGACGAAGAGGTCACCACCGCATCTGGTTCAGGAGAAATTATGGGTATGAATAAAAGATATTATTTTAATTCAAGTTATAGAGGTACGAGGAATCAATTTAGAGGTCACAAAGGAAGATACTGGAACCCGGCTCCTGTCCACAGGGGACACGGACGAGGTTTTCCAGGCGGTCAGCGAGGGTACAAGCAGCAGTTTGTTACTCGAGGCATACCTGCTCGAGGTCAGCAGTTTAGAGGTCAGCAGTTCAGAGGTCAACAATATACAGGTATGTCTAGAGGAAACCAAAGGATACGGCAACAACCAAATGTTCACGTTATGAATGAAACTCAGCCTATAATTCAAAATTCAGAAAATGCGGGAAAATTTTTTCGTGACCAAAGTGAATAATGAACATTCTATTTTATCGTGTGATAGTGACTTTTTTACCAATTTTTCAGTGAATGGCAAAGTATTTTCATTTTTAGTAGATTCTGGTGCATCCTTGTGTGCTATTAAATACAAGAGTATTTTAGACCTAAATCTTACATTACATAAAGAAAACATTATAATAAATGGTCTTGGTGGTAAAGTCAATGCAATAGGATACGTGTTTATGAAATTGCGCTGCGATGATTTCATTGTTAGTCATAAGTTTTATGTTTTTTATACATTGCCAATTAAGTCTAATGGAATAATAGGTCGAGACTTTTTAAGAAGGTTCAAATCCATTTTAAATTTTGAAGACAATAGGATGACAATGCGTGATAGATTTAATAAAATAATTAGTTTACCCATTACAAATAAATTAGATAATCAGTTAGAAATTTCGGCAAGATGCGAGTCTATTCATTATATTCAAACAGATTTTCAGGAAGAATGCGTAGTATGCTCACGAGAGATACAAGACGGCATTTATTTAGCGAGTTCTATTGCGACTCCTATCAACGGTACTATACCGGTTAAAATATTGAATACTACGGAAAATAATATAATTTTGCCCGAATTAAATTTCAATATTCACAAATTGAGTGATTATAATATTTGTTCCTTTAATAAAGTAGAGAATAAGGCGGAGAGAGTTAAACGGTTATTTTCCTGTATGAAGTTTTCACATATGAATGAGGAGGAACAAACATCTATCAGAAATTTATGTGCCAAATATGCAGATATTTTTTATTTAGCTGGAGATAAATTAAGTACGACTGATATTTATACACACACAATAACTTTGAAACCAGAGACCAGCCCGGTTTTTTCGAAACAGTATAGATTACCTCATGTGCACAAAAGTGAAATTAAGCAGCAGATAGACAAAATGATTCAGGAAGGTATAGCTGAACCAAGTAAAAGTGATTGGTCAAGTCCTGTGTTATTAGTACCGAAGAAAGTAGACGCGACAGGTTCTAAAAAATGGCGTTTAGTTGTTGATTACCGGAAGTTGAACAATTGTATTGTAGATGACAAGTACCCTTTACCTGATATAACGGAAATATTAGAGTCATTGTCTGGTAGTATTTATTTCAGTCATTTAGACCTTCATCAAGGATATTATAACGTAAAATTAGATGAAAGTAGCCGAAAATTAACAGCATTTGCATCTGGTCAGTTTCAGATGACTAGAATGCCAATGGGGTTAAAGACAAGTCCTAGTTCATTTTCCCGTATGATGAATATAGCATTAGCGGGTCTAAATAACGAGAAATGTCTAATTTACTTAGATGATTTAATTTGCTTTGGGAGAAATTTAAATATTCACAATAGAAATTTACAGGATATTTTTGAACGATTACGTAAAGTAAATTTAAAATTAAACCCTTCAAAATGTGATTTTTTAAGAAAACAGATCTTGTATCTGGGGCATGTAATATCTAGTAAAGGTATACAGCCTGATCCGGACAAAATTAATACAGTAAAAAATTACCCTTGTCCAAAAAATTGTGATGAAGTTAAGAGATTTGTAGCTTTCGTGAACTACTATCGCAAGTTCATAAAAAACTTTGCAGAAATTGCACATCCTTTAAATGTACTTTGCAGGAAAAATGTATCATTTAGTTGGGATCAAAATTGTCAAAATGCGTTTGAAACCCTTAGGGAAAAAATTATATCACCTCTGATTTTACAATATCCAGACTTTTCGGCGCAGAATGAATTTATTCTTGAAACTGATGCATCTAATTATGCCATAGGATCTATTTTAGCGAATAATGACAGACGTCCCATAGCATTTGCAAGTAGAAGTTTAAACAAAGCTGAAAAGAATTATCCTGTAATAGAGAAAGAATTACTGGCTATAGTATGGGCGGTAAAACATTTTCGTCCGTATCTATATGGTAAACATTTTAAAATTCGTACAGACCATAGACCTTTAATTTATCTTTTTAATATGAAAGACCCATCAAGTAGGTTAATGAAATTCAGACTTGCTCTAGAAGAATATAATTTTGATGTAGAATATGTGAAAGGTTGTAACAATAGTGCAGCAGATGCTTTATTTAGAATTTCGTCAAATGAACTGAAAGAAATGCATGATAGTATTGTAAATGTTTTAACGCGTGCACAAAGTAGGAAACTTAAAGATTCTTCGGTTGATATAACACCCTCAGATAATTGGCCTGATCATCCAAACGTCGTTGGGACTCATATTAAACCGAAAGAATCAGCAGAATTAGTATTTATAGACTTAAATAGTTATGAAAGAATAAAAAGTGAAGGTATTATTAGTAAAGAAACAGAATTATTTTGTTACGTAAGCAGCAAGCGTACGATGTTCATTAAATATATTTTAGGATCTCAATCACGAAGTACACGAAGTGAATTCGTGAGAGAACTAGATAATATATGTAAAGATCTTAATATAGAAGAAGTTTGTATGGTCAAAAAGAAAGAAAATGAAGATTTTATATGTAAATTATTGGAAGAAATAAAGAAAATAGAAGCTAGGACCAGTCCGCGTATATGCATTATAAAAGATGTCGAGAGAATAAGTAACAAAGATGATAGACGAGTAATCTTAAACGACTTTCATCTCCTACCAAGTAGTGGCCATGCTGGTATGAGAAGAATGTCTAATAATATTAAAAAATATTATTATTGGCCCGGTATTGACAAAGACGTAAAAGACTTCGTAAAACGTTGTGATAAATGCCAACGACAGAAGCATTCTACCCCTAATAAAGAGCCAATGTGTGTCACAACTACAGCCAATTCGGCATTTGAAAAAGTATTTTTAGATCTTGTCAGACCTTTAGAAACGGATAATAATAATTTTAGTTATATACTCACTTTACAATGTGAACTAAGCAAATATGTTGAAGCTTATCCTTTAGTTTCTAAAAAGACTAATGACGTTGCTAAATCTTTAGTTAATAATTTTATTCTCAGGTATGGCGTTCCCAAGGAAATAGCTACTGATAGAGGTAAGGAATTTATATCATCTACATTTCAGGACGTTTGTAAATTATTACAAATTAAACAATTAAACTCTACGGCCTATCATCATCAAAGTATAGGTGCGTTAGAAGTATCACACAAACATTTAAATTCATTTCTTAGAATTCATACTGATAAGCACCCAGAGACTTGGAGTCAATGGCTTCCCTTTTGGTGCTTTGCATATAATACTTCAGTACATACAGAAACGAAGTTTACTCCTTACGAATTAGTGTTTGGTAAAAGATGTATTCTGCCAAGTAATTTATGTAAAGAGTTAGTAGAACCAATATATAATTATGAAAGCTACCCATGTGAACTGAAATACCGCATACAGCTTTCACAAAAAGAAGCGAGAGAAAACTTACTAAGTAGCAAAATTCAAAGAAAAGCGAATTACGATAGATATATTAAACCTGTTACATATAGCGCAAATGACTTAGTTTTAGTAAAAAATGAAACAGGTAATAAATTAGATGACTTGTATTCAGGTCCTTATAAAGTTGTCAGGGATCTGCCACCAAACGTGGAAATTTTGAAAAACAATAAATTAGATATAGTCCATAAGAATAGAACTAAGCTATATTATTGTTAGTAATCTATGTAATCATGTTTATTAAAAAGATATAGACTTTATTGTTAATATAAGCTCTATGTAATACTCTCGTATAAATTAATAAGAAAAAAAAAAAAAAAACCATTGTACAATGTTTTTCTTTTTAAAAAAAAAAAAAAAAGAAGGGAGATGTGGTGTATGTATATTGTTATTCCAGAATATTCTAAGCAATTACATCATTTATTATGTGTCATGTGTAACCTCATTTTATCTGATATTTAAATCGATGCTTTATACAATAAAAGTACAGTCTTAATTATGAAGTCAGTGTTTCACTTAGTCTCCTAATACATCCCGTACATTAGGTAATATTACTAATGAGTTTATATGGCTACAAAAGCTACATTCTAACTGCTTTTTTGCTGGGTTTATCATCTTAGGCAAAACGTCCACTGCTAGAAATAGGCCTCCCCCAAGGTTTTCCACACAGACCGGTCTTGGGCCACCCGCATACAACCGCTTCCCACAACCCTAACCAGGTTGTCGGTCCACCTTGTGAGAGTCTACCCCTGCTGCGTGTTCCATTGGGTGGCCGCCACTACAGAACGTTTCTGCCCCAACGGCTATCGGTTCTACGCGCTATGTGCCCTGCCCACAGCCACTTCATCTTGGCTTTCTGGAGAGCTATGTCGGCACTTTACTATTCCTGCGGATATCCTCATTTCTGAGTCAATCACGTAGGGAAACCCCGGGCATAGCTCTCTCCATCGCACTCTAAATGACCTTAAGCCTTCTGATAAGGCTCATAGTGAGCGACGTTATAAGAAGTTAATATAAAGGACATCAGATTATCTCATTGTGTACGTGTAGGTACTGGTTATTGGGATTGACGCTTAATAACAATTTCATTTTTTGTTAGGTATAGATTTTAGTGTACCTGGATTCACCCCTGTTTGCTACGCGCACAATAGTAGTTGTCGCCGGGATAGCCTTAATGGTTTCTCCATTTGGATAGTTGTTCTAAGTCTATAAAGAATAACCATATTTTACAAAGTTTCTAAACGATTAACTAAATGTCATTTGGTAACTTACTCTTTGCGCTGTAGCATGGTGCGTGCGGGTGACAGTTTTAGTAACATTTCGTTTCACTCTTGAAAGTTACCGCGATTTACAAATTATGACTTAGTATTTCAGCTGTACCACACTCGTAATATATTAAATCATTATTTACTGTAGTAAATTGAATTAAACCCAACCAGAATGTTAGTTTGGATAGTTGTTCTAAGTCTATAAAGAATAACCATATTTTTCAAAGTTTCTAAACGATTAACTAAATGTCATTACCTACTTCAACTTACCTTAGTTTGACATTGACAAACAAATATATTTTGGCGGCAGCCGGCAATTTGTCGTGTCGTGTTTGTACGTGCATATCTGTGATGTGCTCGGCGGTGTTGTCTCGAATATAATACAAAACATACACAATAGCATATAAACTTTTTAGCGCCCCTTTCAGCAGCGAATATATATGCTGATAACTTAATAATGGCAAATGCGAAAGTGATCGCAAATGGAGCACGCGCAATTACGCAAAGACCGTTCAGGGTTGCAATTGAAGGCAATATTGGATCTGGAAAATCTACTTGCATCAAGCACTTCGAAAGATACCCTTATGTTGAAACACATGGGGTAAGTACCTACTACAACTAACGCATAATACCTTAAAATAACCTCTACGTGTTGATGCACTTCATAACAAGATAAGGCTAAGGTAATGACTAGATATGAATATTATAAAATATTTGCAAAGTAGGGAACCCATCACACACTCGGATTGTTCACCCCAAATTACTGTAGTAGCTTGTAGGATTTCTATTGTGGCCATCATATGTCTGCCCATTAAAAGAGACACATATTGTCAACCTTTATGTATTGCAGTAGTTTGTGTGGATAATCTGAGGGTACATAATAGGTTTCGGCTAAGTTACATCTCATTTGGTTCAATACATAAAATATTTATTGAGACCAGCTCACAGCCATTTATTATCATATAACTGAACAACTGTATTTCAGGAGCCTCTACATGAATGGCGCAACTTGAGGGGGCACAACCTACTAGCTCTTATGTACAGTGACATACATAAGTGGTCATTTACTTTCCAACACTATGTGCATCTCAGCCGACTGAAAACTCAGATCAGCCTACCTAGTAACCCTAATATTTCTGTTAAAATGTTTGAAAGGTAACTATGATCTTATTTTTCTGACTATTTTATTCAATGAAGCCAATTGACACTGAGAAACTTGAAGTTAACTATTCATGTTACCTATTTTTTGTTGTGAATTACTTCATTGAGGCTATTGTGTAATCTATACTAATATTATAAAGCTGAAGAGTTTGTTTGTTTGGTTGAACGTACTAATCTCAGGAACTACTAATCCAAATTAAAAAAATATTTTAGTGTTGGATAGCCCATTTATTGAAGAAGGCTATAGGCTAAGTATATAACATCACACTAAAACCAATAGGAGCAGAGCATCAATGAAAAATGTTGCAAAAACTGAGTAAATTATTTTATGTAAAGCAAACGAAGTTGCACAGATCAGCTAGTGTGGTGATAAGTATATTCAACAATGAAGTTAAAGGAAAGTGGGCTTTATACATACTGATTATCAGGATGTTTTGAAGTTTTGCAATCACAAACACAAAACATTAAACTTGCAAATTTGTCACTCAAAACATTGACTTGGATATTATGCTGTACTAGATGTTCCCGCGATTTCACCCGCGTTTATCGTTACTGCGACGCCCCCATGGGGCGGAGCGTGATGTTGTATAGCCTATAGCCTTCCTCGATAAATAGGCTATCCAACGCAAAAATATTTTTTCAAATCGAACCAGTAGTTTCTGAGATTAGTGCGTTCAAACAAACAAACTCTTCAGCTTTATAATATTAGTATAGATAATTATATTACTTTTTATTGTTACCACATACAAAATGACATGTTTATCTACTTTATGTTTCAACATGTCTCTTGTATGTACCTTTGATATTTCCTGCCTAAGCAATAATACTGTAAGCAGTTCTGATAACATATCTGTGGTGTTATGGTAAAAGGGGATGAGTCCAAAATATTAAAAAACAAGTTATATATAATTTCTTAAAATAAAAGATAAAAGTATTCTCACCACAAAAATATATCACCATAGAATATGCACAAAGTAGGCGGGGCTTAATAAAACTAATCTGTAGTGTAGTAATGTATATTATATCAATGGGTTTAAATTCTTCACATTGACTGCATGTAAAACAGAACAGCTATTAGCTATCTTGCCCCATTTCCAGTGACATTTATTTCTGAGTAGTAGAGTTGAGTAAGGAGCTGTGATGTTCGGCGCGGACCGCTCACCGGCTTATCTTACCTTATGTGTGGGGGCCAGTCAGTGCAGACCGGAGACACTTCGACCCAGTGGGATCTTTTGTGTCGGCCCCAAATTTAACCCTTAGCTATCTCCTTATGAATTTACTGCATAAGCCGCAGTGTACAATTCAGAGGGAGAAGCCTAAAGTCTTCAGGGCTTGGATATGCCACCCCCATCAGACCCGTCCTCAGTCCAGCCAACGCGTCGCATTCACACAATAGGTGCGATATGGACTCGTCCTGTTCACCACAGGCCCTGCAGATCAAATTGTGTGCCAATCTCAATCTGCACAGGATGTCGTTGGTTTCAGGCAATTATGGCGTAGGTTTCCGCTTGGAGGATCGTTGCATATTTGCCCATGCTTTGGCTCGCCTTACAGTCACTGGCATAGATACCAGCGCCTGATCCTGTTTCCATTTTAGAACCATCGGTATACCAGATGAGACAACCCTCGTCAGGGGATTGTAGACCTTGTCTCCATTCATTCCTCATGGGGACCTTTATTTTAAAATTCTTTTTGAATAT